>JAJHZJ010000528.1:4176927-4822063 GCA_023548195.1 Bettongia penicillata ogilbyi | reverse complement strand
GGGAATGGAGGTGGCAGGGATGAGGGGGAAGGAGGGGAAAAGATATATGGAAGTGATTATCAAACACTGAAAACAAATAAAATAATTTAATTTTTAAAAAAAGAGGATTTAGAGCCAGGAGGGACCTTAAAGATGAATTTGTCCAATTGCCTCATTTTACAGATGAGGAAACAGGCCCAGAGAAGGAAAAGGACCTTGTCCAAGGCCACCCAGTTAGTAAGGAATGAAAACTGAACCCAAACCCAGAGCCTCTGACCCTAATCCAGCATTCTGTCCTTTATATCACAATGCCTCTCATGCTCCCTCCCACCTTTTCCCTTCACCCAGTCTCAGCAATCTTTCCTCACCAATTAAATCTCGAAGCTCAGTTATGGTTCGGTTGGTGTCACCTTGGATTTGATCAATGTATTTCCTCAGTCCAGCCAGATCTCTTGATCCAGTCACTGAAAGTATGGACAGACCCTGGTAAGCAGAGTTTCATACCAAGAACTTTGCATTCCCTTTTTGCCCTCCCTGCAAAAGATGAGAGATCTCCATCCAACTCCTCCAAACCCAACCCTGCTCACTCTCATGGCTTCTTATCCCTTTGTATAATAATAATCACCCTCATCCCTATAGTACTAGAGAGTTTATGAGACACCTTATATCTATTATCTCACTTAACTCTTACAGCTTCTGTGGTGAGAGCTGTAACATAATCCCAGAAGCACAGAACGTTGGAATTGGAAGAGACTTCAGTAGTCATTTGATCTAACCCAGGGTTGGGGAACCTACATCCTTGAAGCTATGTGTGGCCTTCTAGGTCCTCAGGTCCAGCCTTTTGACTGAGCCCAAGTTTTACAGAACAAATCTTTTTATGAAGGGGATTTGTTCTGTGAAGTTTGGATTCAGTCAAAGGGCCATACTTAAGGACCTAGAGGGCCACTTGTGGCTTTGAGGCCACAGGTTCCCCAGCCCTAGTCTAAACCATAGATGAATCTAACATGCCTGACATCTGGCTTCTATTTGAAGACCCCTCCAAAAAAAAGGGAAAGCAATCCAGGGCAATCCATTCCACTTTTGGAGATCTCTAATTGTTACAAGTTTTTCTTGACATCATTCCTAAAGTTGTCTCTTGGCAATTTCTACCCACTGTCCCTGTTTCTATCCCTGGGGGTCTATAGAACGAGTCTAATTCATATTCTACTTTACAGCCTCTCAAATGCTTGAAGACTATTCTCATTCATGTCTATCCTGGATCTTTTCTTTTCCAGCTATTCAGCCCCAGCATCATCAACAGATTCTAATGTGGTGGGGGCTTCAGGCTCTTCACTAAGCATCCTGGCTGCCCTCTGGACTTTAACCACCTTATGAATGTCCTTCCTAAACTGTAGCACCTAGAACTAAGCACAACACTGAACCATGCTTCTCTATTGTAGCCCAAGGGCACATAGCCTTTTCTGGTTGCTAAGTCCTAAATAGCTTGAAATCTCCTAAGCCCTCCCCCTAAATCTTTTTCAGACAAACTTCAATCTAATCATATAGCCACAACTCTCAACTTGTCTAATTGATTTTCTGAACCCCAAAGTAAGACTTTACATTGATCCTATGGAATTTTTTTTTTGTGGGGAGAAGGCAAGGCAGTTGGGGTGGTTAAGTGACTTGCCCAAGGTCACATAGCTAGTGTCAAATGTCTGAGGCCGAATTCGAACTCAGGTCCTCCTGACTCCAGGGCCACTGCTCTATTCACTGTGCCACCCAGCTGCCCCATCCCTATTGAATTTGATCTTATTAAATTCAGCCTAACCCTCTAGCCCAGCAGACTCCTGGAAGTCCCCAAGACCTTTTCAGAAGGCCCATGAGGTCAAAACTATTTTCATAAGTCATTTGCCTTTTCCATTCTCACTCTCTCATGAGTATATGGGGGAGTTTTCCAGAGGCAACACGGTCGGTGAATTAAAAATATAACTGCCAACAAAAAGACTGAGTTGGTATTGCATCTATAGAGCCAGCTTCTCAAGTTCAAAGAAGAATATCCACAATCTTCTAAAAAGGCTATTAAAATACTCTCTTTTCCAACTATATACCTGATGGGACTGAATTTTCTTCATATACTTCAACCAAAACAACCTATCACAATAATTTGAGAACAGAGCAGATATGAGAATCTAGCTGTCTTTCATTAAGTAGCATTAAAGAGAATTACAGAAATGTAAAACAATGACACTCTTCTCACTAACTTCTTGTTTCAGGGAATATAATTATTTTTCATTGTAAAATGTTATTTATTTTTACATGTCATGGGTTTATTATTGTTATAGCTAATGAATCAATATTTTGAAATTTATCTATTTCAATTTCCAATAACCATATTATCAATTTCCAATCAATATCAACCCCAAATATCAATATCAAATAATGATATGTCCCTCATAAACAAAAGCTCTTTGTGGAGGTTCAATAATTTTTAAGAAAGCAAAGGGTCTAAAAAAGTTTGCTAACCACTGCTGTAGCCAGTCAGGATTGTTTTGGATCATACCTCTGTCATTCAAGGCATGATCTAGTCCTCTCAAACTTGTCATCTACAAATTTGATGGGCAGGACATCTAACTATTTTGTAAATGAAGAAACTTAAGACTAGTTAAGTGATTTCCTCAAGGTCACGCAAGCTAATATATTACATAATCAAGTTTCTCAAATCCCAAATCCAATGGTCTTCCATCATAGCCACATTGATGAACCCACATCCTCCTTCCATTTCCAGGAAGTAGTGTGGCACACTGGATAGACCCATGAATCTGAAGTCAAGAAAACCTAGGTTCAAATCTTTCCTCAGACGCTTATTGACCATGACAAGTCACTTAAATGGACCTTGGTTTTCTTATCTGTAAAATGGGGGTAAGAGCATGACCTCACAGGCTGGTTGTAAGGATCAGATGAGGTCATGTGTGTAAAGTGCTTAGCAAACCTTAAATGCTAGCTATTCTTATTGTTCCCTGTTGGCACTTATCCTTTCTAGAAGGCCCCTTCCCATTCCTTTGTAGCCTTCTATGGGCAAATGGAACCAGAGCAGAGATCAGTAGTGGAGGGCCTTCTCTCCTCATTGCATGACTCTTGCCTTCTCCTTCTGTCATTCCCTCTCTTACTTGACTAACATAAGGTGCTTTCCTGGAACCCGGCTTTCCACCTTCTTCCACATTCTTCCCTCAGCTACTAGGGCCATTTATACTTCACTGTGATTTAACTTCTCTTCTGATGAAATGAGAAGTAGACTAGATGAGAGGGGATATAGGAGTTAAACCTTACCATTCAAGAGAGTAGGCTTGAACCTCCTACCTCAACTGGGTAGGTACCTTCAGTGCTGGAGGCCAAACAATAGCTTCCAAACACTAACTCCCCCAGTTTCAACTATCACCTCTATGGAGATACCTTCAAAAATCACCACCACTAGTCCTTTCCTGTCATCTGAGCTCCTACCTGTATCTTCAATTTCCTACAGGCCACCTTCCCCTGGATGTCCCAACCACTGGCACCCCAAACTCAGCATGTCCCAAACTGAGCTCATTATTTTTCCCTTTAGGTAAAAGTACATAAAATGCTGAGCCTGGAATCAGGAAAACCTAAGTTCAAATCCAGCCTCACATACTTACTAGCTGTGACTCTGAACAATTGACCTGACCTCTTGCCTCAGTTTCCTCAACTGCAAAATGGAGATAATAATAGTACCTACCTCCCAGAATTGTTGTGATGATCAGATTCAATGATATTTGTAAGTGCTTAGCACAGTACCTGGCACAGAGTAGGCACTTAACAAATACTTCTTTCTTCTTTCCTTCCTTCCTTCCTTCTCCTAACCTTATTCTTCCCTCAGTCTTCTCCAGCTCTATCGAAGGGAAAGTCATTCACCAAGTCTCCCATTTTTTAAGTATGGATGTTAGCTTTTGTTTTTCTCTCTCCCTTATTTCTCACATTCAGTCAGATACCAAGTCCCGTGAATTCCCTTCTCATTTTTATCCCTTCCTCCCTTCCAAGTCCCAACACTAGTTACTAACCTTCACAATTACCCAACTATATGATGACCTCCTATAACCCAGAGTTGTAACCAGTTGAACCCAATCACACTTCCTTCCAGTTCTACCTACCTTCACTCTCTTCCACCTCCAATCCAGCCTTCAGGATTCCCCTGGAATCATCTTACTTACACTTAAATGAGATCAAGCTACTCCTCTCCCTAAAATCCTTCAATGGCTCCCCATTGCTTTGCAAATAAAGGTGAGACTTCCCTGGGATTTACACAGTCTGGTGCCTCGTCTGCCTTTTTAGCCTCCCCAAGGTGATTGTGAGAATCAAATGAGATCCTGTTTCTAAGTCACTTACCAGGGTGCATGGTACAAAGCACGTATTTGTTTCTATTTAGCTGTTTCAATTATGTCTGGCTCTTCATGACCCCATTTTAGGGTTTTCTAAGTAAAAGATAGCACAGTGGTTTGCCATTTCCTTCTTCAGTTCATTTTATAGATGAGGAACTGAGGCAAACAGAGTGAAGCGACACGCTCAGAGTCACATGGCTAGGAAGTGTCTGAGGCTGGATTTGAACTCATAAAGATGAATCTTCCTAATTCCAATGTCAGTGCTTTATCCACTGCATTACCTAGCTGTCCACAGTACCCACTGAGCATTTAATAAATGCTTGTTTCCTTCCTTTCCTTTCTCATATCATCCCAATGCATGTTTGTAATCCAACCAAACTGGACTATTCTCTGCCCCCCAAAAACACCCTATACTTTTCCACTTCCATGCCTTTGCTAATAGTTCCCTACTTCCCATTCTTACTGGTTTACCTTGCAGTTCTCCTTTAAAGGTCAACTCAAATACCACCTCCTCCAAGGAACCTCCAGGATGCTGCAGAATGGTAATGAAGCCCCGTAACACACACACACACACACACACACACACACACACATACACACACACACACACACACACACACACATACACTTCATTTTGCCCTTCTCAATGGCACTTACCATGTAATACTGTGTAGCATAGCTATCTCTGTTTGTGCCTTTGTTAGACTAAAAGTTCCAGGAGGGCAAGTACTTTGTCTTATTTAACTTTATCTTTTCTCAGTGCCAGCGCAGGGTTCTGCACATTCTCTGTACTGAATGTGTTTGAGCATCTCTTATGCTCCAGGCTTGAGGTTATGTCTTCAATAAGGGCAAGGTGGAAAAAAAAGATAGTCCCTGATCTCAAGGAGTTCACTCTGATCTCAAGAAAAAATAATTCAACTCTAACTTGAACAAATATTTATTAAGCATCTGACATGCGTCAAACACCACATATGAGACAGCCTAGGAGATACTCTCCCTCCTCACATCCATCTCTCCTTGATGGCCTCTCAAAGCTCCTTTCTCTCCTCCATCCCTCCCCCTCTCCTACTTCATGCTTTTTTTCTCTGAGATCATCTTCCATCTCCCGGATTTATCATGCATGTACATAGTTGTCTGTGTATTGTCTCTCTTATTAGGATGTGAACTCTTTGAGGGCAGACTTTTTTTTCCCTTTCTTTTTGTCCCTAGTACTTAACACAAATGTTTGGCATATAGTAAGTACTTGAAAAATAGTTGATGAAAATGAAAAGTTGCTTTAACTAAGCTTTGATTTATTTTTCTTTTTTAGGCAATTGGGGGTAAGTGACTCACCCAGGGTCACACAGCTAACAAGTGCCTGAGACCAGATTTTAAATTCAGAGCCTCCTGATTCCAGGGCCAGCACTCTATCCCACTGTACCACATAGCTGTCCCTTTTGTTTGTTTGTCTTTCACTGGGCATTGAAAGACAGACATCTACATAAGTAGAAAAAAGGGGAAAAGTTATAGGAAAATAAGTTCAGCAAAGACACAGATGTGAATATGAGTATAACTTTTTTAGTATCCAATAAATAAATGAGTCTGGGGAAGAAAACTATATTAATTTCTGTTCATCACATGATTTAGAATAAGGAGACCTGTGTCATTCAGTACACTACCAAAGGAGTCCATCCATGACACACACACAAAAGTTTAAGAACCCCTACTCTAGCTTGTCAGCATCTTTCCTAAAACAAAGTGCCCCACACTAAACACAACATTCCAGATAGGAACAGGCGAAGGATAGTGGAACTATATCTTCCTTATTCGGGACCCCTCACCTCTTTTAAAGCAGCATAGGGTAGTGTTGGCATTTCTGACTACCAAATCACACTTGATGACTCCTATTAAACTTGTCTTCTCCTAAAACCCCAATATCTCTTTTCAAAAAAAAAAAACTGTAATCTAACTGTGACTCCCCCATCCTCTGTCTGTGATGCTAATTTCTTGGATCCAAGTATAGAATTTTATATTGATTCCTAATGAAAGAGATCTCATTCAGTTTAGCCTATTGTTCTAATCTACAGGAAAATTTTGTATCTTTAAGCTATGGCATCCAGTGAAGTAGCTATCCTTTTCTAGTTTTGTTTCACCTGCAAATCAGTAAGCATGCCAGCCATGCCTTCATCCAAATCACTTATAAAAATGTTGAATAAGACAGGGCCTGCCATTCTATAATGAAAATATTATAGGATCCTGCAGTTTGGAGCCAGAAGAGACCTCAGAGATCATGATATACAATGTCTTCATTTTATACCTCAGGAAACTGAAGCTTAGGAGAATTAAGTGATTTAACCAAAGTAACACAGGTAGTAAGTAGAAGATCCAAGATTTAAACCTAGATCTTATGACTCCACATCTAATCCTCTTTCCCCTAAACCACATTTTGTTTCTGAGTCTCAGTTTTCACATCTATAAAACTGGGATAATGGCATTTGCACAAAGCTATTGGGGGACAAAGCATTTTGTAAGCCACAAACCATAATAAAAATATATTATTAATATTCTTCCTTTACTCTTACATCCTTCCCTGGTTCTCTGGAATGAGACCAGCTCCCTTGGATTGTATTCAGTCAGCTCCCCATGTTCATGTTACAAATCATACTCACGATTCATCAAGGTCACAGCAAGGCTTGTCACCCCCAGAAGCAATGCAATCCCCACCAGCATACAAAGGCACACTGCCATTTTCTCCTTCCGAGTGAGCCGGGGGATCTTTCTTTTCTGCCTGGACTCAGGCACCTGGGTAAGCTGGAACTCTTGGTTGAGCTGAGATACCTGGGTGAACTGCAGTCCTTGACTGGGCTGGAACACATGACTGGGCTGGGGCATCTGACTGGACTGGGGTACCTGGTTGAGCTGTAACCCCTGGATGGGCTGCAAATTGGGAGCAGCTGTGAAAAGTAAAAGAACCAAAGTTTGAGGTCAAAGGGAGAAATGATTCCTCAGGCCTTTACAGAAGAGAGAAGGAATGAATCATAGGATCATAGTTATTCCAGAGATGAAAGAAACATTAGAAACCATCCAACCTGGAGTCTCTAGACCTCTATAGCCCTGTGGATAGATTTCAGGGGATCTGTGCACTTGGATGAGAAAAATTACATCTTTATTTTCCCTAACCTCTAACTGAAATTTGGCATTTCCTTCAATTGTCAAAAAAAAATGCAAACATACATTGTGAGAAGGGGTCCCTAGGTTTCACTGGGCACACAGGGGTCTAGGACACACCAAAAAATGTTAAGAACTGTTATTTACAAATGAGAAAACTGTGGCTCAGAGAGTTTAAAATGTTCTCCCTTGGTTATGTTATAGATTAGATAAAGCACCAGAACCCAAACACTTGGCAGAAACCAGAGAATGGCACACACAATGAAAACATCACCTCAAGGCAGCTGGACTCAGATCAAATGCAATGAACCATTGTGGTTCTAGAAAACAGATGACGTCACATACATCCTTCCTCTCAGGGGAGAAGTACACCTACAGTTACAAGATTTAGGCTATATTGTCAAACTTAGTGACTTTGCAGGTTTGTCATACTTAACTTAGTTATTTTTCTTTGCTACAAAGGATAATCCATTGGGAATTGGTGAGAAGCAATGAGTATCATTTTTTAAGATATATTTTTTTTAATATGGAAAGAAATTAGAGTTTGGCAGTGGGAGGTCCTGAACTGATGACTCAAGATGCTCCAATTATAGTATATTCTCCCCAAGCAGAAGGGAACTCTAGTTTATCTCTTTCAGAGGAATGACAATTTGGCAAAAAAAAGGGCATTGACAGGAACTCTCCCTTCCTTGGTTCTATATCTTGCCTTGTTCTATAGCTAAGTCAGCTTTGACTAATGTATTTGGTCATTCTTTCATTCAATATATATTTACTAAGTCCCCACACTGTATTCCAGATAACAGCTCATGACTGAGGATATTGTACTTGATCTCCAGAGCCCTGAGCCTTATAACTGTTCAGGAGATTCAGGGGCTCCAGCTGCCAGGCCTTCTGACTATGGAGGAGAGTAGAGAGCCCACCAGGGAATCAGGACTCACCCAACTGGGGTGCTTGACAGGTAAGGGAGTTCAGATGCAAGCCTGTGGAAGAGAAAAAGTTCACCAAGTTAACCATATCACTCAAGTAAGCAAAACCACCCTAAAACACTCCTGCTCTCTCCCCATCTTTGATCACAAATCTCAAACTAGAAAATCCACTCTTCTCATTTTATAGACAAGAAAACTGAGGCCCAGAGAGGTTAAAATGACCTGCCCATGGTCATATTTGAGGGAGGATTTGAACTCAGGTCTTCCTGATTCCAAAGCCAGAGTTATAATGACCATAACATGCTTCTTCTCAATCAGAATGGGCAGAACACAGAGAAGAGAGGGCTCTAGAGTGAGGTCAGGATAGTAAAGTCCTCATGGATGTTTCTGATTCTTATATCCAGGCAGAGACTGCCTATACTTACCCATCTGGGGAAGTGGGGGACAGTGAACAACAGCAGGACCTAAGCCTAGAAAGACGAGAGAAGAGTGACCTGGGACAAAGCCTTAAGTAGGTGATAGGTGATAGGGAAAGAGTAGGCCAAAGTCTCACCTGCTGCTTGTGGAGACTTGCTGGGAAGTGCCGGTTTCACTGTCTTCTTCGCTGGGCAAGAGAGAGACAGAGAATAACAAAATCTCTAAGGTGAAAGGGCACTCCAACCACAATCTAGTCCACAAATAAACAATATCCTTTACAAGAAGTTATCCAACCTCCTCTTGAAGACCTCCAGTGATGGGAAATTGACTATCCCCTGAAGCTACCTATCCCATTTTTGTATAGTTGTCATTGCCAGGAAATACTTTTTTACATGAAACCAAAACCTTCTCCTCAACCTCTGACCATTCATCGCTCCTGGTTCTGTCCTCTGGGGCTAAGCAGAATCCTATTCCCTCTTCCACATGACAGCCTTCAAATTCTTGAACACAATGATCATATCTCTCATAAATTTTCTCTTCTTCAAGATAAAAATCCTCCATTTGAGGTCTTCAAGAGATCAAATGGCAATTTTCATCCAGTGTGTTTTGGTGTTAATTCTTTTTGTGGTGTAGGGTTGGCTTGAATGACCACAGGGGTACCTTCTAACTGAAATTTTGTGATTCTCTGTTTCTGTGAAGTGATCATATAGTCTGGTTTCTAGTTCTCTCTTTGGGAGCCAGCCCCCTCCTGCTTACCTTCTGTCACTTAGCCTCTGGATCCAAAGGCTGATGAAGCCCACCCTAGTCCCTCAAAGAAAACTCAAGTCAGCTCACCTGCTCGGGGAGGTCTTGGGGGAGCTATTGAACCTAGGTGAGAGAGTAGAAAAGCTGTTGGTTTATAATTTAAAAGGCCTCCAGGTGGGCAGTAGATAAAGCCCTGGGCTTGAAGTCAAGACCTGAATTCAAACCCTGGCTCAGATATTTACTAGCTATGTGATCCTGGATAAGTCACTTAACCTCTCTTGGTCTGTTTCCTCGTCTTTAAAATAAGGGTTAGATTTGATGGCCCCTAGGATCTCTTTCAGCTCTAACTCTATGAACCAACCTGGTTTAGTCTACCTCCCTATTATTTTATTTCTTCTCCATTCCCTAGGCTCCTCAGGGTAGAATTTTCTATTCCCTAAACCAGCAGTATCAAACCTAGTGTGAGGGAAGATGGGGGATATCATATGTGGCTCAATCAGATTAAAATGTAATTGGATAATATTTAGCAAAATAAAAATTTAATGACATAATATTACATTTTAAAATTAAGTCAATATGTGACCCACAAGAATCTTTATGTAGATTGCTGGCCATTTCTACCTGAGTTTGACACCACTGCCCTAGGCCAATTTCTCTCTGCAAGGTTTCTATGGTCCCAAGACCAAGTATCTAGACCTCCAGAGGATGTGTCCAGTGGTATGGAGCTGAGGAAGAAGAGGGGAACTAAGGCCAGAGAGGGGTCCCTAGATATACGTGGCTCCTTAGGGATACCTGGAGGCTCAGCCCACAAAGATTTCCTCTCCCATTCTCTGGTTAGCCCATAATTGGTCACATAATGGAAGAGAAAATTATCTGAACTTGGAATCAGATCCCAGCTAGGATAGGTCCTGACTTTGAATTTCTTCCCTTCTCTGGACATGAAGGAGTTAGACTAGATGATTTCTAAGATCCCTACAAAGACTAGATTATCTGATTTTACTGACATTTGAGGTGGGGATAGGAGTGGGGAGAAGTCTTTCTTTCAGGTAGTACTCCCACATTCCTCACCCCTCAGCCATCCCAGTCTTCCACCTGGGCCTGGAAACTTCCTGGTCCCTGGCTTGGGAGGAAGGTCTTCTTTGGATGGGGCCATGTTCTCATAATCATCATCTTCTGGATCCTCAGTTACTCCTTACAGAAAAAAAAATAGTTTCTACTCATGCATATTGCCACCCTGACAGCCAGGGCAGATGTGGAAAGTGAGCCGGGACACAACTGTGCCCCAAACTCCCACATTACCCTTTGTCATCCCCAACTTCCACTCCAAGCATGCCTCCCTAGTGCCCATCCCCAGATCCCCACTTTGCCCCATGACCCCATTTCAGATGGAGGCATCATGTAGCCCAAGCTATAGGCATGCCTGTCACAAAGTGACACCTACCACAGCCACCATGTCCCCTAACCTCCAGACAAAACCTGCCTGAAAATTATACCTGCTCATCCCCTGAACAGGAAATTTTTATACATACTAGTGAAAGACATCATTGTCTATAGTCAGGGAGGAGAAGAGCCAGGACACCTCTGCTGCTGGATCCTTCAGTCATCCAGATTCAAGTCTCACCCTCCCCTTCCAGATACCATATAACCACATAATAAGCCCCACCTTGTCTCAGTTCCCTCTTTGTCACTGGAGGCAAGAACATGCAAATCCAGCCTCTACTAGCCATTCTCAGTTTGGGTACTCAATGACGTAGGACCCCAAGGGAATACTGGGGAACCCAGGGCTTCAACATCTGTAGTCATAGGACCTGAGTTGAACCTCCAGCTCTGCTTTTTAGTACTTGTGTGGCCTCAAGCAAGGCACTTCAACTCTGGGATTCACTGTCCTCCCTTACGTCAGGTGGCCAATCAGTTATTTATTTAGCATCTAGTATGTGGCAGGACTGCACTGAACATTGGGGTACAAAGAAAGACAAAACAAAAATATCCTTGCTCTCGAGGAGCTCATAGTCTAATGGCTCAACAACTATGTACAAGCAACACACATAAAGGATAAATTGGGAAGACTCTAAGATAAGGAGGATTAGAAAAGGCTTCCTGCAGAAAAGGGATCTTCTGCTGAGACCTCTAGAAAGCCAAAGAAGCCAGGAGGTGATGAGGAGGAAAAACATTTTAGGTTCAGAAAATTTTTAGAGCCATGGGATAGAATGTCATGTGCAAGGAACAGCAAAGGGGTCAAGGGTCACTGGATAGCAAAATTCTTGGAGAGTAAGATGTAGGAAGACTGAAAAGGGAGGAAAAAACAAGGTTATAAAGGGCTTTAGAAACCAAACAGGATTTTACATTTTTAATAGAGAGCTACAGGAGTTATTGGATTGGGGGGGAGGGGAGAGAAAGGGAGTGTTATGGTCACGACCTCACTTTAGGAAAAATCAGTTTCATGGCTGAGAAGATGAAACGGAGTGAGAAGAGACTTATGGCAGAGAGACCAAGCATTAGGATACTGCAATAACTCAGGTGTGAGTAGATGAGGGCATGCACCAGAGTGGCTGAAGAGTCAGAGGAAAGAAGGAACCATATAAAAGAGATGTTAAGAGAGTAGATACAATAAAACTAGATCATAGTTTCGATATGGGAGATGAGAAAGGGTGGAGAGTTAAGGATGATGCGTAGGTTGTGAACTTGGGTGACTGGAAGGCTGGTGGGTCCTCTTGACAGTAACAGGAAAGTTAAGAAAAGGGAAGGGTTGGAGGAGGGGAAGATAATAAGTTCAGTTTTAGACATGTTATATTTAAGATATCTAGAGGACATCCAGTTCAAGATGTCAAATAGGAAGTTGAAGATCCAAGAGTTGACGATCCTGAAGGTCAAGAAAAAAGTTAGGACTGGACAAGTAGATCTAAGAATCATCTGAATAGAGATGATCATTGAAACCATGGAAGCTGATGAGGCCAAGTGATATAGTGTACAGTAAAAAAAGATGAGGGCCCAGAGCAGAGCTTTGAGGGACCCCCACAATTACTGGATCCAGAGAAGAACCAGGAGAACCGACAGTCATAAAAAGAGAATATCAAGAAGAAAAAGGGGACTGACAGTAAATAGCAAAGTCTGCAGAGAAGTCAGGAAGAATGAGGACTGAAAAAAGGTCATTAAGTTTGTCAGTTAAGAAATCTGGTAGCTTTGGAGAGAGCTGTTTTAATTGAATGATGAGGTCAGAAACCAGACTACAAAAGTTAAGAAATTGAGAGGAAAGGAAGAGGACAATCTTTGTGAAGAGTTGAGCCACAAAAGGGAAAGGAGATATAGAAGGGTCTGGACAGATCAAGTGAAGGTATTTTGAGGATAATGGCACCATGGCCATTGTGGGCATTAGAGAAGCCAATAGACCAGGAGAAACTGAAGATAAGTGAGAGAGTAGGGATGATAGAGGGGGTCAATCTGCTGGAGAATTGAATGTAGAGGAGTTTGCCTTTGCAATGTGTGAAACATGGATGATGGAGGAAAGAGTGGAGCAAGATGTATTTGTATAAAACAAGGGAGTTGGACCAGATTCAGGCTAAGGTCGTTCTGACTTGGTTCTAAGTCTTATGGTCACAGATTCTCAGAGTTAGAGGGAACATGAAGGGCCTTCCAGTCCAACCTGTACCTGAACAAAAATCCCCTTGAAAATTTACCCAACAAGAGTTACGTCTGGCTCTACTGCCTGGGTTTCAGCTTCCTGCTTTATAAAATGAGCAGGCGAAATACATGAGAAGGCAATGTGATGGAGTGGAAAATCTACAAACAGCATCAACTTTTCTATACAAAATCCCAAAGGAATAGAGAGAGAGAAAGATTCCATTAAAAATAACTAAAAATGGCATTAAATATTTGGCAATTAAGCTACCAGGAGATACTTGGGATTTATATAAATACTGTAATACTTTATTATATATATAAAATATACTATATATAACATACTACAATATAATTATATATAAATACTATAAAGCACTTTTTACAGAAATGAAGGTATTTTAATAATTTGAGAGGAACTCATTGTTTATCCTATTCAGGACATATCAATTCAATTAAAATTATGACACCACCTACATTAATTCACAGATTTACTATATACCTATAAAACTACCAAAGGACTACTTTATACAACTAGACAAAATATTATCAAAATTCATCTAGAGCAATGGTCTCTAGAACAGGCATTAATGTCTCCTCAAAAGCCATGACATGATCCCATTGGGTGGGAATATGGGTTACATCTCACTCTCCCACCAATCATGAGGCTTATCTCCAACACTACTACATCTGTCCTTCATTCATTACAGTCCAATACTGTCTCACTCCACCGCCTCCTACCACCATGCAAACTCCAAACCCTCCCCCTTTTATGAAACAGATATTGGGGAGAAAGACAGGTATGTGTTCATAGAAGATGGGTAGTATGTCCACATGGTTTGTCTGAATGTATAGACAGGCTTGTGGATGGTATAGATAGAGATAATCAGAGACTTGGCTCATCTCTGTGGAGGGGAGAGTCAAGGGCAGTGTCTAAATTCTAGCTAGAGCTTGAGAGCAGGGAAAGGCAGTCCCCAGGAAAGCCACAAGGCTGGGTGCTTTTTTCTCCAATCTCTGAGAGGGGTAATGGGCTAAATTTATATCTCTCTGCCCCTCTCACACTACTCTAGCCCACTCTAGAAGAAGAGTATTTAAAGGTTCAGAAGAAAAGCTCCTTCCCCAGTCACCCTAGTAGCCCTTAGCTTAGACTCACCAGCTTATTTCCTTCCTACCATACATGGTCACACCAAAAATAAAAAATCATCACAGATAGCAAATAGTTAGTAAACCCATTTATTTATCCAACAAAACTGGAGAAATTCTGTAGATTAGAACATGCCTGAAAAATAGACCAGAGTTGATGAATTCTCCAAATGGAAATAAGATAATATCTCAGTTCAAACCAGGAAAGAAAGAACTTTCATCCAAAAATCTATTAACCTCTAGAACTTCAAGCAAGTCCAAAAATATGACAGGACCAGCTTCCCATGCGTGTCTGCTATTTCCTAGTCTTTCTCTGCCACCTTCCTGGAGTCTCCTCAGTCTAACTTTCTCTGCAGATAAGCCCTGGAACTAACTCCCTAAGTCCCTGACATAAGTGCTTAGCAATTTCTCTAACAATCTACAGCCACCATCTCCTGCAAATGTAGCAACACTCAAAACATCTGGGATTTGGATTATAGCCCACTTATATAACCAAATCATAACCAGACAACCCTAACAGCAGCTGCGTAAGAACTACTGGGAAAATCCCCACCCTCAACACACCCTCTCTTGGTTCCCCAGATCTCCTTATTGCTTCAGTAGACATTCCTCAAATGGTGGGCTCCGTAATTTGAGTCAGTAACCCTGCCCTCCACTTTTCTTTTTGCGTGAAACGTGATTTGCATAGGATGGCATGGATAGGTTACAATCTTCATGCAGATCTTGTTACATTATCTTTTCCCCAAAGTCCACCCATCTTCTAAACTTCCCCATTTCTGTAGAGGGTACTGCCACCTTTCTAGTCATCCAAGTTTAAAACCTCCTTGCAATTCCCATCTCCTCATTCTGAGTAACCCCATATATTCAAACAATTGCAAAATATTACCTTTTCTATCTGCATATCTCTCATATCTGTCCCTTTTTCTCTATTCTGTAGCCACCACTCCAATGCATCCGCAGATAGCTACCAATGTGATTTTCATAAAATAAGGATTGGACCAAGTAATAGCCATTCCTACCCAACAAACTCCAATGGTTTCCTATTAGCTCTCTGATCAAATATAAATTCCTCTGGTTGGCCTTCAAAGAACTTCATAACCTAATTCCAACCTATTTTTCCAGGCTTATTATCCTTTACTCCCTTTCTTATATTTTATGGTTCAGCCAACTGGCCTTCCTATTCCTTACACTGATTAGAAATCAAAACTAAAATATCCAAACATGAATAAGAAATTAAGTAATGATAACATCCATTAGGTAGAACCACATAAAACAAGAGGAATGGATTTATATTAAAAAACTTTGTGCTGGCTGAAATCAGCAGAATTTTAAAAAATCATTTTAGATGTTATTTTCACATTATATATATATATATATATATATATATATATATATATATGAATGAATAGCTACAATGAAATATTCTAGGAGAAGACTTCTTAACCATAGGATAGAAGAAATAGTCAAAATTTTAAAATATGCAACTTTGATTATTTAAAACTTAAAAGTTTTTGCAGGTTAAAAAGTGAGAAAATTCATTGCAACAAATATATCTGATAAAATTTGAATTTGCCAGATATATAAGGGATTGACATGACTATGTAAAACCAAGAGTTATTTTATGATAGCTAAGTGGTCAAGGTATATGATCAGTTTTAAAAAAAAGAAATGGAAAAATCATAACCATACGGAAAAATTCTTTAAGTCATTAATAATAAAAAATGCAAATTTAGAAAACTCTAACATTTTACCTCTTTCCATCAAATTGACAATGATTATAAATGATGGAAATAGCCAATGGTGAAGAGACTGGATGAAGTCAGACACACTATGTGTGAATAGTATACTATGTGAATTAGTTCAAATATTCTAAAAGACAACTTGAATATTAATGGAGAATTTACTCAACTTTTCATCTACCTTGATTCAGATATACTACTACTGATCATGAAGACCAAAGAAATCAAAGATAAAAAGAAAAGCTTGGGAGGAGTCTTGGTTCTTGCTTTTTAAATCTATGAGCTAGAGAGTGAAAAATGAATGCCCCTCCTCAATTCAAGCACTAGCAAGGAATATGTGTACTTAGAAACACTACTAAGCCAGGAAGGAGTAGCTAAAATGGTCACTATGCATTTTCTTTTATATCTTAATTCCATATTATTAAGATTGTGTGATTATACAGTTAGTGTCTAAATCTATGGATGCTGAGGGAAAAGAGCAGAGTGAATCTGAGAGGGTAGGGACAATGAACCAAAAAATACAAATGTAGTCAATTTAATATTTTGTCAATGTTTCATCTCTTATACTAGACTAGGACCTGGTAGCAAAGGAAAAGTATCCCATCAAGATACATTAAAAACATAGTCTACCCAGTCTTATTCCAGTTGTCAACCTGATAAAAGATCTGTGTAAGAACCCTGGGACAGATAGGGAGGAACTCTTCAAAGAGACACCACTGGTATTTAAGATATTGTATTAAATTAATTCAGTCTGTTGGCTGGATTTTTACCTGTTGGCACAAATGAGTCAATGACTTCCCTGGCTTGCTTTAACTAAAATTCCATCCTTTACAATCAGCCTTTTCCAACACCTTTTTAATATTGTCAGTTATTTTCTATTTATGCCGTATCTATCTTGCTCTGTATGTATTTGTTTGCTTGCTATCTCTCCCATTAAACTGTAAATTCCTTGAGAGCAGGGACTGTCTTTTGCCTTTTCTTTGTATCCCTAACATTTAGCACTGTGCCTAACATACAGCAAGTATTTAATGAATGTTTATCACTGGAGATTGAATTCTCCATGCAAACAACGTACCACAAGTACTTATTTCACACATGTATATATTGTCTGTTTGTTTATGTCAAAATATAGTCACTTAAATGAGAACAATACAAAAAGACAATCAAACTCAGACTAAATACAAGGAGCGATACTAAGTACAAAGATACAATAAGTATGGGTGTTAAATGTAGCAGGTGTAGATAGATACAGTTGCTGTATTTGAAAGACAATTTAACTTAACTTTTTCTGTGTAAGGGATCATTGTGTAAGAAAAGGAAATATTAGAAAATGATTACAATGCACAAAAACATGAATATGTTATCTTAAAAAAACTTTAAAGAATAAAAGGGAAAATTCACTGAATTTGGAGTCCAAGACCCTCATTCTCTTACCATCTATCTGCGTTACATTAGACAAGAGACTTTGCCTCTCTAGCTGTTAATTTCTTACTTTGTAAAATGAGGGGCTCAATGATTTTCAAAGTCCTTTACAACTTGAAATCCTATGATCAGACAGTCACAAGAGTGGCCCAGATGTCTGAATTTCCACCATCCTAGCCCAAACCCCTCCCCAGTCCATTCAACTTCCCACTTCAGAACTTCAGCGAGAAAACCTTGCAGAAGTTAGCATTTCAAAAGAATACTCTACAAAACTGTGATCAGCTCACAATATGGGCCCTGCTCTCCCAGGACTCGGAGTTGGGGAAGAAATAGGGAAAATGACTGAATGAATTCAAGGGACAAAGTGGCAGGACACTGATAGTAATAATCTGGACAAGGGTGTTCTGGGTTTGGGAAGGAAAGTGTTCAACGTGAACAGACACAGTCAAGGCAGATTTCCTAAGAAAGCAGAATTTGACTCAGTGTTCATTGAAAACTCAACCAGTGTGTCGCCTTTTCCATGAAGCTTCCAACTGGTAACCCTCTGAGGTGTTATTTAGTTCTCTCTTTTCTCCTCAGGTTACCTTTCTTTATTCATCATTTATTTATTTACACATAATTATCATTATCATAGCTAACATTTTCCTAGTACATTAAGATTTTCAATGTGTTTTATATGTATATTGCCAAATTAGCTCCACATAACAACCCTGTTAGATAAATACTATTTTTATCCCATTTTACAAATGAAGAAGCTAAGGCTGAGAAACTGTTAGTGCACATGTTGTGCTCCCCATCCCCTACCCCAAAGAATGTAAACCCCTAGAAAATAGATTATTTCATCTTTGATTTTTTTTTTTATCCCTAGTGCATCCTGAGGTATCACACATGTAGTAGGAGATGAATTGATGATTTTTAATTTTTTTTTTATTTTAGAACAACTTATTATCTCTCCCTCTCACTTCCTTGGCTCCCATTGAATCATGTACAAAAATGCTGGTCTCATTCTACATGCTAAGTCCATTACCTTTCTAGCAGGAGGAAAGAAGCATGCTTGGTCCTCTGGAATGATGATGTGTCATTGCACTGAACGGAGTTCTAAAGTCTTTCAAAACTGTTTTTCTTTATAATGCTGGTTCACTGTATAAATCGTTCTACTTCTGCTCATTTCACCCTGTATCAGTTCATAGGTCTTCCTAGTTTCTTCTGAAACTGTCCATTTCATCATTTCTTATGCAACAGTAATAGTCCACTACTTTCACATATTATAATTTGTCTAGCCATTTCTCAATAGATGAACAACCATTTAGCTCAAAATTGTCATAAATAATTTTATACTGATGAATCTTTTTCTTTGATCTCTTTGGGGGTACAAGCCTAGTAGGAGCACTACTGGGTCAAAGGGCATAGAAAATTTTGTGACATTTGGGACATTCCAGAATGGTCAGACAAATTCACAGCTCCATCAACAATGCATAAGTGTGCCTGTTTTCCCAAAGTTCCTTCAGCACTTATTATTCTCCCCTTTTGTCACCTTTGCCAATCGACGTGTATGATCTATATTTTGCTGCTGGACTCAGATAGCCCTAAAAGAGAGAGTGAGGCTGGTGACTTTACAAAATACAAAATCTTTCAAAGATCACTGACTATGCAATGGAAACCAGATTTGTTCATCTTTTCACTAAGTACCAATGGCTGGAAGTAATTGAGGGCAGCTAAGTGCTCAATTACTGTCTTATCTGTCACTTATCTTCATTTTTGATTCCCTATTAACCACTTTTTTTCTCTCCTTCTCAATAGGAAGATTGAAGATTCTCCTTGAAACCAGAAGCAAACTAAAAAGTGAACAATTCAGTCTTCTCACCATTTTCCTTTGTCATTATCTTGTGCATTTGGGACAGTAATCCTATCCATTCTATGACTCTCCTCTTGCCCCAATATGGATCAAAAAGTCACCATTTTTGTTGTACATCATTCCTCTCCTGTTTTAGCTCATTCTAACTTTTAGCATTCCTTGTAAGACTACTTCTTGAGCACTGTTCTTATGGAACTTTCCCACTATTTTATGTTTATCCTCAGTTGCACACCTTTTCTTCCATAGAAAAAGGTGGTAGAGGGAATAGAAGCTGGTTCACCATCAGAATAGCATGATATAAATCCTGCCTCCTATACTTACTACCTCTTGAACAATGGGCAAGTCACCCCACTTCTCAGTATTTCAGTTACTTCATTTACATGATGGTAATATTAATATTTGCATTATCCAAGGCATAGGGCTTTTATGATAAAAGTATTTTGTGAAACTTAAAGTGTTATAAAAATGTGGGTTGCATATTTTTTAACTGTTTGATAATAAAATCACTTAAGCTTTTTGGACCTCATGTTCCTCATCTACAAAATAAGTATGTTGAACTAGATGACTTCTAATATCCATTCTAACTCTACATCTGTGGTCCTTATAGTATAAGTAACAGATTAAAATTTTGTTTTCTTATCTAATCTGTTACTCTTTTTCATATTATTGGATTGTTTGATCTATTTACATTTAAAGTTATAAGTTAGGTTTATATTTCCCTCCATCTCTAAAATTTGGGTGTTTTTTTGAAGTTGACTTCTTCCCCTACTATAAACACAGTATTATGTTCCTTCAGTTACTTTACTTTAATTTTTTTTAAGGTGACCCTGTTCACTTGCTCTCTTCCCCTTCACCCCTGACACCCTCTTCTCATTTGTTATCCCTTTTTCCTTTAAAGTTTTGTGTACTGGTTCCTTTTACTCTGCTGCTTTTATCTGGTTATCTATTTCTTTCCCTTTAGTTAGTTTCCTCTCAGTCTTTCTCCCTTCCTCTCCTCCCCTTCACCTAGTCCTCTTCATTAATTTTTAAATTTCATTTTTGCATCCCTTTTCAAAAAAAATTTCTCTCACTCTCTTCATTATCCATCTCTCCCCTCTATTTACTCTAGTTTCTCATTCTCTGATTCATTGTCCTATAATTATCTGTTCTCTCTTCTCTTTATATTCTCCATGCAATCAAAGCTTCTAAGGTTCAATTCTAGGCTCTCTGCTCCAGGGGCTTTGTGCCACTGTCTTTCAGAAATTTCCCCATAGATTCCCCCTTTTCCATTGTGCCTTACTGCCAAAACAATGTCAATTATCCCAGGTGTCAGAAAGAGCACTACCCCATGATAGAGTCCCTTCCCCATCACTGATCTATACTCTCCCTTCTTGACCTTTTCTTTTTCTACATTTCCCTAGAAATCTCCTTCCTGTGTCCATTCTTCCAGGTGATAGTGGCCCCCATGAATCCTAACTCCTCCCGTCCATTCTTGTACTATAATAACCATCATTTCTTCTCTCAGTTAGAAATGTAAACTCCAAGGCTTAGCACAGTGCCTGACCCATGGTAGAAACTCAGTAAATGCTTATTGATTATTTATAGAGACAAAAATAAATATTTATGCCAAAGAAAGGTAAACATACTCTTCAAGGTTTCTTGATTCCAGGAGGAGAAAACAGATACAGGATTATAGACTTTGGCTCTGTAGTCTGGAAGCAGGGGATGCTTCAGGAACACAACACTCATGACCAACCCCAACAGCTTCACCCAAAGAGCCCCAATTCCTTTCTTTGACATTGCTGCCTCTACCCAGGCTTTTGCTCTCCCAACTCCACAAAACTTCTAACCACCTCCTTTTCTTCAGCTTCATTCATCTTCTATACTTCTCATCCCCCTAACTCACCAATGGGTTTGAGACCCCTTTTACCTTTAATCATCTGCCAAAATGGTTTACCAGGGTGTGGCCACTATGTATGCTGCAGCTTCTTGGAGCCACAGGTAAGAGTTGGGTGGAACAGGTGGACACCAAAGGTGGAAAGCAGCCCTGAAAAGGGCTCAGCAGCCATCACACCAATCCTCCCTGAATACCCCCTACACTCCAGTCACGGAATTATGAGGATGAACATGGCATGAAGGTCAACTACTGTACTGATGGTAAATTCTTCAATTTGAAAAGTCTACAAGCGAAGACCAAAGTGGAGGGAGTGCTGGTGCCTGATTTTCTGTTTGCAGATGATTGTGCCCTCAGTGCAGCCTCTGAGATGCAACAAATGATGGATTAATTCTCTGCTGCCTGTGCTAATTTTGGCCTAATAATTAACACCAAGAAAAAGCAGGTTCTCCATCAGTCACTACCACACCATCCATATATAGAAGCATCAGTTACAACAAATGGAAAAGTTTTGAATACTGTGGATAAGTTCACTTGCCTCAGTATTTGGGAGGCTCCAAAGAAAAATATGGGAGAGAAGAGGTGTTAGACTATCAAATAGAAGGTTTACAGAGCCATTGTGCTGACCTCATTGTTGTATTCCTATGAAACATGGACAGTCTACCAGCACCATGCCAAGATACTGAATCGCTTCCATCTGAATTGTCTTAGGAAGATTCCAAAGATCATCTAGCAGGAAAGGAACCAGATACTGAAGTCCTTGCTTGAGCTGAACTGCCAAGCATTCAAACTATGCTTCAGAGAGCTCAACTCTGATGGGCTGGCCATGTTGTTCGAATCCAAAATGTATGCTTGCCAAGAAGGCTATTTTATGAAGAACTTGCATGGGGCAGGCGATCACACGGTGGTCAAAAGAAGTGATACAAGCACACTCTCAAAGTCTCACAAACTTTGGATTTGACTGTGCAACTTGGGAGACACTGGCACAGGTTCGCTCAGAATGGCATGCCCACATCAGAAAGAGTTCTGACTTTATGAGCAAAGCAGAATTGAAACAACACAAAGGAAATATAGGGTGTGAAAATTTGGAGGATCCACCCCAAATTTTCACACAGACTATCTGTGTCCAGTCTGCGGTAGAGCATTCCAAGCTCGTATTGGTCTGATCAGTCACAGTTAGGCACGCTGAAACTTCACTTTGTCATGGGGATGTCATTTTGGTCCTCTTTGAGAACAAAGGACAACAACCATACTTCTCGGGAGTGGAGGTTCTTCCTTGAGTCTGACTTTTGCTTGAGACCACCTCTGGGCATGGCCTATTAATGCTCATCCTTTAGCAAACAACATGCCCTATTTTTAATTCACTGGAACGAGAGACTTATTCATAAAGGCTTCCTCTAGAACAGCCCATTTTTAGTTATTTCATCTTGTTATCTGCTTCTTTTTTGTTATTGTTAAGGTAGTTATAATGCACATGTCACAATAACTAGGTCACAGATAAATACTAGTATGATATTTGCTTAGTGTTGGCTTGTGTGGTGAGTTGTGATATAGGCAAAAATCCAGTCAGTGATTGAATTAACTCAAGAATACAACATCTGAGTTAGCCAAAAGGTCATAGTCTACCTGAGCTGCTGTTCCTGTTTGCCTCAAGGCATTAGCTTGGGTTTGACACATCCTAGGAGAAGACAGTATCCCCTCTGACCATTAGAAAGTGCTCAAACCTACAAATGCCTCAACTGGTCCTCTCCACACTACAGCAAGACTTATTTCATATTCAACTCAGAAAGCAGCTAAAACCTTGCTACTCAGAATCCAGTCTTGGAGAAGAAATATTTTTCATTTTTTTTTTACTCATTTTTCAGTCATGTCTGACTCTTTGTGATCCCTTTGAAAATACCTTTGGGGGTTTTCTTGGCAAAGATACATTTTCTTCTCCAGTTCATTTTACAGAAGAAGAAACTGAGGCAAACAAGGTTAGGTGACTTGTCCAGGTTCACACAACAAGTAAGTGCCTGAGGTTGGATTGAACTCAGGTTTTTCTGACTCTAGACCCAGAGCTCTATCTGCTGTGCCATGTAGCTGCCCAAAGAAATGTTAATGAACTATTAAAATACTACATTTATATGCTTGATTCTACCTCCAGTTCTTTGGAATAATTCATTCTTTCGACTTACAGTCGACAAGCTGGGCCTGAAGTCAAGAAGATGTGAATTGAAATCCAACCTGAGATACTTACTAACTGTGTGATTCTGGACAAATCACTTAACCTCTATCTGCCTCAGTTTCCTCAACTGTAAAATGGAGATCACAATAGCACCTACCTGTCAGGATTGCTGTGAGGATCAAATGAGATAATATTTATAAAGCATATAACAGAATGCCTGGCACATAGTAGACACTTAATAAATACTTGTTCCCTTTATCTCTTTTCCCCTCCCATTGATTAAGAAACTCAATATGTGTTCATGGCAATTTATTGTCCATAGAACAAAATGAAAAGGGAAACAGGAAAAAAAATCCTATGCCCACAGGAAGATTTGTTGTGGTGGTGGTGGTATCTGTCCTTCACTCTCCAAGAGGATCATGACATCAAGATGATGACATGACTTGCAGCTGACTTTGATTTGGGTGAGGGAGGGCTGGGCAAGGTCCCAACCTCTCCTTCTTCTTCTCCTTCTCTGTCTCCTTCTCCCGCAGGAAGATAGTCATTTCCACTACCTACCTTTTCAAGCTCCCATTATGTCCACCTCCTTCACAAATTTTTGGGTGCACAGAGCAAACTAGCACTCACTCCCAAACACTATAAAAAGAAAGGAAGAAGGGCTTTTTTTTTTCCACAAAAACAGATAAGGCTTCACTGGGTCCATTAGGGTCACTGATGGGATTCACTACTGGCTTGGAGTACTCACAAACTCTGGATGATGCTGATTGTGGTGCCCTCTGCTCACTGACCAGGGCATCCCTGGCTATGCTTCTCCCTGACCCCAGGATTCTCATTTTGAAATCCAAACTCTGTATGGGAAGAAGATAGTACAAACATAGACCCTATCCCTTTGGTTGTCATCTTGTAGATTCAGCCACCCTCTGGCCACAGTGGTAAGAAGATTAAGGTCAATTCCATATCAGTTTTTATTGATTCCATTTACAAGTCACAGATTTTGTCTTATAACTACTATTGTCCTATAAGTGCTTAAGTCATGGTCCTCTGTCTCTGAACTTAGTTTAGAGATTCAGTTAGCCCTAAGGTGGGGAACCTGCTGTCTCAAGGCCACCTGTGGCCATCTAAGTCCTCAAGTGTGGCCCTTTGACCTAACCCAAACTTCACAGAACAAATCCCCTTCATAAAAGGATTTATTCTGTAAAACTTGAACTTGATTAAAAGGCAGCACCTGAGGACCCAGAAGGCAGTGGGTTTGCAGGGTGGAAGTTTCCTCCATAGGGTATGGTCTCTGTTGTGACTGGCAAGGTGGGTAGTTGTCTTCTAGAAATTTTCTACCAAAAGCAGAGGAGCTAATAAGGTTCCTTTATGGCCACCTATGTATATTGTCTTCCCCTATTGTCATCTGTCTTTCTTTTCAAAGAAGACCAATGACATCACAGGGTGATGCTCAACTCTCGACAAATTGGATTTAAGTGAGGCAGAGTTGCACAAGGTCATCAGCCTCTCTCTCTCTCTCTCTCTCTCTCTCTCTCTCTCTCTCTCTCTCTCTCTCTCTCCCTTCCAGAATCATTAAAGACTGGCGATGACCCTAGTGTCTTTGACATCTGATCGTGCTCTGCATTCTCCATGTTGCCTGCTTTAGCCACCTTCATGGCACAAATTGTTCTCATCCACCCATGTCTTCACATGTTTGGAGTAGACCTCCACCTAACTCACTAATAGACTCCTCACTTACCTTCAAAAGTAGATTGCTCAAGAGTGAGGACTGTCTTTGCTTTCTAATTTTATTTGTATTTTGTATTTGGCCCACACATAAGTAATTACAAGGTACTTTCAGAAGAGACAGAATCTGGGGACATCTGGAAAGACTTCCTTAGGAAGTAGAGTATAAGCTCAACATTGAAGAAACCTAGAGATTCTAAAGGATAGATGTGAGGAAGGATGGAATTCAACAACCTGGAGGTTCCATGATTCTTGGAACTTGACAGCAGTGGGACCAAGAACAAGTTACTACATTCCTGGACCCCCACTTCCTTATCTAATAGGAGGGTAATTATGTGGAGTTGTGAAGAAAGTGCTCTGTGAACATCAAAGCACTACAGAAAAGAGAGCTATTATTATTATTATTATTAGGAGGAGGAGGAGGAGGAGGCAGTCAGAATGTAGGCTGCTTTGTTCCTAGTGTGGAAACTGGAGGTGGTAGAAAGATACAAAAAAAATGAACTCTGAAGGCCAAGGACAAAGAAGTCTGCCCCTTGCTCTGTGTACTTGAAAGGAAGTGTAATAAAAAGGAATTTGGATCTAATCTGAAGTCACGAAGAACCACAGCATTTCTTAACTGACAGGGATCTTAAAAATCACCTAGTCCAAGCATGTCATGTTACAGAGACAGCATAGAATAGTGGATGAAATACTAGACTTGGAGTTCCCAAGTTTATTACCTGTATTGTCACAACTAAGTCCTTTATCCAGGATGGGGAACCTGCAGTCTTGAGACCACGTGAGGCCTTCTAGGTCCTTGGGTGTGGCCTTTTGACTGAGTCCAAGTTTTACAGAACAAATGCTTTTATTAAGGGAATTTGTTCTGTAAAGTTTGGATTCAATCAAAGGGCCATACTTGAGGATCTAGAGGGCCACATGTGGCCTTCAGGCCCCAGGTTTCCTACCCCTTCTATGCTTACCCTTCCTTCTCTATTAAGTGGAGATAATAATACCTGCAATACATGCCTCCTAGGATGATTGCAAAGCTTAAATGAGTTAATATATGCAGAATATTTTTAAACTTTAAAATGTTACATAAATGAAAGCTATTATTTTAAATGAAGCCACTCTAACTTTTAAGGTGATGGGGGGGAACCCTACATTTCCTATATCTTCTGTCTCCTACAGCCTTTAATACAGGTTTGCAGTTGATAGACATTGGCTTAGAGACAAGTAACTTTGTTTTTCTCTTCCCCTACACACAAGAATTACCCACTTCTCCTACCCCTACACTTTCATTTCCATATTTACTGGACCATTCAGAGGCAGAGAACACATCCTGAATTCTTTCCCCTCCCACATCTACCAAGTCCCCCCAAAGATAAGACTGAGACCAGCACTGGAGCAGGGCATGGGCAGCTGCTATGGCTTAGGCTAGAGTGAGGACAAAGGTAAAAAGACTTCCAGAGCTGAGATTTGGGGAGTAGGGAGGGACAGTAAGAGTCAACAGGAAGACAAATTGGTGAGCTGAGACACTGTATCAGAAGAAACCACAATATCTCTTGTATCTATTTGGGGTTTCAATAGCCACACTCAGTTCCTTAGCACCTGCCAACTGGACCATCGTTAGAACCCCGCAAATTCTCTCCCTGCTGCCATTCTCTCTTGAGTCCAAACCAGCCTTCACATGCTATCAGAAACATTGTCCTAATATTTTTAAGGTAAAGACAGGGTTGAAGAGGGACCCAAGGGGTTCCATAGTCAATTTGATGAGTTTACAGAGAAGTGAAAACTTTGGGGAACACATGCCCATTAATAAGGTGTTGAGAGTACAGTGAATGAACAGCTTTTGACTGTACTCTGGTAACTGGAATTGCCACCAAGATGTATGGTTAGAACTCTTAGAGATGACAGACCCTTGTCAAAGAAGTCACCCCTCTCCATTGCACCCCCACCAAATGTAACACAACCCTAAATGCTCTGCCTCTTTTGGGGGGGTGCATTTTTTTTGTTGTTTGCTTGTTTAAAGAAAAGACAAGAATGAAGTAGACCAGTGTTCAGGGGGAGGGGGAGGAGAAGAGAGGTGAAAATTGTGAGGGAGGATAGAGAGCACAATTATATTCACAGATTCCTTCCCCCAGAGGGGGGGACTTGAACTTGTCCACATGGCCCAAAAGGGAAGATGATGGATAAAGTTAACGAATCCTCACTTTCTGTACAGAAGATAAGGGTTTAGTGTTTTCTAGTAGCACAATCCTAGAATCCTAGACTAGATCCAGAGAAGAGAGATTTCCTGGGAAGCACCAGACTTGGGCATTGTCTTATAGGTGGTCCCAAGTTTGATATCCTGAAAATTAGCCTTCTGCCAAGAGAAAGGGAATGTCTTGAGCAGTGTGATCCTGGAATCTAGCTTTCCAGTCAGAGAAAGGAAAGCTCCTGGCCAACACTACTTGGAAATTATCTCTGGAATAATCTCAAGTTAGAGAGTATGGGAATCAGATGTATGAGGTGAGAGCCCCCCTTCTTTTTCAGACCATGACAATATATCTGGAATTTATTCAACAAAATGAGGAACAGTACGGGATGAATTTCAGTTGGAACATGTGGCCATTCAGACACCTTGAAAGGTTCACAAGAATGAATGATTATTCCTCTGGTAAATCTACTTAATCCCTCCAAAGAACTCCAGACCTTCCTCTGGTACTTCCTACTTTGCCAATTTGTAAAGCAGTTATCCATCTACTTTGTCAGGTTGATTATAAAACTAAGCTTTGGGCCTGCAATTTCTGTTCTCAAAGAAATCCATTCCTTCTAGCATACTCAGACCTATCTGAGATGAATCAACTTGAGGAACTAATCCCCCATTTTTCTATAGTTGAATACCTAGTGCAATGAGGGGCCTGCTCTATGTTGTTGATAGATGTTTGGAAGAAGAAGACCTCTGAGTTCTAATAGAGTCTTTACAGATGTCCCTGATGCCTCTTTCTCCAGATAGTTCAGTGGATCTGATCATGTTCGGTAGAACAAATTGAGCTGTGAAAGAATCTCAAAAAGCTAGAACTTGGGGGGCTTGACTGCAAAGGATACATTGGGTCTTACCAAGCCAGCTAGCTATGCCTGCTCAACAAAAAGTTCTTGTTCAAGTATAGGAATAACATTTTATCCAAAGCAGATTTCTGATGCCTTATTCATAAGACTGATGTGAACCTGACACATCTCTTCAGAGAAATTACAAAATGATCCATGGCCAGGAACTCAGGAGAAAAAATAGTTGCAAATCATCGGCGCTGCTTTGTCTGCTGCTATCAGACTGCTGGAGGGTACTTTTCCAAAAACTGGAGCCAGAAGACCAGGCCTGGTAGTCTGGGATGAGTAAAAGGTTCCCTTTCATTCCAATGAACGTTTTATTTTCAAAAGCAACCAAGCACTATGAGATGCTTGCCAATTACACAGTCACAAATAGTGACTGCATTGATTTTTGTGTTTGTGTTTTTGACCAAACTGGTCTCTTAGGAGATGAAGGAATGCGCAAATCTTATAGGTGGTCATGGTAATAGGAAGGGATTCTTTCAACACATCCCTTTTCAAGTAGACACTCCACCTTTACATAGCTGAACACTGTTGGAAAAAGTCACAACTATGTTGACTGGGTCCAATACAAATTTATGTTATCTAATCTCAAGTGGGCCCTCACTGCTGTATGACAATCTTCTTAATCTTCTCTGATTGGCTGTCTATCACATGCACTGCATCATTACAAATCTTCTCTCCTTTCCTCAAGTCACTTCCCCCACCCTCTTCTCCATTCCTTTTCAGAAGGGAAGTTCATTGCATTTTCTAAGGGGAAAAAATGAGGCCATTCATCATGAACTACCTCCCTTTTTTTCCCAATTTTATATCTCAAATGCTCTCAGCATTATCTCCATTCTCTCTTCCTTTGCTCAAGACACAAAGGAAGAGATGCCTTTTCTCCTTGCCAAAATCTACCCCTATATTTATGCTCTAGATTCCATCCACCACCACCCCAATTCTCCTTTGAGATTTTGCTCCTTCAATCATTTTCTCCACTTCTCTCATTTTCAATCTCTTTCTATTCACTAGCTCCTTCTCTGTTTAGGAATAAGCATAAATTCCCCCATCATTAAAAAATTTTCATTTGAATGATGAACAGGAAGACTTCAGAGAGGCCTGGAAGGACCTATATGAACTGATGCTGAATGAAAGGAGCAGAACCAGAACTTTGCACACAGCAACAACTATATTGTGTGAGGAACTTTTCTGATACACATAGTCCTTCACAGCAATGCAAGGACCTAAAAAATTCCCAATAGACTCTTGAGGCAAAATGCCTTCCACATCCGGAGGAAGCACTATGGAACTGGATTGCAGAATGAAGCAGATCATTTCCTCGTGTGTTATGTTTTGTTTTGTTTTCATGGTTTCTCCCATTCATTTTAATTCTTCTTTGCAACATGACTAAGGTGAAAATGTATTTAATAAGAATGTATGTGTAGGACCTATGTAAGATTGCATGCCATCATCAATAATAAATTCTAAGATATGTGGAAGTGATTGTAGAAAACTGAAAACAAATTGAATAATTAATTAATTTAAAAATTTTTTCCTTGTCCCTATGACATCTTCAAATCTTCTCTCTTTCACAACCAAAATACTAGAAATAAAAGCTGCCTACACTTCTTCACCTTCCATTCACTTCTCAGCCCCTGGCATTTGGGCTTCAGACCCACCCAATGGACGGAAATTGTTCTATCCAAACTTACCAGTGATCTCTTTCCTACTAATTCCAATGGACTTTTCTCAGTCTTCATCCTTCCTGATCTTTCTACAGTGTTTAACACTTGGCTATCCCCTCCTATCCCAGCTAGTTTCTGTGACACTGCTTTCTCCTAGTTCTTATACTAATATGTTATTTCTTCTCAGGTTCCTTTGTAGCAGAAGCATCTATATCTCATACCTTAGGTGTAGTATACCCCAAGTGCTCTGTCTTAGTCCCTTTCCCTTTCTCTCTCTACATTCCTTCTTAGGACTCTCATTAGTTCCTACAGATTCAATGATCATGTCTATGCAGATGATTTCCAGATCTTTTATACATAGTTTTACTTCGTTTCTAAGTTCCAATCCCCCTAGCACCAACTACCTGTGGGATACTTCAAACTGGATGTTCTGTAGTCATCTCAAATTCAATATTCCCAAAATAGAATCCCTATTTCCCTGAAAGTCCATCTGTCTTCTGAACTTCCCCATTTCTATTAGTGCCTTCCCTCTGTTGATTATCTCCACTTTGTCCAGTATGGGTCTTGTTTGTACATAGTTGCTTTCATGTTGTCTCCCCCATCAGACTTTAAACAGACTGTCTTTTGCCTTTCTTTGTATCCCTGTGCTTAGCACAGTGCCTGATACATAGTAGGCATTTAATAAATGTTGGTTGACTGATGATCAAGGACACCATTATCCTTCCAGTCAACCAGCTTCATGACCTTGATGTCATCCTCAACTCCTCACCTTCCCTCACCTCACCCTATATCCAATTAGTTGCTGAGTCTTTTCAATTCATCCCCTCCTCTCCTCTCAGTGATCACCTTCCTGGTTCAAGCCCTTATTACCTCACCTAGACAATTAAAATAGCCTCTTAATTAGGGTCACTTCCTGACCTCTCTCCATTATAGTCCATCCTCCACATAGCTACCAAATTGATATTCTTAAAACTCAGGTCACATATTACTCTTCTGCTTAATAAAAGCCAAAAACTCCCTATTACCTCCAGGATCAAATACCCAACTCTGCTTTAGCATTTTGTAATAAAAGCCTTTTACAGCCTGACTCCAAGCTACCTTTCTAGATTTATTGCTCATTCCTTCCCTTCACACGCACTTGAGTCCAGCAAAATTGTCCTAGCTGCTATTTCTGAAAGATTGATCCCTATGCCTGTAATACACTCCCTCCTTACATCCACCTCTTAGAATCGTAAGAATCACCTTCTTCTATATGGGGATTTTCTTAATTCCCCCAGTTGTTAATGCCTCCCTTCCTCCTCCCAAGAAGAAAATGCCTTTACATTATATACTTACATTATATAATTATTTCTTTATATGCTGCTTCCTCTGATAAAACGTAAACTCTTTGAAGACAATGTCTGTTCTGTCCCTAACACTTAGCAAGGTACCTATCACGTAGAAGGTGCTTTAAAATACTTACTTACTGATTGAGAATCACTTGACTTTTGGATTGAGCACAGCTCCAGCATGATGAACAATCCAGATATTGTATTCCCTTGCTGGACTTCATAGTGCTTTTTATATTATAATAATGCCTTTCTGTAGGTTTAAAGGAAAAAATTTTTGAGCCAGTTTAGACTCCTACATTATTGAAGTCCCCAAGAATCACACGGAATACCCATCCTTTGCACACAAATCCCAGTAAACTCAGAGCATGCTAAGTCACTGAGTCTATGAATGCAGTGGGCAAGGAACCAAGAAAATAAAACTAAAATGGCAGAGTGGTTCTAAGATAACTACAGAAAGCAGATTTAACATGAGAAGTGGTGGATGAAATATGCAACATGAGACATACATTTTTGGATATAACCAATATGGGAATTGGTTTTGCTTAAATATACTTATTTATTACAAGGATTTTGATTTTCTCTTCCCTCCTCCATCAGGAGGAATGTGGGGAAAGAGAAAATAAATACTTGTTTACTGACAAAAATTAATAATATTTGGAGTCATATTTCACTCAATACCTTAGATTTATTTGGACCTGGTCCAAAATTGTTTAGCACAGTCAAAGCAAGGGGGTTTTGTTGGAGGATGTGTTTACAGGCGTAGGTCCCTCTGGTGGCCAGCAGGGATACTGCAGTCTCTTGGGAGAACATGTGCCAGACACAAATTTACAGAGCTTAGCTGGGGTTCAAATACAGTACCACCTGATGTCTAATTCTGATATTGCACTTTCTTGCTAGATAATTAAAGTCATGACATGATCCCTTTCTGCACACTTAAGGAAGGTAGCATTCAAGCCATATAACCAAAAGATCCCATATGGGAGGCCAGTGTCATAGCAACAGTAGAGGAGGAAGAGGAGGAAGAAGAATAAACGAATGAATGAATGAAGAAAATTCCCAGGGTAGACAAGAGGAGACAAGAGGTAGACAAGGACACACATAGAGGGGTTGGTCTTGGAAAAAGGAGAAAGGGGAATGATGTTGAAATTATTTGAAACATAAAACAGGAGAGAAGAGTTTGGGACAAATGTCTTTAATTGTAGATGGATTTCTCAAGGAATTTTGCTAAGCAAAGAAGGAGAGACCTAAAGCACAAGCTTGAAAGGTTAGTAGGGTTTGAAAATAGTTTGAAAGGATAGTGAAGTCTTCTTAAGAATGGGAAAGATTTCAGTGCATTCACAGGTAACAAGGAAAGAGCAAATAGGGAGAAGGTGAAGATTAAGGAGGTTGATAATGGAGGTAATATGCTGTGGAAGACATGAGAGGATGAGATTAAGGGTACATGCAGAGGAGTTGGACTTGAAGAGGGGAAGGGAGACCACTTCATCCGAGACTCAAGTAAAGAAGGAAATAGTGGGGTATCAAATCAATGCAATATGAGATGAGGAGGAAAATAATAATAGCTAATAATAGTCAATATTTATATAGCACTTACTATGTGCCAAGCACTGTGCTAAGCACTTTAAAAATATTATCTCATTTGGTCCTCACAACAACCCTGGGAGCTATGTGCTATTACTATTCCCATTTTACTGATGAGAAAACTGAGGCAAACAGGGGTTAAGTGACTTGCCCAGGGTCATATAGTTAGTAAGCATCTGAGATCAAATCTGAACAAGATCTTCTTGACTCCAAGCCCTGAGTTTTATCCACTGCCCCACCTAGCAGCTGCCTGTGACAAAGGGCCTTAATATTTTTTTAAGCATGATTTGACATATAAAAGATTATGAAAGTATGGGATAAAGCTGAAGATTTGATGAAATATGAATCTTGCCTCTGCTGGGGGAAGGAAGGGAAATGATGCCCTGAGGAGGTCTGAGGAGAGAAGAGATGGTTTGGAGTATTAACTGTGGGTAAGTAAGCTAGAGAATTAATTCGAATATGCCTTGCCGTAGGCCCAGGAAACACTAATAACAAATTTTTTGTGGATTCAGTCAGCAAGGGTTGCTATGACTTCTCCTGTTGTAAGGAAGAATAGATGAAGCACCGTTCAGAGCTAGAGTTTGACAGGGCATGAATGAATGATAGCGCAAGAGAGTAAAGGATTCAAAAGTGGAGACTAGAATAGAATTGCACTGACTCATTAAGGGACCAAGATTGGGGCTGTAATGGGCAAAGTTCCAAACCTGGAGTCAGGAAGACTCATCTTCCTAAGTTTAAATCTGACCTCAGACACTAGCCGGGAGACCCTAGGCAAGTCACTTCACCCCACTTGCCTCAGCTTCCTCATCTGTCAAATGAGCTGGAGAAGGAAATGGCAAACTACTCTCTAGTATCTCTGCCAAGAAAACCCTAAATGGGGTCAGAAAGAGTTGGCACAACTGAAAATGACTGGTCAACAACGAGTGGAAAGGAAAGAAATTGTGACCAGTGGAGATGAGAAGGGTAGAGAGATTTTATTAATGACAATTGTCAAACACCATAGAACCAAGCACACATATGCCTGAGACACAATAGAGACGTTCTCCTTTCAAGCTGACGTGAAACTACTTTTTGTCCATTCAGTAAGTTCCAAATACATGTAACTGTAGTAAGTGTCTAATCCATATCCTTCCTTTTCTGTTCCTTTCTTTCTTCCTTTCCATCCTTTCTTTCTTTCCACTAGATTTCCATATCTTACCCAAGTCGGAAAAGTGCAACAATCATTGATGAACTTTATTCCACTACTGATCAGCACAGGAGCTTTGGCTTGATCCATTCCTGCCCTGAACTGGTTGACCCAGCCTAGTGTTCTCAGAGAGCTCATCATATTGATGCTAGATTTAAGGTGGATAGCTTATTGGCTTTTAACCCTACTGCAGCTCAGAACTTCCTAGCTTAAGAGATGGGATCACCTCGGCATCTGTAATGACAGGGTTAACATTCCCTCTCAATTTTTTCCACCAGGATAGTATAACCTTGTCAAATGCTTTGTGAAAACATAGGTAATATAAAACATATAAAAATACAAAGCATCTATCAGTCTAGCTGTTGCTGTTTGCCATTCATTTTTGAAGAGGAGCAGTGACATCATGGAGTCATATCTTGACCCTCTAATGAGCTGGATTTAAGAAGGGTAGAACTGAACAGACTCACTCTCTCTTCCTGAGTCACCCAAGTCCAGCAGCAAGACAGAAGTCAAGAGTACTGGCAATGGTGCAAGAGGCAGTGGATGTCCTTAGATGCCTGACCAAGTTCTAAATCCTCCATAGTACCTGCTTCAACCACCTTCATGGCTGTTGGAACAAACTGTTCTGCACTCATTCTGCCCCAGGAAGTCTTCACATGTTTGGGGTAGACAACCCCCAACTCACTGATGGATTTGAAGCCTATTGTTTACCCTCAACTTGGCTTAGCCCATCTGCTAAAAGAGTTTGAGATGTGGTCACTGCCATGCTACAACTTCCTGGAGCCACAGGTGAGAACTGGGTTATAGGTGAACACCAAATGTGGATGAGCAGCCCTGAACAGGTTCTCACCCCATATAGTCCTCTGAACACCCACACACCTCAGTTTGTAATGCCACCAAAAAAGGAAATGAGGTTAGTTTGGCCATGACTTGTTCTAGCTGAGCCATGCTAGCTCTATGTGAAGGCCAATATATAACGGACTCATGATTTATCTCACTAACTAACCCTTTACTTACACCTCCTACAGATGTTGCCAAGAATCAGAGACAAGACTCATAGCATAAAGTTCCTCTTTTCCCTTTTTCAAAAATATTTACCCATTTCTAATTTTAGAATATCATCTAGTCCAACCTTGTAAATTTGGTGCCAGGATTCAAATTTCAATCTGAGTACTGTAACCCAAATCCAGGGTTGTTTCTACCATACTGTGTCTTTCCAGTTGTCTGAGATTTTTTTTTTCTGAACATCATAGGCACCATCTATAAAAATTTCTTGGCATAATTTCCAAGGCATTTATTATTTATTTTGTAAATACTTACTTTTGGACCTAGCATCCTTCCCCAAACCCTACTCTTCCATGGAAGGTAGCTCTACATTTGTGATCCTAGTAGTATAATATAGCCAGGAACCCAGCCAGTTCTAATTGCGTCGGCAAGGGATTGTTAAATTTTCAGTGACAGAATTTGCACCTCAGAAATATGCAATTGCTACAAATCTGGGTCTGATATATTTGTTTTAACTGAGAGACTTAAAAAAGTATTAGCAATTCAGACTTAACTTAAAAGTATATGTGCATACATTCCTCATCCGCGCCCCTCCCTCCAACCTTAGAGCGCTCGGGTGTTAAACACTTACTAGCATATCCCTGCCTAGTTCTACAAACACTGCCTGAGCAGTAGATTGATTAGGAAACGAATTCATCATCGGACTGGAAGCCTGGAAACCGGAGGCTAATAAAAATAACTGGCATTTATATACTGCATTAAGATTTGCAAAGTGCTTTACCTCTCATTTGAGTTTTACAAAATCCCTGATAAAAACCATCATTTTGTCTCCCCTGGTGGAACTGTAAGCTCCACCAGGGCAGGCATCGTTCCGGTTTTGTCTTGGTGATTTGATGATTTGATTCCTCGTCTACGTATTAGTAGGCTCCCCGAGACCAGAAGCCGGCTGGTGAAGAATAGTGATTGCTTCAGTTTTATCTAATCCTAGCAGCTGACACAAAATCCTGCACACAGTAGGTGCTTAATAAATGCTTGTTTAAAGTTGAAATGCAAGGTTGGAAGGCTAGCTCCACCTGTGTCTCTTTCTTCCTCACTTCCCCCTCCAGTAACTAAGACGAAGACGCTCCGTTCACCAACCCCGCCCAGCCAAAAGCCTGGCGCCGAGCAGGTCTATTTCCTTTTCGCTGTTAATTACTCTCGCTGCAGCGCCTGCGCTAACGTCGGTCCTGGGCCCCGCCTCTCTCCGGAGATTCTCAACCGCAGGTTTCCAGACCGTCCACAAGAGGGCGCAAGCGGAAAACCCTCCGGTCCCCACGCCTCTATGGTCCTTGGAGGACGAGGGCAGTCTGTCCCGGAAGTGATTGGGCTCCAGAGCCCAGAGCTTCCGGGGTGGGAGGAGAAGGCTGAGGTGACCCTCCCAGGAGCTGAGGCTGAGGCCCCGGAGGTGGCCGCAGCCATGGGGGCGCACCTGACTCGACGCTATTTTTGGGACGCAGAAGCGGAGCCCGACCCGTTGCACATGCCCACTTTTCCCCCGGATTATGGTTTCCAGGGACGCAAGGAGCGAGGTGAGGGCATCGGCTGGGGTTGGGGAAATCCGGAGACCGGGGGAGAAAAAAAAAAAAGCCTTCCCCGGCCTAATGCGCAGGCGCCGAGCGGCCGAGAAAGGGCCTGGGAGCCTGGAGGTGGGGGCGGGGAGGGGGCAGAGAGGGCAGGGGGTGCTCCCGGCTCTGCCACTCTAATTCTGTGACCTTGGGCTAGTCACTTTAGTGACCAATTGCCTTCGTCTGTGAAATGAGGGGCTCCCAGGTCCCTTCCTGCCCCGAGTCTGCGATCACTCTCGGACATCCCTGAAGGTTAGGAAGTACGCCAACTTCCACCCATTGCCTCTAACTCCACCAGTCCGACCCATCTTCCCTTGGATGGCCATTTACAGCCGGCCTGCTATGCGCCAGGCCCTGGGGAAGGGGAAGGGAACGCAGTGAGCATGGTAAAGCAACATGTCGGTCACCGTAGGGAAGGGGAATGGGGTGAGCCTTTACATCGTGCGTGGTGTGCCAGGCGCTGTGCTCATGGAGTACTTTCTACAGTTGTCTCCTTTGCCCCCTCACAACAGCCCCGGGAGGCAAGTAAGTGCCCCAGCCGATGGCCCCATTTTACAGTTGAGGAAACTGCAGCATAGATAGAGGTTTAAATGACTTGCCCAAAGTATTTGACAGCTCACGTGCCCCATGTAAGCTTTTCCAGACTAAACACCCCGTTTCTTCAACCAGTCCAAGTGCCTTTCCCTGACCTGGTCACTCTCCAGCTTCTCAATGTCTTTCCTAAAATTTGCCCAGAATAGTTTTAATAATTCACATGTATATAGTACTTTATATAAATTTTCTCATTTGGTCCTCAAAGAAACCTTGTGGAAAAGTGAAAGGTCATTAGCTTTTCTTGTTCTCATTTCAGACAAGTGACTTAGATTTATAGGGATTAAGTGGCTTGACCTAGAATACAAAGAGGCAGAGGTGTATTCAAGTCCAGCAGAACTGAGCACAATAGCCCAGAAATGGTCTGACCAGGGCATAAATCCATGCTACTGTGATATCCCCAGCCACTTACTTTTCTTAATGAAGCCTGTTTATAAGACCCAGTAACCCAAAGACAGCAAACTGGGTCTATGCTGGTGGGGATTTTTTTATTGTGGTTTGGGTGGGGGAAGGGCTTTGCTTTCCATATCACTCCTGATTTGCATTGCTTTTGTAGTCCCCAAAAATGTACACATTTTTTCTATATTATCTAGCCAGTTCTCTCCTGGCTTATACACAAAGTTGAGGGGTCTTGAATCTAGGTATAAAGATTTTGCATTTATCTTTATTAAATTCCATCTTACTTTATATAGCCTATCCTCGTAGAAATCCTTTTGGATTTGGACTGTTATCCAACATGTTAACTATCCCTCCTAGTTTTGTATCATCCATATTTAATAAGTATACCTCCATCCAAGTTATTGACTGAAACATTTAACAAGGACAGATGCCCTGGAACATTCCACTATGCACCACCCTCCAAGTTTATATGGACCCCATAAATACAGGTCCAAGGCATCCTGAGGATCTTGCGTCACCTAACATCTATCTCTTCCACAAGGATTGTTGTCTAATGCCCAGCTCAAACCTGAGTAGACTGCATTGAAAGCTTTCTCTTGAGATGAAGTTACTTTTCATTCATCACTCCCTTTAATGTGTTTCAGAATTTTCCTACCACCCTGTTTGCGAGTTTTGCACTTTTTCACTTTTCTGTTTTGGGGAAAGTGTGACATTTGCACTTCTTTGGTACTGTAGCACTCCTCCTGTCCTCCAAGATCAGCTCACCAACAGCAGGTCAGAAATTTAGCTGCAATTTTGTGTTTCCTGGGATGTGGTGTGGCCATGTCCGGTGTCATGAACTTCTTGAGGGCAGCTAGCGTGTAGCCCTTCTGCTTGTGTTTCAAATCCCTCTTAACCATTTTGCGTCTGTGCTGGGTCCAAAGAGCAACCAGACATAAAATAAAAATGGCAGTTGTCATCAGTTCCAACCATCACAACTCTTGAGCCTTCTTGAATATGCCTCTCCACTAACAACTTTTTCAAAGCCCTCTTTTGCTATCTTTACTATCCATTACCAGTCTTAGAATATTCTGGGTCAGAGGTAGGGAACCTGCAGCTTCAAGGCATCATATGACTCTCTAGAGCCTCAAATGTGGTCTTTAATACTGTCTTTCCTCACATCTCCTTTAAAATCTGCTCTCCCAACATCTGGAGAACATTACTATTTCTGGTTTTTCTGCCTTCTGACTGATTCTCTGGTAAAGGAGTCACTTCCCATCATTTCTGCTTCCACAGCCAGTGCCTTCTTGTTGCTCAGAATCAGGCATAAACACTTTCTTTGTAGGGGGGCAGATTCCAGCTTGCTATCCCAAGTGAGGAAGAAGATTGGTGTATAAGCAGCAGTAGTCAGGGGGGTTCCCTGGAAAAAATGGGGGAAGAGGGCCTTGGGTAAGGAAATGAGACATTGGGGCAAGACCTCAAGCTCAAACCCTTGTCCTGGCTCTCCATTGCATGCAGTGATGGTCGCCACACAGCAGGAAATGAATGATGCACAGCTGCTGCTGCAACAGCGGGATTACTGCGCACACCATCTCATCCGACTACTCAAGTGTAAGAGGGACAGCTTTCCCAACTTCCTGGCCTGTGGCCATGAGAAACACGTCTGGGACCTCTGCGAGCACCAGGAGTAAGCCCACTCCCCATATCTCCCCATGTACCCTTTCACTCCAACCTAATCTCTCCATTCCCCCACCCTAGCCTACCTCACTCCCAGCACATGCTGGAAACCAAGGCCCAGCTTGCACTCCCATACCCCCAAGTACCAGGAGTAAATCCTCATGCCTCCTGTCCCACTTCCTTTTACCACACTCATAAAAACCTGGATGTTCTGCACTGAGCTCCAGGAATAAGTCCCTGACTGCCCATCTCCCATGAGGAAGAATATCCTGAATCATGTGTTTAGGAGGAGAGGGGAATCACTGAAATCATCTTGACAAACACAGAGGGAGTAGGAGATGAAATGGAGAGAGGAAGTGGAGGCCAGATTGTGAAGGCTCATAGGTCTGCATTTGATCCTTTGGACTAATGAGAACCATTCCTGCACAGAGGAGGATTTAGGAAGGAGACTGGTAGTATGTGTTGAAGAGATTGGAGGTGGGGAGACCAGTTATAGTGGAAACTTTGTCAATATGTGAGAGAGATGAGGCCAAGCTAGAGAGCTTAGTAGTGCAGATGGTAATTAGTAAACGCAAATAAATCTGAAATAACCAATACTTCCAGTCCCGGGACGGGCCCATTAACAGAAACCTGCTAATTGAGTTTTCCTTGGAAGGAAAATGAGGAACTTAGCTGTGCCCATGCTAAGTTTAAGCCTTGGCAGAATCTTAAAGGAGCTGTCCAGGAGATCATTGGAGATTGCAAGTTCCAAACATGACGAAGTCAAGGCTAGACATGAGAGATTGGGAAAGCCTTAGGAATGGTATAACCCCTAGCACCTGTCCATCATCCTCCATTCCTGGCAAATCCAACTTATAAAGTGACAACACACAGAACATGCCCAGGGATGGACAGGAAGATACTGCCAAACCAAGGAAAGCCCAGAACAGCTTTTGGGAGCCCTGGCTATTCCAGGCTTAGGGGAAATTAGACCCAAAAGGAACGAGAGGATGTCTTCTTGGAAATGGTGTAAGTCTGCTTTGGACTGGAACCCATGGGCCTTTTAACTCCTAAGAATTCTCATACTTAGTTACTGCTGCTGTTTGACAGGCTCCAAAGGGGTGGAGAGTTAACAGTTTAGTAGGGGGCATTGGCAATTTACGGACCTCAATGATAACTAGCCTGACCCACTCCTATCTTTCTCCTAGCTATGTGGGCCGCATGAAAGAGTTTGAGCGGGAACGGCGTTTGCTGGCACGACAGAAGCAGCGGGCAAAGAGTGAAGTTTCAGAGCCACAATAGCTAGTTATACTGAGACCTCAGCTCTTTTCCCATTATCATGTACAGCTGGATAAATAAACACTGTTTTGACCTCCAGGCCCACTCAAGGCCTATGTTTGCCATCACAAGCACTATGTGTATGTATAGTGTATACTGAGGGCCTCAGGTCTTCCCTGACTAGCCCCCACTTCTAACTTTCCTCTCCCCAGCAGGGAGGAGGCAAAGGATAGACACATAGGGTATGGATGGCCCCTGAAGCCTGAGCTCTCCCTAGTGACCATCCTGAACTTTACAGGGTTTCTCTGCTTTCAGCTACAACATGATTAGAGGAGCCCTCCAGCCAGCACCCATGTATATGTCTCCTCTTTAAAACTTCCAAGCTGGGTAGACATCCCAATGTTTATTTTCCATGCTACACCAAGGAAAGGCCTTCTGCATGCTGTGTGAGGCTTCTCCCCCTACTGACCTGATGTAAAGATACAGACTGCAGGCACACAAGATTAGGTGTATGTAAGTACCCACAAAAATTAAGCTATTAAAGTATAATCCACCAAGTCTGTTTGGGCTTATGGCTCCTATCTAGTACTTTCCACAATGTAACACCGCCAAAGAATCACGCAGAGCTCCTAGAATTAGAATGTTTTATTCCTGTAGCCAGAAAACAAGACCTTCTAAGACCGATATCCCTCCTGCAGTGCCCATGTTATGTTTGAGTCAGGAAAAGAGGTGAGGGCCAAGCCCTCTGCCCAGGCAACAGCTGAATTGACCCACGGTCAGTACTGGGACAAGAAGGGGACAGTGGGGTGGGAGTTCTGGGCCCCACCCCAGGGCACAAAATCGGGCTGAGAAGCTGCCCAGTGATAATCCCCAAGGGGAGAGGCCACTCCAAGAGGGCAGTTTAGAGAAGGAAGGGGATAATGGGAGAGCGTAGTGGGGGGTAATCCCGGAACTCCTTCAGGTAGCTGCGATGTTTCCCTTTGGCCCAGATGGTCATTTGGATGAAGCCCACGAGGGAGAAGAGAGCCACTGTAGAGAAGAGAAGGGACAGGCAAGAGGGTGAATTTCCTGCCTCTGGTAGTACTGGAAGGCCTTTTTAGGTATCTTGGAATTTGGAGCCAGGAAGATTTTTGGTTCTTCCTCTCTGGTCCAGCTCCTTCATTTCACAGATGAGGAAACAGGGTAAGAAAAATGACTACCAATGACACAAAGGTAGTAAGAGTTCTCTCAAAATTCAGGTCCTCTGACTCCTAAATATAGTGCTTCCTTCTTTGCTGGAGTGAATGGAAAAACCAAATGCCAAGGTTATCTTTGTTCCCCAAGCCCAGTCTGAATTTATTCCAGGGGCATAGAAAGGCAGTTAGGAGTCTCACCTGGGAGGCACTGGGTCATGATGGCAAACCCAATCCAGGACCCCACCTATGGAAGAGAAAGGTCAGAATGCAGCTAAGGCCTGGTATCCCTACCAAATACAACCCTCCTGGTGTAGACTGGCTGAAATAGGATAGTGACCCTTATGGACCTGCCCACCTCCCAAGGTAACTGATCCAGGTGATAAAACAACCTGGAGCTCTTGGTTTCTAGTATAGGTCAGGAAATCTTGGCCTGAATTAAGATCATGGGAGAGGAGAATGGATACTATTTGCTCCTGATTTAGTGACCTAAAAGCCTCCTCACTTCTGGGACCTATGGGATGTCCTATTCTACAATCCAGGGTCCAAGGCTCTAAAGAGGAAACTGTTAATGCTGGCAAAAGAGAAACCTAAGTCCAACAAATCACAGAGGGAGCAGATGCAGAAAATGAAGGGGAAAGGGTCTTACCTCATATGTGTAATTGGGACATGACACCAACAGGAATAGCCATGTGAAGGGGTTCTTGGTTGGATATGGTATCTTCCGGGTCTTGGAACCTGTAAGAGAGTGGGAAAATATCAGTATTATACATGCTTGGTCCTAGAGATTTAGAACTTGAAGAACCCTCAGAGATCATCTAGTCCAGCCCCACTTATTTTATAGATGTGGGAAAGGAGCCCACAGAGGTTATATGATTTGTCCAGGGTCACGAAGGTAGCAGCAGATGCCGTTCATATTCTCTTAACTATGCTCACAGCCCCAACAAACAACCCGGCAAACTGAGCAAGCATCTATAATGGGCAGACATGACTAGCACAGACCTGTCTGCTAAGAGCTCCAGCACTCACCTGCGGGGCGCAGATTCCTCAGAGCGATGTGAATGGAGAAGTTACCTAGCTGGCAGAGCTGGGAGAGGGCCATAATTAGACAAGATTCTGGCCTCCAAACTACCCTCTCCCAAATGGATTCTACACCCCCCTCACTTTGCCCCCTCCACATACAGACTGCTCCACACACATGGGCCCCCTTACCACAAAAATGCCAAGTGCCAGTTTCACCTGCTGACTACCATATGCTGAGGAGGGAAGAAGAAAAAGGGGGAATGTCAGCTGAAGGGACTGGCAGGTCCCCAGAGACAGCGCTGAGATGGGGCCACTCACTTGGGGGAGTGTAGAGAGGGTGGTTGATATAATAGGCCATCCAGGCAGCAAAACCCCAGTAGTAGGTGCAATTCTGAAAACAGGGAAAGAAATGGGTAAGGACACTTGGAAATGCAATTCTAAAAATAAATCTCAATTTATCTATAAAATATGGATAATAGTTCTTGTACTACCCTCCCTCATGTCATGACAAAAGTATGAGCTTTAGAAGAGTGAAGGGATTTGTCATGCAACTCATGTCAGAAACACCATTTTACCCCAGTGTCCAAACTCTTAGTGTCAGCTGGAGCTCTGAAGCCACCCATCCCCACCTGGATATGCACAATAATGTGCTCATGCACCTGTGGGGAGGTGCCCCAGGAGCCCCAGAGGCAGCCCCTCCTCCACCCATCAGGATGCTCTCTAAGAAGCCCCTTTGCAGCTTCCTCCATTACTCACGCCTAGTTTTCTCTATGAGGCTAAACAGAACCACTGTGGCTGCTCTTCCACATCACAGTCCTTCAGATACATGAAGACACTTAACATGGGTGTTAACTCTTCTCTACAATCTAAACAGCCCCCCCCATCCCTTCAACTCATTCTCATATTCAAGGCCTGTGGCTACTCTAGTTGCACAATACTCTAGATGATGAGTGACCAGAGGATGTATAAATGGGACTATCCCCTCATTTTTGAAAGTTATGCTTCTGTAAATGCAATCCAAGATTACAACAGCTTTTAGCTACCACACCAGCTCACTAGAGTAACAAGGTGATGAAGTGGATAGACTGCCAGGTCCATAGTCAGGAAGACATCTTCATGAGTTTAAATCTAGCCTCAGACACTTCCTAGCTGTATGACTCTGGACAAGTCACTTCACCCTGTTTGCCTCAGTTTCCTCATCTGTCAAATGAGCTGAAAAAGGAAATGGCAAGCTACTCCAGTATCTTTACAAAAAGAAACCCAAATGGGGTCACAAAGAGTCGCACACAACTTAACAGCAACAACGACAACAAATTGTTGACTTCCATTGAGTTTATAGTCTGCTAAACCCTTGCTCTATTTCAGACAGGCTCCCACCCAAAAATGTCTCCCCCATCTTGTGCTTGTAAAATTAATTACACCAGATTACTTCTTTCTCAAAAAATTGAAACAATGCTCACAATTATGCAGCATTTTAAGACCTTAAGAACACGTTCCTCATAACACAGCCCTGTGAGGCGGATGGTGTCAAGTACTGACACACTTTATGGATGAAGAAGAGGCTGCTACTTCCTGAGGGTCTCACAGCACGTCATGTCGGAGCCAGGACTAAAACTACATCTCTCCTGACTCAAGTTCCTTACGTGGCATTAATGCCGCCCCTCTGATAAATCCCATACTGGCCTAGAGCCCAGGGAAGTCAGTACAGCAATGGGGAGAGAAGGAATCAGGCAGGCTGACTGATGACCTCATCATCTCCAACAACACAAACCAAGGAGTCAGCAAAACATGCTGCCTCAAGTCTGGGGAGGGGTAAGTAAGAGCAGGCTTCTCCTAGAGAGAGTTCTGGCAAGGTCTACAATGAAATCTCAGCCTTTAATGAACATGAGCAGCAGCCCAGGCTGCCTCTGGGAGCTTCAGGGCAACATCTGGGCCACCAGTTGAGTAAACCACAGCCAACTGACAGGATATTCTGCAACATGGCAGGACCCTAACTAAGTCCCCTGCCACAAAGTTAGCTGCTTGCTATTCAACCACCTGAAAACGTGAAGCCCTCTATGCTGGAGAGAGTCAAGGCACAATCTGTGCTCACTTCCTTCCCTCTTCCCTCCACCCAGCAAGGGCTAACCTTGAAGATGTTACGCAAGGGCATTGTCCCATGAGAGAAACGGTGAACAAACAGCGTCTCCAGTAAGCGCTTGATGTAGTGGAATGAGTGACAAATACAGGCAAGACTAGAGGGGGAGGAAGAAAAAGAAATAGCTCAGAACTCTAGGTTCCACAGCCTACCCACCCCACTCCACCCCCAGGCCCTGCTAATCACAATAGGGAAGGAAATTACAAAACTGGAAAGGACCTCTGAAGTCTTAAGAATCATAGGATCAAAGCTGGACAGAATTTTAAGAGATTTCTACCCCAACCCCCTCATTTTACATATGAGGAAGTGAAGCCCGAAACAATAAAGGATCTGCCCAGGGTACCAAAAGTGGCAGTAAGTAGGAGAGCTGGAATTGGAAGCCTAGCCTAACTCCAAACTCATTCCACGGCATGGCCTCTCCAATGACATCATGCAGGCCTGTTGCTGAACAGCAATCCCTTCATCCAACTGCCCCAACAAGCCCTCATCCAGACCCTTTCCTGCAGCCCTCCAGTAGTTGGGTTGGGAAACTAGGGACCAGGGGGAATGTGGCAGAGCCGGACACACTTGCCTGAGTTTACCCACTCCCCTGCCCAAAAGCCATACTCACTGAACCACAGTGTGCCGGCTAGATGTGAAGTCATACTTGTGACCGTAGATGAAGGGGACTCGGAAGTAGAATAGTAGGTAAATGAGGAGAGGACCAGCATACTCTGTCAGGAATACCTGGGCATTGAGGGACATAAGTAAAGGCAGGGAAAGGAAGAAGGCCATAAACGGGGGAAGGGTTTCCAGGGGAAAAGAGCATGGATCTCACCGTCACCCAGCTGATTTGGGCTCCCAGATCCCGGAAATAAAGCGTGGCTGTGGTCCCCACAGGCAGGTTCTGCAGAATGTCTTCATCCTTCAAGGACTTGCCCTCTGTATGAGAAAAGGGGAAGAAAGGAACCCACAAGGATGAGACCTCTACCCCAAAGGTACTGTGATGAGTCAGGAAGTTTGAGTACTTAGAGTGTAAGGGTAGGGAAAGAAAATGGGTTCCCTATAAAAGTGTTTACTCACTAGGATCCAGCCGCAAGGACTGCCGGGCAGCATACCACTGGGGATCTAGGGAGAGAGAAGCAGAGAAGATAGAAGACCCCTTTCCTGGTAATCTATCACTTCAGGGAATATGGCCTTAAGGTGGCCCACCAAACCTTTTAACACCACACATCCCACCCCAGTCAACTGGTCAAGCTGTCTCCCCTCTGCTGCTTAAACTCCAGAGATACCATCATATCAGGGAAACATTCCCTAACAGGAAAAAAGAAAATTATTCCTTTTTTTGTACAACTTCCAATGTTTCCCTCATCAACAATTTACCCCTTTGCTTAAATATGGAGTATTTCAAGTCAACCCACCAAGTGTTTTGAGGATTCATACATTCATTTTTTTATTTACTTAATGAATGTCATTCTACCACATCACAATGACTACCATGAAAGCAAGAAATGTTTTAAAAAATAACACTGCAATATTACTAATGAGAGAGGGAGCTCTCACCAACCAACAATGAAAATCATTTTCACAGCAAGAGTAAGATTTGGGTTTTGGTTTCTTTTTTCATTATTTCATTCTTTTTCCATGACACTGGTGTACTCTGACTCCTGTTCTTGGTTCCCAACTCCAGCCTAGCCTGCATACCCAAAGGCAGGCAGTGTCTAGCCCAGTACTACCAACAAAGGAAGCTTAAGAAGGGCCAAGGAGAAAGTGTAAACCATAAAGCTCTGACTCTGCACCTCTCATCATTTCTCCTTCTCTGCAGTCTCTGCAGACCTTGGTTCCCTCATCTCTAACCTGAGGAGTCTGAACTAGATGACCACGTGGACCCCATCCAGCTCTGATGGTTATTCTGTGAGATTCCTGAGAGGCCCAGCGCCCCCCTCAGGGGCCAAGATACATACGTGATTTTGTGAAGAGGTTCTTGATCTCGGCAATGGTGGCATTGGGTTCCACCTGGGAAGAAGTGCACCAGGGGAGGCGTTAGCTCTGGCAGGAGCCAGGATCTCACACCTCTTCTTGTGGTGTGTTGGAGGGTTGGGGGAGGAGGGTGATAAGGGGGCTTCTCTACGCAGAAGGAAAGGATGGAAGCAGAGAGTCAAAGAAAGGGAATGTCTCCTGGTGGAAGGGAGCCAGCTCAAGCTACCACCTCCAGGGACTAGGGTATCCTAGAGCAGAGTCTAAGAGAACCTTGTTCTCATCAAGGAAGTAAAGGCTAAAGGGGAGAAATCATAAACCTCAAAACAAAAACTCAGGAAATGATGTTTATAAGATGGCAACAAATCTATTTAGGGTCAGCAAAGACCATGAAGAGGTAGAAACCCTAGCATGTATGGATGGCTCTGAGAGAAAATCTGGACAGAGCCTTCTCTTCCCCATTCCAGGGTATGCCTCAGCCCCTCTAGCACTGGAGTCATCTTCTCTACTCAGCTTCCTCTCACAAAGGTCAGAAAATCTTATTCTTCCCAAAGTGGATGTCTAGGGGAAAAGGGGAGGTTGGGGAAGATTCTCATTAGACCTTCCTTGCCTTGGACAAGATTATACTCACTCTTATATCCATTAATGTAAGAATGAGAGAAACTCTGCCTTCCAAGGGCACAGACCCTCAAAGACATGAGGAACAGGCAGTAACTAGCCAAGCAAACACCTGCAGGTGGCAGACTTGCCCCAAACAGGAGTCTTAGATTGGCAAAAAAGCCCCAAACCCTTCAACCAACAGGGAGAATCTGTCCAAATCACAGCTGTCAGAAGGGATTTAAAGGTGTGAAAGCTCTGAGTGAAGGCCAACAGAGAGGGCTAAACACCTCAGGAGACATAAGACTAGGACTTCCTTAGGTCTGACAGAAAAATACAGAATGGGTTTTGAGATTCAAGAAGCTGGTTTTCCTTGAGAAGGTCCAGAACGTTATGTGAGCCTTTAACCTATCGTGAAACCATTTCCTCTTCCTCCTGACAAGTAACAGGTATCGGCCAAACCAAATCCTCACTCAAGGCTTAAAGGACAAGATGGAACTGAGTACCTGTATTTTCATGCTCATTCTCCTCTTTCCTAGAGTTCAAAAGAGCTCCAGGGCAGTTCATACATCATACCTAGGGGTTTAGACCTCTTCCATTTTGCAGCTGAGAAATGGGAGGTAGAGAATCTATTAGCTAGTTCCCATTTACCCATCACTAGGAATCGCCAAGCCTACAAGTACTCCCTAGTGACACTGATGCATACTGAAGTCAACACTAAGTATCCACAATGTGCAAAGCCCACAGCAGAAGCAGGCAGGAAAGCTGGTCTAGAGAGAGACAAATATGACATAGAGGAAAAATGATGGGACTTTGGGTCAGAGGACCAGGGTTCAAATTCTGTCTCTGCTACAAAATACTGGTGACCTTGGAAAAAAAAAATCACAACTCATCTAGACCCCAAGTTTCCTCATCTGTAAAATGAAGGAATTAGATTAGATGATCTATGAGATTCTCCAGCTTAAAATTCCATGATCCTGTGGCTTGTCTGTACCCAATGTCCCTCACTCCCACCTCCTATGGCTATGCATACACCTCAATGAAGGGCTACTTTCTCTATAACTAGGGGTGTGGCATGACTTCCCCAAATAAGGCAGAGTTAGAATTCAAGCACTTATATTTCTACTTAAAATGCACCACTTTTAAGATTCTCCTCCCCTTCCTTTTCCCTTCCCCCCCCACCACCAAACCACTGCCTTGGGAAATTTGCCTCTTACTTTTCAAGAGTTAATATACGGACTGGGCATGGAGAGTGTGAGAGAGAGTGTATAGGAGGAACAAGAAAAAGTGCTGAGGAGTATGCTTCAGTAGAAGCTGGGCCAAAGTACCCAGGGTTCCCAAGATACCCACCAAATAAGTCCCAGCAGTCACTCAAGAAAAAAAGGGAGTCTTTACCTTATCCAGGAAACACAGCTTCTCCCGTGTCTTGGCATCCAGAATCTCCACCTCAAAGAAGAGAACAGCCTTTTTGCGTTTCTTAGTGGCTTTTGATGGGACAATTCGGGGAAAACTGTTTATGCTGGGGGCCATCACCTGACTAGCCTCTGGGGCCACCATGTTCATATCCATGTTGTCAAGCCTCTCCACTCTCTGCCACTGGGGAGTGCTCTTAGGCAGATCCACTCCCAAAAGTATTGGGGAGGGGGTTGAGGCGTGCCTCCAGCTGCCAAATCCAGCTCCCAATCAGCTTTTCAAATCAGCCCCCCAAACCGATCTTCCCTGCTCGGAAATGCCTCCTGTATGACCCAACCCCTAGAGTCCGATCAAATTCTGCCACGGTGCTGGGAAGAGAGCTGGTCCCTGATCCTAGCACTGCCAACTCTCCTCCCAGATGTAATCTGATCATGCTTAGACATGGACCATTACTGTTTTCAGCTAAATATAAAATGAAGCCCTGATAAGGTCCAGGGCCCTCTTTTTGAGGGAACCCCCAAAAGGACCCATGGTGGGACAATTTTTATATCTCCCATGGGCACCAGAGCAGGCAGGCAGCCTTTGGACTTGGGGAAGGGACAGGTGGGAAAAAGGTACGGTATACCATAGAGACCCAAATGTGCCACAAACCTATTCCTTTCTGGATTGCCAAGGCAGATCCCACTGTGTTCAGGTTGAGATGTCACGTAGTTTAGAAAACACTATCCTTGCCTTGCCAATGGCAGCTACCATAGCCCAGCTAAATAAGAGAATAAAGGGCCAGGTGCACAAGCACAACACCTGGACCAGTAGAAAGAATGCTAAATGTGGACCAGAACCTAGTTAAATATCCTAAACAAATCTTTTAACTTCTCAGTTTCTTCAATCCTAAAATGAAGAGTTTGACAAAAAGACGTCTAAATCTATTATCTTATGATCTCTGGAGTACATCTGAAACTTGACACATGCCCTGTTCTCGACCCCCAGGACTCTTTGCTGACCTCACACCCCAGTTTCTTCTCCTTCTCATGGTTACTTCTAGGATCAGGACTCAATCAAGTTGTGGGGTCAGACAGGGGGTAGAAAGCTGGAGCATGAGCCAAGGCTCTCCCAGCTGCTGAGAAATCCCAGCTATTCTGAGAATCTTTGAGATGACAGCATCCATTTCCCCTTCAGTTCCAACAGACACTTTGGATTATTTTTCGTGAGTATTTATGTTCCCAAGAAGGTGACAGATTCCTGCAAACCCAGATCAGAGATACCCTCTTTACATATAAGGAAAAACTAAGAAATGTGACACACAGATCACTAAGCAGGAAGGTTTAACTCAAAACTCAATCTCCTTCCTTAAAGAACCCCAAAAGCAAGTCTAAAGTCAAAGGCAAAATGAGTACATCTAAAAGTATCCTGAACTTGTCATCAGAAGAGACTTGAGTTTGAATCCCACCTCTGACATTTACCAGCCGTCAGGTTGTGGTCAAGTCACACTTTCGGTTGTTTTCTCATCTGAAGAATGGCAATTATATTATTAATTTGCACTACCTAACCTCACAGGATTGTTGTAGGTAAAGTTTGCCCTCTTGTTAATCCCTACGCACTACATAAATGTGAGCTTATAACTACTATAAAGACTACTTTCATCAGAAAATATCAACAGCACCCCTGTGTGTTCATCCTTCGTTGCTGAAGACCGTGCTGAAGACCATCAGAGAAATAATGACATGATTTGCACTTGACTTTGTTTTGAGTGAGGGAGGGCTGTGCAGGTCACGAGCCTCACTGCTCCTCCAGAGTCATCTGAATCCAGTGACCAGATATTCATCAAGATGACTGGAGATGACCCAGGATGAGGCAATTGGGGTTAAGTGACTTGCCCAAGGTCACAAAGCTAGTGAGTGTCTTCAATGTCTATAGGAAAGGGCCCAACTCTTTATCCAGGCACTCAAGGCCACCTAGCATCTTCCTGCCTCCTAACTAATGATTCAATCACAGGGTATAAACAGGGACTTCAGAGCCCAACTCATATTTGAAAGGGAATCCCCTGAAGAACAATATCCTCAGCTTCTGGTCATCCAGACTCCCCTTGTCTCCTACTGTACTGTTCTCCTCCTCCTGCACTATCTCTCCACTCCAGCTACACCAGTCTCTTCACTGCTTCCCCTCAAATAACCTTGCACTTTTCTGCCTCCATACCTTTGTTCACCCCAGTCCTTTAAACTGCTAGGCCTTCCCCTCCATCTTCTCTCAAAATCCCAGAAGTCTTTCAAAATAAAGCACAAATCTGACCTCTCCCAGAAAGATTCTATCTCAGTCCACAGTAACCTGTCTCTCTTCTGAGTTCCCTCCAGCCCTAGCTACCATTCTACTAAGAACCTGTCACACATTGAACTGATAAATATTATTAAATATCTACTAAGTGCTGGGTACTGTGTTTAGCTCTGGGTATGGAAGAAGAAGCAAAAAGACAATCCCCTGCCCTCAAGAAGCTTACAAACTAATGGGAGAAAGGAAAATCATATACATACAAGGCAAGCTATATACAGGATAAATAGGAAGGGGAAGGCACTAGAATTAAGAAGGGTAAGGGAAGGCTTCCGGCAGGAGGTAAGATTTTTAGCTGAGACTTAAAGGAAGCCAGCAGTCAGAACAGAGAAAGGAGAGTATTCTAGGAATGGGAAAATGATAACGCTTGGAGCTAAGAGATAGAGTCTCTTATTCTTGTAACAGCCAGAAAGCAAGCAGGATTGAAAAGTACATGTTGGGAAGTAAGATTTAAGAAGACTAGAATGTTTTGAGGGGGTTAGGTTTGGCTTTAAATGCCAAACAGCACTCTGCATTTGATCTTGAAGGCAACAGGAAGCCACTAGACTTTATTGTTGAACAGGGAGGGGAGGTGTCTTGGTGTAACACTGGACCTGTGTTTTAAGAAAATCTCTTCAAGTGGCTGAATGGAGAATGGACAGGTGTGAGGAGAGACTTGAGGCAGGCAGACCCATCAGCAGGTTATTCCAATAATCCAGGCGTGAGCTGATGAAGGCTCCCACAAGGGTGGTGGCAGCGTCAGAGGAGAGAAAGGGGTGTATTCAAGAGATGTTGCAAAGGTGAAATCAGCAGACATGGGCAAGAGATTAGATACTAGATATATAAAGACTGGCTGTGCGACAAGTTCTTAGTGAGCAGAACAGTAGCTAGGGCTGGGGAACTCATAAAAGATCACTGTGGATGAGATGGGATCTCCCTGGAAGAGGCAATCTTAAAAGACTTCTAGGATTTTGAGAGAGACAGAGGTGAAGGGCTAGCAGGTTGAGAGACTGGTGTGAACAAAGGCATGGAGGCAAAGGTTTGTTTTCTTTTTTGGGGGGAGAAGGGGCAGTGAAGAGACAGTGATAACGAGGAGTCCAGGATTACTGCCTAGGTTGAGGGACTCAGAAGGATGAAGTTGCCCTCAACAGGAATAAGGAAAAGGGGTGGGGGGGCCTTAAAGAAAAAGATGATGAGTTCAGTTTTCAACATGTTGAGTTTGAGATGTGTACTAAACATACAGTCTGAGGCAGTTGGAGACCAGACATCAGAGGTCAGCAGGAAAGGTAGATCTGAGAATCATCAGCACAGAAAAATGTAAATTAAATCCATGGGAGCTGATGAGATTACCCAATAAAGTAGTACAGAGGGGAAAAAAGAAGACAGCCCAAAACAGAATCCTGAGACACCTACAGTTAGAGGGTGTGATCGGGAAGAGGATCCAGCAAAAGAGAGAGAGGAGTGGTCAGATAGATAGGAGAGAGTGGTATCCCAAAAACCTACAGCGAAGAGAGTACATAGGAGGAAAAAATGATCAATAGTGTTAAAGGCTGCACAGAGGTCAAGAAGAATGAAGACTGAGAAAAGGCCATGGATTTTGCAACTAAAATCATTAGTAACATTGGTCTAGTAAGGCTAGTTTTCACATATATATGTCTCAGTATCCTGATTCTGTGGTAAGCTCTATGCCCTACACACTTTTGCATCCATCTTGTACAAATAAGATGCCCAGGAAGGAGTTGCTGATTGTCTTTTTTTTTTTTTCTTTAATCAGATTCTGCTCTGGTCCAAAGTACTCTGAAACACTAGGGCTTAAGAAGGTCAAAACAAAGTCATCCAAACTCACACAGCTTGGTCCCATGCTGATGGCCTGTCTGAGGACCTGATATATATGTTATGTGTGTGTGTGTGCATGTGTGTGAAGTATATATGTATGTATGTATTATATATCATATATAACCTGAAACTTTCCAAAAGGCAACCATTTGTGAAGCTTATAGAAAAGAGAGCTTCTACAAGACCCTATTAGACCCCAATAGCACATAAGTATCATAAGTTCCTACAATAAGGCCTGGGACCCACTTTTGGAGGGGATGCAGAAAAGCATCACACTTAGAGAATTACAGAATCTTGGAACTGGAAAGGATCCCCAAGAACATCTTAGTCCAAATAATATTGGAATAAGGGTCTCTTCTACAACATCCCCAACAAGCAACTATTTAGCTTCTACTTGAAGACCTGCAGGGACAAAACGCATACTACCACTTAAGGTGGCCCTAATCTAAAAGTTATGAAATTTTTCTTCATGTTAATCTTAAATATGTCTCTCTGCAACTTTAATTCACCTTCCTGGCTGTGTCCTCTGAATTCTTCTCCTACCTTAGATTATCACTCTAGAGCTGTAAAGAACCTCAGAAACTCGTTATCTAGTACAGCCCTCTCATTGGACAAAGAGTCAAAGGGCTAAGAGCTAGAAAAGGTTTTAGGGATCAATCATCTAGTTTAATCACCTCATTTTACAAATGGGGAAACTAAGAAACAGAAAAGTTCACACAAGTAAATAAGCAGTAAAATCATGATTTAAACCCAGTCCAAAGACACCAAAGCCAGTGCTTTTTCTGACATTACATCCTTTAGCCAAACAGCAGAAATTCTGTTTCCCCTTCTGCTCTCCTTCCCACCTTCACCATCACAAGATATGTGATACCCTGATACTGTTGCCACTCTAAACCTTAATAGCCCTGCCCAGGTATTCAAGGTTTCTCCACACAGCAAGTCCCTTGCAGCCCCCTTCAGCAAAAAGTCCAGCCCTCTGACCAGGAGATATATTAATAGTTCCTGGGCTCCTGGGGGGGGTTACACCCACAGGACACAACAACCTCTCCCCAGAAAATGGAGGGTTCTGAGTTCCTGCTGAGACACTCAATGGCTTAAAATACAATCAGACCCTGTGCCCAGCCAACTGCTGGGGTGAAATTCAACCCATGCCCTTGGCATGATACCCTGGCGCCAGGTGGGAGATTGTAGGACAGCCAAAAGCCAGGCTTGTAAGGAGTAGCCCAGCACATAGGAAACAGAGTTCGCTAGACCACTCACTCACAGAGTTTGCCATCCAGCAGGGAGGGAGCAGTCCTGTAGGAAGCCCCAGCTCACAAAAAAGGACGTCCAGAACCCAGAGAGCAGCAGAACAGCTCAATGACAACACGAGGTAAGGAAGGAATCATGGCATGGTGGAAAATACTGAATTTGGAGTCAGAAAACCTGGGTTCAAGTCCTGGCTCAGCTACTTACTACTCATATAACTCAGCTACTCCTTATTCATAATAAATGTTTCTGGATTGATTGATATGACCTCAGACAAAACACAATCTCTCTGGGCCACTGTTTAATCTCTAAAATGAAGGGGTTCAACCATATATCTAAAAGACCATAAGGTGATAAGATTTAGAGTTAGAAAGGATCAGCTGGAGATCAGGTAGTCTAATCCCTTCATTTTATAATCCAATATAGTCTATTCATTTGTCAGATGGGCAAACTGAGAGCAAGAGAGAAAGGACTTTTCCAAAATCACATAGCTAACAAGTAGTTGCTCTGCTACCTATAAAAAGTCCTATGATTCTAAATCCCTGTGACACCTCTGCCCAATGCTGATTTAGCTGCTACAAGTCTCCTAGAGGCATCTCTATTCAGCTATATACCCACCCTGAGTGGGGAATAATATGGTTGCTGCTTCTCCTTGGGGCAGTGAAAGGGGAAGAGTCCTTCTTAGGATCCCTCTTTTTCCATGGCTGAACCTTCAGAACAAGTAAATGCTTTCTCTATGAGGTATAGAGACAGGCTCCATTTAGCAAGTAAAGTACAAAACACTGCTACAATCCCACCCAGATGACCCACCACAGCCCAGGGACTACCTAAAAGAACAGAGTGTATCATGGAATGATATTCCAGAAAAGAAAAAGAAACAATAAAGAAAATCTTTTGGGGTTTCTGGAAGAGACCCACTATGTCACAGAAAAATGTAAGAATGTCTACAGGATAGACCCTATGCTGCCCTGAAGACCTCGGCATGCCTGTTACAGGATAAAAGTCCCTCTAAGTCTCCCCAGGAATTGGTCTGAGTTAGATAGAGCCAACCCAGGGGAAAATTCATATATCTCTGCCTCCCACAATTAGCTTGGCCACCAAAGTGAAGAAACGCAAAGCAAAAGAAGGAGAGAAAGCAGGTTGTAGCAGAAACAGTCCAAGGAGCCAGAAGACTGGTGTTAGTCTGTTATTAATATAGCACCTTCCTCTCTAAGCCTAAAGGCCTTGGGCTAGAGAGTTCAGCTCTAGAAATCTGTCATTATGTGGTTTAAAAAGACTCTGCTTTCCTATGAGGGACCTGAAGGGAAAGAGGTGCCTGCAGATAGGTAAGGAATAAACTAGATATCCAAAATGGTATCAAACTAAGGCCACCAATGAGTTCTGTACAGAAGAATGAACTATCAGACATAACTGGGGGGTCAGAAGAGAAAAAGACCAGAAGAAAGGCTAATAGAAGAAAGGTTGTTCATGGCGAAGACCCCATACAAGCAAAGGAGGCAAAGAAGGATGAGAGATAAAATTTCTTCTCCTTTTGGCTGCTGATAGGTATTATCAACTAGCCCTTTGTTGGATGAGATGGAGACAGAAGAGACAAGGACAGTCCTGGAGCAGCCCTGGCCAGTAGGTAAGGAGTGTCTACTCAATGACAGTTCCAGTAGCCTTGGAAGAATTCTCATTTGAAAGGCCTGACATTCCAGTATGTAGCCAAAATGAACTCGTGCTAGCACAGAACTCTAGACAGTATTTAAATTCATGGGACTGCTAGCAGCTGATCTTCTGTATGAATCTCAAGCAGAAAACTCATCTCTATAACAGCTTTCTGTACTCATTTGCTTAATAAGGTCAAAAATTCAATCTCTGTCATTACCACCACACATGAAGTTTCATTAACAGTAGCTTCTAGTCATAACTGAACACACCTGGATATCAGAATTATGCCTTAGTCTGCCCCATCCCCCAAAGGGGCCAGAAGGATAGAGAGGGTGAGAGAGGAAAAACAGCGGAGCATGGCAGGGCAGAGGTGTGGCCCATCTTGCAATTCATGGTTATAACAGCTGTAGCACTCCAAGAAGGTCCTGGCAGGGATGAATGCCCAACTCATATTACCCTGTGATCCTTGGCAAGATGTTCACACAATCCTTCCTAGGACTTTCACCCCCTAGACCCTGGAGTGACACAATATAAGGGAAAATAGACTAGGCCAGGGAAAGGAATAAAGCTCACAACAGCTGATCTGAGGGTGATGACAACCTCCCAAACCCACCGGCTGCCTCAAGTTAGCAATGAGTCCTCTCTGAAGGCCAAAGGTGATCTGTCACCATGGGACAGCGGACTGTCTTTTCCTCTGCTGCCACCTACTGTTCTGAACTAGCCTATACACCCCCTTTAAGGAAATAGAGACAAGTAAAAGTCAATGAAAATTGGGTTTTGTTACCACCTCAAAAGAAAAGATGAGATTACAGGTCAGAAATATCATCCCAACTATGTATGTATATGTTATGTATGCGCATGCATATGAGTGCATAAATACATGTGTGCATTTATGTGTGTGCACACGTGTATATGTGTGTGCACGTGTATACATGCATTTACGTGTGCACATGTATGTGAGCATACGTGCATGCACGCCTTTTTTTTCCAGTTTGTTGTTCAGTTGTTATTCAGTCGTGTCTGACTTCATGACCCCATTTCGGTTTTCCTGGCAAAGATCCTGGAGTGGTTTGCCATTTCCTTCTCCAGCACATTTTACAGATGAGGAAACTAAGGCAAACAGGGCTATACAGTTAAGTGTCTGAGGCCATAGTTGAAGTCAGGTCTTCCTGACTCTAGGCCTAGCTGTGCCACCTAACCACCACAGATAGACAGACAGACAGACATAAAGATATGTGTGTGTGCGTACAGATATAAGTATATAAAACTTGTAAAAGTTTGCAAAGTGCTCTCCTCACAACAATCCAATCAGTATTTGTATCTCTATTTTGCAGATAAAAAAAAACATATCTCAGGAATTCAATTGACTTGCCCAAGGTCACATAGCTACCAACATAAAAGCAGAAAGAGGAACTCAGGTCTTCAGACTCTCTAGTGCCTTTTCCATTAAACTGTGGCTATAGAGCCTTCTACCACTTCAGAGGTGAAAGAAAGAAAATACTTAGAAAGCAGGTTTTGTCTCTTATACAACATAGTTACAATGGTAGCAAAGCAAAAAGCTCAGGAAACTCCTTCCCAAGGCCTGGGTTTACTGTACCTTTGGCCTGACAATTTTCTCCCCTTTATATAGCTATGGGATAACTTCACTGTGGGACTTGACTTTATGATACAAAAAGATACTTTTTAAAACACAAGCAAAAGTAAAACATTTATAGAGCCTTTGCTGAAGAAGACAGGAATAATAAAGTCATGGCATCTGAACGGGACCTCAAAGATCATTTAATGCGCAATACAATCCCTCTGTCAAATGGTTATCTAGCCTCCAGAAGAAGACCAGTCAACAAACATTCATCAAGGATCTACTATGTACAGGCATTCTGCCAAGCACTGGCAATAAAAAATGAGGCAAAAGACATTGCCTGCCCTCAAAGAACTTACAACCTAATGAGGCAGAGAGACAACGAGCAAATAAATACATGCAAACAAGCAATATACAAGGTAAACTGGAAATAATCAACAGAGGAAAGGCTATTAGAATTAAGAAGCATTGGCAAAGAGTTCCAAGAGAAGATGGGATTCTAGTTGGGACTTAAAGGATGCCAGGGAAGTCAAAATTCAGGGACAAGGAGAGAGAAAATTCCAGGCATAGGGGACAGACAGAGAAAATGTCTGGAGCTGAGAAATGGAGTGTCATTCATGAAACAGCAAGGAGGAGTGTCACTAGACTGAAGTGACAGAGAATAAGGTATAAAACGGGATGGGGCGCAGGGGGAGGTAGTAGGTTATGAAAGGTTTTGAATGTCAGAGGATTTTATCCCTGATTCTGGAGATAACGGGGAAACACTGTAGTTTATTGGGTAGAGAGAAGGGTGTCCTAGTAGGACCTGCATCTCCAGTGATTGGAAATTCACTATCTCTTGAAGCAGACCGTTCTACTTTGAGCCACCTCTAGCAGTAAGAAAGCTTTTCTTATGACAAGGTGAGATGTGCCTCTCTGCAGTTTCCAACAACTATTGTTTCCTTTGAAAAGCAAAGAAGAAAAAGTCGAATCCTCATTCTTTTTTAACAGTTCTTGAAAGACCTGAAGACCCCTAAAGTCTAACTCCACCCCTGTACTCTGAGTCTGCTCATCTCCATCCCCATTTTCTTCAGCCATCTTTGTACGGCATACTCTCCACTCCTTCCACCAACCTGTGAGTCCTTCCTCTTGAATTGCTCAGTTTTATTAAGGACTTTCCCAAAATGTTAACAACCCAAAGTAAAAGAAAGTCTAACCAGTTCATCGTGATTATTACTTCACTCATTACGGAAACCATTTAAATGCAAAAACAAGAAAAAATCCCACAACCCCCGCCCTTCCTCTCAGCACATAAGCACAGAGGGTTAACTAGAATAAGCCCTGTAGCCTGGAATCCTAAGACATCCTTTCCTTTAGCCTCATTAATCCTTCTAATCTTTTAGAAAGGGCATCAGGAGACCTTTACCTTACCCCCAAAACAGACTGAGCAGTCAGGCTTGTCCAAAAATCTCTTAGGGACCCTGGTATGTCACAACCAAGTGAAGTAACAGAAATGCCTAACTTTTAGGGGTTACCTGGAGGATAGTCATACCTTCTAAAGCCATGGAGCCACCACTTACAACAGAAACCTAAGCTGGTTAGACCATGGAATTTGATAAAGTTCCCAAATGCCCAGGAGAGGAAAAATGATAATTACTCTAAACATCACCAAACATCATCAAATTGAATAGAAGTGTGGTGACATAAAGCAATGGATCTGCATTTAAGAGAACTGAATTAAACCAGATGACAGAAGACCTCTTCCAATTAAAAAATGATGAAGTTCTTAGTAATCCCATTCATTCTAAATCCAAACTTTCTTTTTACCATAGGGTCCTAATTTAGTCTCTTAGTATTGCACTTCAGAGGTATCTGTGGGTTTTTCCTTCATTGCTGAAGAAGACCATGCCATCAGAGAAATGACAACATGACTTGCACTTGACTTTGTTTTGAATGAGGGAGGGCTGTGCAGGTCACCAGCCTCACTTCTCCAGAGCCATTTGAATCCAGTGACCAGATATTCATGAGGATGACTGGAGATGAGCCAGCATGAGGCAATTGGGGTTAAGTGACTTGCCCAAGGACACACAGCTAGTGAGTGTCAAGTGTCTGAGGTGAAATTTGAACTCAGGTCCTCCTGACTCCTGCACTGGTGCTCTATCCACTACACCACCTACCTGCCCCAGCTTCAAACTCAAACAAAACTGGGACCCTAATCCAGCTCTTTCATTTTACAAATAAATTACAGTAGTAAAATCTAAATCCAGGTGTCACAATGTCCATACCTTTCAGGTAAACAGATACAGGAATAGACCAGTGAAAATTATATTCTACAGGGTCTCTGAGAAGCAAGCATTTATTATTCTAATGTTTTCCAAGTAACAAATATTCTCAGAAACCAAAGGCTCTGGCTTACAGTCTTAAAGTCAAGGCTAAACCCTGCCACTAAAAACATTCTGTCCACACTCTCTCTCCTCACCCACAACCCAGAGAATGAAGCTTCTTTTGTTCCTCCTAGGACCTTCTGACCTTCCTGTGATGCATCCATCCATGTAACTACCATGGCACCAAGCTGGGGACTAACTACACAATCTGGAGCAATAAAGAAAGCCAATTCTTCAGGTATGTGTTCGGGTAGATGGTCACAAATGACCTTCTCAACTCTAAAATTCTGCGATCCTTAGCAACAAGCCACTACCAAAGAAAACGATCTCCTGATAAAAGAAATCATTCCTACCACTAGTAGCTCTGTTTCCTTTTTTCAGATCTGTAACAAAGATCTCATGTCTCCCCCTCAGCTCTAGGACCTAGGCAAGCAGAAGAGTTTGAAATCTCCATATGATAACAGCATGTTTTAAAACTCAAAATGAAAAATGACACTTCAGTTTAATTTTTTTTATACTGAGGGTGCTCTTTGAACAGAGTAGGCCATCAAGGAAGGAGAGCAGTAGTAAATGCACAACAGAAACAGAGAATTCCTTCTATGTAAGATACTGCCTTCCACACATACTGACATCATTCATACATTTATTAGTGGAAAGGGAGAAAGTCACATTTATATATAGCACTTTGAGGGCTATTTTTAGGCTTAACCTGTGATTTCATCACTGTGGGTTAACTCCATCACAGAAATTCCTTCCACCAATGCAGATCAGAAAATTATCTATAATTTAGTCTTGGAGAATTGACTGGGCCACTAAAAGGTTAATTGACATTACCTATGATCTGCATAGTGTAAGAGGAAGATCTTGAAAACACTGACTCCAAGGTCAGCTCTTTTATCCTGTACTATGCTGCCATATAAGAATATTTACTGTTTAGAAAAAAATATAATTGTTTCTCATATAATTCTTTATATTTATAAGCTGTTATCCTCACAATATTAGGTAATAAATAGTGCAAAACTATCCCTATTTACAAAGAGGCTTATTTCCCAAGAGCAGTATGCTTTGCTGCTAACATCTGAACCCAGGTATACTGACTCTAAGGCCAACATTCTTTCTATAATACCGCACTGACATAATCTCTACATTCCAAAATCTCACTGGATAGTCAATGACAGTCAGTGCCCAATGAAATAGAATTCGAAATTCTGAGTCTATTCTATACGTTTAATTACCAGCTAAGCACCATGTCTTATACAAATTTCTTTGCCTATATACAAATTTCTTTGCCAATAAGCTACGCTGCAAATAGATGAAATGTTTAAAAAAAAAAAAAAAGCTCTCAGTCAGTATATGTATCTTTCCCTAACCAAACTCTAAACAAGGGAAGTAATACGAAGCAGACCACCTCAATTCGGGAAGTTAGAAAAACTTTGCTACTTAGTGCTAATGAAACACTATATATATGGTACACCTTCTCCTCCAGGAACTCCCCAAATGATGGCTCTACATCACACAAGACAAAGTGAAAGGCTAGGGGCAAACTTCACAGAAGAACAAAAGAAATTGTGATTGACCCAATGAGACCAACAGAGGCTCCTGAAGTTAAGATTCTACAGACTGCTGCCCGCCAGTGGGCTCTCTCTCTTTCCAATTCTAGGAAAACTATGCATTCTAAGTTGCAATGAAGGGCAAAGCTGAAATTCAGGCCCTTCCTAAGAAAAGAACAACATAACTAGCTAGGACTATGAGCATTAAAGCCAACAAATGATGTGTTAATTATAATGACCAAGCTTGGCACTGGAAAAAGTTAAAAAACTGCACGTCCCACCCATGGCTGAAGGTAGGAGGCTATGGGTGTGGAGCATTGAGTATTGAATATTCAATCAGACGCTACCAACAAGTTGTGTGTATTTTCCCTTTCATTTTTAATCTGTCACAAGAGATGGCGTGTAGGAGGGCAAATATTTAAAAATCAATGTGCCATCAATAAAAAAAGAAAGGGAAAGAATCCAATAGCTGACCCTAAGTAAAACTTAGGGTAGTGGATTGCCCCATCAGTGAAGAAACATCAGTTAGCTATGCTGCTGAAGGGATTCCTGCTTAGGTGTGTGTAGTGAATTTTAAAAAGCTATCAGCAGACTTAGAGTCAAGAGCAAGTCATTTTAACTCTAAGCTCCAATTTTCTCATCACTAAAATGGGGACAAGAACACTGGTACTACCTAACTCATAGACTTCAGTGTGAAAGGAATTTTGTAAAACTTCAAGTGCTAAAAAAATATGAATTCATAATATCTGGAGACAGGACAACCAGGTGGCACAGTGGATAGAGTACTAGGACTGATGTCAGGAAGAATCATCTTCTCTGAGTTCCAATCTGCCTTCAGACAGATGTGTGCCATTAAGTAAATCACTTAACACTGCCTGCCTTAGTTTCCTCATCTGATGAGAAAATGGCAAACCACTCCAGTATCTTTGCCAAGAAAATCCCAAATGGGGTCACGAGTCAGACACAACTGAAACAACTGAACAACACACAGTATTTGGAGAAAACAGGATCAAAGTTTTGGAGCTGAGACCATAGATAGATATATCATCTAGCCCAACCACCTAAACTACCTTAAACCGCAGTTTACAGATGAAGAATCTGAGGCATTAAAGTGACTAACCCAAGGTCATACATTGCATTCAGTACAGAAGAGTCAGGATTCAAACCCAGATTTGTTGACTACAAATCCAACACTTCCCACTGCACTGAAATGATTATTTCTCTCTTGTATTAATAACTAGTTATTGAATCAGAACCAAGGTTTTTCTCTTTTTCTACTTCTTCATCCAGAAATCAACCAGTGTGGGAAATCTTTCTCAAAGACCCCGTAAGGACTGCTAAGATCTCATCAAAGACAGTAAAAGAAAATCTAAGTTTAGATAAATAGGTAGATTCCTGCTCACTGTGTTTACCTAGACAGCTCTGGGAAAATGTGAATTCCCCCTTTTGTCAGAAAGATGATAGGGAAATTATCTGATAAAGTCTCTTTGACCAAGAGTTGGGTGATGCAAGTGACAGTACCAAAACTCATTATAATATTCATTTTCCATTAATTATATGTTAACCCATCAGGGTTGATGTTCACCCTCAAGTGTACCCTTTTATCAAAACACTTTATAAATATTGGGGGTTCAATGACAGGCTCAGTCTCTTTGATTACTGAATAAGCTTGTTTTGTTGACTGCTTTCTAGATGTAGTCAATAAAACTGACTTTAATTTACTCAGAAACTCTGTCAGAAATTTGTAACTGTCAAAGCATCAAACTGCCTCCCAAATCAAACTCCTATATCTGAATTTCCATTCTGCTTCTTGCTTGCTACCTCTCTGAGCTGAGGTGATGCACTTTCTTGTTAAGCCTCAGTCAAGAAAAGACGTAGAACCAGTGTTCTCTAAGGTCCCTCCAGATTAAAATACTCTATAACTCTTGGACAACCAAAAGAAGTAATAGCTCTATAGACCCTGCCCTGGTCAAACCTCCTCTGGAGTACTGTGTTCAGTTCTAAGTGTCATCTTGTAAGTCATGTTACTTTTTGGTCATTCTCTTCCTAGTAAATGATCCTCCTCATCTCCTTTGGAGGATCATGATCCATGTCTCACTCTCTATGCATGAAAGCCCCATGGCCTTCTTCTTTTGAGTCTCTAACTCTATGATCTTAATAGCCCATCATCTTTGAACTAATGATTTCCAATTCCACATAACCAGTCTCTGTCTCTCTCTGTGTCCCCCAATTAAGTACTTACTTTGTGCTATACAAACAGAAAAACAAGGCAATTCCTGCTCTCAGTTCACATTATAGAAGAGGGAGACAACATATTTAGGTTTCAGCTGCAAATCAAATGGAGAGGTCCAATAGTCTATAGGTGCAGTAACAAAGCAGTTGATAAGGCATCACTTTAATGCCATTTCCACTGATAAACAGTGCTAATCTCTGATGCTAAACCATTTCAAAATGTCAAGGACTTTGGCGGCTAAAATATTCTTTTGTTAGTAGCTGTGCCAGTTGACAGAACTCAAGTTCACAAGAATTGTTCCCCTAGATGATGGTTGTGGTAGTAAGGCTAGTGGTTCGAGGAGGACTGCTATTCCCAAGGTTCTTGGGCTTACCTGCCCATCAATGTACTTGCTTAGTGGTTAGGATTTGTGAATGCAGGCATGGCAGATACCTGCTCCACTAGGGTTGCTCCCCTTTATGATGGCTGTGGGAGGCACTGTAATTTCCATGGTTCTTGAGCTCTGAGTCTTGGCCTTTCTCCAAAGAAGTCCAAGGGGAGGTGGTGGTCAAAGTGGTGGTAGTGGTGGCTTGATATCTCAGACTTAACATGACCAAAACAATTCGTTATTTTTCCCCAACAAAGCATTCTCCTCTTCCTAACTTCCCTATTTTCTACTGATGGCACCACCATCTTGCCAAAAACCTAGATTCATAACCTTGGCATGAGCCTCTATTCTTCACTCCCCTTCATCCTTCACATTCCAACAACTGCCAAATCTTATTCATTCTCCTTCTACACAATAAAGCTCTCATTCATCCCCTTTCTCTCACAGAGCCATCACCCTAATTGGAACTCTCATCGGCTCCTACCTAGACTACTACAATATCCTCCAGTCTCTCCTCTGTCTAAACTATCCACACATAGCTGCCAAATGATATTCCTAAAGTATAGATCTGACCATGTCACTACCATGCTCAAGAAGCTCCTACAGCTCCTTCCTCTTACCTTTAGGATAAAATGTCAAAAGGTGAGACTTGAACCCAAGTCATCTAAAATTCAAACCTACTGCTCTAACCTACTATGCAAAATGTATGCTTGCCAAAAAAACTAATTTATGGAGAACTTACATAGGGCAAGTGATACATGGTGGTCAGAAGAAGCGATACAAGGATACTCTCAAGGTCTCTTTTAAGAACTTTGGGATTGTGTGACATGGGAGACAGTAGCACAGGACTGCTCAGCATGACATGCCCACTTCAGAAAAGGTACTGTGCTCTATGAGCAAAGCAGAATTTAAATAGATCAAAACAAAGGCAAAATGTGCAAATTCAAGAGTATCCACCCCAAACATTCACATGGACTATTAGTACCTGACCTGTGGTAGAACATTCCAAGCTCATATTGATCTAATCAGCCACAGTTGGACACACTGTAACTTGACTTAGTGATGTCATTTTGGTCCTCTTTGAGAATAAAGGACAACAGGATAAAATAAAAACTCCTTTGTTAGGTCTTTAAAACTTCACAACCTGACTTTGGCATACCTTTCTAAGTTTTCCTCCTTCACCCACAGTGCATTCCAACCCCTGGAATGACCTACTTGCTCCTCACCATCTACATCATTTCATCTCCTGTCTCCACGCCTCAGACCTAAAAGGTATGCCCTCCTCATCTCATTCTGTATATATTCTGTCCTTAATGCTCTGTGAGCATGTTGTTTCCTTCCAATAGAAGGAGGGTCAGGGACACTGCCTGGCACAATGGTAAGGCATTTAATAAATGAATGGTAAATGAAATGTCAAAGTCAGGATTTGTACCAAGGTATTCTAACTCCAAGTTCAATGTCTTTTCAACTATAAAATCCAAGCCCTCACTACACCATATTGTTTCTTCCCTTAGCAAAATAAACTTCCCAATCAGCAGTGACAGGACACCTCCATCCAGTACCTCATTAATTATTAATGGTGCAACCTTAGATGCCTCATTCTCCAGCTCCTCCAGGCTACTGTGGCTAGTTAGTTCTATATACTCACTTAAGAAAAACATGCTCAGCATCAAGGTGAATTATTTGAAATCCACAAATGATCCATTTAAAATCTAAAAGCCTGAGAAAAGAAGAATGCCAGGGAAATGCTGGCTAAGGTGGCTTTCCACACACTGGCAACCCCACCCACCCTGTCCCCTCTTTCCGTTTAGAGTCACTGGAAGCTGACTCAGTCAAAGTTTGCAAAAAAAGTCATATAAAATTATCTAAATGTCTTTAGATGCTTCAAGTCAAGTGAAGTAGTCGACAAAATTGAGGGGATTGAGGAGCATCAATTGCCAGTCTTACACAAATCAAGTCTCAAATATGAGAAACTTCCATGGTAGACTCAAGTGTATTAATGAAATAACTGAGAAAAAAGGTTTATACTTAATGATCCACGTATCAAATTTCCATTGCCTTAACATAGTAGAGGCACGGAAAAACTGAACTTCATTCACAAATCAAGGTTTAATCAAGCAAAACTGAGTGTAAACTGCCAATTAATGATGACAGTAATCGCCTATGGCATCTCAAAAAGTCCTTTGAAAAGTACTTTCACATATATTACCTCACTTGATTCTCTTTACAACCTTACGAAATAAACTAGACAGGTATTGCTGTCCCTATTTTACAGATGAGATAACTAAAACATGCAGAAATTCATAGAATCACAAAGTTGAAAGACATCCAAACTAGACCTAAGCAGGAAATGACCTTTACAAAAATAACCAACAAGTAGTTGGACATTGGACAGCTCTAATTGTTAGAACATCTTTACATCAAGGGGAAATAGGCCTTTCTGCAAATAAGCTAACAGCTGAGTTTCAGACTCATCCTCTGAGGTCAAACAAAGAACAAGTCCATAGGATAATCTTGAAGACAGCAATCATGTCTTCCATAAGTCTTCTCCTTTCCAGACTAAATATCCCCAGTTCTTCAACCCACACTACAAGGCATAATTCCAATTCTCTCTTCACCAATTCTCTCTCCTCTCTCCTCTTCCTCTCTCCTCTTCCTCTCTCTCTCTCTCTCTCTCTCTCTCTCTCTCTCTCTCTCTCTCTCTCTCTCTCTCTCTCTCTCTCTCTCTCTCTTTCTCTCTCTCCCTCTCCCTCTCTCTCATATCCTGATCACCCTCCTCTGTACAAACTTCAGTTTGCCAGTGTCATCCCTAAAATGTGTCATCCAGAAGTGACTACAACAGTCTAGATGTAGACAAGAGAAAGCAGGAGTATCACTGCCCTTCTTCTAGGGCAGTATATTTCCCTAACTTCCTGACACAAAGCCACAGGATCATAACCATATGAGTTGGAAGTGATCTTAAAGGTCACCAAATCCATCAACCTTTTCTAAAGTTTCCACTACAATTAAAAGATATGCTTTTAATTGTTTAATTTATCCAGCACTATTCTAGGCAAAGTGTTCCATCTATCTGAGTAAATACTTTAAAAACCTGCTACTGTTCCTGCTACTGTACTCCAAACATACTCACAGGTCAACCTACTTCCCTACTACAAGAAGTCTGAGCATTAGAATAACCACAGTGGGTAATTTTCAGCTGCCTGTGTCAGTACCAACAAGAGGGAGTTAAGTCCAAGCCTGAATTTAATAAGCAGGGTTGGACTAGATAATCTCTAAGGTCCTTTCCAGTTTTAGCATTCTATAACAATGATCTGACAATGGCCTTCCTGAAGTAATCAACTTCTGTGCTAAAAGTATTAGGATTCTTTAGGCTGTGACATAATCTGCCAGAGTTGAAATTCTCGTCCCTGAAAACATTACCATGCTCATGTATCAAATACTTTCTTCTGTCTCTGATGTTTTGATAGGAGTTGAAAATGTTATTTACTGAGAAGGGCTGCTAAGTTTGCTGGTGCAGCAAGTCTGGAGATTGCAGTATTAATATCCCAGCATATATCTCCTTACAGAGTCAGTGACAGGTGCAAATGTTCCTGCAGTTTCTGCTCTGAACAGTACCTTCACTTCCACCAGCTCCCCTGAGCTGTTTGCAGCTCCTCAACTCTAGGGCTGTCCCTAGACCAGAACCCACGACCTTCCCAAACCCAAAAGGGCCTGTGGAACATAGTACACATACTATTCACAGAACAGGTAGCTTTTTAGAAATGGAAGGACTTTAGGAGGTTGTATGAGCCAAATCCTTCATTGTGAGAGGGCTCTAAGGCTCAAAGAGCTGAAGGGACTTGCTCCCCAGTCACTTCACAAAGCCACACACCCTGATCCCACTTCTTCCTGGCCCAACAATATAAACTTCTACAATGTGCCATGTGCCACAGGGGCCTGCACTGTGTGAGCTGGACATATCACTTGCCCTCCTTGGGCCTATTACCTCCTAGGCTAAATGGTCTCTTTCTGGCTTCTAACCATGGAACTCCAAGTGCCTCAGCCAGAAAGAGGCTGAGGGGCTGAACCTGTAGCTTCAAGACTAACAATCCTTAAAACAGAAAGAAAGATTCCTCCGTAATGGCAGAGAAGTATCAAAGTCGATCCATATTATTTTTCGATATCACTATTACAGAGATGAAATCTACCTCTCACAAAGATGTCCCTGTCTTTGCTAGTTCTGCCCTCAGTAAACCAATCGTAACAAGTTCAATCACTCCTCCACACAAACAGCCCTCCAAAATGTGAAGAAAGCATGCCCCTAGATAAGTCTTCTCTCCTCTTCTCCACAATAACTTGGTCTCCAGTCACCTCATGGCATTATATTCACCCTATGAACTGTGAAGAAGAATACTTTCATGGAAACAGTCACTCCTTCAACAAGTATTTATTAAGTTCCTGTTCTGTTAAACATTAGAAATACTAAGTTGGGTAAAAAAAAAAGTTTATTTTTGAAGCAATTTTTCTGTATGAAAATAGACTTACTTTCCCCTACTTTGCTCCAAAATTTCCTCAACCTTTGCTTTATTACAGGGATAAAGGCAACTAGACAAAATGAAAGATTAGAAGTCAGAGGACTTAGGTGCTCTTCCCAGCTCAACTTCTTACTGTGTAACCTTGGGAGTTACTTAACCTCTTAGGCCTGCAGCTTCTTCAACTGTAAAACAAAGGGAGGCTTCTAAGATTCTATCGAACTTTAACAGTTATTAGTGGCTTTAAAAGCTACATGTCCTCTCCACTATGATCCCTTAGATTTATGAATTTCATCAAGAGCTGACCCCAAATTGTTTTGTTTCACAGGCAAATCTGTCTTGGAAAACCTAGCTCTAATTAGTTCTGTGGTTGCCAATTTGAGAGGCTGGTGACGCATAGGCTCCTCTGTAAACTACAGAACCTGAGTCTCAAAAGGCAAGAACACATTCAAAGATGTTGATGAATTATCAACAAATAATAATACCTTGTCCCCAGATCCTGTCAAGGTTCAGTCATTCTGAACAATGGGTACAAAGCAACATCTTTCTTAAAAGGAACCAAGTGATCTCATTGTTAGAAGACAGAAATGGGAGTAGTTGCAGGTGAGTGTAATTTCTTCTGTGTAATTATACCCTGTGAAGGGGGAACTATTTTAATTTCAATGGTATTAAATACAACGAAACCCAAAAGCAGCCTAATTAACTTTAGCATATATGATGAATTCTACATATCAAATGAAACCTTGCTTTTTTTTTTTTTTTTTTTTTTACAAATGTCACAACAAGGGCAAGGAAAAGGAGAAGGAAACTATTTGACAAAGACAAAACAATCATAAAGTTAAGTGAACTTTGAGATCTGATCCAACCCCCTTAATCTTGTTCAGTTATTTCAATTGTGCCCAACTCTTTGTGACCTCATTTGGGGTTTTCTTGGCAGAGAGACTGATTTGCCATTTCCTCCTCCAGCTCATTTTACAGATGAAGAAACTGAGAGAAACAGTTAACCTACCCAGGGTCACACAGTCTAAGTGTCTAAGGCTGGATTTGAACTCAGGTCCTCCTGACTCCTGGTGCTCTATTCACTCTACCACCTAGCTGTCTTTTACCTTATAGATGAATAAAAAAATGGTTAAGGACCCATAGGAGGAATTCTCACAAAACTCTTTTAAAAGGGAAAGGGTAGCAGTAATTACATCTCCCAAAAAATAAAGGCAAAATATAGGGGATACAGTACTGGACTTGGAGTCAGAAAGACTTAGGTTCAAATCCTGTCTCAGACTCACTAATTGTGTAATTTAACTTCTCTCAGGTTTAGTTTGTTCACCTGTAAAATGAAAAGGAGTTAAATTATATGACCTCTAACATCTCTTCCAACTCTAAACCTATTTTCCTGTGATCCAATAGATTGACATAATGATGACAGATACCATAATATAAGAAGTCCTAGACTGAGCAATCAGGAGACAGTGTATATACTTTATAAGAGAAACCTGGAAAATTAGAATTCAGTTCTGCTATTTACTAACTGTTTGAATTTGGGTCTCTGTTTCCCATAAAATGAGAGAATAAGATTAGATGATCTCTAAAGTGCCTTCGTGCTTTAAAACCCATAACCATAAGAACTGGGAAAGGTCTAAATCCCGATGGCTTCACGTGTAGTCACTTCAGCCTAGACCTAAGACAGACTACTTTCCGCATTTTTATCGATTTTGAAATGGGCAGATTGTCTTGGCTGACGTCCTGAGATTATAAGATCCCCAGGAAGGCTTATCAAGTGTACTGATCAGCCAGGACAAGTCTGGAGATGCCGTTGTCAAGGTTCTGCTATCACCTTCCCCCTAAATAAGAACTACGGCAAAGTGCACAGGCACAAGCTCGGGAGAAGGGGTATTCTATACCCCTACAAAGGTGTACGGAGGTCAAACAGGTGACAGCTGATAAGGTACATGGTGCATCCTCGCTCCCACCAGGATCTGGAGCCTGCTACCTCCTCCTAAGCAGGAATAGGATAAGTGGATACATACTGACAGTTCGGTGCCTGAGATGCACCAGAGGTTCAGGACACCCACACCCAAACCCGGCCAGGCTCGTCATTCGTCGCCAGAGTGACCTGGGCCAGTCATTTCCCTTCTCCCGGCCCCAGCTTCCCTTCTTTACAAGGAGAGACTCTTCCAGCTCGGAGAACCAAAACCTGCTTCTCTCGTGCAGCCCCGGGCCCCTCCGCCCCGGCCCGCGGCTCCGTCTCCAGGTCAGAAGCACCGCTCCCCGCCTCCCGAACATGCGCACTGACACCTCCCGCGGCCCGAGGCTCTTCGTGCTCTCGCTGCGCCTGCGTCTTCCTCAGCCTCAGGGCATGGGGGCTTCGGGGTTTGGGTCACGGGACCGGGGAAGGTTTGCGTGGAGTTCTGCGGTTCCGTTGGGGTGTTTTGTGCGGCAGGGGTCTTCTCCATCCTGAGGAGTCCCCGTTGCGCTTGTGGCGCCCCTCCCCGTCTCCTTGCCCTTCCTCCCCCCTCACTGCCACCCGCAGCCAGATGAGTGTTTCTGCTTACCTCACAGTGCTTCATGGCTCCCTTTCACCCACCAGCCGCAGCCGCCTCCCGGCTCGCGACAACCCCTGCTGAGCGCCTCACTCCCCGGCTCGCACTCGGCCTAGGCTGCCAGCGACGCCCGCCCCCCGGCCCCTGCCCCTCCCCCTCCCTCCTCGTGCGCGCCCCGCCGGCCAATCAGCGCCGAGTGGGAAGAGGCGTGGGGGCGGGGAGGAGGGAAGCTCCCTCACCTTCGACCTAGCACCACGGCGAGAGGCTGCGCCGGACCCCAGATGGTTACCTCCTCGCGCCACACGGCGGACCAATGAGCTTGTGCAACCGGCGGCCCGCTCAGGGGGGTAGGACCAGAGAGGGCGACGCGGCTCTCGCAGCCAATCAGGAGAGGGAGTCGACTCTGGCCTCGCCTCACCCCCACGCTTCCCTATGGAAACCAAGGGTAGCGACGGTTATTGGAGGCGGGGAAAGCAGCGGTTGAGTGACAGGAGGGTGGGACGAGCCGAAGCAGGAGCAAACATGGCGGGTGGGGAGCCCGGTGCGGGGCTGCTAGGTGGGCCTCCGCGGACCCCGGGCGCGGGGGTGACCGTCTGGCCCAAAGACCTGCCCCTGGAGGAGAGGAGCGGGCCGGCCTGGCGGGCTGAAGGGACTGGGGGAGCGTAGCGCCACTGGGCCGCAGGGGAACCTGGGGGTGAGGGGCTCCCTTGAGGTCTCCCCGTCTCTACCGGCTTGGGGGAAGGGGCGCGGGAAGGGGGAGCCGCATGGTCCCTGACTCCCGTAGGTAATCATGTACACCTTTATAATTCGTTGTGACCCAGTTTGGGATTCGCGTGAAAAAGATGCTGGAGTGATTTGCCATTTCCTTCTCCAGCTGATTTTACAGATGAGGAAACTGAGGCAAACAGGATTAAGTGACCTGCCCAGGATCACATAACTAGCTGGTGTCCGAGGTTGGATTTGAATTCAGGAACATGACTCGTCCTGACTCCAGATCTGGTACTCTAGCTACGCTTACATATGTGTGTGTGTATACACATATATATACACACACACATACACATATGTACCTTCATATTTTAAAAATATATCCATCTGCCTACCTACCAGTATTCTCCAGTTTAACTGGAAGTCCCCTGAGGCCAAGATGGGGAAATTTGCTTAAAAGATAATTGTTGCCTGGGATTGAATGAATCCTAAAGTCTTTCTTTCCTGGACAGCCCTGCCTTGGACCATAATAGCAAGAATAGATAACATTCCAGCAAGCCTCTCTGTAGCAATTTTTCAGCCGTGGGAGACAGCTGGGTCAGAAAGGAAAGGACACCGAACTTGCAGTCAAAAGATTTGGGTTCCAGCCTGCCTATCTGTAAGACATAATGTTGAACACCACTTTTTCTAGACCTCAAACTTTTCTCATCTCATTTTGGAGAAGAGGTTGAATCACATCTTTATGTTCTCTTCCAAGTGACAAATCCTAAGAACCCACTGTAGACTGGGTTCTCACCCTTTCTGTTCCCAAAGGTCAATAGGAAATGGCTAACTCCTTTAGAGAAGGGAGCTCCTCTCTTGGCATGGTGTATTCAAGCAAATTTTAGTGCAAAGAAAATTAAGTGGGAATCATGAGACTTGACTTCAAATCCCATCTCAGCTATTAACTGTGTGACTTTGGTCAAGCCTTCTCCATACCTCCATTTCCTCATCTGTAAAATGTCTAGATGGGATCAGATGGGTCTCTCAAGTCCCTAACAGCTCATATTGTGTGATTCTATGACCCTCTAACCTGGTTTGGGGCTTAGGGACCTGAGATTGGCATTTTGTTTCCTGCTAGGTTTAACCAGATGGGGCCTGATCCAAACAATGTTCAGAGGATCACACTTTTTCATTCTTTGCTCTCTCCCCACAACAACAGGTGTCCAACTACCAATCAGCACTGAACTGCTCACTTTCTGGTAGGTGGGTCAGAATGTTGCATCCAACCAGAAGCCTTTGCAACCTGAATTGAAGCCAAAGACAGACACCAGAATCAGTAAAGGTAACCCACTGACTTATATGAAAATAGAAAAGACTTTAGGCACATTCCAAGTCAATGAGTCATCCTGGTCTAGTCTGAAAACTATGATTTTCCATTGCCTTTAGTTCATTCTTATTGGGAAGTTACATGCCCTACATCAGTTTATCACTCTTTTGCTTGTTTTCTGGGAACCAATAAGAAAGAACCAATAAGCTTTCTGGAGTCATGTAGCAGTCCCACAAAACCACCAATATCAAGTAGAAGGAGAAGCCAGGCAGTATAGTGGGTAGAGAGCTGGCCTTGGAACCCAGAAGAAATGAGTTCATGGTCTACCTGTGACACACACTGGATATGGGACCCTGAGGAAGTCACTTAATTGCTTAGTGACCTAGGCATGGGACAATAAGTTGAGGAGAAAGTGCTGACCATCTGTAGGAAGAGGGAGTTTTCTTATCCAGGAATTCCCTGTACCAGTGTAATCACAGGTGCAGTCCCTGTCCCTATCAAGTAGAAAGCACTGAAATTAAGAGTGATCAGACGCAATCTCATTTAATTTTGCTGAGCCTCAGTTTTCCACCAATGTTTCAAAAGCTCTCCAATTCCAGTGGTGTAAGAGTAAGGACCTGTCTTATCAAAACATTTTAGCTCTCTTACTTTGTTTCAGAGTGGGCATTTAGTGTTTCTTGAATAAAATTTAATCATGACCATTCCATGTCTTAGTAGTTGGTTTCATTAGTTAGTATGGTTAAAAAAAAAAATCATTGGATGCCCAGCAACTCTGAACTCATATGACAGTCATCCAAAAAGGAACCTTTCCAGTTTGGTGGGACCTGTCAGAGCTTGTGCTCCCTAACAGAGGCTTTGAGAACCCAGGATGACTCACCTGCATGCCAAGATGAGAGAGTGGTATAGGATTTTAGTGAAAATTTGAATCTGTAAAAAAAAAGAGATAATATTAAGTCAAATCCTCCATTTATAGTGGAAAAGAGTGCAGCTTTGGGAGTCAAGAAACCTGACTCTGTCCCTAGTTTCATTTCTTTTTTTTTTTTTTTTTTTTTGGCAAATCATTTAATCTCTGAACTTTATTTTCTTTATTGGCAGAACAGCAATATATTAGCTACATCACAGATGTGTCTTAAAGAAAGAACTATACTAATTTTTAAAAATTTTTATTGATATATTCCTTTTTGCCTCACCTACATTTCTTTTTTTTTAATTAAATTTATTTTTTAACTTTTTACATTCATTTTCACAAAATTTTGGGTTCCAAATTTTCTCCCCATTTGTCCCCTCCCCCCCACCCCAATACACCGAGCATTCTAATTTCCCCTATCACCAATCTGCCCTCTCTTCTATCCTCCCTCCCTTCTCTTGTCCCCATCTTCTCTTTTGTCCTGTAGGGCCAGATGACTTTCTATTCCCCATTGACTGTATTTCTTATTTTCTAGTAGCAACAACAATACTCAACAGTTGTTCCTAAAACTTTGAGTTCCAAATTTTCCCCTTCCCACCCATTCCCTTTGGGAAAGCAGGCAATTCAGTAAGGGTCATATCTGTGTAGTATTGCAAATGACTTCGATAATAGTCATGTTGTGTAAGACTAACTGTATTTCCCTCCATCCTATCCTGCCCCCCATTGTTTCTATTCTGTCTTTTGATCCTGTCCCTCCCCGAGTGTTGACTTCAGATTGCTCACCTACATTTCTTAACAAATCCTTCCCCACAACATTCAGAGAGCAAAAAATTTTAAAAGGGGAAAAACAGTTCAGCAAAACTAACATATTGAAAATTCTAATGTTGTATGTGGTGCTGAAAGCCCCCCAAATCTCTGCAAAGAAAGGCTGAGGTGCTTTCCCCTCTCTGCTCTTTGGGGCTATATTTGGCCTTTGTAATTTCCCAGTGTTTGGTTGCAGTTGTTTTGTTATTACCATCGATATTGTTACAGTCAGTATGTGGATTCTTTTCCTGGTTCTGTTTACTTTGCATCAGTTCCCATGAGTCTTTCCATGCTTCCTTGTATTCCTCATATTCATGTTTCTCATCAGATTCCACCATCAATGGGCAGCTATTTCATTTCCAGTTCATTGCCACTACAAAATGTGATGCTATAAATATTTTGTTATAGATAGAACCTTTCTCTTTGTCATTGACCTTTCTGGTCAGTGCCTAAGGGATTTTGGGAGTGGGACAGGAGAAACACAGTTAAGTGGGGCAGTGAATAGAATGCTGAGCCTGGAATCAACAATGCCTGAGTTCAAATCCAGCCTCAGATACTTAGTAGCTGTGTGACCCTGAGCAAGTTACTTAACCTTTGTTTGCCTCAGTTTCTTCATCTGTAAAATGGAAATAATAGTAGCAACTATTTCCCATGGTTGTTGTTAGGATCAAATGAGATAATTTTAGAGCACATAGTAAGCGCTGTATATATGTGATGGTAATGATGATGATGATGATGATGATGATGATGATGATGATGATGATGATGATGATGATGTCTAACAGCACAGACTCTGGGTCAAATTAATAAAAAGTAACATTTTTATCACTTTTTTTGCATAATAAACCTATTCACAGCTCCACCAACAGCGCATTGTACTGTTCCTATCCTTCTACCACCCCTTCGACATTGACCTTTCCTGTCTTTTGTTATCTTTACCAGTTTGCTGGGTGTGCTCTCTTTTTAGTGATTTGGAACATTATTTCATATGACTATTAATGGTTTACAATTCTTCTTTTGAGAACAGTTTTTTAATATCTTTTGACTACATATCTATTGGGTATTTTTTTTTTATTTTAGATATTTTAGTTGCCTATATGGAGAGTCCCAAAAATCTTGGTGCAGTTTTAAGCTAAGCTACACTGACTTTTACAAATGACCCTGTACATCTTGAATATCAGACCTTTGTCAGAGATATTTAATATAAAGGTTTTTCCTCAATCACTTTTTATTCTAGTTGCATTAATTTTGTTTGCTTAGAAAAATTTTCAATTTCAAGTTATCAGAATTATCTTTTTTATCATTTGTGATTGTCTCTATACCTCATTAGAATTCACACACTAACCATTACTGTGTGAAAGGTTTCCATTCTGGTTCTCCTCCAGGTCATATATCCATTTTGAATTTATTGTGAATTTTGAAATGAGGTATTAATCTAAACCTAATTTCTTTCAGTTTCTTCCAATTTTCCCATTAATTCTTGTTAAACACAGGAATCCTCCAGATGATTTGAGTTTATTAAATACCAAATTATTGACTTCAATTGTTTCTGACTCTTTCTTATCTAATCTTCCATTGATATATTTTCCTACTTTTTTTAGCCAGTACCAAGTACAACTTTGTGGTTAGTGCTTTATATAAATTGAGTCTTCTGGCAGGCAACAAACACTTGTTAAGTCCTTGCTACTGTGCTAAACACTGGGGATACATAGAAAGGCAAAAGACAGTCCTCTGTTTCCAAGGAGCTCACAAGTCTAATGGGGGAGATACAACATACAAACAACTGTATACAGATATATACAGGATGAATTACAGATAATCAGTAAAGGGAAGGCACTAGAAGTGAGAGTGATTGGGAAAGACTATAGAAGATATGATTTTACCTGTAACTTGAAGGAAGTCTGTAGGCAGAAATGAAGAGGGAGAGAATACCAGGCATGGGAGAACACTCAGTAAAAATGCCCCAAGTCAGTGAATCAAAGACTTTGTGGGAGGTGTAGGGTATAATAAGAATGGAGGTGGGAGATAAAGGGGAAAGTGATAAAGGTCTTTGAACTCCAAACAGGATTTTATATTTGATCTTGGAGATGATAGAAGGAACCACTGAAGTTTACTAAATAAAAAAATGATATGGTCAGACCTGTGCTTTTGGAAGATAACTTTGGCAGCTGAATGGAGGATGGACTGGAGTAGGGAGAGACTTGAGGCAGGGATACCCATAAGCAGGCTATTGTATTTTCTTATGGTGATAAGAGCCTGTACAAGGATGGGAGAATTGTCAAGGGACAAAAATCAACAAGTTTTTTAAGTAATTGGATATGGGAAGTGAAAGAAAGAGTGAGAAGTTGAGTATGATACTTAGGTTGTAAGCTGTTTGACTGAAAGTATGTTGGTACTCTCAACAGTAATAGAAAAGTTAGGAAAAGGGGATATTTAGAGGGCACGAAAACAAGTTCTGTTTTGTATATGTTGAGTTTAAGATGTCTGTGGAACTTCTAGTTAAAGATGTCCAATAGGCTGTTAGAGATGCAAGACTGGAAGTCAGGGCTGAATAAGTAGATTTATAAAAATATCTGCAGAGTGATTGAAGATAACCTTAGAGGAGAAGGCAGTAACAGCTTGTAAATTTCCTGCAAAAGATGGTACTTGAGCTGAGTCTCTAAGGAAACTAAGGATTCTGAGAGGAGGTGAGGAGGGGGAACAGCAAATGGGAGATAAGAGTGTTTTATGCTAGAAAGAGAAGGGAGGCCAGTATGCCTATATGTTAGAGTATATGAAGAGGGAAGTAAATTATAAGAAGGCTGAAAAGATAGAAAGGAGCCAGGTTATGAAGCACTCTAAATGCTAATGTATGATCCTGGAGGTAATAAGGAGCCACTAGAGTATATCAGATACGGGAATAACATGGTCAAACTTTAGAAAAGTCACTTTGGCAGCTGAGTAGAGCATAGATTGGAGTAGGGAAAGACTTGAGTCAGAGCAACCAATTGCAAGGCTATACCAGTTTTATCCAGGTAAGACGTGATGAGGGTCCAAACTATGATGGTGGCTTTGTAAAAGAAAATAAAGGGACACATATGAGAAAGGTTTTGAGTGTAGAAACAATAGGATTTGACAACAGACTGGACATGTAGAGTGAGTGAGGAGTTAAGGATGAGACCAAGGTTTTGAGCCTGAGTGACTAAGAAAGTGGGAGTGCCAAAAAACATTAATAAGGAAGTTTGAAGGAAAAGAAAAAAATATATAGATATACATATGTATGTGTATGTGTGTGTATATACATATATATATATATACATACACATACATATATAATGTACATGCTGAATTTGAAATAACTGTGAAGTATCTATTTCAAGATTTCCAGAAGGCTTGGACTTAGTTGAGATTACAGTCCTGCCTCTAACACCTGCTATCACTGTACAGATCTGGAAATCATCCTCTGAGAGATAGATTTTGTTCTGACTTTGCCTTGCTCTGTAAAGAACTCCCTTAGTAGTTTGGTGTGGCACTAAATCTATAAGGTCATAGAAACAGTGTCATCAGTTTTATTGTATTAGTGTGGGTTTTGCACGAATGAATGAGAGCTATCATTCTTATCTTCACTGACTGTGACTTTGAGAAAGTGACAACCACACTTTGAGTTAGTTTGTGAACCAAGTGAAATACTGTCAGAAAGAGCATTTTTCAAACCTTAAAGCTCCATAGAAATGTTAATTATTTGCTAATCCCTAATTCAAAAGGGTGATTTCAGGATCTAATAAGAAAAAGGTCAAAGCACTTTGAAGAATATAAAGCATAGTATACGTGTAAAATGATATTCGAAAGCATGGCAGAGCAAGTTGAAAGGCAGTCTTAAAGTTGTGAAAAGCAAGGCTCAAGTTCTGTTTCTACACATGCTGTTACTGTGACCTTGGACAAGTTACCCAACCTCTTAGAAGGCCCCCTGGTGACTCAAAGATCATAAAATGTGGAGCAGTTGCTGATCTGCACTGATAATGGTAGTTCATCCACCAGGAGTAAAATGACAAGTAATATAAATAGTGGTTGATATTTATGTAGTGCTCCCATGGAGTCAGCAACTCTCCTTAGCTGCTTTCCATCCATAGCTTAAACTGCTACTTTTCAGTAGCTCCTGGGAATTCCTCTGCTCTCCTTGGCCTCGGGTAGTTCTTCTCATCATTTCATAATCACTTAATAAGCACTTAACTGCGTACCAGACACTGTGTAGGTACTAGGGATGCAAATGCAAAAGTGAGAAAAATCTGTCTTCAAGTAGCTTATAATTTGATAGGAGGATACAAGGTATTCAAAGATAAGTACATACAGGATATATGCAAAATAAATACACTAGGGAATGGGAAGAAGGCAACATTGAAACTGAGCCCCTTGTAGGAATCCGGGGTTCCAAGTGGTGAAGGAAAGGATGAGAGTAGAAAGGAGGAAGAAGCTGCAGAGGCAGTTGAAAACAGCAAGTAAGCAATTCTGGCTAGAGGGGAAGTAATGAGTTTCAGCCTGGGAAGAAAGATCTAAGTCAGTTTGTAAATGATTTTAAATGCTGAAAAGTTTATATTTTGTGCTAAAAGCAATGGAGAGCCACTGAAGCTTCTTGAGCAGAAGAGTAGCATAGGCAGATCCATGCTTTAGGAACATCAATTTGGCAGCTGAGTGGAAGATGGATTACAAAAGACAGGTCAGTGAGAAGGCTATTGCAACAGTCCAGGCTAGAGAGGGTGAGGAACTAAACCAGGGTAGTGGCATATGAGTACAGAGAAAGAAACAGATGAAAAAGATGTTAGGGAGATAGAAATGATGAAGTGGGGTGAGGAAGAGTAATCAGCTGAGGATAACTGACTCCAACGTTGTGAACTTGTAAATGACTGGAAAGATGGTAGCACCCTCAGTAGAGAAATTTAAAAGAGGGGTTGGTTTGAAGGGAAAGATAATGAACTCTATTTTGAACATGCTTTGATATTTGAGATGTCTACTATTCCAAATGTTGGTAGACTTTTGGTGATACCGAATGGGAGCTCAAGAGGGAGACTGTGGCTAGATATGGCAGTGACTTGGAAGTAGCCAAAGATATGGAGTGCTGGACCTGGAGTTAGCCTAACCTGAGTTTAAATCCTACCTCAGACACTTTCTAACTATGTGTTACTGGAGTCATCCTGGTGAATATATGGTCACTTGATCCAGGTAGCTCAGGAGGAGAAAGTGAGGCTGGTGACCTTGCACAGCTCTCCCTCACTCAAAACAAAGTTAAGTGCAAGTCATGTCATAATTTCTCTGATATCATAATCCTCTTTGAAAACAAAGGACAAACATACAACAACCTGGATAAGCCACCTAATCTCTTTCAGCCTCAGGATCCTCACCTATAAATGGGGATAATGATGGTACCTACCAAAAAGGGTTGTGGTGTGGATCAAATAAGATAAAATGTAAAGTGCTGTGCAAACCTTAAAATGCTGTATAAATACTGTTATTTTTATTTGTAGATCTACGAGTCATTTGCAAAGAAATAATCATTGAACTCAGTTAATAAAAATCCCCAAGAGGGAAAATGTAAAAAAGTAATAAGAGGGCTCAGGACAGAGCTTTGGGTGATGACCCAAAGTTAGTGGATATGAAATAAATTATAAGTTACCTAAGGTAAATAAGAAGGAGCAGTCACACAGAATAACTAAGTGATAACAGTGTTAAGAAAACCAAAAGAGGAAAGAGTGTTTTCAGGGTAGTCAGCAGGGTCATGCATAAAAAGTTAGAAGGATGAGGAATGAGAAAAGGATATCAGATTTGACAAATGAGATCTTTGCTGACTTTGGAGAGAGTAGTTTCAGTTGAATGATGAGGGAAGAAGAAGAAGCTCTTTTTATTGCAAACACAGGGAATTGTCATTAGTTAAGAAGGTAGGAGAAGAGTGCTGCTGCGGGAAGCTTAAAAAGAGAAGGTTTGGAACAGATACTGTTGGGAGTAGGATAGAGATTTAGTTAGAAAGGATGACTATGCTTCAGTAAGGGGCCAGGTGAGCCCCTTAAATAAATTTGAGCCCCAAGGGAGGAGCCAAGATGGCGGAGTAGAAAGACTCATATATGCTAGCTCTGAATCCACACCCCATAAATTTCCTGTAAAAAAACTCCCCACAAATTCTGGAGCAGTGGAAGCCACGCAGCAACGCAGTGGAGGAGATTTCCGTTCCAGAGAGCCCTGAAAAAACAACCCCAAAGGTCCATTGCACACTGGACAGTGGAACCCAGCCCTGCCCGCGTGGCCCTGAGAGGAACAGATCCAAGCAGGCTTCAGGGACGGAACTTCCTGTGGCCTCGAAGGTCCCTCCACCCACAGGCGCTACAGGTCACTGAGAGAGCCTCTGGGCTGGCCAGGAGGGAAGCGGGGTGTCTCCATAACTCAGGCCCACTCGGGAGGCAGCAGCAGAGGCAGCGGCAGAGGCAGCAGTGGCCAGGGGCTCCCAAAACAGGCAAGACCTCAGATCCATTACTGAAGGTCTCCACATAAACCCCCTGAGGAAACTGAGCCTGGGAGGCGGCCCTGCCCTACCTGAGCACCAGAACTTAAGCTCACATTGAATAGCAGCCTCCCCCGCCGCTGAAAGCCCTGAGGCTGGGGAGCAGCATTTGAATCCCAGACTCCAAGCACTAGCTGGGCAGATCTAGGTGGGGGTGGACAGGAATCTCTGAAGTCAAGTAACTGACTGGGAAAATGCCCAGAAAAGGGAAAAAAAATAAGACCATAGAAGGTTACTTTCTTGGTGAACAGATGTTTCCTCCTTTCTGATGAGGAAGAACAATGCTTACCATCAGGGAAAGACATACAAGCCAAGGCCTCTGTATACCAAACATCTGAAATAGATATCCAGTGGGCTCAGGCCATGGAAGAGCTCAAAAAGGATTTTGAAAATCAAGTTAGACAGGTGGAGGAAAAACTGGGAAGAGAAATGAGAGAGATGCAAGAAAAGCATGAAAAACGGGTCAATACTTTGCTAAAGGAGACCCAAAAAAATGCTGAAGAAAATAACACCTTGAAAAAGAGGCTCACTCAATTGGCAAAAGAGGTTCAAAAAGCCAATGAGGAGAAGAATGCTTTCAAAAGCAGAATTAGCAAAATGGAAAAGAGGTTCAGAAGCTCACTGAAGAAAATAGTTCTCTCAAAATTAGAATGGAACAGATGGAGGCTAATGACTTTCTGAGAAACCAAGAAATCACCAAACAAAACCAAAAGAATGAAAAAATGGAAGAGAATGTGAACTATCTCATTGGGAAAACAACTGACCTGGAACATAGATCCAGGAGAGACAATTTAAAAATTATGGGACTACCTGAAAGCCAGGATCAAAAAAAGAGCCTAGACATCATCTTTCATGAAATTATCAAGGAAAACTTCCCTGATATTCTAGAACCAGAGGGCAAAATAAGTATTGAAGGATTCCATCGATCACCACCTGAAAGAGATCCAAAAAGAGAATCTCCTAGGAACATTGTGGCCAAATTCCAGAATTCCCAGGTCAAGGAGAAAATATTGCAAGCAGCTAGAAAGAAACAATTCCAGTATTGTGGAAATACAATTAGGATAACACAAGATCTAGCAGCTTCTACGTTAAGGGATCGAAGGGCGTGGAATAGGATATTCCAGAAGTCAAAGGAACTAGGACTAAAACCAAGAATCACCTACCCAGCAAAACTGAGTATAATACTTCAGGGGAAAATATGGTCTGTCAATGCAACAGAGGACTTTCAAGCATTCTTGATGAAAAGACCAGAACTGAAAAGAAAATTTGACTTTCAAACACAAGAATGAGAAGAAGCATGAAAAAGCAAACAGCAAAGAGAAGTCATAAGGGACTCACCAAAGGTGAACTGTTTACATTCCTACATGGAAAGACAATATTTGTAACTCTTAAAACTTTTCAGTATCTGAGTAGTTGGTGGGACTACACACACACACACACATACACGTGTGCGCACACACATACACACATGCATGCACACACAGAGACAGAGCACAGAGTGAGTTGAATAGGATGGGATCATATCTTAAAAGAAATTAAGGTAAATAGTGAGAGAGAAATGTAGTGGGAGGAGAGAGGGTGAAATGGAATGAAAATGTGTTGCCTCTCATTCAAGAGGCAAGCAGGAGACTTTTTAGTTGAGGGAAAAAAGAAGAGAGCTGAGAAAAAACATGAAGTTTACTCTCATCACATTCGACTAAAGGAAGGAATAAAATGCACACTTATTTTGGTATGAAAACCTATCTTAAATACAGAAAAGTGGGGGAGAAGGAGATAAGCAGGGTGGGAGGGATGATGGAAGGGAGGGCAGTGGGACAAGGGAGCAATTTGAAGTCAACACTCAGGGAGGGACAGGATCAAAAGATAGAATAGAAACAATGGGGGCAGGATAGGATGGAGGGAAATAGAGTTAGTCTTACACAACACAACTATTATGGAAGTCATTTGCAAAACTACACAGATATGGCCTATACTGAATTGCCTGCCTTCCCAAAGGAAATGGGTGGGAAGGGAGGGATGGGGAGAATTTGGAACTCAAAGTTTTAGGAACAACTGTCGAGTATTGTTGTTGCTACTAGGAAATAAGAAATACAGTTAATGGGGAATAGAAAGTCATCTGGCCCTATAGGACAAAAGAGAAGATGGGGATAAGAGAAGGGAGGGATGATAGAAGAGAGGGCAGATTGGTGATAGGGAAAATTAGAATGCTCGGTGTATTGGGGTGGGGGGAGGGGACAAATGGGGAGAAAATTTGGGACCCAAAATTTTGTGAAAATGAATGTAAAAAGTTAAATAAATAAATTTATATTAAAAATAAATAAATGAATGAATGAATAGATTTGAGCCCCATAAATTTGAAGTGGATCAAGTCAGCACATTTTCATAATTTTTTCCTGCTTCATTCAGCTGCGTAGGAGGGGGATGGTGGGAGGAATAATCCAGAGTTAGAGTTTGGTAAGGCATGAACAGTGATAGGACAAGGGACAAAGGATTCAAGAATACAGAAAAGTGTAATACTGAACTGGTTGACTATAGTGTCATAATTAGGATAGAAGAAAGTAAAGCCAAAGTAAGGGTAATGGCTTGGGTGAGGACAGAGAGGAATAGTTTAGAGGTCATGGTGAGTTCCAAACCTAGGAGTGAGGCATAAAGAGATAGGAGATTATGTTTGGATAAAAGATTGTCTAAGTTTTTGTTCATGGAAGTGGAAATCTTGTGGAGGCCTGATGAAGGGATTGACCATCTGTGTGTGTGACTGAGTGAGTCTTTGGAGTTGAGATGGAAGAATTAGTAAGTGAGGGTATTTGAGGGAAATTGATGTGCATGTTGAAATACCCCAGCAGAAGGGCAGGTGAGTTTGAAAGGATACAGTGAAAACAAGTATTGAACTCCTTGGGAAAGGAAGAAGAGTGACCTGGGGGTTGATAGATAACTGCTACCCAGATCTGAATTAAGTGATGTATTTGGATAGAGTAAGTCTTGATGAAGCATCAGATAGAGCAGTTACCAAGGGATGGCAGGAGAGAGAGAATCTGAAAGTGGTAATTAGAAGCAAGGATCATTCCAACTAACCTTCTAGGACAGTTGTATCAGAGATATGAGAGAAGATAGAATTAGTACCGTAAAGGATGACCAAGTGTCTTCCCGAGGAAGCTAGGTCTCCACGAGTGCTAGAGAAGGAAGATAAATGATTGTATATTTATATGTACATATGCACAGAAAAATAAAACTTATGGGTTGTATATAAAGATATATACGTACCATATATATATATATATATATATAATATGCATTATAAATCACAGAGCTTTGCTTTCAGTCACTCAAGCACGGTTCTGATACACTCATTCTTGGAACAACCTATGCAGATTGAGAGATCTCTTTCATATGGCTATAAAAGTTATAAGACTAAAAAACAACAACAGCTCATGTGAAGCTAGAGGGTGACATTTTGTCTGGTAGATATTTTCTTGGTATGACTATTCTCTCTACCAGAACAAATAGTTTTTGTAAGTTTCTATAACCAAAAAAATCATCCCTTAGTAGCCAGCCTATTGAATGACTCCAAATTTAACTAGATTCACTCTTGGCAACAAATACTTTTGCAGGTCCGTCATTTTTTTTTTTTTCAGTGGGGAGGGCATTCTGCATATACATTCTTATTAAACACATTTTCACGTTAGTCATGTTGCATAGAAGAATTAAAACGAATGGGAGAAATCATGAGAAAAAAACAAAACAGAACAGAACAGAAAGTAATCTGCTTCATCCTGTTCCAATTCCATAGTTCTTTTTCTGGATGTGGATGGCATTTTGCCTCAGGAATCCTTTGGGAATGTTTTAGGTCCTTGCCTTGCTGTGAAGGGCTAAGTCTGCCAGAAAAATTCCTCGCACACTGTGGCTGTTACTGTGTACAGTGTTCTCCTGGTTCTGCTCCTTTCACTCAGCATCAGTTCATATAAAGTCTTTCCAGGTTTTTCTGAAGTCTGCCTGTTCCTCATTGCTTATAGCCAAGTAGTATTCCGTTACATTCATATACCACAACTTATTCATTCATTTCCCAATTGATTTCCAGTTCTTGGCCACCACAAAAAGAGCTGCTATAAATATTTTTGTACATGTGAGACCTTTTCCCACTTTTGTGATCTCTTTGGGATATAGTCCTTCAAGCAATATTGCTGGGTCAAAGGGTTTCTAGATCCATCTTAACAGTCATTCAAGCAGGGCAGGATCTGGCAGAGATGAGAATTTAGGGTCATAACAACAATACCAGAGGACCAGTAATGAATCCTGCTACCCACCTCTTGACTGAGGAGTGACAGACTTCAGATATGAACTGAGACACTTTGCCCTTTTAGACATAGTGGCCATTGTGGACATTTGTTTCGGTTGGCTATGCATATTTGCCAGAAAGATTTTGCTTTCTTTTTCTTAATTGGTTTGGGGAGAAGGACAGAACAATGAAAAGGAGAAGGGGATTGACAATAGCATTCATTAAAAAATAGAAAATAATGGAAGGAAAGCCAGAAGGAATCACCATCAAGCAGGACAGCTTTGAAAGTTACATCCTGAACATAGTAACATATTGAGAAGCAAACTTTTTGTACTAATAGAGATTCATATTTCTGTTCAACAGTGTATGTGGAAATGCTCATTTTATTTGTGTTTAAATAAAATTTAAAAAAAATACAGTCCAGGATTATTTCCATGCCATAATGACTTATCAAGAAGGCATCTTTAGCAAAAGTTATATTTAAAAGAATTTATGTATTGTACAATGAAGTCTTTTTATTTTGACTGTTTTGGTTGAAAGTCTTGGGAGAATATACCACACATTCTTTGCCTTTGTAAACAGAACACATCAAACATAATTTAACCTTTTTCCAATGACTTGAAATCTGGTTATGAACATAAATTATTATATTTTGCTGATAGAAAACCATCAGGGCTTATGTAGATGTGTAGTACTTTTTACTGATCCATTATATAGTCCCAAACTGCTATACTTTTAAGTTTTCATGCTTGTTTTTCTGGTTCTGGTAATATACTGTATGTTTGATGACCAGACCTGCTAAGTTCAGAACAGCCAGGCTAGTTGCTGAGTGATGAAATTTTTGGTCACAGCTATTCTTAAAGATTGTTTAATAAGTTGTAGAGAGGTTTGCATCTGTATTAGTGGAGGTAGAACCCATGATGATCAGTTTACAGATGCTTGAAATACTGAAATATCTGCTTTTTACATATTTTCTACCTTCTTGCTATCAGCTAGCTTCTTATTCTCTTTTTAGCAAAATGCCTGACTCTTGTCAGTTCTTGTAGCTTTCCTCCTACTTGCTACTTTCAGTTTATTATAGATATATAAAATTGGTAATTATTCAGTCAGCAAGCATTTATTGAATGATTGCTGTGTGCCAGATATATAAAGAACAAAAACAATCTGCCCTCAAGTATCTTGTATTCTAATGTAGGAGACATTAACATAAAGAGACACAGCAGAGGTGAGAGGTGACCTTGGGAAAGTACTAACTAGAGGAGAGAAGGAAAGCCCTCCTGAAGAAGGTGGTAGTTGAGCTGAGTGTTGAAGGGATCCAGAGATTCCAAAAAGCGGAGGAGGAGAGAGTATGGAAGGACAGGCAGTGCAGAAGCATGGAGACAGGAGAGGTAGCATCGCATATGAGGAAGGGCAAGTTGTCCAGTAGGACTAGGTGTAGAGTGCATGGAGGGGAATAAGACTGGAAAGATAAGAAAAAGCCAGAATTTGAAGTGCATTAAATGCCAACAGGAAGTTTATATTTGATCCTAGAAGAAACAGGGAGCCACTGTAGTTTATGGATCAAGGAAATGGTCAGACCTACACTTTACAAAAATCACTTCGACAGTTGAGTGGAAAATGAATTGTACAATACATTTGTGAGGAGAGACTTGAGACAGGAAGACCACTTAGAAACCTATCGCAATAGTCCAGGTGTGATCAGGGCCAGAGCTAGGGTGATGGCTGTGAGTGGAATGAATAAGACACACATAAAGACCTGCTGTAAAGGTAACACCAAAAGCTAATTTGAGGGAATGGGGGCGTGGGGGTAAACAGCATCACGTGTGATTTTCCACCAGGCCTAATAATAATGCCACATCTTTGCTTTTCCTCACTAATGGACTCCTCCTTTGTTCTATCAATTGTGATGGTGCCCATGCTATATAATTTCTACAAGATCACACCATTCCAGAAAGACTTAAAGTCATGGTCTAGTGATAAACTTTGTATCTGTGATCCAAGAACAGCCTTCCTTAGTTCAGAAAGTCTAGTTGCCACAACTAGTAAACCACTAGTTGACTAAAATGCAGAATGATACAGTGGTGTGCATAGGTAAAGAAAATATTCAAAGCAATACTCTCATAGATCTTTTCAAGTTTTGGGAAACTCTAAAAGGCTGTAGTTGAAAAAACAAAGTTCTTCATGTAATCTCACTTGAAAGAAAATAAGCCCATTAAGTGGGTACTTTTCCTCCCTGTTTTCTAGATGGTGACTTAATAAAATCCAGTCTTGACTGTTTTTCAGATTATAAATTAGACTAGTCTCAGAACTATGTGAGGAGAAAAGGTGGAATTAAAAAGGGACAGGCCAAGGCTAGTGAGGAAGGACTGCTGTGTCAGGATTTGTGGAAAGGTGATTCCCCAGCCCTAGTCTGGCTTGTTCCAAAACCCTATGAAAACTGGCATGGGAGTAGCAATGGAATTTTCCCAACAAAAGATCCCTCTTAACTGTGTTTGTTACCCTCTGCTATGAAATTCCCAGAGCAGTCATTTCCTCAGATACATCAATGAGCTCCTGTTGGTAAGGAAAAACAGTTGGAGCCACCAAGATGTGGCTCTAAATTCAGAACCTATACCCTAAGGGCTTCCAGCATTTTGCTGCCTCACTGTTCTCAGAGAATCTCTAGAAGATAAGATAACCCTTCCCAAGAATGGACCTAAGATTTGGTCCAGAGTTCATCCCTATTTGTTTATCTGAGCATTAGAGATATGAGTAGGGATGTAAAAAATCCAGGTGCCAACAGTGCAAGACTATGACCCACTTTAGCATTACCTAATGAGTTCGCTGAGGTAAAAGAGTGGTATTGTTCCTCCCTTTCCACATACTCCTGGTAGTTACTTTTCTATTGTGATTTTTCCCTTCAAACTTGCCTTTCTACTAATCATGGACAGAAGTGGAAGGGACCTTAGACATCTAGTTCTCTCATTTTACAGTTAAGGAAGGTGAGACCCAGAGAAGGGAAGTGATTTATCTAAAGTCACAAAGCAAATTTTAACCTAATTTTGATACACTGAAAAACTGATGTTAAGTACACTTGTAGTAGATTCAAAGAGTAATTCTTGGTGGTTCAATGTTAGTTTGGAATGAATTCTGTAGAGTACTCCATGGATCTGCTCTTGGCCTTGTGCTTTTTAACATTTTTAATTTTTTTTTTAATTTTTTATACATTTATTGCTTCTCCCTCAAATCCTCCCCCTACATGAGTAATAAAAAATAAAAACAAAACAAATTCCCATATTAGCCAGGTCCAAAAACCTTGGGCAGGAAAAAAAATGTATGTCTTATTCTGCATTTTAAATCCACCTACTCAGTAGCAGGGACTAAGTAGCATGTTTCATCTTCAGTCCTCTGGACTCATGGTTTACCATTGCATCAGTGAGAATTCTAAAGTCTTTCAAAGATTTTTTTCTTAATTTTATCATTGTATAAATTGTTCCCCTAGTTTTTCTTACTTCACTGTGCCTGAGTTCATAGAGGTCCTTTGTTTTCTCTGAAACTATCTGTTTCATCATTTCTTATAGTATAATAATATTCTGTTACTATCCTGTATGGTTGCAATATATGTTTATCCATTCTCCAATAAATGAATATTTGGTTTCATTTTTTTTGCTTCTATGAAAGAGCTACTAGAAAGATTTTGTTATGTACACTTCCTTTTTTCTTTGATAGCTTTGCCTTAATAGTAGTAATGCTAAGTCATAGATATTGACAGTTTGTTTCAGATTTTCATTTCACATTTTCATCATCAGTGACCTGGCTTATCCAGTTTACAGACTGGATGACACAAATCTGAAAGGTAAAGCTAACACGCTGCATCACAGAGTCAAGATCCAGAGATTTTTGACAGACTAAAGCTTTAGGTTGTATTCAGGAGCAATAGCTTAGAAGTCTGCAGAAAGGCAAATTTAGGCATGAAATAAAGAAAAAGCTTCCTAATAATCGGAGGTGTCACTAATAGCTAATTCAGCCTTGTGAGTTAATAGTTTCCCCTGATTGGCCTTCAGGCAGAGAATAGATGATTTCTTGCTTGATGTTTGATATTATTTGCTTTTCAGCATGAGTTGGATTAGATGACCACTGTCATCCTTTACATTTCTAAAATTCTCTGACTCCAGAAAGAGCAGGAGGGTTGGAGTTAGAAAAACTGGATTCAAATTCAGGCTCTACTACTTACTACCTGTTTGAACCACTGGCACATCACTTAACCGGTCCTCAGTTTCCTTATCTGCATTTGTCAAACAAGGAAGTTCCCTTCCTACTCTGAAGATGAGAAAAAGAAGTTCCCGTCCTCCTCTAAAAGCCACTGATTCCTTTCATGACTTGGAGGTAACCCTGAGTTCTTAAAGGTTATTCCAGTGGAACAAAAGTTCCAGCAGGTCCTACCAAGAAGGAAAGGCTTCCATTACAGTCCTGTAAATGATTGTAACTGAGGATTAAACTAACTAAATGTAGAGAAGGTTAGCACTACCAGGTTATTCAATTTTTGTGCATTCAAGAAGACAAGTCAACATTCAGAAGGGTTGCAAATCTTCTTGATCGTGCATATTTTGTCAACCAGTCAACTCAGTTCAACAAACATTAGGCACCTACTCTGTGCAAGGCCTTGTGTTAAGCACTGGGAATACAGATCTAACAAACAAGACATTTCTGCACTCAAAGAGCTTAAAACTGAATTAAAGGTGGAGCAGAAATAATTTACACTACTTAAAGGGATGCAAAGTGAATGTCATGGCAAGGTGACAGGGTGAGGGGAAGTCTAGACAAAGTGCTGTCAACAACACAGGTTCCCCACCCCTGGACTAGACAGATCAGGGAAGAGTGAAGAGGTGAGATCCAAGAGGCCTTCAAGAAAGAGAAAGCTTTCAGTAGATGGCACTGATGTGACAGGCCAAAGGAGGTCAGATTTCAGGCAGGAGAATGGTCTGCAGCATGAGATCAGGGAACAGCTTAGTCCAGTTTGCTAAAAATAGTGTGCATGAAGAAGGTAGCTAGGTGGTGCAGTGAATGGAGCACTAGGCTTAGAATCAAGAAGACTCATCTTTCTGAGTTCAAATCCAGCCTCAGACACTTACTGTGACCCTGGGCAAGTCACTTAAGCCTGTTTGCCTCAGTTTCCTCAACAGTCAGATATGCTGAAGAAGGAAAAAGCAAACTACTCCAGTATCTTTGCCAAGGAAACCCTAAATGGGATCACAGTCAGACACAACTGAACAACTACAGTAATAATGAAGGAGAATAGTACCATGAAATAATGTCTCAAAGATAGGTTAGAACCAAAAGTAAAAACTTTAAATGCCTAGCAAGTTTATACTTTATCCTAGAGGCAACAGAAAGTTTCTGAAGGCCAAAGCAGATGGGTGACCTCAGCTAGCCTCTGCCTTAAAGAGATTATTTGACAGCTGTATGAAGAAGAGAGGGGAATGACTGGCTAGAGACCCAGATCAGAAAGAAGTCTACTGCAGTAGTTCAGACAAGAGGCCTGAACCAGGGTAATAACAGACAGCAAGTGTTTAGAAGTCTTAAAAATCTAAAGGGAGAAAGGAAACTATATCTAGCAAACCAGATGCCATAGTAGTAGCTACTGTGTAAGAAGAATAGAGGTAATAGTCTATGATAGCTGCTTTGGGATTTAGAGGCTTTCACAGAAGAGACTAGTTACTGCTAAAAGCAGTAACTGGAGTGTTTTAACCTTAGACATACTTTGAGATACCTGGAAATGGGTGAGGTCAGAATGAGGTAGCCACATGTAAGAGAAGAAAGATTCAGAACAAAGAATACAGTAATCTCAGTAAGTAAAGTGAGGTCTGTGGAATGGTTTTGGTCCCACAAGTGCTGTGATCGTTAGGCATAGGAAGGGAATTAATTAAGAATTGTATAAGAGGCTGCCCTTTGGATTGGTATGGCCAGATTACACCAAGATATCCCCTTTCCTTGTAGTTCAGTATGAAGATGTCTGGGTTCCATCCTTCACACATGAATGCTACTAGGTGTCAAGTATGGGGTAGAAGAAATTATCGGGAGGAATGGGGTCAGGCGTATTCAGCCCAGCTGAATACAACATAAAACTTGAAGTTGACAGCATATAAGATTCAAGATAAGAAGATTCAGGGTTCCAGAAAAGGAGAAATGGCAGGGAAGGCAGGGGTTGCCAGTCAGGAAGAAGAGGTACATCCAAAGCAGAGGCAGACTCATCTGCCAAGATTAGGGATCTCAGAGAGGACCAAAACAACTAGAAATTTTTCTTTCTATCACAGAGACCCAGAAGTTCACAAAAGAAGAAATTCAAGAAATGAGCCCTCAGTAAAATCCTCAGGTATATACACAGTCGCAAAGCATGAGTAATAAAAGATCCTAACTCAAGGAGGCATATTTGACTTTATGGGTATTACTGAGATTTGGTGGCATGTGAGTCATGATTCATGGGTTTATCAGATGCACAGAGGCTGGCAGGAATGTGAAGCCTCAATCAGCCCCTGAATCACCCACTGAGACTGTGGAGCCCTGTGTGAACACTGTATTCCAATGAAGTATATAAGTAAAAAGGGAAGGAAGAAAGGAGTACAGAACATTAAGAAGATATATTCATGAGGAAATCTAGAAACCAGAGGGGAGAAGCATAGTGAAGAACATTTGAATGAAAAGCAGTGGAGGGAAGAAACAAGTATAACTATGCTAGAGACTACTTGACTAGAGAAAGAAGAGAGATGCAGCATTCAGGATAGAACAGTGATAGGGGCTTCCATGAACCCATCTCTGGGTTAAATTTTACTCTCTGCCAAAAGCAGAGCAGCTAATTATTTCTTGCTTCACCTTAATAATTCATCCTTCAAAAGGTACAGCAGTGAACAGCAGAATAGAAAACTCTATTCTGGATCTAATCACCAAGGTTGTTATAATAGAAATAATGAGAACTTTAAGGTAAATGTCAACATTTCAACTTTAGAATTTGTGATAGAGAAGAAAGCCGAGCATAGTTTGACATTCATTCTAGAATTTGTCAGGGTGGATATCAGAGTTCAGAGACAAGATAAGTACAGGTTATTTAGTAGAATGTAAACTCCATGAGGGCTGAGATTATTTCTTTTTTATCTTTATATAAACCATGGTCCAGGGCCTCCCAGAGCTCTGGTCTCATTTAGAGTAGATCCAATCTTGAGGACTGACTCCAATAGGTCACATTTTCTCTTTGGTTTTTTCCTTCACCCAGAATTTATTCTGGGAAAATCTCCAGATATCACTTTGGTGTAGATTGTATTTAGCATCCTTCATATAAGCCCTCATGATAACAAATGTAAATCAGGTATAAGATGGCCTTTATATCACCCCACAGAAATTGCAAATGACAAAGAATTCATAGCAGTCTGGCCAAGATACTGAAAATACATAAAGCATTCATAATAACTTTTCTCTGAAGGAACTTAATTTGGGTTGCCATCACGGCAACCCTTTGACATTTCAGTGGATCCCTAATTCTCCTGCAGTGCCCTGCATAGTTCTTCTGCAACACATAATGTCATCCTCTGGTTTGATCTTCTCCTAGAAGACAAACATCCTTTGGGGCTGCTAAACAAGCAATCCCTGCTACCATCAATGGCCATTATCAGACAGGAAAGCCTGTAATAGCCTATTGAAGAACAGTACCCCCTTCCCCAGACCAAGGACTCTTGGAAGACCAATTCAAGGGATAGATAACACCCATGGAGATGCAACCTGGCAACTACCTCTGCAGATGTTGCAGTTCTCACCTCCTCAGCAACCACAACTAATGAAGAACTACAAAATAAATTTCTCACCACCAGAATTCTTAGAATTTTCATGGTTCAGTGTTACTTCCCATCTGATTTGCAGCTAAAAGCTTCTATATATATATATATATCATTTGCTCTTACAGTGTAAGCTCCTTAAGAGCAGAGATTGCCTTGTTTTTCTGCTTAAATAGAAGATCTCCTCAGTATGTAGTGCTTTGCACATAGTAAGTGCTAAATAAATTCTCCAGAGGGCAGAAAGAGGAATGAGTGAAATTTATAAAGAGATACACTTAGGTTCCATATAAGCCAAAACTTCCTAACAATTAGGAAGCTTCCAAAAGTGGAACCAAATGCCTCCAGAGGTGGTGAATTCCACTGACTGAAGGTCTTCAAGAAGAAGCTGGAAGGGATTAGTGATAAAGTTAGACCCACTGGTTTCTCAGTTATTTTCCAGTGCTAAGCCTCTCTGAGTGGTTCAGAGCGAATGAGAGAGATCGTAGAAGTAGAATCAACAAAATGTCACAGAGATCACCTATGTTTTGATAGTGGTACCATCAACAGAATTAGAAAGGTTAGAGGGAAAAGAAAGAAACAAGCATTTATTATGTGCTTACTATGTGCCAGGCACTAGGCTACTCAAGGTTTGGGGAATTATGATGACTATAGTATAGTACTTAATTTGAGTTTTAGGTGTCAGCAAGACATACAGGGAAAGATGTCTAGCAGGCAGTTGGAGAAATAAGATTGGTTCTCAGATGAGAGATTAGGACTATTTATATAAATATTGAAATATTTTGACCAGCAACCCTAAGGTCCCCTCCTAGTTTGATTTTTTTTTTTTTTTTTTTATCAGAGGGGCCATCCCTTGAGTCACTTCTTAAAGAGGCCTATTCATTGTAATGGGCATTACCTCACTCAAAGGGAGAACTTGAAAAGACCTTAACTTAAAAGGGCCAAGGTTTCCCACTGCATCCTGGGCTATCTCCAGTCCTGATCTATATATCTGGTTACTGAACCCAGATGGCTCTGGAGGAGCAAGTGAGGCTGGTGACTTTGCACAGCCCTCCCTCACTTGAATCAAAGTCAATTGCAAGTCATGTCATCATCTCTCTGATGTCATGGTTCTCTTTGAGGATGAAGGACAAACCACAACACAAAATAATGATTTTTCAAAGCTTTCAAATATGTTATTTTATTTGATTATGCATCAAACATGTTCAATAAGTTTGGCAAGTATTATCTCCATTTTACAAATGAGGAAACCAAGGGATTAAATCACTTATCCAGTGTTATGTCTCTCAAGAGAAGCAGAGCCAGGATTAGAGAGCTCAATTGTCTTGACACAGATGTCATAATTTTGTTACCTGTGCCCCAGAACAGAAGCTCTGTGTTTACATGAACTAGCTTCAATATTAGGAGCTTCTCTTACTAAATATTGCTCCTTTTGGCTCCTGCTTAAAATCTTTAAACTTAAGGATTTCCCTTGGGATTTGGACCATGTCTAGAATTCTCCCCACCAAAAATAAAAGGGGAAAGGTCTATATAGCTCCCTTGAAAGCACTCAGACTAACAAAACTTGGCATATAAAACAGACTTTATCTAACCCTACAGAAGGACATGTACACAAGGCCATCTACAGTCAAAACCATTATCCTTCCCTCTCCAAGATGTTTTCCCTCTCTCAGGGATCTGTATATTCCTCCAAATTTATAGTACCACCTTGGGGCAGCTAAGGTGCTGCAGTGGATAGAGCACCAGTGCAGGAGTCAGGAGGACCTGAGTTCAAATCTCACCTCAGACACTTGACACTCACTAGCTGTGTGACCTTGGGCAAGTCACTTAACCCCAATTGCCTCATCCTGGGTCATCTCCAGTCATCCTGATGAATATCTGGTCACTGGATTCAGATGGATCTGGAGGAGAAGTGAGGCTGGTGACTTGCACAGCCCTCCACACAAAAAAAGTCAAGCGCAAGTCATGTCATTATTTCTGTGATGGCATAGTCTTTTTCGGCAGTGAAGGACAAACACACACACACACAAAACCATATAGGGGTTGAGAACTTCCTCAAATGGAAAAAGTACTCAGTGTTGCTAGGGCACTAACTCCTTTACCCAAACCTGCATAGTCCACATAATTTATGGTATCAGTGAAGGGCAAAATTCATATCATGGACTTGTCCATTACCAAACCCTCTGTAAAGGACACCCAGGGTTGATCCAGGAACTCCACTGCTCCACCTTGCCAGGCTTTTCTGGAGTTCTTCATTTTGTCCAGGAGCCCCTCATCAGGCCACATCCTGAATGCTACAATGTTCCCCAGAGAAAAAGTTTCCCTGACTAGGCTACATGGTTGCACCGACTTCACTCCAGGTAACTGGATGTTTATCCAACTAATTTTTCTCACCAATCCAACCTCTCTCCAGTTCTTCAGACTTCTCTTTAGAGGCCAGGTCCAAGGATTAGCCTAAATATATGAACCAGAAGTGAATCATCCACAATATAGTTTAAAGGGGCAAGAACTAACCTTTTCAGAGTTCAGACCTCAATATGAGGGATTCTGAAAGTCATGTGGTGGACAGAGCACTAGGCCTGGACTCAGAAAGGCCTGAGATCCTTAGTAGTTATGGCCAAGTCACTTAACCTCTGGTTTCCTCCTCTGTAAAAGGAGGATTGTCATAGTACCTACTTCAGAAGGTCAAGATAAAATCTTTAAAGTACTTTGCCAAGCCTTCAAGTGATTTATGAATACCTGCTGGTGTTACTGTTGTCCTCCTGAGGTTGGAGAGATCTCAGGTTTTTATTCTTTACTTACTACTTTTATGAGCCTGAGCAAGTTATTCATCCTCTCTGGACCTCAGTTTTCTCATCTTTCAAATGAAGGCTGGACTAAATGAACTAAATAGCATAATCCCAATTCTTCAACAAATTCAGAAAAGCTGCATGTGGAGCCAAGTGCACTGAAGATGGAATCAGGGCCTGAGTTTGAGTCTGGTTCAGATGTTTCCCAGTTGGGTGAGAGGGGCCAAATTCTTTATTCTCTATAAAGAGAAAAAGTCATTGCATAGAAATGGAACTGAATGTTGTGATGGAGATTGGGAGGATCAAGGGAATCAGCTCCAGGATGCTCTCCCTCAAATATTTGTTGAATCGGAATCCTATTGTATGTAGTCCTTCCAAGTCACCCATGTTCTCACCCTTACAGTCTTTCCCAGTTTGTTCCCCTCTTTCACCCTCCATATCCAGTCAGTTGCAGATATGAATTCCCACCTATAGATTCATCCAAGCTACAAGCTATCCATCCATTACCACTTCATTGGCCTCCTAATTGCTCTCTCCCTGCCTTTCTCCTTTCTGCAATTCTTCCTCCACACCATTGCCAAATTCTGCCCTAATGAACAGGTCTGACCATGTCCCTTAGCTGCTGGAGATGTTTCATAAGTTCCTTATTGTCATAGGGTAAAATGCAGACTCCTATGGCCCTGCCCTGCACAGGCTCCAACCTACATTTCTAAACTGATTTCACCTCTTTCTCTCCCCGCCCCTCCAGTTCTAACCAGATTCAACTATTTGATGATGTTCTCTTTATAGACACGTCTGCTTTCCTGCTTCTGCAACAAACTGTCTCCCAGGCAAGAAATTCTGTCCCTTGTCCCTTCTACATTTAAAAATCTCCGACTTCCTTCAGTGCTCAGCCTTAGTGCCACTTCCTACCAAAAATATAAAACTTTTTTAATGCCCCCACTTTGTTGTTATTTTGTATATATTTTGCATTTACTTCTCTACCTTATTCTCTTCCCCTCCACTTCAATAGTATGGAAGCTCCTAGAGGGCAGAGATTGTTTGCTTTTTTGCCTATGCCTGGCACACAGTAAGCACTTAATAAGTAAACAAGCATTTATTAAATGTCTACTATGTGCCAGGCTGTGTTAAGCCCTGGTGATAGAAAAACAGTCCTCCCTCTCAAGGAGAGACACCGTGCCAACAACGATATACAAAAAGCTGTAATACAAGATAAATTGTAGGTAACAAATAGAGGGGAATGTACTAGTATTAAGGGGGATTGGGAAGGGCTTCCAGTAGAAGATAGGATTTTAATTGGAACTTGAAAGAAGCCAGAAGAGATGAAGAGAAGAGAGTATTCTAGGCCTGGGGGACAGCCAGAGAAAATGTCCTGAGCTGAGAGATAGTGTCTTGTTTGTGGATCAAAGAGAGTATATGGTTAGTTGTTCAGGACACAAAGTGTTAAAAAAGAAAAAAAAAACCGGAAAGGTGAAGAAGGGAGTTAGATTCTGAAGGACTTTAAACACCAGAGGATTTTCTGTTTGATACTGAAAGTGATAGGGAGCCACAGGGTGTGTGACATACTCAGAATCTGAGCTTTAGGAAGGTCACTTTTGGAGCTGAATTGAGTGAAGATGGTACTGGAGTGGAGAGAGACTTGAGGAAGACCCACCAGTCCAGGTGATGGGCTTGCACCAAGGCGGTGGCCGTGTCAGAGGAGAAAAACTGAATCCTATTAGAAAAAGCTACGAATTTGGAGTGGAAAAAGACAGATTCTTCTTCCTTCTGCCACTTACTAGCCACTTTAAGACAGCAAACATTTATTAAAGGTTTTCTGTCAGGAGACAAAAAATAAGCCCAGAATTAACTATCTTGCCTTGTCCAAGCCTCAGTTTCTTTTTCTATTCAAGGAGATCTGATCAGATCACCAGTCTCTTTCTACTCTTAAAAGCCAGGATCTAGGACCGAGACCCTGACAGAGGGGCGGGACCGCCTGGCCGAGGGGCGGGGCTTGCTCTGATCCTCAGGTGTGCGCAGGGCACCGAGACTGAGCCTTCGACACCCTGGAAAAATATAAATTCCAGGAGGGCGGGGCAGTGGGGGGGGCTGGTTGAACTAGGTGAGGGTCCCAGAAGGCCGCGGGAGAACTGACTCGCGCTAGGTGGGGGGCGGGGGCGTTGCAAAAGGGAGGAGCAAAGAAGGCGGAGGAGTGCGTCTCGAGCCCTCAACCGTTGACGATCCTACCCCGCCCCAGGGTCACGTGTTGCGATTCGGCCGCCCGGGATTGGGCAGTGCGGCGCGAGGGGCGGAGCGGAAGGTTCTGGAGAGGGCTGGCGGGCTCTGGAAGCTTCCGCCGGGCGGGTATATAGCGTCCGGGCCGGGGCGGCGGCGGAGCCGTAGAGACGGCGGCGGGAGGGTGGGGGTCATGGGCAAGGATTACTACCAGACGCTGGGCCTGGCCCGGGGCGCCTCGGACGAAGAGATCAAGCGAGCCTACCGCCGGCAAGCGCTGCGCTACCACCCGGACAAGAACAAGGAGCCGGGCGCCGAGGAGAAGTTCAAGGAGATCGCCGAGGCCTACGACGTGCTCAGCGACCCGCGCAAGAGGGACATCTTCGACCGCTACGGGGAGGAGGGTGAGTCCGGGGCCCGCGGAAGTGGGAGCGGGCTCATCCGGGAGAGGCCCGGGGGCGCTGCAAGAGGCCGCCCCTGGAAAGGCAGGAGCCGCCGGGCCCGGGGACGGCGCTCGCGGCGAGGCCTGGCTCCTGCGAGCCTGCGCCGTCAGCCTGGAGCCTCCCTCCCGGAGACGGGGAGCCTCTGACGTTTGCTCGCCCCCTGCTCGCCTCCGGGGCCTGATGTGGGTTTTGCAACAAGCAAGAGTTACTTTTTCCCCTCCTCTTCCCCGGTGGGGCTTCTGGCCCCCCCGACCCCCGTACCCATTGGCTACGCTGCCCTGCATTCCGATTGGCAGCCTTTCGATGAGAGGTGGAGACCTGGCTGGCTCACCAGCTGGCTGTCATGGCCGCAGAACCTTCTAGCATGTTGTTAGTCATTCCCCGAGAGAAGTTAGACCCGAGGCAGGGAGATCTTCAGGTTTTACTGTGGGCCTTCCCCAGCCCGTGGGTGTGGGCAGAGCATCTACTGGTTATGTTAGGCGGGGTCTACTTTTCCTCCCCACTCCTTAGCAAACTTGTTTGATGACTTCCCTTAGCTCCATTCCCCTGGAGGATATATATTGGAAACGCACCTCCTTTGCTTTCACATGAGAATATTAATGATGGCTTAAGTCAACTTCTGAATCTAGTAGTTAACCTGGGGACTTTGCCCTACCTTATTCCAGTAAGAAAAAGATGTGGATGTCCTGGATGCGAAGCATATCACAATCGGGAATGGCAGAGCTGAGGCTCTGGCTAGTTGAACAGTGTTTTGAAAAAGGTGGGGGTGGGGATTTTTTCCAGCTCTAGTAACATTGTTTTCCCAAGCATTTTATAGACCTTAAAGGCACAGGGGAAAGGTTTTAAAATACTTATGTGGTAGTCAAGGCTCAAAAGGCATCGGGATCAAACAGTAGCCATTCTTTAAAAGGGCTGTCTATAAGCAACTGAAAATAGCATATTTTGCCATTTAGAAAGAAGGTTCATACAAAACTCAACAAAAGTCTTAGTTAAGCTAGTACAGCTTAAAATTGCATTAAAACTTTTGGGATACCTTGTATATATTGACCTCAAGGAGTAACAAGCGGAAATCCAGACAAGAATAGAAGTTAATAACACCTTGTTAAATTCTTTTTCTCAGGTTAGCACTAAAATATGTTACAGCAATTTCCCTCACAGACTAGGCAGTCCAAGGCTAGGATGCAGAAATCTAGCATCTTCATCCTCCTATTTATAGCTAACATGCTGTTTGTCTTGAAATAAAATAAAATAGGAAAAACAGGAATATACAAAGTGGGGCAAAAAAGCAATGTTTTTTATTTCCCTAATGGTGCCCAAGTTCTCTCTCCTTGACTGGGGAAGAAGGAGTTCTAGAGCAAGAAGAGCTACTTTCTTTGCCCAGCAATTTAAATTTTTTGTTTCTCCTTTTTCAGGACTGAAGGGTGGTGGCCCTAGTAGTGGTAGCAGTGTTGGTCCTAACGGTGCTTCCTTCAGCTACACTTTCCACGGGGACCCTCATGCCATGTTTGCTGAGTTCTTTGGTGGCCGAAACCCTTTTGACACCTTTTTTGGTCAACGAAACGGGGAAGAAGGCATGGACATTGATGACCCATTTTCAGGCTTCCCAATGGGCATGGGTGCCTTTACCAATATGAACTTTAACCGACCTCGTCCAGCCCAGGAACACAGCCGCCGAAAACAGGATCCCCCGGTTACCCACGATCTCCGGGTCTCACTTGAGGAGATCTATAGTGGTTGTACCAAAAAGATGAAGATCTCCCACAAGCGGCTTAACCCCGATGGGAAGAGCATCCGCAATGAGGACAAGATCCTGACCATTGAAGTGAAAAGAGGGTGGAAAGAGGGGACCAAGATTACCTTCCCAAAAGAGGGGGACCAGACTTCAACCAACATTCCAGCTGACATTGTCTTTGTTTTAAAGGACAAGCCACACAACATATTTAAGAGAGATGGGTCTGACGTGATTTACCCAGCAAGGATCACCCTCCGTGAGGTAAGGCAGGATCTTTATAGACATACAGCTGTGGTTTACAGTAATGGGATTCTGGACTTTAGTGACCTTAGAGAAAGAGACTTGTGGCTTGAAAGTGACCATCAGTAATGAAAGCCAGTTTAGTATACTGTCTGTATCTACTATGCTCCCTTGCTGGAGACATAAACATCTCTCAGCACAATTTAGAGAGGAATCACATGTTTTGATTGCCTGTATGTGGTTAGTCATGCAGATCTGTGCCACACTTTCTGGAAACAGTATAGGGGTTCATATAAGACAAGTTGAAAGGAAAGCTAGTCATCCCTACCCAGTCAAAATCTTTGTAAGCCCTAGAATCTGTCTTTAGAGAAGAATTCTCTCCCTCTTAGTTGTTCATCTATTTAATTATATGCCTTTGCTTTTAGGCCCTGTGTGGCTGTACAGTGAATGTCCCAACGCTGGATGGCAGGACCATACCGATAGTGTTCAAGGATGTCATCAGGCCCGGAATGAGGCGAAAGGTGCCTGGAGAAGGCCTTCCCCTCCCCAAAACACCAGAGAAACGTGGGGACCTCATTATTGAGTTTGAAGTGAATTTCCCTGACAGAATTCCCCAGTCTTCAAGAACCGTCCTGGAGCAGATCCTGCCTATATAGCAATCTCTGCTCCCCACGGACTGAACCAAGGACATTTCCAAAGCTCAAGGTTTTCTGGACCATCTCCAACAGTTGTGGGCCCCCAGGGTGGGAGGGACCACAGAGGGTTTTCATATGCTGAATGTTTCCAGAGAATATATTACAATCTTTCAAAGTCTTGCATTAGGCTTCAGTGGTTTTTCAAACAGTAGGTTCACAGGTAATGGGGTAGTACACAATCATTCCAAGGAATTTGACCCTCTTTAAATGGTGCCAGTATGACTAGCCTCCTCCCCTTTTTCCCCAGGAACAATCCAAGTTTTCTGTCATCTCCAGCTCAGATTCTGAGCTGTACCAACTACCCCCACATACACACTTCCTCCTTTAGATGGAAAGCATTAGAACCACATTTGGACTCTGCTCCTTCCTTTAGATGGAAAGCATTAGAACCACCATTGGACTCTGCTGTTCTTTAGCACTTTTGGCTCTTAATGTTAGTTGCTGTCTGCTGGAGTAGTACAGTCCTGGTTGCAAGACCATTTCTGTTCCTCATTGCTGTTTGTGGTGTTACTGATATGTATTTTATTCCAACTTTGTCTTCACGTGTCTCATTTTTGCTTCCAAAAATAATTACATCCTTTCTTGCTGTCCCGGATTGAAACCTTATAATTTACCTTCGGAATTGCCTTGCTGGTATCCAAAAGCTAACATAAAGGGAGAAATTGGGAGATTTGACTTGGGTAACCAATGGGGCATTCTAAAACTCTTTCTCTATAGTCGTTTCTCTATTAGCTGATTCATAGGCTTGGGTCCATTGTTGTCTTTTTGGCCCACCTGGGATGTACAGGATTTAGCACTGACCCTTCGAATCCCTTAACCCCTGACCCATCTGAACAAATGGACTCTGGACTCTCTCAAAGGGATCCAATCCTTTTGAATTTAGCACAGCCCTAGTTATAATCCCTTTTGATAAAAGGGTCTTTGCTTCTGATACAGGAGCACCATGGAACTTCTGTAAATAATTTTTGTATAAATCTGTATAAATTTGGTGTGCACTTAAAAAAAAAAACCCAATGCATTACAGCTGCTGCTCTCTGTATGGGGCCATATTGGAATTAAAATGAAATTTTTGGGGTTGTTTTTTTTTTTGAAACAACTTTGTCTCTTCCCTGGAAACGGGTCTGGTGCTCAGGCCTGTAGATTTAATTGTAAGGTTGCTGCTGCAGACATGAGACCAAAGCATTTGACTTGTCAATGTGCAGTACGTCAGGATTAAAGACTGATGCTAAACCACAGGAGAGCCTTCCCACGACTCTGTTTCAGGGGTATTCTAGATCTGGAGGGAGGGAACTGGTAGGGGTGGGATGGGCTGGAGTACTACTATCCAGGGATATAAGGGAGGGACCAGGGGAACTTGTCCTCTCAAGGCCTGAAGACTTAATCCCTGATGGAACACCCTGTAGGTGATTTTTCCAGGCATTCCTGAGGGTTTTTGATTGCCATCTAACCAATTCTACAGTAGACCTTACCACTACCCTCTTGGTGTACAGTTTAATCAAACATTAAAAACTAACCAGTAGTTACCTGAGTCATTAACTAATGTCACCATGTTCCTAGTTCTACCTGGGAAATTTCCACCCAGAGTAACCCTTCTGAAAACATATTTTCAGTAGATTTTTTTTTAAATCAAATTAGGATAAAATATCTGCTATTTTTCTGATCTAGGATCTGATCTAAGATAGAATTTTTTTCCCCACTACCTATACCCCTCTATCCCAATTCTGAAGCTTACCAATAATTTTTTGCATAGCATCACTAACGAATGGTCATCAATATGACAAACATTTGTCAAACACCTACCATGTGCTAAACCATGGGGATGCAAAAAATACAAAGTTTATCCTCAAGGAGCTGACATACTGAATAGGAACCTATGAATTTGTGAGGACCCTTGTTCATAAAACTATCAGTCCCTCTCCTTTCTAAAGACAAGTATTGCTGCATATATCAGTCTTAAGGTAACATAGCCAGTAAGCTTTCACACTAAACCCTGGAGGAAATATTCCCAACAACCTCCATTTGAAATGAGCGAAATAGTAAAAGGGTTATGTTTAATCGCAAAGACAAGTGACCTGGAAAGATCATCTAGTCCAGGGGGTGGGGAGCCTTTGCCCTCCAGGCCATGTGGGCTTCTAGGTCCTTGGGTGTGGCCTTTTGACTGAATCCAAGTTTTACAGAACAAATCCTTTTATTACAGGGATTTGTTCTGTGAAGTTTGGGTTCGAGGGACCACACTTGGGGCTGCTGGACCCCACCCCTGGACTAGTCCAGTGCCTCATTCTGCAAATTAGGTACCCAATTAAAAAAGGTACAATTTCCTCAACCCAAGGACACACAGGGAGTGCTTTAAGCAGTTTTCTATTGGGAATTTCAAAATGAAAGGTATTTTCCTGAGACTAAAATCCTTTCCAATCACCTGCTTTATTAGCTATTTGGTAGAATGTGAGGGGTGATTTACAAATAGAAGCATGGTATACTGTAAAGATGACCGAACTTAGGAGAGACCTTGACATCTGGAGCTTTGGGTTATGTGACCAACTCTGTACAGAAAGGCCTGCAGCACAGCCTCCATACCAGGCCTGCTCTGAGGGTCAAAGGAGATGATACTTGGCATACCTTGAAGTTCATATGACTGACACCTGTGTGGTTGGCAGAATACTTTCCATGTATTCTCCCCCTTGAATATTAAGATAGTCCTCTAGCATAGACAATACTAAATTCATTTTCAGATGAGAAAAAAGATTGGAAGGATGAAGTTAATGACCAATGGTCCACCAGTAGAAGCTCCAGAAGTAGGATTGAAAGTGCTCCCTCTTCTGATTCCAGGTTACATGCTTTTTTCTAGTTTGCTGTACTATTACATCTAGCACTGAGGCCCCAGAGTCAGTTCATGTTTTTAAAGCACTTAACTCTCACCTGGTCCTGTAAAGTGTACCAGATGTCTCTGTGAGGATTCAAACCCAGGTCTCACATATCTGAATTCTGAGCTTGGTTCTAAAGCTCTAGTTAATATCCATCTACCTGCCCAGCTCACCAGGTTGGGTTATGAGTGTTAGAATGAAAATCAGATCAATGGCGCATTTATTAATCATTCGCTGTATGCCAAGCACCATATTAGGTATGAAGATTACAATGAAAGAATTTCTGTGCTTGGGCTTACATTTTATGCGATGGGATACAATATAGATGGAGATAGATAGATAGATAGATAGATAGATAGATAGATAGATAGATAGATAGATAGATAGATAGCGAGAGATATATTAGCTTAGGTTAGTTTCACTACATGTGCCACAAGCATATGGAAATCATGGAATGAAACTGATTTGGAGCTAGAGAACTCGGGCTTGAACTCCAGCTTGGTTAGTTACTTTGTGCAATTTTGAACAAATTGCAGTCTGGTGTGGTCCTTTTATTGCCATGTACAAAGAGGTTGGAATCAATGATTTCCAGTGTCCTTTCAGATCTCTAGATCTTACTCCTATCACTATTTTTATTTCATTTCGATTACGAGTTCCCCTCTCTATGCCTCTAATCCCTGTTCAAGAAGGAGCTGGTGGAGAACTCATTGTCAGGGTTTAGTAGGGAGGCTCCTAGTACAAGGACCAGGTTAGGAGTCACAGACAATTTTTAGAGAGGAAGAAAGCTGGTGCTCGTGTGAAGTAAGCTTGGAGGTTGGCTTTGAAAGGAATTCAGTGGCTGTGCTGTCAGCTGAGGGTGATAATGCCCTTTTCTGCTGAGCTATGGAATTTAAAGCTAACCCCTCTGTGCCCCCAGGGATCTGGCCTGGGAACCAGCAGCTTAGAGAGCTCTCTTCCCTGTTAGGCCTCTGGTAGTGACTCTCAAGGAGGCAGCCTGCGTCTTTCTAGATTCTTCCTCTCCCCACCCCTGCTTCTAGGTCTACGTGCAAGTACTTGATGATCTTCTACAAAATCAGGACCAGAATCATAAACTGTCAGTTGGAAGGTACCTTCATACAGTCTCTAATAATAACAGTGCAGGTTCCTACAATGCTTTAAAATTTTCCAAAACATTTTCTGTGCATTAGCTCATTTTATCCTCTTTTTATAGATGAAACAAGGTCAAAGAGATTAGGTTTTGGAAAGCTGTTCAGCTTCTGAGGCAGGATCCAAACCTAGGTCTTCTTCCAGCATTCTATCCATACTAAACAGTGCCTCTCATCCATCTAGGAAAGTACCCTTAATCAAATCTGTGACAGAGAATCAAAGAACTTAGAGCCAGAAAGGGCTGGTCCCCTCATTTTATAGATGGAAATTGAACTCCCCCCCCCCCACCCACCCAGAGCATGATAAAGGGACTTGATTTAAGTCAGTTTGAACCTGAGTCTCCTGCTTGTCCATCCAGCGTCCTCTTCATTGCACAACTTTCAGAAGGATCCCCAGGCAATAAATAGGGTGCAGGGGGAAAGAGGTCTGGATTTGGAGTCAGAAACATACCTTATTTGCTAAGTGCTGTAGAGGTAGAAAGGACCTAAGAGGCTATCTAAGGCCACTTGTTCTGGCATGTAAAGATGTTACCAAAGTTACCTTTCTAGTCTTCTCACTTTTCCATTCACTCAGCAAGTCAACCATACTGACCTACTCTCTCACCTAGAACTCAGTACCACAACTCCTGTCCCCATGACTGCAGTGGCTGATCCCTAATCCCTGGAATTCTCACCTTCCTGATCCCCCACCACTTAGAATCCCTGGCTTTCTTCAAGACTCAGTGCAAAAATCACCTTCTAAAGGGGGCCCTCTCTGCCTCCTCCCCTCCTCCCAGCCCTGCTTAGAGCTAGAACCTTCCTATGATGATTTCTTCAACCCATTCTGTATGTATCTCACACATAACTAATTATTTACATGCAGTCTCCCCACTAGAACATAAGCTTCAGAGCAGGGACTCCTTGCACCTTTCTTTGTGTCCTCAATAGCTTAGCACAGGACCTGGTACACAGTGGTGGCTGATTGACTGATCTGGGCCAACCTCGCTCTCATTTTACAGCTGAGTAAACAGAGGAGACCCAGAGAGGGGAAGTGATTTTGCTTAGAGTCACATAGGTAAAAAGAATGTCAAAAAGTGAAATTTGAAGCCAAATCTTCTGGGGCTGAGTCCAGGGCTCTTTCACCTAGACCACAATGTCCCTGAGTAAGTCAACCTAACTGATTCCAAATGAAGCTTTTACCTAGCTATTACCAAGGGCTATTTCAGCAGAGGTTGCAAGCAATCCCTGATTGTTTCCCAACATTTGCTAGGCACCCGTTTGGCTTTGGAGTATGGTCCTGAATCCCTGCCTCTGCTTCCGGCCTTTCTGCCTCAGGTTTCCTTTCCCAGCAGTGCCCTTGCCCAACCCAATCCTGTTGGGCTGGTTGGGTGAGCTAGAGGCTGCACACAGGCTTATGGAGGGTACCATCAATAAACTGCATCCTAGAATGGTGGGAAAATGGGGAGGAGGGAGGTGGAGCAGATCAGAAGACCTCCATTCAAATCCCACTTCTCTAACTGGCTACCTGGGTAATCTTGGGTGAGTTACTTCTACCTTCAGATCTCAGATCTTTCATCTGTAAAATGAAGGGGTTGGTGAAACTGTTCTCTTACTGCCCTCCCAGCTCTAGATCCTAGGCTCCCAGATGCTCCCTTCCCAGTCCTCTTCCACTTTATTTCTTCTCTCCTCTTCCTGATGAGCCTATTTTCTCATTTTCTTCGTCCTCACTGTCCCTCCCATCCTCTCCTCTGGTGACACAATAATGATGTTACTTTTAAACAAAGTATCTAGAAGTCATAAAAATTATAGGATTTAGAACTAGGAGGCTAGTTCTGAGGAGGCTTAGAGGCAAGATGCCCTGGATTTTCCTCTGGGAGGGGGAAAAAAGAAAACAAAAACTGAGTTTAAATCTGTTATATTCATCTGTGGGGTTTGTTCTACCCATTTGTAGAATGACAAGTTTGAACTAAGTCATAGGGTAGTAAATTTAAGAGAAGAGATTTGAAGTTTACAGAGAAAACTTAGAGGTGGAACAAGTCATCCTAAATTACCCAGCTAATAAGATGTGGCTCTGACTGCAAATCCAGACTTCTTTCCCACTGCACCCTACTTATTGCCTGGGACAGCTAGGTGGTGCAATGGATAGAGTACCAGTGCAGTAGTCAGGAGGACCTGAGTTCAAATATCACCTCAGACACTTGACACTCACTAGCTGTGTGACCTTGGGCAAGCCACTTAATCCCAATTGCCTCATCCTGGGTCATCTCCAGTTATCCAGATGACTATCTGGTCACTGGATTCAGATGACTCTGGAGGAGAAGTGAGGCTGGTGACCTGCACAGCCCTCCCTCACTCAAAACAAAGTCAAGTGCAAATCATGTCATTATTTCTCTGATGGTGTGATCTTCTTCGGCAACGAAGGACGAATATACTTATCGCCTGGGGATGTTTCAATGCCTTAGGAACTGGTGTCCCTTGCTAGCCCAGATCTGTCTCCCTCCTATTGTCTCTACTACACTCTCTTCTGCCTCATTGCCTTCCAAACCCAGGTGGGAAATGGTGGAAAGTACACTGAATTTGGAATCGGAAGACCTGGCACTGAATTCTAGCTCTTCTTACTAACTGCCTGACCTGGGGCAAGTCTCTTCTCTCTCAGCCTGTTTCTTCCCTTGTAAAATGAGAGGATTGTCCTCTGTAATTTCCACAGTTCCTTTCAGTTCTAGATCTTGTCAGTGTTGCTTGAATGAGACAAGTCTGGGGTGCTGAGGGGCCTCCTTAGAGTTCACCAACCCTAGAGTATTGCAGGCATTCACCATGACAATCAGTCACTCTAGTGGGATGGCAGAGGCTACCTCCTCCCGCCCTCAGCAGCAAGGAGAAGTGACAATCACTCTGTTGTCCCCGACTTCCTGATACATAAGATTGATCTGTTTGCCCTAAGGGGTTGGGGGTAGGTGACATGGCTTTCTCTTCTCTGGATTTTTCCTCTGCTTTGTTCTACTTGCTAACCATAACCCAGAGATCCCTCAGTAATCAGTCTGTCCCTAGGAACTTGATCAGAGGGCAGCTTCCGGCCTTTCCTCCCTCCTGGGACCTACAGGAATTAATTCTATCCTGATATAGAGAGGAAAGGAAATAAACACCACCCGCTCTGTTTCCCAGGGGAGGCCGAGAAAACTACAATTCCCAGAATGCTTATTAAAAACTCACTCCTTTCCCACCTAGGTCTCAAGAAGTTATCTTCTAGGTCCCTGGAACGGATTATAGAATTCTCTGGGAACCAGAAGACCTTTTAAAATTACTTAATCCAGCTCTCTCATTTTACAATGGAACAAAATCCCAAAGTAGATTTACACAAGTCTAGCATTTGACTACGAACCCTGGGCTTTTTCTGTTGTGTCCTATCCTTCCTTCAGATGTACAGCAATGATTCATAAAATCTCATTTTCCCAGGGCTTTTGCACTTAAAACTCTATTCAGTGTTTTCTATTGGACTTTTTAGGATAAGGGTAGAGTCTCTGGGGATAATAAATCTGCCTACAATAGCTCCTCTTTTGAAAGATTAGGAACAAGTATGAGGTAGGTGAGGCAGGTGCTATTTCAATCTGCATTTTATAGCTGAGGAAACTCAGGTTAAGCGACTTGCCCAGGATCACACTGCTAAGTGTCTGAGGACGGATTTGAACACAGGCTGTGGGGATGTTGTTGTAGAAAAGCACAGCACGGTGTACTCATGAAGCGAACAATAGCAGCCAGAACTTAGTGATTTCAGGGATGCCGAGAAGCAGCGTGGCAGCGTTCTGGCTTTGTGGCTCTGGGCAAGTCGTAACTCTCACTAGGCAGCTCCTTCCGACTCTCAGGTTCCAGAGGCCCGGCGGAGTGCATTGCTAGGGGATTCTGCGAGCCGGGAGTTCCCTATAATAAAAATCACCGTCTTGATTCTGACATTTCCCTAGCGTCTTCTTCACTTATGCAGCCTCAGTTTCTTTAGCTGCAAAATGGGGACACTTGCCAGGATAACTGCAAATGTTAAGGCGCTAGGGAAATGTAAAATGAGTTATTCTTATGTACAGGGCCCACGTTCGGTAGCTGGATTTGTAAAATGAACGCAGGGACCCCGCTCTTCCTGTCCCAGCACTCCCCTCTCCCTCCGGGGTCCGCGTCTTCATCTCCACCCTTAATGACTGCAGTCCCGAGGACACCGGCCTCCAGACACCCTTTTGACTGACACCCAGGGTGCAGCACGTGGTTCTGCGATCCCACGATCTAATTGGTGGCACGCCTCCCTTCCATTCTTATGATTGGCTTAGAGTTTTAGGCCTCTGCTCTTGAGTATTCCCTTCTCACCCCGATGCATCCTTCTAAGTGGTACGTTCCATCGCTACTTGGGCAGGTAGGACTGGTCCACTCTGACAGGGAGCGGGGGAGTACGGGGTGGGGTGGGTGAAGAAGAGACAGGATGAGGCGGAGGGATCCCTCTGGAATGTGTCCGCCGACCCCACCCCGACTCTATAACAGCGTTGATTGGACCAGACTCCCGAGAGATGGTCGGCGATTGGTCGGCCTCGGGAATCGGCCCCGCCCCTCTCTTGGACGCCGCTGTGGGAAAGGGAGGCCCCGGCAGCGGCGGCCGGAGTTCGCGGAGGGACTATCCTGTCGCGGAGGCTGCAGCCGCAGGTGAGTGCCCCCTGGGGGCCGGATTTCTGCACTCTGGAGGCCGAATCTCTGCAGTTTGGGGGTCGGGCGCGACAGCAGGGCCCGAATGTGCGGGGACAGGGACGGCCAGAAACACTCACGGGGCTGACGGGCGTGGGGACCCAGAGGGCTCAGACACGCGGAGACGCGAGGGGCCGGGGTGCGGGGTCCCGCGACGTGGATTGGAGGGCACAGACGGCGGGGGGCGGGGGATTCGGGGAGGGTCGTGGGGAGCGAACTGGCCAGTGCAGGGACACTGATACCCATGAGACTGGCACACTGGGACTCAGGACTAGAGAGAACATGAGTGGGGACAGGCCCACGGACGCGGGAGCGTAAGGGGGTGGGGACCTAGGGCACTGAGCACCGGACGAGCCGGGGCACGAGGACACAACCGCGATGGGGGTGGGCACCTGGAGTGACCGTGACTGCCAGGGACACGCGGGAAGAGATGGATGGTGGGGCCGTGGGGCATATTCCAGCGTGGACAGTGGACGCACTGTGGGAATGGACACAAAGGGTTCCAGGCCTAGAGACCATCCGGGAACACCTTCCCAAAGATCGGGCAACCGTAGATGGCCGAGTGGCTCGGAACCCTGTTGGAGGGGGGCGGTTTTGGAAGTGGGGGGTCCAGGAGACCCTGAGGGGAGGGGGTCTGGAGCCGCGGGACCTGGGAGGAGTCGGTGCTATAGGACCCTGAACCTCGAGGCCCAAGCTGGCTTTACAGAGTCGAAGGGAAGGAGTCTAGGAGAAGGTGCTAGGCTACCAGGAGGGGAGCCCCCTTATCCAGCCTTTGCGACCCCCACGTATCCCCACTAAAGCTTCCTTAAACCTGGAAGGTTTGGTCCTCTCCACACTGGACTGATGATGTAGGGAGGAAGAATTTTGTTCTGGTTCTTAGGCTTTTCCCTCCAGAACTGGGTACATTGGAGTCTTGACGAGAGAAGTATCCCCAACCCAGGGTGGAGAGGTGTGGCTGTGGTGGCTCAGCTCCTCCCCTTGGAGCTCCTGTGACTGCCCCCTGTGACTCAGGGCTCCAGTTTTCTCATGTTCATGTTGTTCCTGCTGGGTGGGGTGGGCACCTGCTACAGGTTTCACTACCTCCACCTAATCTTTTGTTTTAGGGAGGTTGTTGGGCACTGGTTCCCAGAGAAGGGATCCACTGGGATTTCCCTATCCTTCCAGCCATCCCATACTCAAAAGTCCCATTTAGAACAACCTATGAAGGCCTTGAATTTGGAGTTGGAGAGACCTGTATTTGAAACCAATTCGGCTGTTTATGAGCCATGTAGAGAAGCCACTTTCCTTCTCTAGACCTCAGTTTCTTCATTTGTAAAATGAGTATTGCACTACTTTAGGGCTGTTTTGAGGGAAATGCTTTGTCAACTATAAACGCTGTAGAAATGAGACTTATTAACTAAACCCTGAACTTGAGAGGGAGTAAGATAGTTCTCTGGAGACTCAAGTATCCTGGATCTTGGGAGAACAGTTTGGAAATGGGAGGTAGGGGGACGTTAAAAATAAGACTTGAGTCTCATCTCTGCTGAATAGGGCAGGCATCTGGCCAGCATTCTCTCCCCAGGAAACACCCAGTAGCCGGTTTGGTTTGTCTGGCTGAATCAGCACTGCCTGACCCGCCCTCATTCCATCCAGAACAACGCCCCAGATGAAATGGGGAGCCAGAGCAGGGTGCTCTCTTCTTTTACCCCAGTCCCTTGCCCTGTAAGCTTATGGAAACTCCTTCCTCCCCAGATCTTTTTCTCTTTAACTTGTGTTTTATGATGCTATAAGATTTACATAGTGTTTCCTTTTCTTACCTGTGAGGTGGATAGGGTGTTATTGTACCTATTTCACAGATGAGGAAATTGAGGCTCATCTAAGTTGAAGAGACTTCACATGGGCACAGCCAATAGAGATCAAGTTTCATGGTATCTCTGGGTTTTCCTCGTGTTAAGAGGGTGGGGACCTGGAGTTTGTGCCACCCAGCTGCCCTAAATCTGCTCCTCCATCCCCAAGAACTTTAGTGTAGTCCCACCAAATTCTCTATTCCAACATATACAAGCTCCTTTCCTAACATCTGGAATGCTTCTCTCCTCTCTTCCTTAACCACTGGGTTCTGTATGCCTGGGAGAAAGGGAAATGAAAACTTAGAAATATGGGAGGTTGGAAGGGGAAGAGGGAGGAGGGAGAGATACTCCCACTGGACCATGGGACTCTAAGCTGAAGGCTCTGCCAGATTATAGCAGGGCCATATGTTCAGCCATGGGGAATAAAGAGGAAGAAGAACAGGGTCCAGGGCCTGCCCTTACAAAGTTCACAGAACATTATACTTAGTGAACTAAGTATTTGTGAATTAGTCTTGTGCTAGGCACAGTGGAGGGAAGCCAGAGAAGCAGTCAGTGATGACCCTACCCTCAGAACTCATAAACTGGTTAGAAAAGGCATCCTTAGAGCGAGCTCCCTCAGGGCCATCGTTGCTGCTGATCCCATATCTCCCCATCAGTTCCTGGCATCAAGGTTCTCAGTAATGGATTGACGGATGAATAAATGAATTAAGAATCATTTAATTTCAGTTCAATTCAAAGATTTATCAAGTGCCTTCCACATGTAGGAGACTACTGTGCTGGGTGTTGAGGATACAAGGAAAGAGATAATATAGATTCTAGTACCACTCTATCTTTCAGGTCTTTTGCTGCTTCTCTCCATGAGCACCTAGCACATAGAAAGCAGTATATAAATGCATCTTTCCCCTACCCTACAATCTTCTACTTCCCTCACTTGTATTCTGACTCAGCCAGGGATGTAATATCCAGCAAGACTTCCCTATCCTTGGAATAACCTTCCTCAGAGCTCCCTTAGTGTCCTTTGTTTTCCCATATCTCCGATTTACTTTGGCATACTTATGCTAATTGTGTATTATACTTAATCATTGTGCCTTATCTCCCTACTAGACCATGAACGTCATAAGGCTAGGTCTGATTGAAAGTTTGCATCTGAATTGAATTGAACCGAGGCTTCATTTATTTTAAAGCAACATCCATTCAAGAAATCAGCATTACGCTCCTAATGTATACGAGTCTGTGTGCATAAAAAGATGAATATGACACAGACCATGGTGTTAGCAGATTTGTAATCCCTAGATTGTAGATTTTGAGCCAAAAGGGACCCTAGCTCATCTCCTACAACCTCCTTTTTTTACAGATGAGGAGACTGAGGCGCAGAGAATCAGACGACAGCCTTCCTAGCCATTTAGCCTGGAGAAGTGACTTATTCAAGGACTTACAGGTAGTGTCAGAGATGAGATTCAAACAGCACTCATTCCACTATCTCATACTGCCTCATGTGCAGTTAAAGTACACAAATAACTGATATGAGGGAGAACATTATGATAAGTGCAAACGAGGGGTCACCAGGTCAAGGCTTAGGAGAAACATGAGTCCAGCGAAATCACTTCCAGCTTTGGGAGTTAGTCAAGACTTCATGCAGGGAGTTGCACTGGTGGTGGGGATTTGAATGGAACAATTTCAAGGTACACCTGGACAGTCATGAGGGATAATGTGAACACATGCCTAGAGGAAGGGCAGGACAGGGTAAGGACTGGGAGGAGAGTCATTAGCTTTGGCTGAGATGCTGAGAAACAATCACAGATGATCAATAAGAGGAGAGGGAAGATCCTATGGGCCCAGGGCTTCAGTGTCACCAAGGTTGGGGAACCTTTCTGGAGCAGAAGACTCATAAGACCAGAACCTGAGAGCTGGAAGAGATACTGGAGACTGGGGAGTTCTACCTCCTCTTACATAGATGAAGAAAGCAAAGCCCAAACAGGTGACAGTGCCCGAGGTCACTTACTACACAGGTAGTAAGCATTGGTTTCAAACTCAGGTTCTTGCACTCTAAATTCATGGCTTCTTCCACTCCATTGACCTGCCTGGTCTTAAATTTGGCTTGAAAGGATACCCTGGACAGTCTGCCTTTTTGCCATCCACAGATCTCCAGAGAGCCCCCCCTCCATCACCTCCCATGCCTCTGGGACTTGGCCGTCGAAAGAAGGCGCCACCCCTGGTGGAAAATGAGGAGGCAGAGCCTGGGCGGGGTGGGCTAGGTGTGGGGGAGTCAGGGCCCCTGGGTGGGGGTGGGGGAGGGGGGCCCCACGTGGGCCTACCTCCCCCACCCCCATCTCTTCGGCCCCGACTGGTGTTCCACACCCAGCTGGCCCATGGAAGCCCAACAGGCCGAATTGAAGGCTTCACAAATGTGAAGGAATTGTACGGCAAGATTGCGGAGGCCTTCCGCCTGGCCCCTGCTGAGGTATGACTGTCAGGAGCTGGATCCCTGACCTAGATGTAGGACAGGGAAGGTGGGATGGAGTTGTAAAGGGGAGGCTGTGCCAGGAGAACTAGATGGTAGACACCTAACAGTGGGCTGGAGAGAAGGTCAGAATGTGGAGGGGCCAGACTCCAGGGCCGGATTCTGGACTACAGGAAAGCTGCTTGCCAAGGTCACAGAATCCCAGAATTTCAGGACCCCCAACATTCATCCAATCCAACGGACACCTGCAAAAGAATCCCCCCCGTAGTGTGCCAACAGATGGTTATGCAGTCTCTGCTTGAGGAGTAACCAGGCCTGAACACAAAACTCTAGGTGTGGTCTGAGCAGAGCAGGGCAGGTCCATCATGTGATTCCTGGAATCTTTGTGTGTATATAATCTCTTGATGCTCTTTCAGACAAACTCCTGTCTAATCAATTCCCACCTCATCTTGTATTTGTGCACCTGATTTTTTTTGTACCCATGTATAAGACTTTACATTTATCCCTATGAAACTTCATCTTATTTGATTCTGCCCAGTTTTCTATCCTGTCAGGATCTTTTGGGATTGCGAATCCATCCCTTAGTGTACTTGCAAACCTTCCTGGCTTTATGTCATCTACATGTTTCATTGGGACATATCATCTTTGTCTTTATCCTCCAATCATTAATCAAAATCCTAAACATCACAAGACCAAGCACAGATTCATTAGGACACTCCACTACAGACATCCTTTTGAAATGACTTGCTCAAATACTCAGATAGTTCCCTTTAACAGTGCAAATCTCAACCCATCCTATGTAGTTCTCACCCTTGCCTTCCTGTAAGTTCACCCCAAGGGATCCACCCAATGAGCTGTAGGCCTTCCTTGTTTTCTCCATTGAAGTAAAGGCTGTCCACATGTCATCCTTGCCCTACCATATAACCTTTCTCCTATCATAAGTTCTCTGGTGACATGTTTTGCTCCTGTTCTTGGATGTTCTTCATTGGTTATGTACTACAGCATCATCCATAGGTCTGCCATTCCCATCTCCGTTAACTTTCCAATTCTTCAGAGACAGTTGTATGCTATATCTTGTATCCGCATAACAATAGTTAGAAAATGGGGTCTTCAAAAGATGGGCCTTTTATTTCAAAAAGAAGTTTGGGTTCACGTTGCAGTTTCCTGAAGGCATTCTAGTCAGCTCTCCTGTTTAATTCTGGGCCTGGTTCATCATCCATTTGTACTGTCCCAGATATACATACTGATAGCCATCTTTTGTAAGTGACCCATCCACTTACATGTCATAATCAACATAATAGACAGCCTTCATCTTTCCTGTGTGGATGCTCAGACCATATCTCTAATATCCAATCTTTCATGGGTACTACTTGGTTCTGGCCATTCAGCTAGTTCCAAACCCAGCCAGTTTTAACATTGTCTGACCCATATTTTCCTGTCTTTTTCATAAGAACAGCATAAACTATTTCATCCATTGGTTTGCTACAATCTCAGTAAACTATCTATAGGAATCTCTCAATCTTCTGCCCAAAAGAACTAAGGTGAGCTTCTTTGTGACTGCTGCTTCCTTCTTGTTGGTGTATTCTAACAGAGAGTACCTTCCACCACTGAAACCATGGGATAGAAATAGGGGTTGTAGTGGGTGTTTCTGTCTGCGTCCTGAGAAGGCATCCAAATGTTGGGGGTCCTTCTGGAGAGGAGCTACAAAACTAGACAACAGCTTCTCTGGGGATTAGGATGTGGATGAAAGGGTCTTCTTCCTGGGCTGTGAACATTTAAACCCATATACCACTCTGTCAATCAGAGGTCTGCCCACATCTGGCTACCATAAAGGATAAGGTTTGCCCTGAGGGCTACAGATGGTGGGCTGGCTACTGGTCCTTTGCCTATCCTCAGGCCTGCTTCTCTTCTCAGGTAATGTTCTGCACTCTCAACACACACAAAGTAGATATGGAGAAGCTGCTTGGAGGCCAGATAGGGCTGGAGGACTTCATCTTCGCCCATGTGAAAGGCCAGCGCAAGGAGGTGGAAGTGTTCAAGTCAGAGGAGGCCCTGGGGCTAACCATCACCGACAATGGAGCTGGCTATGCCTTCATCAAGGTACTGGGCGGCAGGGGAGGTGGGGCCTTACATGACATAACAGAAGGAACATTGGAGTTAGAATTAGAGGACATCAGTTCACCCAATCCTAACAGGTTTTTACTGTGTGACTTTGGCCAAGTCCTTTGACTTCTAGGATCCTCAGTTTCCTCATTTGTCAAATGGAGGGGAAAGTGGGGTCTGTCCAATCCCTGCCCAGAGGCAAAGCATCAGAGACATGCATTCACACACACACACACACACACACACACACACGCGCGCGCGCGCACACACACACATACACACACACACACACACACACACACCCCGCCCCCTCATGGGGCAGCTGGCTCAGGGTGATGAAAGCCTATGGTGCCAAACTGGGTGTGTCTCCTTCAACAGCGCATCAAGGAGGGGAGTGTCATTGACCGGATTCAGGTGATCAGTGTGGGTGACATGATAGAATCCATCAATGGGCAGAACCTGCTGGGCTGCCGGCACTACGAAGTGGCAAAGATGCTGAAGGACCTGCCCAGAGGCCAAACCTTCTCCCTCAAGCTCACGGAACCCCGGAAGGCCTTTGGTGAGTGTCGGAGCCTGGAGGTGCAGGGTCCAGAGAAGACGGTGGGCACTGGGAAGTGGGTGGAAATCTAGGGGAGGAGAGGGCTGTTGGACCTGAGAGATGGGATGAGAAGGTAGCCTTGGCATCCTGCCCAAATTGGGGAGACTTGGAATCCATCTGATCTCACTGGGAGAGGAAAGGGGCATCCCCCTACCTTCTGGAATCCTCCACCAAGGTGGGTTGAGATCCCTTTCACCCCGCAGCCAACAGGTGTTCTCCCACCATTGTATTCAAGCCATAGAGGGAGCTCCCTACCAAAGAATAGGCCCAGGACTAATGGGTTTGCTTTCTTGAAGTCTCTGCAGGCACCAGCTTGTGACCCACCCCCTCAGGGGCTAGGGAGGGAGCTTCCCCCCTACCTTCTGCGTCATATGACCCTCCCCCAAGCACTGGTCTCAGGTGGCAGCACCTGCCACCCCCTGGCATGTTCCTCTCGTGGGGATCTCTCTGGCAACCCAGTTCCCACCTTATCTATTAACTCTTAATACCCCAGCTTTATCGCCCTGCTGAACCAAACCTCTGTCCCTTTCCTTCATGTCCTCTCTTACTCTCAACCTCTACAAACTTTATTTTTTTCCCTAGCCTCAAGGTCCCCCCAATTCAATTTCACTAAACCTCCCCCTGTTTCCTAACCTAAAAATCTCCCTAAGGCCTACAGTCTCCCTGCCCCCCAACCCCTCCCCTTTCCTCTTCCAGACTCACATCAATTCCCTGTACAGTACTCAACCCCCTCCAATCTCCCCCTAGCTCAGCCCCCCATTCCCTCTTCTCTCATACTCAGACTTCCCAAACCCTCAAGATCCCCACCTCCAGGTCACAGGGAGCCCCTGCTTGGAATGCTTGGCTGCCCATAACTGATGCCATCTCCAGCCCCCTTGCGTTTGGCTCTGTTGCTTCTCAGGAATGGGACCGGAGTCCTGGGCCAAGATGGGGGAAGGGGGAGAGGGCAGGCATTATCCAGCTGCTTCCCCGACACAGGCTGAGATATTGGAAGCTGGATAGGGCTGGAAAGGCTGCTCCCCCATATTAGAGTGGAGAGGGAGAGAAGCTAGGCATCTTGCTCTGCTCCCTGTACTTCACTGCCTGGGATCTGGCCTCAGGAGTCGCCCAGGGTTGGGCTGGAGGTGCTACTGTGGGAACCAGACAGCTGGTTTCCCCAGTCCCCTGGAGCTCTGGCTGCTCAGCTTTCTCTTAGCTGGAGGGGCCTTTGGGAACATCCTGTCTGACACCTTTTATTTCACATAAGAAAACTGAGGGCCAGAAGGAGGAGATGCTTGCCCAAAGTGGTCTTGATAAGTAGTCGTCAGAATTTGAACCTAGGCCCTCCAGATCCAGTGCTTTATCTGCTCCACTCTAGTCCCAGCTCTGAGCACCAGATTTCAAGGCCTTCATTTCCTATCCCTCCTCCCTCCAACAAGCAGCATTTCCCAGCTGCAGAGCTTCTGACCCCAGACAACCCTTACCCTCCCCCTACTGCACTGTCCCATCTCCAGCCCCCAGTGGAATGCCTGGATTCTGTCCCAGCTCTGGGAGGGGGCTCCAAGGGAGTAAGGATCAGGGGCCAAGACACTCCTCAAAGCAGTTTGAGACACTGGAGAGTCTTATGTTATGGATCAGGAGACTTGAGTTTGAATGCTACCTGGGTAACTTATGTGTTTATTACCTTAGGCAAGTCTTTTTCCTTTGATAGGTTCTCACATCACTGACAAACCATCCCCAAGTGAAGGTCCTTTTTCAGCTCTGAGTCCTATGACCCCAAATAGAAACCCTTCCACCCCCAATGGAGTTGGGGCTCAGGAGCTCCCATTCCGCTGGGGCTTGGTGGGGAGAAGCAGAATAGGGTAATGGAAAGAACTCTAGTTTGGTGCCAAAGACCTGGCTTTGAATGTAAGCCCTGCGACTTATTAGGTTTATGGCTTTGGGGAGATGATTTTACTACTCTGAGTCTTAATGTCCTCATATGTGAAAGGGGGGTGTCAAAGTTAGTGACTGATGCCTGGGTCCCATCAAGTTCTCAGACTCTGTGAGTAGGCTCAAAGTCCGTGGGTAAGAGGTAAGATACTGACACCCTCCTTGCCTGTCTCAGACATGATCAGTCAGAGGTCTGCAGGGGCCCGCCCTGGCTCAGGACCCCAACTTGGCACTGGCAGGGGAACTCTTCGCCTCCGTTCTCGAGGTCCAGCTACGGTGGAGGAGCTGGTAAGCAGTTGTACTGCTGGCCCCATGTTCCCTTTCCTCTATCGTTTGTTTAATGACCCCAGTTCTTCTCTCTCCCCACCCCCACCTTACCCCTCCTCCCATATGGAACCATAGTAAGTGATTAATGCAGATTGGGTTGAATTGAATGTTCTCTCTTGGCCCCCTACACCCACCCAGCCTTCAGCATTTGAGGAGAAGGCCATCGAGAAGGTGGATGACCTGTTGGAGAGTTACATGGGCATCCGGGACACGGAGCTGGGTGAGCTTCTTTGAACAGGGATGTGGGGCTTAGAGGTGGGGGGAGCTGGGCTGGGTGCTTGCAGGGTGTTGGGCAAGAGTTAGGAGTCCGGGATCTGGGCTGCTGACCCTGCTCTTTCCTTTGAGCAGCAGCCACCATGGTAGAACTGGGCAGGGACAAGAGGAACCCGGATGAGCTGGCGGAGGCTTTAGACGAACGGCTAGGTGACTTTGCCTTCCCTGACGAGTTTGTCTTCGATGTGTGGGGAGCCATCGGAGATGCCAAAGTTGGGCGCTACTAGGACTCAGATTGGACTGACTGAGGAAATGTGGGACAGAGTTAACATGAGCCAGGGCCCTGGGGCCTTGGGAGCAAAAAGTCTGGAAGACCAGACACCTGGGACCTATCCCAGCACCATCATTCCTGTTTAGGGGAGAGAGCACTGAAGCGGTCTTTGTCTGGGGGCTCAGAAAGAGAGGGAGGAGGGGTCAGAGAGAAGAGATGAGCCAAGGATCCAGGCCCCCAGGCCCTCACCACCATCACCACCACTGGAATCCAACACTCCCCACACAGCCAGAGTAGGAGGGAGAAGGCCTGACCCTCAGTGCTCTCCATCCAATCGGTACAGCCCCTCCCTCCTCAGCCTGGCTGGGGTCCCTAGGGAGCCCCCCCTCCTCCCCTTCCCACCTACCTCAGTGTCTGGATTGGGGGAGGGAGAGCTGGTAAGCCTCCTCCTTCTTCCCGCCTTTACTTTTCCACATCAGTTGCCAAACTGGCCCCACTCCCCTCCCTGGGGCGCCCAGCTTTGTTTCAGGGGGGAGGCTGTGACCTCTACTGGTTTCCCTGACGTAGGGGAGGGGAGTGGCGACCAGGCAGCCCCTTTTCCACCCCCTCTCCCCTGCTCTCACTCCAGCAACTGCAATAAGGTTGCCATCGCCACTATGAGACTCCCCAGACCTGTTACCTCTGTATTTGAACTTGACTGCTGTGAACCCATTCCTTGTCCTAGAACTGACTTCCCTTAGATGTCCCCATGGGTCCCCAACTGCCCTCACTGACTTTGAGGGGGTGGAGCAGGACTTGATTGGGGGGTTTTATATTTGAGTTGTCTTTAACATAAAGAGATCTCTTGAGTGGAGTTGAGCTGCGTGGCCTAAGGGGTGGGGGGCTGAGCTTGAGCTGGGAAAGAATGTGTAGACTGAAATCCATCCCCTCTGTGCCCCAAATTGAATTAGGAGACCTTGGCCCAGTCTCCCCTGCCTCCTCCCGCCCACTGTTCTGCCTGATTAGTGCCCAGGCCCTCCCTCCAGGCTTCTCAGCAAGGGAAGTTTTCAGCTCAAGGTTTCAGCTATCCTGAAAGTCTGCACATTTGAGCCCAAGTCCTGATCATGGCATTAGTTTGGTGGGTGACCTTCTCCTCTCTCTGGGCTTTCTTTTCCTGCTTGTAAATTGAGGTTGTATTTCTTTGTTCTCCAAGGTTCTTCCTGTTTGCTTTGCACCCCCAAAGAGGCAGGGATGCTGGGCACATCCTTGCCCCTCAGGCCTGGCTGGGGCCCTTTATCTCCAGAAACCAACCACATAACAAAGGCCTTAGCCCGTCAGGAACAAAACATATTTATGTTTTACAGTTTAGAAAGCATTCTCCAAAACAACCATAAGAAGGAGATATACAAGGATAACTCCCATTTTATAGTTGAGGAAACAGAGCCCTAGAGTGGGGACTGGAATTCCTAGTTGTTCAGATTTAGTGTTCTTAGTGGGCCCCCAAATGACACAGCAAGCTAGGCTACATGGGATGCAGAGGGGCATCTTCTCACTGCCCAGGCATGGTCTCTGGGCAAGTTCCTCCAGCATATACTTGATGAATGACTAAGCAAGTCACTTCCACGTGCTCAGTCTCAGTTCTGTCTTCATGAATTGATGCAGTCGGGCTTCCAGATCCAAATCCTGCGGTTCCTAGGAGTCCCAGCTCTAGGCATGTGACTCTAGTCAAGTAGCTTCCTCTCTCTGGGCCTCAGTTTCTCTTCCTTGGATCAGACTTGTCCTAAGGGTAATCTTACCAGCCTTTAAGAATACAAGTCAGCAGGAGACAACGACTAGACCTGATGAACAGGGCAGCTGGCAGCCAGAACCTTCCCCTCCCGGCCCTGAGCCTGGACCCCTCAGGCTTTGGGCCAAGTTGATGGAGGAAGATGCAGGGAGACTGACATAAACCCGACACCATTGTTTTGACAGTCAGCTCTTCATCCCTGGGAAGAGGGAGGGGGGCCTTGGGAAAATGGGTGCAGTTGCTTGGTGGGGGCAGAAATTAGGAAAGCTCCCCAGGATTCTGAGTAGGAACATGTAAGAAGCTGAATCAGAGAGGTGGAGGGAGGGGTAAAGAACTGTCCAGGCAGGTGGTGATCCTTCTGTAAATTCCCCCATGGGATGTGAAGGGGTAGTTCTGGGTCTGGAATGTGTCTCCCATTTTGTATCTGGATAACCTGGTCTCCTTGTACACATCTTTCTAGTCTAGGGTTTCTGCTATCTCTGGGTGCAAGGGGGGAAGGGGTATGTGAGTCAGGGGTCTAGAACTGCAGAGTTCAGAATGGGTCCCCAAAGAGTAGGATGGACTTTAAGAGGACGGAGGGAGAGAAAAAGTTGCTGGGTAGCAGGATTCCTGGGTCCCATTTTCAACCCTCCCCTTGTCCTCATCCCAGCTCCAGCCTCCTCAGGGATTACATGTTCTTCGGAACCGTCTCCAACCTAAGCGTGACATAAATAAAAGAAGCCCCCTCCATTCTTCCCCCCCATCCTGCTGAACCCCACCCCCCACCCAAGTGAAGGGCATTACCTCGCTCCTCTCCTCAATTCATTTCAGGGATTATGCTTCCCAAGCTGCATGCCCTCTCCATTCCTGGCATTAACGAGCAATCACTGTTGCCCCTATCCCTGAGCAGGGTCAGCTCAGCAGTCAGTGGCCCCCAGCAAAGCTCTGTTCACAAGCTAGTATTTCCTAGGAGTCCCTGTCCACCCATGAACTGTTTGGAATGGGACAGAGATCAGCACCATAGGTAGTCGGACCCTGGATTTGGGGTGAGAAGACAAGTTTGAATCCTGGCTTAGCCATTCTTTGTGACCTGTGGAAGATTCCCATAACTTCTCTGACCTTAATTTCCATATTGGAAATGAGAGGTTTGGACTAGATCACTTCTGAGATCCTTCCTGGCTCTAAAGCCCTTGGGCTCACTGGAAAGTGGGGGACAGAGTGGTACAAAGAGCTGGGAAAGGGTCCTCTCACCTGGCATGCCCTGCTGCCTAGAACCCCAGAGGGAAGGCTGCAGTGGGGAGAGAAAGGGGAATGTGTATCTGAGACACTCACATTTTCCAGTGTTTGGATTTTCTCGGCATTATTATTGTTATTAATGAGAAAAGTATGAGGGCCCCATGCCTGAGAATGGGGGGTAAGGAACTAGAGAGGATGGGGGTGGGGGACGGCTCAGTTTCTTCTCAATTGGGGATGGGTTGGGTTATGATCTCTGACAACCCTGCCAACTCTAAACCCAACAATTCTATGAAGCTCTCTAGACTTCTCTGCTGGTCTAGTGGAGGGGAGATGGTGGGGACAGCCAAAAAGAAGAGATGGAAGGGCAAGAGGGGATGCCTTGTAGCAAGGTGCAGTGAGAAAAGAACTGGCATTGGTTGAGCACAGTTCAAATCCTGCCTCCGACATTAGCTCTGTGGCCACAGGCAAAGCATCCCCACTTGAGCCTCAGCTTCCTCATCTGTAAAACAAGAATAATTTGCATTGCCGACCTCATGGGGTTGTGGTGGGGAGAGCACTCCGTAAACCTGAATGTATGATTCTGACGTGGAGTCAGAATCATTGTTAATCTCGACCCCCTGGTCATACAGTGACCAGCAGGACCGGGTAGTAAGGGTATATCCTCTTTTGGGGTCCCTGTCACTGGATAGTTGGATCCAGACCTAGCATTTACTGAGCAAGGGAGGGGGCTCCCCAGGGAACTCCTCTTGGGCCACAGGCTGTCAGAGAAAGAGGGCTGCCAAGTAAGTGGCATTAGACCTGGGAGCACGGGGCTGTTGCAGTGCCAATAGCGTCCCTGGATTCTTCTACCCCGGGGCACCACCCTACACCTACCTAGAAACTGGGTACCTCCTCTCATGGGCCCTGGCTCCCAGGAAGAAAGCTGGATGGTGCTGTATTAAATAAAGAAGAGGAGGGGGTATCTGTTTGCTAATAGGATAAGGGCTTGGAGATGCTAACAGGCAGTCCTCCCTCTCAACCTCATTCAGGTTAGGGGGAGGGATGAGGGGTGATAGGGGCTTAGGGTGGTGAAGGAGGAGCGGCTCTTGGCTGCTGGAGGCGGGATGGGGGCGGGAGGGAGCAAAGGAGCCGCCCCCCTGAGCTCAGTGAGCCGGGGCCCTGGAGAGCTACTGGCCTTGGGGAGGGAGCAGTTGGGCGCTGAGGCTGGCAAGAAGTGCTACTGCCGAGCAAAGCCTGGAGGGATGGGTCCCCAGGGCCCAGGGCCACAACAGGAGCATCAGGTAAGAGGCCAGAATGGGCTGGCCCCAGGAGCCTGGCTCCCAGCTCAGCCTACCTGGGAGATACGGGATCAGTGTCTTGAGGGGCTCAGGGTGGGGCTGCCTGAGAAAGAGTGCAGAGCAGGGAGAACCCCTTCTGTTCCCTCTCATCTCTCTCCCCCCCAACCCAATGCATCATCTACCTCTGTCCCCAACCCATTTCTCCACCCTGTCTGTCCCTCCTAACTTTCTGTCCCCTAGCTTGTGCCTGATCCACCTCTATATCCCCACCCCGTCAACTCCTATTCCCTATCCTGGCGCCCACAGACCTTTCTGATTGAGCCGTCTGTCAGTCCTGGTCTGCCCATTCCTTATTCTCCCCCTTCTATCCATCTCAGTCTTTCCACCCAGCTTCATCTGTCCCCCCAGTCCTACGTCTTTCTCTTCCATCTGTTCTTGTACCTGTTCTTTTGTATGTCTCTGAACCTTCTCCCCCTACCCTTTACCCTTTCCTCTCAGTCCTTCTTGGGATACCGGAGGTCAGATCCAGGCCAAAGGTCACTCCCTATGCCACCCTGCAAAGGGAGGAAGCAAACCTGCCTCAGTTTTTGGGGTTCAAGGGCCATGAGTAAAGGTAGGGGTGGGGGAGAAGAATGGATAATGTAATTGGGTGGGGCTTCAAAGTAGGAGATAGTGTGGGGAGAGAAAACTCGGGAGACAGGAAAAGTTGGGGGGTACTATGCAAGAAGGGCTGGAGAACTGGGGGGACTAGGGATGACGGTGTATGGAGGAATGAGGAATAAAAGAGACATTGGATGGGGACAGCAAAGGGAATACCAGCCTCCCTGTTTGGCTGTCATCCTCCCTTCCCTCTCCTTTTTTCTCCTCTTGCTCAGACATCCACTGCCACCTGACATGTCCCTTTGCCCATCGTACAATCTCAGCCAGCAAGGGGAGAACTCAACATGCCTAGAGACCAACAGCTCAGAAGCCCACCCAGCCTCATCCCCAGTGATGCCCATTTTCTCCATGACATTGGGTGCCGTTTCTAATGTCCTGGCTTTGGCCATCCTGGCCCGGGCGTTTATCCGATTCCGCCGCCGCCGTACTAGGGCTCCCTTCCTACTGTTTGCCACAAGTTTAGTGGCCACAGACTTTGCTGGCCACGTGATCCCAGGGGCCCTGGTCCTGCGGCTCTATGCCACAGATATGGCTCCTACTGGCCCTGCCTGCCAGTTCATGGGGGCCTGTATGGTCTTTTTTGGTTTGTGCCCATTGTTGCTGGGCTGTGGGATGGCAATTGAGCGTTGTGTAGGAGTGACTCGACCCCTGCTCCATGCCAGTCTGGTGTCAGCTGCCCGAGCCCGCCTGGCACTTGGGGTATTTTGGGGCATTGCCTTAGGCATTGCTCTCCTGCCCCTGCTGCATGTGGGGCGCTACGAGCCGCAGTACCCAGGAACTTGGTGCTTCATAGGGCTGGCCCAGCCCAGGGGCTGGGGTGAGGCCATCCTAGCAGTGCTCTTTTCTGGCCTTGGTCTGGCCTCTCTACTGGCTGCCCTGGTGTGCAACATGCTCAGCGGACTATCGCTAGTCCGAGCGCGTTGGCGGCGGCGCCAGGGGAGCAGCCGCAGGGTGACCCGTAGCAGAGGTGGCTCCTTATCCTCTTCAGCGTCATCTTCTTTCTCCTCTTATTCCTCCCCTGCCCCACGCCGAGCTCGGGCCCATGATGTGGAGATGGTTGGCCAGCTGGTGGGCATCATGGTGGTATCCTGCATCTGCTGGAGTCCTCTACTGGTGAGTGGATGCATCCTTAGGCAGGTTTCCCTGTGTTGACACCCCCGATGGATATGCCAAAGTAGATTTCCTTGGGCAAGGAATCACTGGAGACTGGAGAAACCCTTAGACATTTATTCCTATGATACCAACAGTTCCATTGTCCCCTAAGCCAACATCCTCAGTCATCTGATCCCATTCTCCTTTCCAGACCAAATCCAAATCCCTTCCATGAGAGATTCCTGAGCCTTTCACCCCGAGGGACATCCCAACTCTTGATTCCCCATCTTTCAGAATCCCCTTCCCAGCCCCAAGCTCCGTGTTCCCGTTGTGGACACTGAGCTTGGTACTGTGCTCCTGCTCGCCTGATTCTAGGCTCCCTAAAAGAAGTCATCCAAACTCACTGAACATTAATCTCCTTATCTGCAAAATGGGAGTACACTATCTAAGAAAATGCTCAGTAACCCTTTGGATCTGGAGAGAAACAGGAACGGTTCTGATCTGGCCGTCCTTCCTCTCCAGGTGTTGGTGGTGCTCGCGGTGGGAGGCTGGAGCTCGGCCTCCTTGCAGCACCTTCTCTTATTAGCAGTCCGCTTGGCCTCCTGGAACCAGATCTTAGACCCCTGGGTCTACATCCTGCTACGCCAAGCCGTGCTGCGACAACTGCTCCGCCTCTTCCCGCCCTGGCATGAAGCCAAGGGCCTGCCCAGGGGAGCCTGGGATGCCAGCTCCTTGCGCACCTCCCAGCACAGCACCATTGGCCGCTTCTAGTGGTCTTCCGTCCGGGCCAGGGGTACCGGCCAGGCTGGATTGTGCGAGGCCGGACTGAGAAAGACAAGAGCTGTGGAGCTCAGGGGCTTCGACCAAGGAAAGGCCTGGAGGAGGTGGAGGGGGTGGTCGAGAGAGACTGGGAGAAACAGGGAACCTGGAAGAGAGGGTCAGCCATCAAGCTGCCCTGAAGGGAAGGAGCTGCACGCAAGGGCCCTGGGGGAAGGACTCCAGCTTTGGCCTCGGGCGGGAGATGGGGTCTGGGGGGTCCGCGGGGCGGAGCCCAAGGGAAATAAAGATATTTTGCGTATTCCACGAGTGTGTTTCCCCGCACTAATCGCGTCCTGAGGTTCTCCTCCCAGCCATCGGTGAACCAAGGGCAGGGGCAGCGAAGGTCCGCCAGGCCTCTCCGGCGCTGCCTCCCACCGTGCCGCTCGCCCCGTGCAGAGCCCAGGAGGGCGGAGGAGCAGGGAGGCGGCAGTGACGGCTCCGGCCGCAAGGTGGAGGCAGAGGCGCCCCGGCGCCGCCACGAGGGGACCTGTTTTCCCAGCTGGGGCCGGATGAGGGCAGCAGGCACACGATCCGACAGAGCCCACGACGTGATTCGGGGGCCGCGTCGCCCACCCCCATAACTCCTTTCCTACTACCACCCCACCCGCGTCCCAGTGGAACGGGTGGACCGCAACCCGGGGGAACCCGGCCGGGGAGGGTGGAGAGTCCATCAGCGAGCCAGAGGCCGAGGCCCAACCACAGACCGAGGAGGGGGGAGGAAAAGAAAGTGGGGGCGGGGTGAAGGGAAGAGCAGGCCCGGCCGACCTGGAGCATGCGCACGACTCTGCCGACCCACCCCTCCCAGCTCTTCCCAGCCTGCTCTGCGGCAAAGCCGAGTCTAAGGCAGGAAGGAAAAAAAAAGGAAATACCTCTGCCCTGCTTTCCCTTAGCCTCCGCTCCCAGCCCAGCCCTGGCTCCCTGCTTAGCCCTTTCCTCCACAGCCCCTCCCCCAGGCCTCTCAGAACCAAACTTAAATGCCTCTTCCTATACTTCCCACCTTGCCTGATCTCCTTCCCTGCGACAGCCTTTCCTCAAATGAGCTTTCCTTTCTTTTGGGCCGAGAGACGCCCGAATAAAGGGGGCGGACTGACAGCAGAGTAGACGGCATTTCGCCTCAGAGAGGGTTGCTGTTCCTTACACAGGTTCTGGGGCTCCTGTATGGGTCTGTATACCACAAGCCCCCACTGGTGCGCTCCCCATGCACAGTCAGCCGGTGGACACGATGGCTCAGTTATTCACTAAACAGTGGCACAAAACGTCCACCCCACCCCCAAAACTCCCCTTGGGTTCATTCTCCACAAATATAGCCCCCCCAAAAATCTGTGGGAAAACCAGGCACAGGATGTCACAGCGGGGAGGCAGTGAACGTAGTTAACCAGGGCAGCTTACTCCTCTAACATCGCAAAGTCTTGATGTCCTGTGTCTCTTCATGGAGTTCTCACCATAGCTCACTTCTTGATGGACAGGATTAGTTCAACCCTAAACACAGGTTTAGGGCTCCTCCCTTCCCTACTGCCTTCTGGACAGACTCCTCAAAACTGCTCCTCCCCCTAGTCACTGCCTCTGTATCTTTGTCTGCCTGGAACATGTCCCTCAACTCCCTCAACTGTTCCTTGAACTCTTAAAATAAACTCCACAACTGATGGATGGGGTGTTTTCTCCTAAGTAGCTCCATTACTAAGCACAATGTCAGATGGGGGAAGGGGAGCCGAGAAAAATTTCTTCTTCCTCATAGCTTGCTGCCCTCTGGTGTAGATAAAGGGTTCACTACACCAAGTTCCTCCTCAGCTTAAGTTTTTCTTGAAATCTCCACTGACTGCTTCCAGGGGCTGGCAGGGTTAGCTATTGAAAGGCCTCCAGGGACATAACCAATTTTCAGTCAGTTCTAAATATCCCTTCCGATTCAATCAGGGAAATATTTCTGCACTTTGTAAGGAGAGACAGAGAGTAGATGCGTCTTCACCAGTATATTAATACCTCATTTCCTCTGCAATCTACCCTCTGCTTTCTGTGACTACATCAACTGGGGGATGGGGAACCGAGTGGTGATGAATGTGTTATCTCCTACTCTAGTGTCAATAACCTTCCGTGCGCGCGCGTGTGTGTTATCTCCCCTGTGAATTTAAGCTCTGGGGCTGTGTTTAGCACATAGCAGGCTCTTATATTCTAGTTGATCACCTGATTCACAGCCTGTCTCCTCACAACTTTCTCTTCTCACAATGAATTAATGAAAAGGAGACACACTGATCAGCACTTACTGTACTAAATACTGGGTTTGCAAAGATAAAAGTAATATAGTCCCAGTCACCTACCTTTTGAGAAAGAGTTCCCAGAGCAAGATGTGAAAAGGATAGAGGTAAGGAGTTGGCAAGTTAGGAAATGTCTAGACTGAAAGAGCATGGTGGGATGTGGGACCTCTTCCCTCACAGCCCCTCTCTTCCCAGACTCCTTCCCTCACTGCCTCCTCCCCTCATATGAGCCTTTCCTTCCGAGCCCTGAAACTTCATATTGTTCCCTCTGGACACAGCCCTATGTTCAGTTCAACAAACATGTATTAAGTGCTTTTGTGTCCAACTCTTCCATGAGCTCATGGACAATACCACATCAATGCCGTTCATGGGGTGTTCCGGGCAAAGACACTGCAGAAGTTTGCTATTTCCTTTTCCAGTAGATTAAGGCAAACAGAAGTTAAAAGACTTACCCAGGGTCATACAGCTAGTAAGTATCTGAGTGCAGATTTGAATTCAGGTCTTCCTGACTCTAGCATTCTATCCAGTGAACCACCTAGCTGCATCTTATTAAGTGCTAGATTCTAGTGATACAAAAACACAGTCCCTGCCCTCAAAGAGCTGAGGTTCTATTCAATGGCAACTAGGTGGCTCAGCAGAAACCCTCTAGCCTGAGCCACTTAGCAATGAAGGCTCCAGACAAGTCACTTAACCTTCCTTTGCCTCAATCTGTGAAAGGAAGATAATAATAGCACCTACCTCGCAGAGTCATAAGGAGAAAAAAAATGAGATATTTTTAAAGTTCTTTTCAAATGTTAAGGTGCTACATAAGTGCTGGCTGTTATTATTTTTACTTGGAATGGATTCAAGAAAAATACAAAGTCCATAGAGAGGAAAAGCATTAGCATGGGGAAGAGGAGAGAAGATTGGAGAAAGGCCTAGTGTGAGAGGGAAATGGTCCCTGAGCAGCATTTGGAAGGAAGCCCCTGGGCATCCTCTGAATCCGAGGCGAGGTTCACTCTCATCATGGAGAAGCACCTAAGGAAGAATGAAGATGCAACATCTCCTACAAGCAACAGTGCACAAGTCAGAATAACCACAACAGAAAGCCAATACAAAATACTCCAGTGGGTGTTCACAGCCCTTCAGGACCCAGCCACCTCCTACCTTTCCAGCCTTCTTACACCTTACTCCTCAACAGGTGTGCAGGCTGTTCCTCAAACCTGACACTCTGGGTATCTTCTCTGCCTGGAATGCTCTTTCTCCTCCTCTCCTCCTACTGACCTCCCTGGCTTCCTCTAAGTCCCAGCTGAAATTCTAGCTTCTCCAGGAAACCTTCCTAACCCTCCTTCGTACCAATGTTTCCCCCTTCTAATTGTTTTTTGTTTTAATTTATTCTGTATGTAACTTGTTGGCATGTTGCCTCTGCCATTAGATTGTAAACTCCTTGAGGGCAGGGAGTTATGCCCATTGTTGTATCCTCAGTGCTTAGCACACAGTGCCTGGCACATAGTAGATGCTTAATAAATGTTTATTGAAGTGAGAGGCAAATGGGAGCCCCACTGAGAAGAGTTTTCCATGCAAGGATTTTGTATTTGTAGGTTATCCTATGGGCAATAGAGAGATTTTTAAATAAAGGGTGGATGACATGGTCAGAGAAGTGTTAGGGGAATATCAATTTGGTAGCTAGGTGGAGGAGAGATGGAAGAGGGGAGAGACTGGAAATGGAAAGTCCAGTTTGGAGACCAGAGGTCCAGGGGAATGAGGCCCTAAGCCAGAGTCATTCACAAATCTTCTCATTTCCCATTCTGGAGCTGGAGAAGGAAATGGCAAACCATTCCAGGATCTTTGCCAAGAAAACCCCAAATGGGGTCATGAATAGTCGGACACGACCAAAACACTGAACAACAGCTACTCATACACTGGCCTCTCCTTCCTTTTACAGTCCTTTCTCCAAATAGACCCTCTTAACCCTTTGTTTCCCGGCTCCTTGACACATCCACTTCTCTCACTAGACTCTCCCTTTTCCACTCTGTCAAATTTAAAGACTTTTAAGACTTACAATCAACAATCTCAGAGTTGGAAGGGGATTTGGAGATCCACCAATACAATCACTTTCCTGAGACAGGGGGTTTTCTGGGAGAGAAATGAAATTTAATAGAAATCAGTGTAAAACCTCCTAGTCAATCAGACACCAGTTTGAGGTGTTTCCTTCAGTGATGTAATTCAAAATCCACTTTTAAAAAAAAAAAAAATCAACAGTATCAAAAGCACTGGATGTGGAATCTGTGCCCCTGGCCTGGGATCCTGGCTCTGTGTGATCCAGGGAAAATGTCTTAACTTCCCTGCACCTCTATTTCCACATCTGAAAATGAGAGGGTTGAACTGAGTGACCTCTAAGGTCATTTCCAACTTTAAATATGATTATAGGAGCACTTCAGAGTATCTCCAACAAGAGCCCAGTAGTTTCCAAAGCACTTTTTTCCAATCCAGGATGACCCTGTTAGGAAATTTTCCCTTACATCAAACCCAAATTTGCTGCTTTGTCACTTCCCCTCACTTCTCCCAGATCCTTTTCTCTGGCTGTTTCCCAAGGTTGGCATGCTCTTCCTCCTCCCCTCAGACTACTGACCTCCCTGGCTTCCTTTAAGTCCCAGCTGAAATCCCTTCTCCAGGAGAACTTCCCCAACCCTTCTTAATTCCAGTGTTTTCCTTCTTTTGATTGTTTCCCATTGATCCTGTACATTATTATATATTTATTTGGAGCAAAACAGAATACATCCAATACATTTTTAAGATGACTGTTCTTCAGACCCTTGACCCTGCCTCTCAAGTCATCCACCTTCCCAAATCTTTTTTAAAGGCTTAACCAATGTTCATAGGGCATGATGTCAAGACCTTTAACCATTCTGATTCTTCTCTTCAGGATACACTCCAGCTTTTCAATGTCCTTCCCCAGATGTGGCATCCAGAACAGACCCCAGTGCTCCAGATATAGCCTGACCAGGGCAGAGAATGGCCAGACTCTAATTACCTCCCAAGACCTTATGCATATTATCAGCCTGGACAGGGACTAGGCATGTGGTTTCATTAATACAGGAACTCTTGGATGAGAATTCCCTATGCCAATTCAAGTCATCACCTTCTCCATAACTTATAATCCTAAGGACTAAGCTTCAGATGTCTTTGAATGCAGCTGAAGATCACATGAACTTTCTCGGGTGCCCCCATCACACCCTTGATTCATGCTGACTTTACAGTCACCAAAATCCCGAGATCTTTTTCCAAGGAACTATTGACTAACTACAGTTCTTCTTTCTTGTAATAATAATACTGTCTAATATGTATATAGTGCTTCAAGGTTTGCAAACTGTGTATCCCATAGGTATCTCAAAATCAATATGCCCCAAATAGATCTCATTATATTCTCCCTCCCCAACCCCAATCCTTCTGAACTTCCTTATTCCCAGTGAGGGCACTACAGCTTCCAACTTTGATGTTATCCTGGACCCCTCCCTCTCATTCACCTTATGTATAAAATCTTTTGGCAAATTTAATCATAATTACTTTGCAGTATCTCTTATGTGTCCCCTTCAGACAATCACAATGGTGGTTCTGGACAGCAGTCTTGTAATTCATCTTCTTGACTCATCTCTCTTTACTCTCCATTCAGTAGCCATGGTGACTTTTCTAAGGCTTAACTCTAGCCATGTCAGACACCTCTGACTCAATAAGTTCCCATGGCTCCCTATTACTTCCAGGATTAAATATTAAGTCTTTTGTTTCGCATTTAAAGGCCTTCCTAACGGGACCTCTTCTATCTTTTCAAACTTCCAACTCTTGACTTCTCTCTACTGACTCTGAGAACCAGTGATACTGACCTACTTGCAGTTCCTCAGATAGGACCCTCTAGCTCTTACCTCCATGTCTTTGCACTGGGTGTCCCCCAGGCCTGGAACATTCCGCCCCTTCACCACTACATCTTAGTTTCCAGGATTTCTTCAACACTCAGTTCAAATGTCACCTTCTACATGGGACCTTTCCCAGACCCCTCAGCAGCCAATGCCCCCCTTTCAGATTGCCTTTCATCTCCTCTGTCTACACCCAATTACTTACATGTGACCTCCCCTATCAGAATGGGAGCTCCTTGAGGGCAGGCCCTATTTGTTGCCTTTCTTAATCAGTGCTTTTATTTTGACCAACAGACTTCACAAGGATTAGCTCATCTGAACTTCCCAACAGCTCTGTGAGGCAGGGGCCATTATCTTCCTCATGTTACTTGGGATCAAAAGGATCTTAGAGGTCACCTCTTACAACCTTCTCATTTTACAAATGAAGAAACTGAGGCCCAGAGAAGGAGAGCAGTGGATAGAGCATTAGACTTAGAGTCAGGAAAACCCAAGTTCAGATCTGACCTCAGCCACTTACAGGTCTGTGTAAGCTGTGTGATCCTGGTCAAGTCACTTAAGCACCTATATGCCTACATTTCCTCATCTGTAAAATGATAATTTTATTACATAATATAAAATATTAATTAATGGATTTAATATATTTATTATAATATATTATATTTAATATATTACTATATTATGTAAATATGTTACAAATTATTTAAATAAAATATATAATATGATAAATTTCTTATGAAAAGCACTTACTTCCAGGGCTATTGTGAGGATGAAATGAGATATCTGTAAGGCACTTAGCACAATATCTAGCACATGATAGACACTTAATATATGCTTTGACCAAGGGCACACAGGTAGTAAGTGGCAGAGCCAGAACTCAAGATTCAAGATCCAGATCTGATTCCAGCTCCAACTCTGTTGATTTTTTTAAAAAATCAAAATGAGCTTAATCTACATTTTGCATGTGGAGAACACCTCAAATCAATGAGGTCCTGAATCCATTTGAAGTTATTAATGAAAGACTTTATATCTATCCCATGAAATGTCATCCCAACATTGCACTGGGACATCATGTTGAGGCCCAACTCTGGCTCATTCATTCTTTGTTTCTTGCCCAGCTTTTTGTCATCCAACAAACTGAAAAGTACATGATTTCCAACTTGATCCAAATTATTGTTCAGAAATGCTCAACAACACAGTGGTAGAGACCAGGTCTCCAATCTGAAAATGAATCTTTAATGACAATTGTTTCAAGTTTGGCTGTTTGACCTGTCCTGTGACTACCCTATTGTTGAACTTTGATCTATCTTTTGTGCAGAGAGCATAAAAATCTAGGTGTGCTATAAGTGTATGGTGTTCCCTTGCTCTGCTCATCTACTGCTATAAAAAGAAATGAGGCTATTGTGGAATGACCTTGATGAAGCCATGCTGGCTTTTGGTGAACACCATTTTCTTTTCTAGAGATTCACTAACTCTCTGCTTAATAACATGTTCTAGAATTTTGCCAGGAATCCTACATTAAACTTGCTGACGTACAGATTCCTATATTTCCTTTTTGGAAAATCTAGATTACCTTCTTCAGTTCTGTGTTATTTTTCCTGTTCTATAAAGATCAGCAAAGTGGTAGAGTGGTCTAATGTTGGACTTGAGAGTCAAGAAGACTTGGGTTCAAATCATGCCTCAGACACTTTGACCCTAGGCAAGTCATTTCATCTCTCTCATCCTCAGTTTCCTCCTCTGTAAGTGAGGATAAGAAGAACACTTACCTCACATGGTTGTTTTTCGGATCATGTGAGATAACCTATACAAAGTGTGTTGCAAATCTTAAAAGTATTTAAATATTAGCTATTGGTATTGGCATTATTATTCTTAACAATGGTTAAGCAATGATACCTGACAGGTCTTTGTGTTTAGAGGAAGCTCATGAAATCAAGGGAAACCAGGTGCCTTCAGGCTTCCTACTTATCTTGTGTGTTGACTCCCTAAGGTCCATTTTTGTTGTGTCCTTTATTGTCCATAGTCTCTCCTTCTTGGCAAATAAAACAAAGGTGAAAGAAAGGGAGGAAGGAAGAGAGAGGGAGAGAAGGAGGTGGGGAGGAAGGAAGGGAGGAAGAAAAAGAAAGGAAGAGGAAGGAAGAAAGGAAGGAAGGAAGGAAGGAAGGAAGGAAGGAAGGAAGGAAGGAAGGAAGGAAGGAAGGAAAAAATAAATTAGTGGTTCTTTCCTAGGATGTTGGTTATCATCCTTCCCTCCACCCTGAGTGGTGGTCTTATTTCTCCAAAACACAATATTTGCCAGACCCAGCTTATTCTGAGCTCCAGAATTGCTAACACTACATTGCAAGGGGCAAAAGGGGGCAAAGACTATCTCTGACCCCCTTCCCTATCACCAACACTTAGCAGAGTGCCTGGCACATAGTAGGTACTTAAGAAATTCTTATTGACTGGCTGACACCATTCTTATGAAACCAGGTCATGCTTTTGCATTTATCTTACCTGCCCTCATCTTCATATCTTAAAAAAGCCTAAGGTGGTCAGTGGGTTCCTCTTAAGACAACTTTCTCTTTTCTTCCTCATTCAGGAGAGTGTCCTGTTCCTCCTGGGCTGACCTCCCCAGTAGAATTTTAGGCCATGGGATCTTTCCTAACCTTCCTCTCCAGCCTTTGAAATCTGTTCTTCTAAGTTTCAGGGCTTCTTAAAATTTTTCCACTGGAGACCTCTTCTGACATTTTTGGCATCGTTTATTGGCATTGTGTAGTGCATGAAAAGCACCAAGTACACATTCTTTGTGTTCAGAACCAAGGCTGCCATGAAGTTGCATGATGCAACATGGCCAAGCGCTGCCAGAAACACCTCAAATTCATTACTCATTTGATTTTTAACTAATTTTGTGTTGTTGTGCATTCAGAAACCTTTTACTGTTGCCAAATTTTTCACAGCCCCATATGGGGTCACGCCCCACATTTAAGAACTGCCATTTAAATCTAGATGATGTTGGATGGTACCTGGATTCCATCTCCTCCATTTTGTTGTTTTTCAGTCGTGTCTGATTCTTCACGGATGCATATGGGCTTTTCTTGGCAGAGATACTGGAATGGTTAGTCATTCCCTTTTCTAGCTCATTTTACAGAAGAGGAAACTGAGTCAAAGAGGGTTAAGTGACTTGCCCAGGGTCACAGAGCTACTGTCTGAGGATGGATTTGAATTCAGGTCCTCCTGACTCTAGGGCTGGCACTCTATCCACTTCACCACCTAACTGTCCATCTCCTTTTTTAACTTTTGACAATCTCAGGTCACTGTCATTTCTACCACAGCAGGCAGTTCATCTTCGTTGTTCAGAATCAGATTTAGAAACTGAAGTTCCTCTCAGTGGTTCCTTTAACAAGTGAGACACTTGCTTTGAGCTTGCAAAGCTGAGGGGTACACAGAAACATACAGAATGTGTATCCATTGCCCCAAGTGTGCATGCCATTGGAATGGAAGGAGCAATTTTATTTCACTAAAGTAAGTCCAGAAATTATTAGTTCATCCACTTTGGGTAGAGAAAGAATATCAACAGGTGTCTGGATCATGGAGGTGCCCCCTCAAGGCTGTGAACTTTCCCCAAATTCCTTACGTAGTTCTTCTTAATATTCAGGTGAACTACAGCATGCTTAGACAGAAACAGTATTTCTGTTTCTGCCAAATTTATTCACCATGCTTCTGGTTCACTGTATTTCTTAATACATGGGTAAATCTTCAAAATATGTAGTTCTACTCTGTACCACCCTACCCCACCCTTTTGGCTATCCTACCTCTCTTAAAGAAGGTATGTGTATCCCTTTCAGAATTATGTTTTAGTCATAAGTCTGACAGCCCATCAAGTGTCCATGACACCTCTGAGTTAAAATTGGCTTCCTGGAGTTAAGAGATCTAGCTTCCCTTGCTTTTTACCCAAACTTTGTGTATTATGTTTAGAGACATCTGAAGTCAAGTATTTCAATGTTGACTCCTTCCTTGCATGTTCCCTTCAATTCTGGGGTATCTCTACTACTTTTCTTCCTACATGATAGCAAGTCTCCATGCTCTCAAGCATGGTGTGTGTACATGGACAGTCTCCTCTCTACCACTTCCTTTTTACTTGCCTGGCTAAAGCAGCAAAGGGGAGTGACAGGAAATTGCATGTGTCAGGCAAGTTAAATCACCCCCATCACCACCACCTTAACCATCATGTTCCCTTAATTCTGATGAAGACAGTCCAGAACCTTGAACTCAAGAGCCTGGGGAGCAGTGATGCTCCCAGCCCAGTATGATACACACAGCCATCACCCTGGGAAGCATACCCTGTGGAGACAGAGCCAGGACATTGCTCCTACAGGTGCGATAGTCACAGCTCCTGAAGACCCCAAAACAGAGTTCTTGCAACCAAAACCCTTGGCACTGTTCATTGCTTTAACATAAGAACATGGTATGATCTTATCCGTGGAAATGAGATTAAAGAGGAAACATGATCATCTGCTTTGCAGCTGTATCTTTATGATCACAGGAACTTTTCATCTGACTTACAGCTGATACATTCCATATGTATTGTCTGCTCTATTAGAATGGGAACTCCTTGAGGCCAGGAACTGTCTTATGTCTTGATTTGTAGTTCCAGAATGTAGCACAATGCTTTGCACATGGTAAATGTTTAATAAATGTTTCATTTGTTCATTCATTCATTCATTCATTCATTTATTTTCAACTCTCTAGGCAAATACAAGGGCAGCTAAAACCAAGCCTAGAGTTCAGAAGACCCGAGTTCAAATGAGGTCTCAGACAGTTGCTAGCTATGTGACCCTGGGCAAGTCATCCTGTTTGCCTCAGTTTCCTCATCTGTAAAAATGAGTTGGAAAAGGATAGCAAACCAAGCCAATGTCTCTGCCAAGAAAACATCAAATGTGGGTCACAAAAAGTCAAACACAATTGAAATAACAGGCAAATAAATTCTTAACAGCCCTTAGTACAGTCAGTCTCTGACCAGGGGCATGTCACTCTTACATTTTATTCTATGATCCAGAAATCCATATTCCATTCTCAGACATAATGTTTTTAAACCAGCTATTCACTCCCCAAATCTGAAGTCTTTCAAGCAATAGCAGTGACTTTGATTTCTTGCCCAGGGCTTCTTAATATCCAGCAGAGCTTTCTAGAGCCTTCTTGGCAGAAATATTTGTGAACACTTGGATCACAAGAAGTGAGTAGCAACCCATATAGCTTGACAAGTCTTGGGAGGGTCTCTGGCACTTCCTGGAAATATGCTCCAGGAAGACAGCAGACTTAAAAAAAGTTGTTATCATCAGGGTGACAAAGAGCTTCCTTATTATCCCTTCTGCAGAGACATCCACAACCGCCACTCCTGACCTCCTCTTCCTCTTACCCTTCCTGGATTCTTTCTCACCTGTGAATGGAGATTATCATTCTTTGGAGGAAGAGGAACCAACTTCTTTCAGCATCCAGCCCCTTCCTCTTGAGGACTAGCCTCATTTTATGTTACAGAGCTCAGAGGGTTCAGGGGTCTTTCTTCTATTTCTCCTTCCCCCTTAAGAGCTCCCAATGCAGGTGAGGATTCTTGGCTGCTGCTTCTTGTTTCTTTTGTTTTCCCCGTGAAACCATTCATTCTCCTTTTTAAAGGACCACAAGTCCCTCCCTGGTAACATGGAGAGCAGAGAGGCATGAGCCTGTCTGGGTAGGGTACCTTGTCTTCTAGGAGGGAAGCCAGCCTGCACCTTGAGCACAGATAACAGTTAACCCAATGTGGCCACAGCACACATATAAACACTAGGCATCTATCATCTCCAACTCTCTACAGGTCACTGCAGATTTTTCCCAGCTCTCTGGACTCTGCTACAAATGAAGTCCTCAGGGTCTCTTTCCTTCTTGATAGAAGCTTTCCTGGAGAACCACTGTGGCAAACTGCAAACGAGGGTCTTCAAATGTGGGGCCGTTGCCTCTTTTCCTCTTAGCAGCTTGAGAGCCTCACCCTATTACCTTCACTGACTTTCCTCTCCCCCAGCAGATCTCCTCCTCCTTCGGCTTAAATCTTTCTTCTCCTTCAGTTTCTCAGCTCCTTCCAGATTCAATCTCTGGCTTTCTTCACAATTCTACAGCCTTCCAAATCTCCTTCAGTGGAAGCCCCTCTCCGGGTCCTTCTCCCACCAAAGACAAAACTAGAATGCTCAAGGCCCTGTTCCCCTCAAGGTCAAGTCATCAGAAAACAGGACCATAGATTTCAGCCTAGAAAAGACTTAATTGATCATCTCTGCCTCTGCAATAAGGAAGATGAAGCTCAAAGCAGTTACGTGCCTAAGTTCACAGATAATAGGTGGCTCCCCTGCTTGCCTCCCCATCACTTCTCTAGGCACTGAGTTCCCCCATCCCCACACAACCCTTGGCGCATAAAAAGGAGGCAGAGGCTACTCTGATGGGGCAAACCCCAAAGGCCTTTTAAAAACTACAAACTGCAGAGAATGGGGTGGATAGAAGGGTTCGGTCCATTCATTGTCCTTTGGGGAGAGGCAATGCTAGCAGCCTTTGGAGACATAGTCAAAGTCCCTGAATGCTTCTTGCTCAGCAGCTGAGAGGGGCCGGGCCTCCCGGGGTGGTGTCAGAGCTGGGGCCTCTCCAGTGAACTCCTCGTCGAAGTTACTGATGTCTGTTCGGCCCTTGATCACAGGAACGAAAGGCGGTGGCAGCTGGCGAGCAAGTAAAGCCTCCCAGCCCAGGGTCTGGAGAAGAGTGCAGGGAATAGGGAATAAACGTTTATATAGCACTTACTTTGTGCTGGGTACTGAGCTAAGTACTTCACAAATACCATCTTAGCTGATCCTCACAACAGTCCTGGGAAGTGGTTGCTGTTATTATCCCCATTGTACAGTTGAAAGATACTGAGGCAAGCAGAAGTTAAATGACTTGCTCAGGGTCATACATCTTATAAGTGTCTGGGACCTGACGATTTGAACTCCAGGCCCAGTGCTCTATCTATTGGGTGACCTAAGTCAGTATTCCCATTCCTCCTCAAATGTTCCTAAATTCAACCCAGCAGGGTCCCCCAAACTTTATCCCTAGTCCCCAGTAACACACTAGCAGTATTCTCTAAAACTATCCTCCTTCCACCCAACTCTAATCAGTCTCTCCTAAAATTGATACCCAGGGTTCCGAGCAACAAACCTAAATGTCCCATCCCCTAACACCCCAGTGTTCCTCTAACATGATACTGAGTCTCCCCCCACCATAATTCCCATATCCCCAGCATTATCCTTCACTTTACCCCAGTGTCCCACCAAAAGTGACCTTGGTATCCTTCAGCTAGATGAACTAGAGTGTCCCTAGGACTGATTCTTTCCACTGTCACATGTCTTTAAACTTAACTCTACGCTGTCCCTCCAATGTAACCAAGTAGCTCTTGATGTGATGTGGTGAGTAGGCAGAAAGGACAAAATGTAGGAAAATGGGGGAAGTAGACTATACGGGGAGAAGGAAAACACAAAACATAAAGAAGTAAAGAAGGTAGAGCATCAGGAAGGGAACTGAGGCACAGGGGTCTTACCCGAAAGAATGGCTGCTTTTTAACATCCTCAGCGTCCCTCTCACCAGAGCCCAGACGTCTCTCTGGGTTCCGCCGAAGTAGCTGGGAAGAAAGCAGAGTTAGAACCTTATTCCTCATTGCCTACACTTAACCCCCATGAAGCCAGTATGCTAGGTCCTTCTCTTTGGAGCTCAAAGAACCCTCCACAAACCAGTTCCAGCCTTGCCCTGACTGGGGGAGATAAAGAGACCCAAACATTGGATGGTGGGCACAATAAGCAGGGGATAGGACTGGGACCACAGGGTCAAGAACAGGGGTGAGGGTATGCCAGGGTGGTCCTCACCCTGCGCATGATGCCAATGGCTTCTGTGGAGAGGAAGCGGGGGTAGCGGACCTCATCATTGACAATGCTGTCAAACACCTCCTCTTCATCATCTCCAGGGAATGGGGACTAGAAGGGAAGAAAGACGAGTATAGGAAGAAAGCTGGATCCCCTAGTTCTCTAGCCACCCTCATATCACAAACGGCCCATACCTCCTATTGCTAATCAGCTTGGCATGCCGTCCCTAGCTCCTCTCCCCTTCTCCTTCGGGGTCTCAGACCAAGTCTCAACTCCCTCAGGAAGATCCTCTAACCTTGCCAGTCTGCGCTCCTATCATTCAGCCCCCAAAACACTACCCTGTAGGGAATCCCAACTATTTGGGTCTGTCAGAGTCTTGTCTCCCAAATGAGGTACAGGGATAAAAGCCTCTTTTGGCTAAGTATCTTGGGTACTGGATTTAAAGACAAAAAGATCGGGATTCAAACACTGCCTCAGAGACTTATTAACTAAATGACCCAAACTTAACTTCTTCAGGTCTTAGTTTTCTTCTCTGTAAAATAGAGGTGAGACTAGTTGACCTCTAAGCTACCTTACAGTTCTCAATCTGCTATCCCATGATTCCCACACCATTCTAACATCCAATCAGTGCCAAGGACACCAGGAAATGGGGCCTCAAACAGAGATCACAGGACTCACCTCCCCCACCAGCATCTCATAGAGCAGTACGCCCAACCCCCACCAGTCCACTGCCCTGGTGTAAGATGTATCAGTCAGCACTTCAGGAGCCAGGAACTCTGGGGTCCCACAGAATGTGCTGGTGCGGTCACCGAAGCCCATGCCTACAGGTGGACAGTAAAGGAGGAGTTGAGAAGGTACCGGGGAGAGATTCCCCATCCCAGCACATTGATTCTGCCTCCATTCACCAGGTCCCTCCCCTCCCAAGCCAGGCCTTGGCCCTCACCCTCCTTGCAGAGCCCGAAATCAGCGATCTTGACATAGCCTTCGGTGTCCAACAGTAAGTTGTCCAATTTAAGGTCCCTGGAGTGTTTGGGGGCAATAATTAGGGTCTCCTCCTGTGCTCTGGGTCCTAGTCCCGCTCTGCAACCACACCTGAACCTAAACCCCTCTTCACCCCCAACCCCCCCCCCCCCACACACACACAGAAATCTCTCCTGGCCTTTCTCTGCCCACCTGTAGACAATCTTGTGGTCATGCAGAAACTGCAGCCCCAGCACCACGCAAGCCGAATAGAATCTGTAGAGAGGAAGGCGAAGGAGGCGGCTGCATTTCTGTGTGGGGCGAGCTAGGAAAGGGTGTTTCCGGGAGAAGGACGGAGGTTCTCCACGGGATTGGGGCGGGGAACAAGTGGAAGATGTCCCGCACATGGGAGGAGCCCATGGAGACCAAGGAGTGTGAACAGGAATCAGCGAGCAGCTAGGTGAGTTCAAATCCAACCTCAGACACTTATTAGCTGCATGACCCTGAGCAAGGCAAGCTGGAGAAAGAAATGGCAGACCACTCCAGTATCTTTGCCAAGGGAACCCCAAATAAGGCCACTAAGAGTCGGATACCCAATTGGCTAAACAACAACCGGGGATCAGCATGACTGTAAGGAGTAGGGCACCTGAGGGAGCGGGATGGGGCATACCCTGCAGGGCAGGGGTTCCGCGCTTTCTAGGCTTTGACAGGGATAGGGCAGGAGTTTGGGCAGGGGCTTACACAGCTCGTGGTTCTGTAAAGACATCGCTGTGGATGTGCAACATGAGGTCCCCGCCTGCCGCGTATTCCATGACAAAGCACACGTGCTCAGGGGTCTGGAAGCAGCCGAACAGGTTGACCAAGAAGGGATGGCCTGCGCCCGTCACCGCGGCCAGAATACGCTTCTCACACATCAGGCTGAGGAGGGGGGGAAGGAAAAATCCGAGGGTCAGAAGCTCGCCCCGAGTCTTCCTCCTCCCCAAACCCCCTCATTCCCCCGAGCCCCACTGCCTCAGCCCCGCCCCACTCTCCACCTTACCTTTCCACCTCGTCCCGGGCCACTATGTCCCCTTTCTTTAGGGCTTTCACAGCAAAGAGCTCCCCGTTGGGCAGATACTCAGATAGTAGCACCTGGGGGTGGGTGCGGGCAGGTATGACTCAGGGCCCATCTCCCCACTCCAAAGGATCCAGGGATCAGCCCGCTCCCCTCCTGGCCCCTCCCACCTCACCTTCCCAAAGTGGCCTCGACCCAGTACCGCCAGGAATTTGAAGTCATTCAGGCTCAGTGGGGAAGTCCTCAGGGGGCTAGAGGGGAGAAAGGATCTTGTAGAAATCCAGGCATATGGATGGAAAGGGAGTGGGGTGACGGGAGCGTAGAGTTACCTGGATGGGGTAGGTCCAGGACTCTCTTTGTCTTCTGGCATTAATTCCAGCGGCTGTGGAGTATCTTGGCTTCCGGGACTCTGGTCAGGGGAGATGAAGGGAAGTACTCATTTTCACCTCCAAATCCCTTTTCTTGCCCATGCCCCTTTCCCAAAGGGTCTTCATTTCTGATCAGGAAATGGGACTCAGATAACCCGGCTTCTAGTTTTGTCTGTCAGTGAGTCAGTATCACTGTGTTGACTCAGCCTCTACTCTCCCCTTTGTAAAACTTCCGTAATCTCTAAATGCAGGGAACTGAGATATCCAGTCAGCTAAGCACTGCACCGCTCCCCCCCCCCCCATTAATGTGAATGGGTCCTCACCAAAGAGGAGGGGCTGGAAAGGCTAGAGGGACTGGAGAGTAGATCCAGGGGACTTTTCTGGGTGGAACTATCAGAGTCCAGGTTCAGCTTCTCAATGGAAATGTCCCTACAGAGAAAGAGGAGGACAAGCAGGCTGTCAGCGTGTCCATGTGTCCAAGCTCTTCAAATCCTTGCCCCAACTTACTTCTCTAGTCTTACTAAACATTAACACTCTACAGGCTAGCCAACTTGCACCTTCTCACACAAAATACTTTATCACCCACCTCTGTGCCTTAGCAGGTCAATCTCCTGTGCCTGGAATGCATTTCCTCCTCATCTCTGTTTCTTAGAATTTCTAGTTTCCTTCAAGACTAAACAAGTACTACTTTCTAAAAAATCCATTCAACTATCAATACTCCCCCCCAAAAAAATTACTTTGTATCTATTTTGACTATACCTACACATGCACATCCATGTTTGTCTGCCTTAGCAAGAGAGTAAGCTCCTTGAGGGCAGGTCTTTGTATACATAGAACCTGGCACATAGTAGATACTTAATAAATACTTGCTTTCTTGCTTGCTTAAGGGGTGAGGGACAAGAGCTAAATAGAGGCCTGAGTTCAGTTTCTAGTGTTTGGAAAGAATGTGAGAGGTAGGGAATCCCATATGCAAGAGGGCAGAAAAATGCTGAAAGAAAAGAGTAGATGGGGATATGAGTTAAAATCCCTTATCCTATAAACTTGAGTTTTGAAGGAGGGGGATCCTAGGCCCTAGGTTCCTTAGCCTATTTGCTAAGGATTTGAGGAAAGGGGTACCAGAGTTTCTTATTCCATATGCTCAGGTGATGAAGGTGTCAGACCAGAAGATTCTAGTGTGAACAGAGACTGGGGAAGGGAGAGGAGTGGGCAAAGGGGTTCTTACCCTGAAGTTCGGCCTTCAGCTGTGGTGGCCCCAGGGCTGAAAGTGCCTGTAGAATTGGCACTGGGAAGGAGTCGCCTAAGGAGCCGTACCCACGTAGCGATGTCAATGTTCATTTGCCGAGCTCGAAGGAAAGCCTTCCCTGAACATCATGGGTGAAAGGGTTATGCACTGAAGTCCTGATTCTTACCCTCTCTCCTTGCCCAACCCACCTCACTCACCCTGTTGCTTGGAGAACACCTTTTTTTGCCTCTGGAGCCGTGGGATCCGCTCAATCACTGGGTTGTGGAAGATGACCTGGGAGAAAAGGGAGATGATACCCCTAAACTATGATCTCTGAGATTAGACCAGGACTACGGGTGGAGGACGGGAGGGACAGGGCTTCAGAGAGCAGGATCCTAGCAGGAGGTTTGGAGGCTGGGGGCTGAACCTCCAGCAGCTGGCAATCTTAGGGAAGGCTAGTGGCACGAAGACAGTAGGTATTCCTAAGAAGTTTGAACCTCTGGGAAAGGATAAGCACAGGGATCTGGGGTTCCTGGGAGATATAGGGGTCCAGGGCCATACCTCTGCCAGAAGACAGCCTTGAGGCTCCAACTCTAATTGCACCTGATGTCTCTGGTTGTCCAAAAAATCCTCAAGCTTCAGAAACTTAAGGGCACACAGGCCTCGATGGTCCCTCCAGAATACAGATAGTTCAAGCTCCCGGGCCTAGGAGGCAGATCACATGGGAGCTGTCCTTGGTCCTTGTGTTTCCATGGCCTTCCCTCCACCATAGCAACAGCACCATCCTAGAGTTGTGGGCTCCCTACATGGTTCCTTGTCCCTCCTGGACCCTTTTCTGTCAACACCTACCCTTTCCAGCTCCAGGGTGAAGCTCTGGTCCCAAGCATTCAGGCCACATGGCTTCCATGGCGTCTGGCCCACCACTGTGTTATCTACCTTGAGCACAGCACTGACCTCATCTGTGAAGAAACCAGGGTGTCAGTCCTTTTTCTCCACAAATCTCCTTCCCCAGCATCTACCCATGAAAACTCAGCCCCAATATTATCATTCCTCTCAGTGTATCAGAGGGATACTCAGCTGGTTGGTTCCTCAGTCTTGATGCTGCCCCTGCCACTGAGGCTGCCGCTTCTGCTATAGAGGCCCCTGGCTGGGCGGCCCAGGAAAGGGGCACGACCTTCAGGGGTGCCTGAATTCCCTGAAGTTGGTGGAGAACTCCAAGGGACAGTCTCAGGAAGCCCACTGCAGCCCAGCACACGTACTGACAGAGTCCCTGTGGGGAGAGGGAGATCAGTAGGGCACCAAAAAGGGTAAGGTTTATGACCCCCAGCTATGGCTGAAGTCCTGGGGAGGGGATGATGCAGGGACCTGTATTCAAGGATCCTGAAGAACATCTGGAACTGGGGGCCAGATATGTATTTCCAGGGAAAGCAAGGGGCAAAGTAGCTAGAAGCTGAAAGCGTTAGCTTCAGACACTTAGAGGAAGAAAGCAGATAAGGGAATAAGCAGGGAATGTGAAGGGTAGAATTTGAAACCTAGATCTTAGAGAGTTTGCAGGGGGCTTTGTGGAGTTTATGGGACTGAAGGAGAGTTGGAAACCAGACCTCAGTGTCCTAACAAAATGAGGGAATGGAGTTGGGATAACTATTTGGGGAGAGGATCAGGGAGAGATTTGGGGGACATACTAGACCAAAGGAGAGGTGTTGAAGTTCAGGATTATATGGGGGCTGAGACAGGTGCTCTGGGATCTTCAAGATACAGAGATTCGTAAATGGATTTGGCAGGCTAGGAGTCAATCTCTTGGATTGGGCAAGGAGAATGATTGGGGATTCTGAAGCCAGGGCCTGAGATGCTTGGAACCAAATGCTAAGATCCAGTAGGGCAGAGAGTGTGGATAAGACTTTGTGGGCTTGGCAACTCTAATCCAGTATAGTCATGGGAGTCCAATCTTGTTGGGTTAAGTGTTTGAACAATGCAGTCAGGAAAATGTGAGGGAGGTAAATTTGGACCATCTGGGGGAAGTGAATGGCTAAGGTTTGGACCATTTAGGGCTAGTATGCTTGGGGATGGGGTTCATAGAGCTATAGGCATAGGCCCCAGGGGATAGAGAAGCAAGGTCTGGGCAGGGACCTGGGAGTGCTAGGGCAAGGGCTAGGACTCCTAGGTGTCTGGTCTTTGGTCAGATGGCACACCTGTGAGGGGCGAGGGTTTGCAGAGTGTACTGTAGTGAGTGGCAGGGAAAGGGCCAAGGCGGGCGCTGAAGGCGGAGGATGAAGCCATCGCCAGTTCCTCCAGCAGCAGTCGCCCCTTTGGGTGGTCTGCAGGCAGTTCCCCGAGGCGTAGTTCCAAGGCTGCCCGAAGCAGTGCCAGCTTCTGGGTGGATTCTGTCAGCTTGGCCTGGGCCTGAAGTAGGGTGGGATATACAGGGATCAGAGGGGCAGAAGAGGAAGGGACCCTAAGACCAGGGAATCTCTGCCTTCACAAGGGACCCCTCTGTTAGCCTTTCCCCCTTCTAGTTTTCCACAACCCTCCATGTCCGTCCGCCCACCCCAGACCACGCCCCCATAGGCCCGCCCCTTTGGCTCGAGACCTCCAGTTGCATCGCCTTCTCAGTCTCGTTAGCCAGGTACCTCAGAGATAGCCTTGCGGTCAGGGGCCTTGGCAGCACTGAGCAGGCGCAACACGTTCTTAGCCCCCTCGGCCACCGCGTGCTCCACTCGGAAGTGATGCCTTAACTCCTCAATGCGCAGCTCCACTGCCCCCAGGTCCGGGCCCCCTGTGGCCACCGAGGAGTTAACGTACGTGTGGAAGGAGGTCTCTCCCATCCCACCACCGGCGACGGTACTCCAGGGTACACATACACTGCACACCTAGCTGCAGACATACGCTGGGGCTCCAGCACGGTCCTACGCACTAAGGCAGACTCTCCCTCCCTCCCGCTGACTTTGGCTCTGTCTGTCCGTCTCTGCGTCTGTCCTTTGGTCTCTGCCTCCCTCCTCGCTCTTGTCTCTCTCCGGCTGGGGAAGGGACCTGTGACTTGGGGGGGCGGGGAGGGAGGGCGGCACTTTCCCAGGGCGGGGGCTCACCCTGTGACTCCTCTGAGCCCTGGTTCTCCAGCTGCCCGGCCTGTAAGGCCCTTCGAATCTGCATGCGGATGATGTCGATTTTGGTCTTACTGTCCTGCAGCATCTGTTGGGCCGTGAGCAGCAGCTTCCGGTCCTGGAAGAGAGATGGAATGGGTAAAAGGTGAGAGAGAAATCACCAAGCACTCACCCTTCTCCCTCCCCTGACTAGTAAAGAATGAGGGGAAGGGCGCCTGGTGGGGGTGGGATAGAGATCAAGCGTGTGTTCCTGCAGGATGAGGTTTTTGTATTGGCACATGAAGGATGTGTATGTATGTGCCCCTGCACACGTCCCCCAGGGCTGGTGAACTTGTATATGTCCGCCTGTCTATGTTTTATTCACCTAAGTTTACATGTCTATTAATCACTCTGTCCATGTATGTCCTTACAGAACCACAGAAAGTCAGAACTGAGAGTTCAGCAGTTGTCTAATCAAACTTCCTCATTTACAGATGGAACAACTGAGGCCCAGAAGAGATGGAGATCACGTCACAATTCGGAGTCCGAGAAGGGGCTTCTAGTGAAGTTTAGAAGGGACTTAAGTCGTTTTGTAATTGCAGAAGAAACGGAGGTCCAGAGGAGAGATGGAGCAGCCCCTCCCTTTCCCTTTAGCACTATCATTGCCCAGAGGGCCTCCAGGCCTAACCTGGAGGGCAGTCCAGCAGTGTGGAAATAGCCTTGGATTTAGACTCCTCTGATTTGATTGGAATCTGTTCTGCCACAATCTCTATTTCTTTATGCAAATTATTTCTTTGGGTTTTAGTTTCATCATCTGTAAAATAAGAGTTGAACTACAGTGCTCTGTAAAACCCTCTTCTGACTCTAAATCCCAGGATCCTAGAGATGAAGGGAGGAAGGACAGGAATGGGGGATGGCCAATGGGTTAGTGTGGCTTGCCATCGATCTTCAGACAGAGCTCCGCAGACTGCCTCTAACTAAGAATCATGAAATGGTAGAGCTGAAAGGCATGAGATCATCACCTCAAAGATAGGAAACTGAGGCCCAGAAAGGGAAAGGGATTTTTCTGTCCAAGGTTAAAATCTAGTGAACTGTAGGTACAAGATTCTACCTCAGGTCCTCTGACTGAGTCTGGGGTTCCTTTCACTCTAGCACAGATGCATTAGCCAAGTCTTGGCTACATTTCCCTAGCCCTTCCTTCCCTGTCCCCCCAGTCTGGAGCAGAAGGACTTAGGGAAGTGTGCTCCTTCCCAGTCCCAGCCTCCACTGTGAGCTCACCTTGGTGTTGCCATTGCTGTAGGTGTGGATCATGTTTTCCGCCCCTTGCTTGACCTTGAGCTCGATGGTCAGCTGCTTCTCTAAGCCCGCCACCAGACTCAGACTGGTGGCCGAGCAGTTGGGAGACTGAGGGCCATCTGGGAAGCACAGAGAGGGAAGAAGTCAGAGTCGCTTCTGCCCAGGACCCAGTCAGGAATTCCCTGGGTGGGACTGATTGATTCTGGGATACAGACGTCCAAGCTTCCCTCTTTTTCTTCCTGGGGTGCTAGAGAATTCTCTCCCTGAAAAAAAAGTGGCTAAACTGGGAGTCCTAATGTCCCACTGTCCAGCAGCTAGGTGCTTTGCTTCTGCTTTGCCCGCCTGGAGTCTGAATATTTCATGGGGAGCTGAGGTAAGGGGAGCTGCTGGTGTGGTTTCCACTTTAAGCCAGAAAGACAAGCTGGGGGCTGGGAAGCTGGAGGCCTGGAATCCTGATCTCTCTATGCCCCCAACCCCCCCAAAAAACTCCCAATATTTCCTGGTAGAGACAAGGGTTTAGAGACTAGACCTAGGTTTCTTACCCCTGAGCTCAAAGGACAGCCTTAGGAGATGAGGGGTGGCCCTAGGCCTCCCCCATTTTCTAATCATCCAGAGATGTTACACAGGTATCTCTACTGGGCTCCTGGACCACCAGGAGCCTAGTCTTCTTTTCTCCTTGGAGCCCCTGGCATTCAAATTGCCCCAAACCTGGACTCTTCCCTCACACCCAGCAGGATTCCCTCCAGGGACCAGGGTCTCTGCTGTCTCTTAGCTTCTCAGGCCACTTCCCCAGGGACCTCAGCACCTTGCTCACCCTGGGCCTGGCCCAGCTGGGGCTGGGCCTGGCTGGGCTCATGCAGCACCACCAGGCCATGGAGTTCCTGCAGTTGGCTGTGCAGCAGGTCCAGGCGGCGGGTGGAGCCCCTAAGCAGCAGCTCCACTGGCCCCAGGCTCCGGCCAAGGTCTGTGGTTGCCCGCCGCAGGTTTTCTGCCCCCTCTTTCAGCTTCAGTTCCTTTCGGATCTCCCGTCGAAGCCGCTCCACCTCCAGCTCCAGTCGCTGCTGTACCCCTGGGGCTGCCAGGTCTGCTCCTGCCAGGCCTAGCTGCTCCAACACTGACCAGCTCCCGGGCTCACTCTGTGGAGAGGACAGGGAAAGGCCATAGCTCAGCGCTCTAGGGACTTCAGATCCCAGAGAACCCAAGGGAAGAGGAGGAAAACACCTAAATGGGGGGGACCATGTTCAGCCTCCTCAGCCTCACATTGATGGCAAGCCCAACCTTATGGGATCACAAGATTGAGAGCTAGAAGAGACAGCTTGGGGAGCACCCCATCAAATCTCTTCATCTGAAGAAGCAGAGACAGTGGAAAATGGCTTAAGTCAGATACTTCGATTGTGAATCCCATATCTGCTATTATGTGACCTCCAGCAAGTCATTCCACTTTTTCATGCCAGTTTTCATCCACCCCCACCCTAACCATCTCCATAAAATGAGGGGGTTGGACCAGATGACACTTAAGTCCCTTCCATTTCTAAATGCTATGCTTCCTCAGCATTTTAAAGCTCCTGAACCTGGGTTCCCACCTTCACAGACCTAAAGATTATTAACTAGAAAGGACCTTGCCAAACCTTCTTTCATTTTACACAGGGGGAAACTGAGGCCAATAGCAAGGGAGTGACTTGCCCAAGGTCACACTGTAAATTATGGAGCTAGGGCTTGAACCCAGATCCTTATACTCCCTTCCTACTTTGCTCTGTGCTCCCCCAAATTCCCCTTCTCATACACCAGAACAGGCTAGACTCTTTCCTACCTTGGCAGATGTAATTCCTTCCCTTTCTCTCTATCCTCAGAAGTGAAATCTCATTGCCTCCAGAAAGCTATGACTGATTACTCCAGCCCTTTACCCTCTGGGGACCAATGACCTTTTTAAGCTGAACCCCATCCCTACAGTGATTCACAGTTTTCAAGAGAGGGAGGCAGAGAATAGGGAGTCTGAGCTCCCCTGCAGACTGGATAAGGCCAAGTCCCTGCCTCCCAGCCAACATAGCCCTATAAAGTCCTGGTCATATACACCATAGGTGCTGGGTACAGACTTCTTGGATGGAGGGGCCCAAGGACCCATCCCTGATTTGATCAAATCTTTTTCTACTTGGGGCAGAGGGCTGCCTTCCTCCCCCTCCCCAACCCAACCCCCTGGAACATATTCTTTCCCCAAAGCTCAGAGAAGCATTAAGTCAGAATCAGGCCAATGGTGAAAGCTATGTGTAACTGGAGTTCCAACATAAAAGAGGTGTCAGGGTCCTCAGTAATTTTGGCTCAAGTGGCAATGCCAGCAAAGTCCTGGAGGGAATTACCCTAGATGACCCAGAATTCTGGTGGAGAAGAGATTCCAATAAATCCAAATTCCTGCCCAGGAGTATTCCAGGGTCACCCAGGATCCTTGTTGTGACCAACCCTCAAGTCTGACACTGACCAAAAAAATTCCTTAATTTTCTAGGGGGGGGAGGGGGTGGCAGATAGCTAGTGGATCTGTATCCCACATCCTGTCATCACCTCCTACTGGACTGCCCAGTCAGACCCCTACCTAGTGGCCCCAGAAGGAAGCTATGTCATTGGCCCTGGCCTTCCTGGGTTGATAGTAGCTGGGGAGTGAAGTGGGGGAGGAGACAGACAGTTGAAGAGGGTAGACAGACGGTCCCTATCCCCAGTGCTTGACTGTCCAAGCTCCAAAGTCCCCCCAAACCCTGGCCCTGGCCCCCACCTCTAGCTCCAGGTCCGAGGGGGGCTCAGCTTCCGCCATCCTGGGTCCTAGGGCGGCTCCGCCCTCTCTTCCTGGCAGGGCCCAGAGTTCTGTGTCTGTTACTTCCTCTTTCCTGCCAGTCCCAGGCCTCTTTATGTGGGCCCCCTGGGGGAGGGGGAAAGGGGACCAGAGACTCAGGGGAACACTGGGTGAGGAAGAGCACCCCTCTCCCAGACACAGAGAGGACCAGCCTGCTAGATTCCAGCTACAACATCCGGGGTCCCCCCAAAAGAAGAATAAGAGGGTGAGTGAGGGTGGTCCCCCCACTTCCTCCTGCTCTAGGTCAGACTTGGGTCATCAGGCAGGGCTGGGGTAGTGTGTATGATGATGCCTCCTGGTGGGCCTCTTCATCTACTGCATGTCTCCTCGTTTGGCCATATGTCCTCATGTCTCTATAAAGGCACGAAGAGGCTGACCTTGGTCCGTGGGATTTAGGAATCTCATGATTTACGGGTGGACTAAAAATCCTCTAGTCCAATTCTTTTATTTTACAGAAAAGTAAATTGAGGCATAAATTCGTTAAGTGATATCCAAATATACCTAGTAAGAGGAGACAGAATTCAAATCATCTCTTTTTGACTCTAAAACCAATGTTCTTTTTGGTATAATACCACTTTTGAACAGGGCTTGCTCCCCTTTCCCCTGAATCCTGACTCTTCTCTTCCCATTCTCCTACCCCCATACCTAAGATCTGTCCTTCCCCATCTCCCACAGCAGACTTCCTGTTTCCTCCAAGCCTGGAGCCTACTTCCTGCAGCCCTTGTGATGAGCTGGGTCAGGTAGTGGAGGGAACCTGGGATCCAGAGCTAGAAGCCACATTACAGATCATCAAAACCCAATATCCTCCATTCTGTCACTGAGAACTTAGTGACTTTTCCAAACACAGCTAGTAAGGGACCCAAGTAGGATTCAAATCAGCCCTCTCTGAATCTAAAACTAGTCTTCTCTCTCTCACAAGACCACTCCATAATTCGTCTTGTCTGTGAGTCCTAAGGCTGGAGGTTGGGTTCCTCTGAACCCCACATCTGATGGGGTGACTCTGAGTTCAGGTCACCTTCCAAAGGAGGGCAGAATTGGGGTGGGGGGGAGAGAGGAGAAAACTGTTCTCTCCATTGTGATGGGGGCCCCTTCCCTCCTCCACCCAGCATGGAACCCAGGAGCCACACCTCCTAGCCTGCAATGTGACCTTCTTCCTCTCCCAGCTGCCAGTCACCCAATCCCCCCAGGGCTGGGGCCAGCTGGGCCAGGCCCCACAAAAGGCCTATTCAGGCCACCCCCCCCCCCCCCAGCCTGAGCTGGAGGTTTCCTCTCCTTCCCAACACCCCCCACTCTATCCCTCATCCTCACTCCATTGTTCTAAGCCTGCTCCCTAATACCCCAGGCACTGAGGCCCATGCCTTAAATGAGCAGCCTCAATACTATTCCCCAATTCAAGAGCTAGACCTGAGTCTTAGGATCATAGATCTATAGAAGGAAGGGGCCTCAGAGAAAGGAAACTGAGGGCCAGAGAGGTTGTGACTTGCCCGAGATCACATGAATAATAAGTATCACAGGCAGGATTCACAACTCAAAACTATAAAGCCACTGTATCAAGATTTTTCTTCTAGTCTCCCAAATACACAGCCTATCTCTCCAAGCTGTTACCTAGAAAAAGAGCAAATGCTGACAGTAAGGTCTTTGTGAATCCCGGGTCTTCTAAGTCCTGCTAATATTGGGACCCAAGAGTTCAGGCTCCCAAACTAGCCAGCTTCATTAGGGAAGAATGAGGGGAGAGAAGGATTATCTTTCCTCCTCCCTCACTAACAGGATCTTGAGGAGGAAGGAGGAAACAAGCTGGAGAGGACCTTAAAGATTATCAAGTTTACGCACGCTTTTATAGATGAGGAAATGGACTTGGAGGGAGAAGTAACTTGTCCAAGGTCATAGTAGTAACAGAGCCAAGACTTGAGCCCAGGCCTTCTTGGTTCTAATTTTAGTGCTCTTTTCATTACCCTGCCACTCCAGGGGGAGGCAGAAAGGCCCTTGGAGAGGACAGGAATGGGAAGGGGCATTGAGTTCTCTTAGTCTCCTCCTCTTCTCACGGTGCCTGCCTTCTGTCACCGATCAGACTCCCTCAGTCCTCCTTTCTAAGGGCCAGCTGAACTCAGCTGTATAAGCATCAGGGCTGGAACCTGGTGACCTCAGTCACCCAGGAATGTGGGGCGGGGAGAGGCCACTGGGCCTGCCCCAATCCCTACTCACTCCCTGGCTGGGATGCTCAGCCTTTGGGGCCTAGCTCTGCAGCTGCCCCGGGTTCAGTTGGGGTCAGGGGGAAATTTTCCCCTTCCTCTAGGCCAAAAATTGTGGCTGGATTCAGGATAGGACTCAGGATAGGCTAGAAAGACCCTTAGAGACTATCTAATCCAACCTCCTCATTTGACAGTGGAGAAAAATAAGGCCAAGAGAGAAGGGACTAACTAACCCAGGGGTTCTTAACCTGGTGCCCATGAACTATTGGTGTTTTTTTAAAAATATATTTTTATTACTGTATTTCAATATAATTGGATTTCTTTGTAGTTGTATGCATTTCATGCACTTAAAAACATTATTCTCCCTAGGCCTCACCAACCTGCCAAGACTGACCCAAAAATGGTTAAAAGCTGCTGGACCAGCCCAACACCAGCCAGCAAGTAGCCAAGCTGGGATGGTCAGTTCTATCTCTCAGAATCACCACTTCCTGCAGCAAGGTCCCCAGGTCGCAGTCATCCTCAGCCCCTGAATCCAAGCAGTATTTTCTTCCTCCTACCAGCCTGCAGATCAGTCTAGGACCCCGGCATCCCCACCCCCAATGATGTCTGGCACGTTGAATGGTTCTGAAGCTTCCTGAGCAGAAACCGGACATCCTGAACCCGGACATGGTATAGACAAACAGACAGACACGTGTTAGCATGGAGACAGGCAGACAGAGGGACAGGACAGGCAATATGGGGGTTGGGGAGGCCACTCAGAGCCAGTAGATGGGGAGGGAAGGAAGGGAAATGATTGAGCTGGGGGAGTATAGGGCAGCAGGTCACTCAGATATGCTTGTGGCTCTCCTCCTACCCTTAAGGGCCTTGACAGTTAATTAACCCCTTGGCTTGGAGGTGGTGGGGGTGGTGGTAGTGAGTCATGGGGAGGAGGGGCTCCTTCCTCCCCCAAAGACCTAAGCATCCTGAATACACAGATCTAGGCCCCACCTTCCCCCATTGTGGACCCAGGCGTCCTGACTCCAGGCTCCCTTCTCCAGCCTACACGCTTTCCAAAGTTTGATATAGGCTGAAGCTCCAGGCATCCTTTATTCTCATCCTAGAACAGAGGTTAGGGGGAAGAGAAAACAGGGGAAACCTGCAGCTTCCCCCAGTTGCCCTAGTCCCATCATAAGGGTGGGGATAAAAGCAGTTGATGGAGGGACAGGGGGAGTTGGGAAGCCACCCTCTACCATCTGTTCTGGGACAGATGCGCTGGGCATGGATTCTCTCCTTCCTTACCCCAAGCCCCACTTCAGCACCACCTGAGAGTAGACTCATAGTCCATGAGGACAGCTATGGTATAATGGGAAGTACACAGCATCTATAGGACACTGAAATTCCTGTCCTACTTTTATCACTTCCTACTTTGGGCAAATCATTTAGCTAGTCCCTCTCAGTCTCAGTTTCCTCGACCGTAAAATAAGGACATTAATTCCTATACTATTGATAATAGGATTTAGGGCTAATAGGGCTCTTAGAGACCATCTAGCTCAGTCCTTTCATTTTCAGAGGAAGAAACAGGCCCAGAGAGAAATGTCACATAGGTGGGAGAGTTGGGATCTGAATCCTCTGATTCCATATCCCAGGCTGTTTCCTGTCTCTCAGAGGGAGTAAATCCTAAAGTATTATACAAATATGAAATACTATTAAGCCACAAACTCTCAGGTTTAGTTTCCTTCTTTGTAAAATGGAGATAACCATACTTATGAGGATTACATGAGATAATGTATGTTAAGCACTTTTTAACAATAACATTTATATAAATTTTAACATTGAGAAAGCACTTTGCAATCCATAAATGTTACATAAATATAAGCTGATATTATTATTATCATCAGAAGAAAAGGGGAATTTAGAGACTATCTAATTCAATTGCCTTATTTTATAGATGGGCAAAATTAGGTCAGTGAAGGCTGAATCATTTACATGAGGTAACATGGAAAGTTAGGGACAAAATTGGGACCAAAACCATGCTTCTGACTGCCTCTCTTAGGGATCCGGTGTGGTGTCTAGAATCTTCCTCTTCTTAGTGTCCTTGGGGATCAGGACTTTGCCTCAGGGTAGAGATCTACATCCAGGAACTAGTCTTTCTGCTTTGGAGATTGGCCTGGGGCTGCCTCAGGGTCTCCTCCCAGAGAAAATGCAGGAGGAGAGAGAGGGATTTAACAATGACCCCAAATCCAATCTGCAATCATAGTCTCAGAGCTAGAAGGGGCAAGAATCTTCCCAGCTCTTAACTTTTTAAATAAGACTCTATTCAGGATGGGAAACTGAGGCAGAACACAGATGTCACCCTTATTTACAGATGAGGAAACTATGCTCCCTTTAACTTGGCAATGAGAGGGCCCAAGTTCACACAGTATTGAACCAAATTTGTCAGGGAACTAAGGTGACCCCTTACCCTTTCCAGACAGCCTGCTATGATTGGGGTGGGGGGGTCTAGGGTTTGGCAGTATGAGGAGGTATATTTCTGTGTAGGGCAGACTCAGTTCTTTTCATTTCTGGTCCTCCTCAGGACCCACAAGGACTGATGCTCAGTGATCACAGACAGGACCACTGGACTCCTGGGGAAAGGTGTTCCAGGGTGGGGAAACTGAGACACAGAGAAAATCAGTCATCCCCTTTCCTCTTAAGATGCTGAAGATCCAGGCATCTAGTGATCCTTTTCCAATAGTTTGCTCCTTCTTCAGACTTAGCTCTCCCTTCTCTTTTGGAAAAGAGGAGCAGGAGGTAATTTATATGCCCCCCAGCATGTTCCTTCTCCCAGAGACCTCTATGTCCCTCCCCCCCCAGTCCCCTGCCCACCATCAACAGTGGGTTGGTGTCTAACCTTGTGCGATCGACAGCACCAGATGCGGCTGGCTCCTCCACACGGGGGCCCTGCCATCAGCTTGGCCGAGGGGTGCTCCCTCCAGACTTGGTAGTGGGGAAGGTCAGAGATGGAAAGGGTAGGGGGGGGTGAATGCCACCAGGGAAGGGAAGACACAGAAGGGACAGAGGATAGAGGAACAAGAAGGTTGCAGAAGGAGATGAAAACCCAGTTATAAAGCGACAGCTGGACAGCCAGAGGAGTTAGTTGAGGTGGGGGTGAGAGGGCAAGCAATGCTTGAAAACATTATACCTATTTCCACCTTTAATTCTAGGACAGTGAAATTCAGTGGTTTGGGGACAGGAGACCAACAGCATAGACAGTCATTCTCAGACTTGACTGAATCCTCAGTTATGATGTTGGAAAAGAGATGGTTACACTAACCTGATGGTTAGTGTAAACTCACAGAATGTCAGAGTTGAAAGATGCTATCTCCCTTGCTTTATACATGGGAAAACTGAGGCCCTGAGAGGAGGGATTTGCCTAAGGTTACTCAAAGTCCATAGCAGAAATCTAGCAACTCAGCTTTTGGTGATGTGAATTTATTAAGAGTTGACTGTGTTCAGAAAACCTTTTGACATCTAATTAAGGTGGAGTCTTCTACAATGCATTTCCATTAAAGTTTTCTAAAAATGCGTTTATGCTCTATGAAGTGTTACATTTCTTTCTAAGTTGGATATGAATTAAAAAATAGTATATCATTATTAGAGAATATGACCAAATCCAGAAAACAAAATTTCCTTTAAGCAGCATTCACTGAAATAACTACAATTCATCCAAAATTTTCAGGGTAACCAAAGCACCTGAATTTTATTAGGTTCTGACTTGGGTTTCCTGACTCCCAGCTCTTTCTACCTTCCCACATGTCTCTGCAACTCAGAATCAGGAAACAGAATATGTAGTTAGGAAGTGATGGTGGAGGAGGGCACAGGAGGTAGTCTGAGTGGCTCTGGGTACCAGATTCTAAGTTCTAGAGGGGGGATATAGTATGATATGATAGAGACTGCTGGACTCAGAAAGATGTAGGTTCGAGTACCAGCTGGGTTACCATAGAGAAAGTCACCTCAGTTCTCTGAGTTTCTCTCACAGGGTTACTGTGAAGAAATCACTTTACCGGTCATAGACCACTATAGAATTGGGAGTTATTAATAATCCAATGACCAACTGTACCTTGGGAAGGTGGAGATGTGGATTTCTGGATTACTTTTGAGGCCTAATCAGAGTTGGAAAAGCATCTATCAACAGGTGCCAGTCAATAGAACATGAAGTCCCAGCCTCAAGGTTTAAGACTCTATTGGAGGTGGGGGCCAAGGTGAGGAGAGAAGCATCCTGACATTTTGCCACCGCCCTTCTTTTTAAAAGCCACATTTGTGCCTTGGCCCAGTAATCACTGGGGAAGGTGCCTTGCCCTGTCCCTTCCCTTTCCTCTTTCTTTGAACTCTAGGGTAGAGGTCGACAGCCCACCCACTGAGCCTCAAGTTTGTCAGCATTGCCCATTACATTCCAGTTCAAACATGAGAAATTATTATGGGCTGGGGAAGTCTGGGAGGAATTCCTAGAGGAATTAGGTCTTGAATTTGGCAGTGTAAGACAATGGAAAGAACTGAATTTGAAGCTGAGGAATCTGGATTTGAATCTTGGCTCCTCTACTTACTACCTGTTCAAACTTAGGCAAATTCCTTCTCTCTGGGCCTCAGTTTCCCCATCTGTAAAATGAGGTTGGACTAGATTATCTCTAAGCTGCTTCCCAGCTCCAAATCCTATGATCCTATGATCATTAGGTCTGGTACTGATGGCAGATGGGGAGAAAGGAGGCAGGGCTGACAGGTGGAGCTGCACCTGCTGGGGAGGCGGGGCCATAGCAGCCTCTGTTCTTAGACTAGGGGGTGGAGGCGGGCACAGGGACATACAAGCAAATAATGGAGGAGGTGTCGACAGGCCTAAGGGCTAAGAAATACATAGTTCCCCAGAAACAGATTAATATAGCTTTCCTCTCTACGCCCACCCAAGAAAATAAAGCTACTGCTGAGCTCAGGAGGACTTGGGGTCCAGAGAATCTTCCCGGCCTCTCAACTTGTGGTCCGAGCTAGGGGCTGCTCTCCAAGGTCCCCAGCCCGGGGGTAAATGGTGAGGTAGAGAAGGAACGATTTCTCCGCAGGAGAGGTCAGCCCTCGGAACCGGGGCAGGGAGGAGCAATCGCTCCCCACTCTAGCCCCACTCACTGGGCCAGAAAGAAGAAGGCCCCAGGCTCCAAGATTCAGACATAGGATCTCTGAGCCGGAAGGACTCGCAGGACTGACTTTGGAGACCCGACAAGGGGGAGGAGGGATAAATCAGACACAGGAAACTTCACGGTGGCTGAGGAGTGGGAGGTTTGCACGGGAAGGCTCTTAGGTGTACACCGGTGTCCCAGGTGTGATTTCTATTTTGGGGGCACGGGGGAGGTTGGAGAGATAAACAGTGGCGCCCCAAATACACAGAGGCCCCTTCCCTCGTGAAAAGAGAGAGGATCACGGTAAGGGGAAGGGTGTCTCCCCACCCAGGCTCTGGGGTCGGGGGCGGGATGTCGGCTGACAGGGGAGGCCCGGGGCAGGTGCCTCCTCGCCGCCCGCAGACCGGTACCTGAAGCGCGTCGCCGGCCATCTCCGGGCTCCTTCGGCGCCCGGCTCCGCGCTCTGCTGCTTGTGCCGCGGCTCCCTTCCCTTCCTCCTCCTCGCTCCCGCACGCGCGCGGCAGGGTCACTCGCGGCGCGAGGGCCGGACGGCAAGGCTCCTCCGGGATGCCCCGGCCGGTCGCATGCTCTGGGTCCGGGCGCTGCCCCGCCCCTGCTTCCAGGGTGGAGGGGGGTGGTCCGGCTCTCGCGCACTTTCTCCTCCCTCCCCTCCTCCCCCGCGGGGAGCTTCCCCAACTCCAAGGTCCTAGGCGCGGGGCGGAGGCTCAGGGGGAGAAGTGGGGTGGGAGCGACGCGAGCCCTCCCGGGCGCGTTCCATCCTGTTCTGTCGGGCCTAGCGCTCGCTAGTCACCGCCCCCCAACGCCAGAAGACCCCCGAGTCCGGCTCTCTCGCCGGTCCGAGAGGGAGCCGGGATGGTCACGTGGCCGAGGAGAGGAGCGGGGAAGGTCAGGGCCGAGCTGCGAGCGGGGTGGAGCGCGTGGGGCCTGGGGCTGCTCCCCGGCCTTGCCGGCCGCTGGGTGGGAGTTGAGGGGAGGGACAGAGCCTGCGCGGGGGGAGGGGGCGGAGCTGGCCCCCCGCGCCTCCGCGCCGTCTGAGGACGGTGCGGCCGGGACTCCGGGGTTCCTCACAAATTCGAGTTGCGTGCACCCCTTCCCATCCCCAGCCCTCCCTTCGGTGGTTTTTCCCCCTAGGTCAAGCCCCACAGTTCTCCGCCCCCATAAAGAGAAGCGTCTGTGGACCAGCCTTGCGCGCCCAGCCTCCCGAACGTGCAGACCGCCCCACCGGGAGGACGGAGGTCCGCAGGCTGCGCGTTCTTCCTCCTGGCGAGGTGGATGGAACAGGGCGAGCCTGGACCTGGAGTCAGAAGAGTTCAAATGCCTGCGCTCCCGCTCAGAGACGGAACCTCCGCCCCGCCTTGGTGTCCGAGCGGGACGCAGCTGGACAGTCTCGACCACCTCTCTCTAACACCCCAGACTCCCCCGGGGGTCCCGCAGTGGGGGTCGGTCTCCGCCGGGGAGGCGGGTCAGAGACCTGTCCTTGACCCCACCACCGTTACTCCTTGCCCCTGGCTATAGCTAGGGGCACGCTGGGGCCAGCTGGGAACGGCCCCCAGGATCTGCCAGCTCCGGGCCTAGGCTGGGCAATGAGCCCGGAGCTGCAAAGGCCCCCGGGACGGGGGAGGGGAGCTTGGAGCCCGGAGGGAGCAAACAAAGAGCCGCATGAGGGTGAGCGGGCGCCACGGGGAGGGCGGGCAGAGTCACTCACTCCTTCTGACCAATGGGTTTCAGTTTAGGATGTTCTCCAGGGCCGGAATCCCTGGGAACTGGGGTTGGGGTTAGTGTTTGGGAGATTTCTTTCTGTTTGGTTTTGTTTTGCTGGGATTGTTTTGTTGTTTTTATGACTTCGGTATCCCTTTGAAACTCAGCCACGAAGGAGAGAGGGAAGCAATGCTCAGAATGTTGGAGCTGGAAAGAACTTCAGAACAGAGAACGCAGATGGGTATAGATCAAAGGCGATGAGGGTTGCACAGCACTTAAAACAGACACAAATGCGAAATGATTATATTATACATAAGTAATTATTATTATTTTATCAGTGTAAATAACTATTATTAGGAACAGCTAGGTGGTGCAGTGGAATGAGGGCTGGAGTTGGAGCCAGGAAAACTCGAGTTCAAATCCTGCCTCAGACTCTTAATTTCTGTGTGACCCTGGGCAAATGACCACCTCTCAGACTCAGTTTCCTCATTTGAAAAATGGAGACAACTGTAGCACCTATCTCCCAGAGTTCTTGCGAACATCAGCAAGCAACAAGTATTTGTTATAATAAATGTTACTTCACTTATAGATCAAATGAAATTGCGTACATAAAGTACTTTCCAAACTTTAAATCTCAACATAAATGGCTATTATTGAGCTATTAATGTCAGAGTTGAGTTAAAACATGGATTTTCAGAAATGAGATAGAATGTAAGAAAATAGAAAGAAAGAGGCTTGGGAGAGATTTGGGCCTTCAGAGACTTGTAGGACAGAGTGAGGCTAGTCTCTATAAATAGCATTTAATAAAGCACAGTAATAAACCTTGGTGATACAAAGAGATACAAAGGAAGGCAGAAACAGTCCTTGACCTCAAGAAGTTTACACTGTAATGGGGGAAGACAGCATATCTAGGTACATATAAGATATATACAGGATAAATAGAAGGAAATTTGGGTAGTGGGGTGGAGGACCAGGAAAGGCCTCTTAGAGAAAGTGACATTTGAGCTGAGTCTTGAAGGAAGCCAGGGGAATTAAGAGGTGAAAGTGAGGAAGGAAAACACTCCAGGTTTGGAGTTTGATTTACTCAATCTGGTCACCTTACCGCAATTAGAGTAAGTGATAAGATGCCTAATCAGTCCATTTCAAAAAGGATCCTTAAGACTAAGTGTGAAAGGTCTTTGAAAGCCTTTTGAATCTATTCCTAGTGCCTGGCGGGGATTTGATTCCAGTGTTCCAATCCTTGGAACATCTTGTTGACCGGAATTGGGGAAGTTTAGGAATTGGAGCAAGGATGGTTTTTTTTAGTACATCTAGTCCATCTCTGAGGAGCCGCCTGGGTTGGGAAGGAAAGAGGCAAGGACTTGGCTTCTGATTCGTACAGGTCTCTTTCCACCCTCCCTTTGTCCAGAGGAGGACCTTGTGAGCTTCCAAAAGTCCAGATGATGTTGGACCTCCCATCTTCTCTGCAATGTCCTAGCAGCATCCTTGGATCAGCTGACAGGAGTCAGGAACAGAATGGACACAGATTCAGCATGTTTATGGGGAACTTATTGTGTATCCCACACATGGAAGAAAAGTTCTTCTAGCAACCAGGAGTTATGTATTACCACTTTTCCTCCTATGCTCTCTAAACTTGAGCCCATTTTTCTCCTGAACTCTTTATGTACTTGTAGGAGAATGTGTCACACACTTTGGAGGGATGTTTTGTATAAACTATTTTGCTGTTTCACCTTAGAACCTTGTATAAAAAGCTACCTAAGGCTAGCTGACTAGATGATTCTCGACTTCAAATTTTGGGGTGAAGCACCTTCTTACTAGTGGGAGTTTGTCAATGAAATTAGAAAACCACTTGGAGTTAGACTAGAACCCTGCAGGATATAGCCTTACTCCAGGACCTAAGACTAGTCTGTGAGAGTAGGAGTAGGAATAAAGATTCCCAGAGCTTATATGGACTATACATGAAGAACAGACTGCAGTACCGGAAGAACAGCAGGAAGACCAATGTGGGTGGATTGTAAAATCTATGAAGGATAATAAGGATGGAAAGGTAGGAAGGGGCTAGTTTAAGAAGAGCTAGCTTTATATACCAAATAGAAAACTCTATATTTGATCTGGAGGTAATGAGGAGCTACTGGAATTTATTGAATAGGAGGGAAACATAGTCAGACCTGCTTTTTTTTAGGAAACTAATTCTAGTAGGTAAACAGAGCAAAGATTTGAATGGGAAAAGATTTATGGCAGCTGTCTATTGCAATAGTCCAAGAGAGTGTCAGTCAATGTGTATTTTTTAAGCACTTTCTAGATTCAGGGCACTGTGCTAAGTACTGGGGCTACAAAGAAAGATCAGAACAAGAGTTCTGCCCTCAAGAAGCTCATAGTCAAATAATGACATACTTATAAAATAATGCAGTGAAAATGAGAGATAATCTCAGACAGAAGGCACTAGCAGCAGTGGAACAAGGAAAGCCTTCCTACCTTTTATCTGTCCGGAAGGAAGCTCTATAAGCCAGGAGGTAGATGTGAGGAGGGAGAGAAGGTAGTGGAAAAGGATGGAGGCTAGAAATGGGATTACATGACAGCAACTGCCGGATGACCAATGTGGGGAGTAAAAGATAAGAAAACTGTAAAAGTAGAAAGGCTAAGTTGTGATAAGTTTTAAAAGCTAAATGGAAGAGTTTATATTTTCTCTTGGAGATAATAGGGAGCCAACAGAGTTTATTGGGCGGGGATAAAGGCATACTATGGTCAGAACAATGCCTTAGGAAGATCATTTTGGCAAATGAGTGGACAATGGAATAAAGAGGAGAAAAACTTGAAATAGGGAAACTGAAAGAAAGGTTACTTCAATAATAAAAGCATGAGGTTATACAGAACTGAATTAGAGTTGTGCTTATGAGTGGAATGGAGAGTGAATGGAGAAAAGGGGATCAATATGAGAGTTGTGATGTTAGAAACAAGATTTGAATTTAATATGGGTTGAGGGAAAGTGATTATTTGAGGATTACACAGAAGTGGTGAGAATCTAAATGACTAGGATGATAGTGCTGTCCTCAACAGCTGCAGAGAAGTTGTGAAGAAAGTGGCGCTGGGAGGAAGAGAGAAGATAATAAGTCAAATCTTGAACATGCTGAGTTTGAAATGCCCCTGAGACAGCCAGTTCCAAATGTCCAAAAGGCTGTTTATGATAAGGGACTGAAATTCGAGAGGAATTCTAAGACTGAATAGACAAAAATCTGGGAGTCATCTATGTAGAGATGATAACTAAAACCTTTAGGAGGTGAGGAGATCTCCAAGCGAGATAGTATAGAGATAAAAGTGGGCTGGGGACTAGGCCTTCAGGGGCACCCATCGATAGAGGGTGTGACATAGATGAAGATCTGGCAAAAGTGATGGAGAACAAATAGATAGGTAAGAGGAGAACCAGAAGAAAATCTTGAGAGAGTAGCTAGGAAAAGAGATCAACAGTGTTAAATGTAACAGCAAAGTCAAGAAAGGTGAAGAATGAGAAAAGGACACTATTTCAGAGAACTGGAGCATAGAAGGTTTTAAAAGACAATAAGAGAAAGTTAAAGGATTGGACCTTTGTTCTAGTTTTGAAGATAGATATGTATCATATAGATATGTGTGTATACATATATATATTTAAATTTCCTTTCCTTTGTATTTGTAGGTTTAATATCAATAGCATGTTTGTATTTGAAGATTTTATTGGTAGCACATATCTCCCAGGACTGAAGATAAAATGAGATAATATTTGTAAAGCACTTAGCAAAGTGCTTGACCCATAGTAGGAGCTATATAAGTGTTTGCTATTATTATTATTAGCCATTAGGTTCTTTCTCCTGTCCCTTGAAGACCTTGTTTCTGAACTGAACTGTTCAATTCCGCCTTGATGTTTGGTTTTTTGCGGGGGTGGGGTGGGGAGTAGATCTAGAAATTCTTTGAATTGCTATTTCATTTTCCATGTTCGGAAGTCCTGGGCATCTCTCTTCTGTGATTTCCTTCATTATTTTGTTAAAGATTTTTGAACCTGTCATGTTCTTCTGGGAGACCTATGGTTTTTAGGTTGTCTCTACACATCCTGCCTTCTAAATCAGTACATTTTGCTTGCATATGAAGTATGTTTTTCTTTTGATATTTTCTTGACTTTTTTTCTCTTAGATGATAATCACTTCTATGTATTTGCATTCCCAATCTATTGTTCTCCCTTTTGTCTCTTTGATGAGATTTGCCCCCGAAGATTCCAGTTTTTCTGTTCTGTCCATTATTTTTGATATGCAGGCCATAAATTCTGATCTCATAATTCTAATTTTTCTTTTGAATCACTGAGAAAAGCATATTCTCCATGTTCTCTTCATATTCCACAAAGTCCTCTGTCTCATCAAGAGTTGGATCATTTTCCTTTGTTTTGCAGTATTTATTCATAGATGCCTAAACTAATTTTTTAGCTCTGGAGGCCATATTACTTTCTACTGCTTCTGTTTCCCTCATTGATTTATCTGCTTATGTTCAAGGTCTTTGAATTCTTGAAGTCTTTGGTAATTTCGCTCTTTTTCCTCCCTTTATTTTCTCCTGTCACTCACTTTCTGACTCCCTTCCCTTTAATAGTGGTTTCGTTGGAGGCTGGATCTCAAAGTATCTCAGCCTCTTTCCATGTTGTGTGATTCATGGTTCATTAGCCTCAAGTGACTTTTAAGTGGTCAGAACTGGCCCCAGCTAGATGCTTTGGTCTTTCCCTAAGGTTTAGTGGAGTGCTGCATAGCCCCCTCCATACACACATACCTGTCCTGTTTTCCTGTTCCACTCCCTCTGTTCTTTAGTTTTTTTTTAACGTGGCACTGGAAGTTTGGAGCAGCGTTGGTGCTACGGTGCTACAGCTGCTGACAATCTTTTGTTCCTCGTAGGTTACAGCTATATTGGCTGTCTGTAATGGCCAGGTCAAATTTACACAGCCTGGAGTTAGTACTAGAAAGGAGAGGGAGAGACGCAGAGATTTGAATGGTTGGTTTTACTGTAAGCTTGTGTTGTGTCCTTGAGTGTGTTAGAAGTAGGGAAGAGGTGCTAAGTGAGCTCAGGATCAGTGAGGGGTCTGGTGTTTTTCTAACCTTTTGGATTCTAGCTGTTCTAGACCACAGAGACAGCTTGAAGTTACTTAATCTTTGGTGCATAATTTCTGTTTTGGAGAGGTTTGAGAGATTGTGGGGCTCCTCCATCTTGTTGTTCACAATAACCTAGACTGAAGATAGTTTTTAACACAAGATGTAGATTTCCACAACAATATTATATTTGGAATAATTATTGACTAAGTCATGGCTAATATTGATTTGAGCTGCACTCTTAGGCTTGGCCTTTAAAAGGAAGGTGGACACAGATACAGAGAATGAACAGAGGCTAGAACTGACAAAGTGACAATAGAAGAGGGATAGATACGCAAAAATAACTGATTCATTCCATATATATACATTTGGTAAATGTTTATTCTATCCTGTACACTCTGCTAGATACTGAGTATATAGAGACAAAAGATAAAAATAACTGGTTTCAAGGAATTACCATTCTATTTGGGAGAAACAATATATAAACACAGAAGTAAATATGAAATACACACATAGCCTATATAACCTCTGAGGATCTTTATCCCAACACCCACTCTTCACAAATTAATCTCAAGTCTTGGACAAAGGCTACATCTCCCCTCAAAGTTCTAGTCTAACCCATACCTGAGAAGTCAGGAGTGCTTTTCTAATACTATTAATTAAACCTCTCACTGGTATGCTTCCTGTCCTGCCTCCCCCTTCCTTTCCACCCCCCAATATTAGCAGTTAAGAATCATTTAGTCAGCCCACCTTAAGCAGCTTTCAGACAGGAGTAGTTACTAAGGTAGTACAGCAAAATAATTTGTACAAAACATCCCCCCAAAGAGTGTGACACAGTCTCCTACAAGTACATAAAAAGTCCAGGAGAAAAGTGGGCTCAAGTTTAAAGAATGTATGTAACAAAGGGATAATATTTAGCTCCTGATAACTGGAAGTCCCTTTCTTCTATTCATGGGGTACACAAGTTCCCTTTAAGCATGCTGAATCTTTGCCCAGTCTGTTGTCAACCAGATGAAACAGGCCTCTAACCTGTGGGTAACTGGAGCTAAACAGAGCAGGCTAAAGACGGAGAGTCAGGGATCAAAAGGAAGTTTAATTTCAAAGTGAGGGAAATGGCTTGCAAGCAAAGACATATGTTCTGAAATCCTGCCCCTGCTGGGGGTGCCTTGCCAGACAGATCTGAGATGAATCAGATCACCTGAGGGCCCCAGAGTTTTCCTCCTAAAGAATGATGAGCTTGACCAAGGGGAGAGCTTGAAGGACTGGAGTAGGGACAAGGGTAGAGGACTCACCAGATGAGGCAGGGATCGGAATCATGAGAAATAAATCTCTGGTGGTGTTTAGTCTGTTCCCATTTGTACTAGAGAATCCAGTGACCCAGTTCTGTGTCCAATCCTGCTTCTGACACCAATTAATATCAACCAGAAGGAACCCACCTCTAACCTGTGAGTGACTGGAGCTAAACACAGCAGGCTAGAGACAGAGGAGTCAAGGATCAAACAGAATTTTAATTTCAAAGTGAGGGAAACAGCTTCCAAGCAAGAACACATGTGCCAGAGCCCCACTCCTAGTTGGGGGGACCCACTTTAAAGTGGGAAGACCTCAATACTTATACCATTGGCTGTGTAATGAACTTCATCTCTGACAATGAGGGGTAACAGCAACAAGGTGACAAGTTGGATTCATAGCAGGGCTTCAAGACCAGAAACAATTCTGAGGTTTTGCTGTGACTGAGATCATCCAGAGGGTGAGGGCAAAGGATTGTTGTTAGGCCAAGCTCAGGACACAGCTTGCTTGCTGGGCCTTAGCTCTGGAAAACAGGGTGTCTCTTAATATCTTGACACTACTAATGCAGCCACTGTTGTCAACTAGTCCAGGGATGATGCTAGGATATCACAGAGAAGCTCACAAGGTCCTTCTTCCTCAAGACAACCAGAGGGGAGGAGACCAAATCCAGGTCAAAGTCCTCCCCCATCCCCCACCCCCACCCCAGCAATTCAGTAGGTTTAGAGGGATAGTTCCCTCATTTTCAGTTCACTCAAATTTCTACCCCAGTTCAAACTATCTGAATGCTTATATACACACAGCATCATTTCACTCCATTAAATGGCTTGCAAAGACTTTTCTTTTAAATTTTTTAAATTTTAATTTCATTTAAATTAAATTAAAATTCTTTTAAATTTTTACAAAATAATAATCATTTTGATTGATTGTTTCTTCCACTATTCTGCTCCCCAGCAATAAAAATACTTCAAAAAATATCTACATAATCCAATAAAACAAAGTTCTACATTAGACATGTCTGAAAATGTATGTCTCTTTCTGGACTTTAAATTCATCACCTCTCTGTTGGGAGGTGAATGGAATGTTTCATCTTCATTCCTTTGAATTTGTGATTTATCGTTGCATTAATCAGAATTCTAAGTTTTTCTTTTTAAAATTTTTTAAATATTTTATTTTGAACTTAAGAAATAAAATAAGCTAAGTTCTTCAAAGCTGTTTTTCCTTTTAAATATTGTAACCATATAAATAGTTCCCCTAGTTCTGCTTATGCGGATCTGTATATGTTCAAAAAGGTCTTCCTGGTATCCTCTGAAAATATCCACTTTGTCATTTCTTATGATTCAATAAGATTCCATCACATTAATATACCACAATTTGTTTAGTTATTCCCCAAAAAGATAACACCTTACTTTTCAATTTTGTCTATCAGGTTCTATAAATAGTTTTGTTCATATAGATCCTTTTTCACTTTCTTTGGTTTCTTTAGGGTAAAGGCCTAGTAATAGTATAGCTTGGCCAAAAGATATGAACAGTTTGGAATCTGAGTAGACCTATTTCCAAATTTGCTTTCCAGAATATTTGAACAGTTCTATCAATGGTGCTCTAGTACCTATTTTGCCAAAACCCCTTCTAGTATTTGTTATTTTCCTCTTTTGTCATTGTTGTCAGTCCGATAGGTATGAGATGAAACCAAAGTTATTTTAATTTTCATTTCCCTAATTATTAGCGATTTTAAGCATTTTCTACATAATTGTTAATAGCTTGGGTTTCTTTTTTTTTAAACTTCCTGTTAATATCCTCTGACCATTTATCTTTTGAGAAATGACTCTTAAGTTTTATAAATTTGAATCATTTCCTTGGGAAAAAATGAAGACTTTATGAGAGAAACTTGTTATAAGGATTCCCCCACCCACTCCCCAGTTATTGGCTACCCTTTATAATTTTTACATTAGATTTGTTTGTGCAAAATTTTTTAAGTTTTATATAATCAATACAGTCCATTGTATCATGTATGATCCTTTTTATCTTTTATCTAATCATTGGTTCTTCCCTTACCCATAGATTTAAAACAGCATTTCTTCCTTGCTCCTCTAATCTATTTATGCTGATTTTTAATACCTATGTCATGAACCCATTTGGAGCTTATATTGGTATATGATATGAGTGTGGATCTAAAGCTAATTTCTGCCAGATTGCTGTTCAGTTTTCTCAGAATTTTTGGTCATATAGTAAGTTTTTTCCTGAGTATAGGGGGTATTTGGGTTTATCAAACACTGTACTGCTCTGTTTTTTTCCCTCTTTTTTTATGCTACATACCTTATCTCTTCCACTGATAAATTCTCCACCCCTCCATCTTTTTTTAAATAAGTATGAGTGCTTAGCATAGTGTGTAATGCATGCCATACATAGTATGTGCTTAATAAATGCTAATTGATTACAAAATTGTTTACATGATTATTGCTTTGTAGCACACATTGGGATCTGGTACTGATAGACCTCCTTCTTTCCTACTTTAAAAAAAATTTTTACCCTTGAAATTTTTGACCTTTCGTCCCTTCATATAAATTTTGTTATTATTTTTTCTAGCTTTGTACATATTCTTTTTAATTTTATTAGAATAGTATTGAATAAACAATTTAGAGAGTATTATCATTCTTATTATATTGATTTGATGTACCCTTCAGTAATTAATGTTTCTCCAGTGATTTAGGTTTGTCTTTGTTTCTCCAAAGAACATTTTATAATTAGATTTATGTAGTCCCTGGGTGAATCTTGGAATACACACTCCCAAGTATTTTATAGCCTCTATAGGTGTTACGAATGGAATTTCTCTTTATACATTTTATTGCCCAATTTTGTTTGTAATGTGTAAGAATACTGATGATTTGTGTGGATTTGTCTTATATCTTGCCACTTTGCTGAAGTTATTATTTCAGTTAATTTTTAGCTGGCATCTAAGTACATCATCCTATCATCTGCAAAAACTGATAATTTTATCTTCTTTTATTTCTCTTTCTTGTCTTAAATTTATAGCTAGCAGCATGCTAAATATTACTGATGATGATGCATACCTTTGCTTTATCCTTCACTTTATTAGAAAGCCCTCTTACTTTTCTCCAGTATATATAATGCTTACTCTATCTCAGGGTATGAACAGGCAGTATTCAAGGGAAGAAATCCAAGCCATCTATAGCCACATGAAAAAAAATGCTTGAAATCACTACTAATTAGAGAAATAAAAATTAAAACAACTCTGAGATCTCAGCTCATACCCATTAGAGTGGCAAAGATGACAAAAAATAGAAATGATGAATGTTGGAGGGGCACATTGTAGGTAGACTAAAAAAATAGTACAATCGTTCTGGAAAGTAATTTAGAATCATACTGAAAAAATTACTAAACAGTACATGACTCAGCTATACCATACCCAGACCAAATGAGATCAAAGAAAGAGGAAAAGGTCCTATACATATGGAAACATTTATAGCAGCTCTTTTTGTGGTGGCAAAAAAGTGGGAAATTAAGGGGATGCCTATCAATAGAGAAATAGTCAAATAAGTCATGATATATGAATGTGATGGAATATAATTATTCTATAAGGAATGGGGAAATAGAGGATTTTAAAAAAACATGGAAAGATGTACATGAACTGATGCAGAGTGAGATAAGCAGAACCAAATGAACACTTAATATTATAATTTATAATATTGAATATATTATTGAATATAGTTAATATGAAAATGAACAATTTTAAAAACATAAACTGATGAAGAATGAAATGAACAGAATGAGGACAACAGTTTGAGTAAAAACAATAATACTATAAAAACAAATTTTGTAAGTTATTAGAACTCTGATCAACACAATGACCATTCATGATTCCAAAGGATAATGGTGACACGTGACATCCATGTCAGAGAGGTGATGTATTTAGTGTACAAAAAGATCATATACATTTGTTACGATGTCGATGGGATAGGAGGTGGGAGGGAAAGAAAACAGATTTCTGTTGATTTTTAAAGACACGGTTGGGGATCTATAGATATGTGGAATTTTGGGTGTACTTTCAGATGAGAACACTGTATTATTTGTTTTTCTTTGTAACAAGAGAGTTCTCATAGAGCAGGGAGTACTACTCTATAAAATGTTTGTAATGTAAAAAGAAAACAATAAAACTTTTAAAAATACTATTTATTATATTATGGAAAGTTTCATTTATTCCTGTGATCTCTGGAGATGTTTTTTTTTTACTGTTTAGAAACTCTCTCTAGAACTCTAGGAACTCTCTAGAGGGTTGCTCTAGCAGTTCTAGATATTTCTACTGTCCATAAATGGGTATGGGGAGAGCTCAGATAGATACATCTGAGCTGTCAATCTGGTGAAATTAGCAACAGTTCCTGAGGAGTAGTGAAAAGTGTGTAGGTAATATTATGTCTCTTTTGTTGAGAAAGTCCCAATGAGCCTAAATCCAAGGGTGGTAGCCAGAGGTAGGAAAAAACTCTGGTGTGGGAAGTGAGAGATCTGGGCTGTAGTTGGTCTGTCTGTTATTAACTTGTCACCAATACCAGAGTCACACAGTATTACAGATTGAAGGTAACTTAGAGATCAGCCAGTCCAACTGCCTCATTTCTCAGATGAAGGACTAAGGAGGAAGAAAGAAGGAACTTACCCAAGGTTACACAGAATGGCAGATCTGGAATCTGAACCCAGATTTCCACAGCTGCATTGTGGGAAGTGGGACTCAAACTGAAGTCTTCTGATGCAAAGTTCAGTTATTTTTCAACTAGATCATGTTTCTCTCTTTACTGGGCCTGTTTCCTTACCTATAAAATCATTTTAGGATAGGATTAGGGGAATTCCTTCTCTTCTTTCTTGGCCCAGTTCAAGTCCTTCTCACTTCCATGAAACTTTTCTGATAACTTTGATTGAAAGCAACTTCTCTATACTCAAATTTTCCTCATGAATTTTGGATCCTTCGAGCAGGCTGATTTCAGAAAAGCCTGGAAAGACTTACACAAACTGAAACAAAGTGAAGAGAGCAAAACCTGGAGAAAACTATACACAGTAATAGCAACACGGTGTGATGACCAGCTGTGATAGACTTAGCTCTCCTTAGCAATACAGTTTCAAAAGGTTCATGATGGAAAATGCTATCTGCATCCAGAGAAAGAACTGATGGGAGTCTGGGTGCAGATCAAAGCATATTGTTTTTCATTTTTTAAATTTTGCATGTGTTTTTTTTCCTTTGGTTTGTTTCTTTCACAACACAACTAATATGGAATTGTTTGATATGACTTGCCCATATATAACCTATATCAAATTGCTTACCCTCTTAGGTGGAGGGGGAGTAGGGAAGAAGGGAGGGAGAAAATTTGGAACTCAAAATTTTATTTAAAATATAAATGTAATGGTTATAGATATCTATGTATATGTAAGTATATGCATGTTAATATATATGTCTATATATGTTTGTATGTATATATGTATATATGAATGTGTGTGTATCTTTGCTTAATTGTAACCTTCTGGGGAGGGGAAGAAGGGGAAAAAAGAACAAAACAAAAAGTACATTGCAGAAAACAAAATAAAACTTGCGAGGAAGTAAAGATGGACAGCTCTGAACAAAATGTGTACTATTTATATTATATAGGTTTTACCGAAATGGAAATTAATTGCTTTATATTTTGAATCCTTTCATACATTCTGCTGTGCACATGTCAATGTTTTTTTCTTATTTTGTACTTAAGTTTAAAATTGTAAAAATCACCAAAAATAATGTTAAAAAATGAATGCAAAAAATTATCTTTACATGTAATTGGGATAAAATATTTAGCAGAATAAATCAAAAAAATTTTTTAAAGAACTTTGAATTACTTCTTTGTCCCATACATGTTTGGATTTCCTGTTATACTAATTTGCCAATATACTGTAATCTCCTTATTAGATTGGAATGACACCTAAGACCAAGAACATCCCTCTACTTTGTCTTTGCAGTCCTTATATTGATAACAGTGCTCATAGCATACAGAAGTGCTTTTTTGGCCAGACCTGTGGGGTTTTCATTGATGTGATTACATCGGTCTCAAAGGCGTGGGGAACCTGGAGCCTCAAGGCCATATGGGACCCTGTAGGTTCTCAAGTGAAGCCTTTTGATTGAATCCAAATTTCACAGAACAAATCCCCTTAATAAAAGAATTTGTTCTGTAAAAGTTGGACTCAGTCAAAAGGTCACAACTCAAGGATCTAGAAGGCCACGTGGCGTTTCAAGGTCAAAGGCTGTCCACCCTGGAAAGGAATACCTGGTCAATACAGATAAGCAACAGTCTATAACTTACAATCTGAGAGAGCTGTCCAGAGCCCTATAAGTCAGACAACTAGTATGTGTAAGAGGCAGAATTCAAACCTAGCTCTTCTTTAAAGAATTGAACTGGGAGTCAGGAAGGCCCGAGTTCAAATCCTACCCAAGACATTTACTAGATGAAAGACCTTGAGCGAGTCACTTAATATCTTCAGGCTCAGTTTCCTTATTTGTAAGATGAGGATAATGATAGCACTTGCTTCGTAGAGTCACCATGAAGATCAAATGAGATTTTTTTATATTATATATACATGTACACACACACACACACGCACACACACACACATGTATGTGTATTAAGGGCTTTACAAACCTTAAAGTGCTATATAAACACTAGCTAACTGTTCTTGACTCCAAGGCTGGTGGCCCTCCATCTACTGGACAAGGCTGGCTCTCTTAAAAAAAAACCAAATGTATAGGAATAAAGACTAGAACTGTGATTTCATTGATTTAGGGAACTTCCAAGTAAGGAAACTCTTCCTAACCAATTTAGGTCAGTACCTTCTCTGAGACTTATCATCACAGAGAGTTATCTGGAGCCTTGACAAATTTAAAAGACTGACTCAAAGTCATTCAACCAGTTTAGATCAGAGCCAGGTCTTTCTGATTTCAAGGCCAGCTCTCTACTACTGCTGCTGCTACTACTACTACTACTACTACTACTACTATTATTACTGCTAGCTAATATTTATATGGTGCTTACTATGTACCAAGCACTGTGTTAAGTACTTTATAATTATCATAATCACCTTGGGAGGTAAGGGCCATTATTATCCTCATTTTAAAGTTGCATACAACTGAAGCAAATGGAAGTTAAGTGACTTGACCAGAGTCTAAGGTCAGATTTGAACTCAGATTTGAGCTGACTCTAAGCCCAGCACTCTTCCCACTATACCATGATGACTGTTAATAAGCAGAGGTAGTATTTAATCTTTGCTTTTTCAGTAGGATTGAGTTAAATGTCAACGGGACACAGCCTTAGCTAGATCTGAAGTCAGAGGAGCTTGGCTTTACTCTTAATCCTGCCACATACCAGTTCTATCACCATAGGTGACATTTTCCCAGTAAGACAAGTTCCCAAAGAGCAGTGATGCTTTTTCTCAAACACAGGCCTTTCTTTGCCATAGCTGGTGTTCAGTAAACAACAGAGTATCAGAGTTGGAAAGGATCTTAGCAATCACCTAACCCAACCTATTTCTGAGCAGGAATCCTTTCATAATGTCCCTGAGGCATAAAGGTGATGCAGTGGCTAGAGCAGTAGGTCTGGTTGTGTGATCCTGGGAAAGTCACTTAATTTTTGTCTGCCTCAGTTTCTTCAAATGATGATAATAACAGCACCTGACCAGCAGGGTTGTTGTAAGGATCAAATGATGTAATATTTGTAAAGTGTTTAGCAGTGTCTGGAAGGAACATACTAGGAGCTGTAGAAATCCTTATCCCTTTCCTCCTCTCATTTCTAGCAGGGACATGATTGTGATATAAATACAAAACATGCTAATCCACATTTTTCTTGATTTACTGTAGCTGAAAAAATTATTTTCCACTGGCAAACCTTTGGTTATAATTGTGAGCACCCAGCAGGCATTTAATACATAATGCATTGACTGAGTTCCTTCGAAGTGGGGACTGATGAAAGAGCAAATGGAGTCTTTTGGTTGACTGTGTTATATTCCTCCCATCCCCATTAAACTCTAGTACCTACAGTGAATATAAATTCCTCTATTTCACATTTCAAGAGCCTCACACCTTGGCATCTTTTTGCCTTTCCAACCATTTTACACATTATTCCCCGCTATGCATTTTGCCATCTAGTTGTCCTGACCTCTTTGCTATTCCATTTGTAGGATGATCCATCTCCTGGCTATCCCTTAGGCCTGGAATGAACCAGAGTAAGCTTGGGGCATTGTCCTTAGACTCAGAAACTTAGGGAGAGCTAATTGTAATTGTCTCCCTTTTCCAGAGCTCCGAGTCAGTGTATGAGCATTTATTAAGTGTTTATGAAGCACAAGGCATACAAAGAAATGTTAAAAACTCAATCCTTGCCCTCATCGGTTCTTGTTCAGTGGAGAAGACCACATACAAGTAATGATGCAAATACAAGTATAGTGGCTTGTCATTTTCTTCTCCAGTGAGAATTGGAGAACTGACCTTTAGTCAGAACTCTCCACTATGACCAGTCTGTCTTGGGTAACCCTGCATGGCATAGCTCAGTTTCACTGACCTTCCAAAGTCATCTACCACAACACAGCAGTGATCTAGGAGAGGAATACAAGATATAGCCATAATAGATGACAGGGAATGAACTCAAAGGGAGGGGTGAAATACTGTGAAATACCCTTTGGATATGGTGGGATTTGAGAAAGAAACCAGAGGAATTGCATTTCAGGTATAAGACACAGCCAGTAAAAAGGCATGGATTTGGAAAAGGAACGGGATAGGGAGAGAGCTTCATTTCAACTGTTGTCAGATCGTAGAGCACCTGGACCAGGTAGAAAGAACCTAGCTTAGCGCCTAAATAGCAGGAATAATTAGTTAAAATAAGCTAACACCCTGGGGAGCTCTTCCTAGACTCCCTGGACAGCCTCTCTGGCCTCACCTGGCTTTTCCAGAATCTCTGACCCGTCTGCTCCCCAACCCCTCCTGCATTTTTCCCCCCTTGGGTGCTGAGAACTCCTCTCCCCCACCTCAGTAGCCGAATTTATTTTTAAGATTTGACCGGGGGGCACCCGGGCGTGTTTTGTGGGGCTTGACCTCGGTGCCAGAATTGTTAGTTACAAATGGTAGTTATGGATAGGCTGGGACTGGAACCTGCGGACACTGACTTCCCTATCACGCCCTGAAAAGCACTGGAAGACAGTAGAGCTCCACAGGAGGGCGATCCGCAGGAGTCCCGGCCTTTTACCCACAATGCACAACGCTCCAGGCTGGCTTCACTAGAAGAGCTTGCCCTTATTAAATATGGTAGCACCTATGGATTCGTCAGGCCTGGTCATATGGTCCCACCTCGGGACGGCCCCTTGGAATTAATTGAACCACTCAGAAGGACTTTCGCGGGGATCGACGCAGACTTCGCCCAATGAAACGTTGGGACCGTCCCCTCTCCCTCTGTAGTTTGCGCGGCCGAGCCCAACCAACCAATCAGAGCTCGCCCCCTCTGAGTGAAAGGCCAGCAGCCCAGTGGAGCAGGCAGGTTAGCCGGGAAGTTTGGAGCGGGTGCGCCCATTTTAGCAGGAAGAGAAGGAAGTAGGGGAGGCGGTTTCCGCTCGAACGCGAGACCTCTCCTTAGTTAACTCTTGGCTTTGGGAGCGCGTGTAGGCAGCCGGAGACCGGCGCTCACCTCAGAGGTAAAGGGCGGAGGCGGGGGCCGCGAGGCCCGGGGCGCGCTGGACAGGACGGGCGGGGAAAGGCCTGCCGAGCTGAAGCTGAAGCGGCAGGCACGCGGCGGGGCTGAGATGGCGCAGGCCCCGGGCCGGACAGGGAAGCTCATCGCGCGCTGCCGCGGGCCGGGCGGGGGCGGGGGCGGAGCCGCGGCCGGGACAGGTGGCGCGCGCAGGCCACCGCCGGGGCCGCCCGACCGTTGGGGCGCCGGGCTGCGGAAGGCGCGCGGCCCGCGTGGGGCGGGCGGGGCGGCCTGGGGAGCCGGGCGGCCTGGGGAGCCGGGCGGCCTGGGGAGCCGGGCGGCCTGGGGAGCCGGGCGGCCTGGGGAGCCGGGCGGCCTGGGGAGCCGGGCGGCGGGGACGCCCTTCGCTCACGAAATACGTGGGGAGACTGCCCCCGCAGCTGCCGTCTGCACCCCGAGACCCAAGCGGGGGGGGCCCAGAGCATTTGTCCGAGGGTCGTCGGGAGCCCGCCGCCCTCGCCTCCACGCAGGGGACACCCGTGTGTCTCCCGCATCTGTACTTTATGCGTCTCCCCGAGGGGGAACCCCTCAAATTTGTGCTTTGGTGGGGATCCCCCTCATGCAGAGGCTCCGGCGGAGCCTCCCGGGACGCCTCCGTCCTCTGACTGCGCCCTCGCTCCCACGGCCTGGCGTTTGGTCCCCGCTGCTGCGGAGCGGCCCAAATGCCCCTCGTTAGTTTAGGCGTAAAGGATTTCATGAATGTGGGCGCCCTCCCCACTGCCACAGGCACCCCGCTTCTCACAGAAGGCGTGGTCAGTTCCGACTGAAAAAACCCATCCCCCCAGGACCACCCTGGCCCTAAATGCGCTCTCAGCGTCCGAGGCTCTCATAAGTATTAACTTGCCATATTTTTTGCCCCGCTGGCCGAGGTTTGGAGTCTTTTGCTTCCACGCTGCTACAGGAAAGATTTTGGTGGATGACAGTTTAAAGGAAATCTTTTCACGGTAGTGACAAGTTCACTGAAATGGATGGATTTAACAGTCTTTTCTGAAGTAGACTCAGTCTAGTAAACTTGTACAGAGGCTTTTGTAAATGAACATGAGAAAAATCTTTTTTAGCGTATTCTTAGGAATTCAGAAGGGATGGAGAAAGGGAAAGAATGTGGAACTAGAAATGAAAAGTTAAGAAAAACTTGGTCTGTCCATGAATTCCAAGGCCTTTATGGGACAGCTGCACAGGTTGGAAAGAGAGTGGAAAGGCCTGTGTGGTCACTGACTTCTCTAAATTTTTCCTATTTTGGTTTAAAGTTATAATTGCTAGCTTAAATTACGTATTCATTAGGTGCTCATAAATTATTAATTTTTTACCTGAGCACCTGGTTCCAGGTGTGAACTTCTTAAGGATGAGAGCCAGCAACCTGTAGCTAGTATTCTGAGGCACACAAACTTTTAAATAACTTGAGACTGAATCTCAGGAGAGAGAAAACATAACATCATAAATGTTCTTGGTGACAGAAAGAACATTTTTTTAAGCTTCATTTTTGGGGTCCCAAAGACTCATGGTTAACAGGAGATTTTCTTGGTATTGAATGGGAAAGCGTTGCTAGAAGTTTTGTTGGATGTTTTAATCAAGCAAAAAGACAGTGTTTCAGAGTCCAAGGAAAGAAGGTACCTCCTTCGGCCTGTCTTCATCTTCCTCTGTGTTTGTGGATTTGAAGTTCCCAAGTTTTGTGGCAGAGAATATTTGGCTTAAATTTTTTTTTAACTACAAGGTTTTGTCATAAATACATTTTAACACATGGATTAAAGTAAGTATTGTCTTTTAATTGGATTCTTGTTTTCAGGCTATAGTAACCTAATTAAGAAGCTTAGGTGATAGAAGTAGGTATTAGGATCTAGATGCTGGTATAGATCTATATCTTGGCAGGAGACTTTTTAATAAAAGCATTCTAACTAAAGGTGGTGTAGTATGAACCCCAAATAGAGGGAGAAAGAGCAGTTTTAAGTTGGGGCTCTGTAGCAGCAATCTGCCCATCCCTAGCAGTGAACTGTATTTTGTATCTTATGGCTCTCTAGAATGTGTGGTCTTGTCCTAACTGGCTTGTGAGTTTTCCACTGCTGGGTCTCCCTAGTACTTACTCCACTCCCTGCCTAATGCAGAGAGGTATTGAACACAAGTATTCAAATATGTTGGTTGTCTGATAAGACAGTTGGCTAGGCAGAAATAGCCATGAGGAGGGCAAGATCCATGGTGCTTGCTGGCTTCCAGCTTTGATTTGAGGAGTTAGAAACTCTAGTACGGGCAGTGAAGAATGACTTTTGGACTCTTGATGTGTCCAGGGACTGAGGGGGAGCTGTGTTTTTGTCTTTTTGTACTTAGCACTTGGTTGACCCTTGTCCTCTCTCTGTCAGTGGCCTGGGAAAGCAGGTACTGCCCTTTTTCCTGCCATCTGTGATGAAGCTTTACTCCCAGCTACATCTTTCTTTTCTCCTCAGGGCAGAATGGCTGAACAAGATGTGGAGAATGAACTGCTTGATTATGAAGAGGATGAGGAGCCCCAGCCCATGACAGAGAGCACACCTACACCTGCCAAGAAGGACGTGAAGGGCTCCTATGTCTCCATTCATAGCTCGGGCTTCAGGGATTTCCTTCTGAAGCCGGAGCTTCTGAGGGCTATTGTGGACTGTGGCTTTGAGCATCCATCTGAAGGTAGGCCTCTCCCCCTTCTATTTGCACAGTTCCAGCTATTCACAGAAATAGGTAGTATTTCTGATGAATAATAATGGCTAACATTGATATAGCACTATGAAGTTTGCAAAGTGCTTTACATGTAGTACCTGATTTGATTAGGTTTGCTCTAGAACAGCAGTTATTCAGTTTGGTCTGTAGGATGAAGACATCAAAAACTATAAAATTAGAAGCCACACATTCTCTCTCTCTCTGTCTCTCTCTGTCTCTGTCTCTGTCTCTCTCTCTCTCTCTCTCTCTCTCTCTCTCTCTCTCCCCCCCTCCCCCCCCCTCCCTCCCCCTCTCCCTCTCCCCCTCTCCCTCCCTCCCTCCCTCCCTCTCTCTCTCTCTCTCTCTCTCTCTCTCTCCCTCTCCCTCTCTCCATAACTGGTGATGACTGCTTAGGCATCTAATTACATTTTCTGTGGTCTTCCTTTAGCCCTTCACTTGTCAGGGAGCTGAAGGGCTCTGTTTAAGTCCTTTCTGATCAGGTGCTTTCCTGATTTCTAAAGTCTTGTTTTCTTACTTCACAGTAATTCCGTTTTTTCCACTTAACACTTTGCATCCATTATCCCATTTGATTCTCACACTAACCTGGTGAGGTAGGCAGGCTAGGCATGATATTTCTACCTACAAAGGGAGAATGTTTAAATGATTTGCCTAAAGTGATACAGTGAGCCTGTTCCACAGCTGGGATTCTAGAAGTCTGCTCCCCTGATTCCAAGCCTGATAATCTTCAGAGCATATTCCCCTACTTACAAGAATACTGTTTCTTTCTCAGTCCAGCATGAATGTATTCCACAAGCCATCTTGGGAATGGATGTGCTATGCCAAGCCAAGTCTGGAATGGGCAAGACAGCAGTCTTTGTGTTGGCTACCCTGCAACAGATCGAGCCTGTGGATGGACAGGTACTGGGGCTGGGGAGGGTCTTTCTGTCTTCTGCAATAAGTAAGAAGCCTCTGAAGATGTGGAGAGAACTTCTCTTTCACCTCCATAATCTTCCTTGGAGACAAGAAGTGGGTGAACTTTTTAACGATGTATTTCCAAGTTCTTATGGAATTGGTTTTAATTCAGCAAATGTCTGTTGAGGCTTTGTTCTCAGTCTTGTTAGGCCCTACTAAGGAGAGATGGTAAATTATAGCTTTTGCTCTCAGGGAATAGGTCACAGTATTCCACTTTTTTATATACCTCTTATATACTTAGATGGATTGGTATAAATACATATTTCATCGGTGAAAATTGCAAACTTCTCTGTAATTCTGATGTTGCAGTTTCATGTTGTGTTATGGCAGCACCATCTCAAAGAATTCAGAGTCAGACCACGTCTAATCCTAGTATAGGCATTTATTAAGATTGATACCTCTCATGAAGTGGGCTAAATTCCAAGAGGAACCAGCAACTTCAGAGGAAAGCCAAGATGGATTTTTATAGGGTAAAGATGCAATTAAATAACAAAAATTATGGATATTAAAAAAGCAGGAGGGGTTTGTTAAGGGATTAGGTAATAGGGGAGGGGTCCCAGCCATAATGGAACTGTGCATGTGATTACCCACAATGCATACAGAAAAAAAAACATTTGAGGGGGTATGTATGTATATAATGATATTATAATAAGCCTCTCTATATCATAAGTTCACAGCTGTTGCTATTATTGCACAGGTCCCTGCTTAGGGAAAGTCCCTTCTGTTGTTTTGGAGTCCACATCCTGCTTGGGCATCCTGGTGGTACTGCTTTCTGATTGGCTGACTACTGTGGTCCTGTCTCAGACTAGATGGATAAGGTTGTGATTGAGTGCATAGACACACCTGCTATTTCTGTGGGAAATGTGAATTCTTGGACATACCTTTTGTTCTAGTGAACGGTGAGGTGTATATGAAGAAGTCAGGATATTGAGTGGTGGAGTGGCCAGGTGAGGGCGGTGGGCTCTGCGAGGAAGTTAGAATCTTGGGGCTGGGCAGCTTTATTAGTATTCCTTCACTGACAGTGTTTTTCTATGAGTCATACTTCCACAGAGGGCCCTGCCAGTGTGCTGGAGATGCTTCTCTACTTTTTAAATTTTGTTAAACCCAGGGTAGCCGTAGGACAGGCACATCTCCTTTTTTATGTGTAAACTTCTTTAACGATCTCTTTTGTGCCACATTTTGGGGATGCGCAGCCTTCTTGTGTTGATGGCACCACTAACTTTTGAGTCTGCAGCTCTGAGCTGGTCGGGTGTGAAATAGGAAGCTGTTGGGGCCCGTCTCACAAGAGGTCTTCACCCAAAAGATTGGGTGATCACTTGCTGTGTGCGCTGTGGAGGTGGTTCCTGTCCGGTGGCCTCAGCTGTCCTGCACGCCCACAGTTGTTCCCTCCTGTCTCTGCTTCTTAGAGGCTTCCTAATTTCCTTCACAGCTGTGCTGCTTCTGAGCTCAGGGGACCCTCTTCCCCAAACCCATGGGTTCAGTCTATCTAGATTATATACAGGTTGTTTCTCTTGTTAGAGGGCAGGGGCTCTTTCCCTTTGGTGTTTGTATTCTGTGGGCCTCTGAATAGTCTTAATGAACTCTTGTTTGGTTGATTATCTCTGAGATCTCTTCCTGTGATCCAGCCAGCCAGACTGGATGAGCTTCTCTCAGAGCATGGCTTCCACCTGATGCCTCTAGGCCCTTGTGCAGACCTTTTCCCATGCCTAGAATATAGTTCTCATATCTCAGAAAGTGTTTTTCCTTCAAGGCCCAACCAAAGTGTCCACTTTGTTTCCTAATCTTTCAGATGATTGTATCTGCATATTTTTGGGCATGTGTATACCTTAGTAAAACGTCAACTCCATGAGAATTGGCACTCTTGTTTGTTGATCTCTGTAGCCTCATTGCCAGTCCTTAGGAACTTAACTATGATTTGTTGACTTAACTAGGTCCCTCTCTTTTGTGACTTATTTGATCAGAGTATTTAGAGGGTATTTGAGTTTTCTCTGTAATTCTGTATAGCCTTATTCCAAATGTTGGGCAGCACATTTCTTCTGAATAGATTCTGTTTTGACATATGTTTATATCTATACCTTCTTGCTTTCAGTGAGTTTATAGATAGTGGTCTATACTTGGAGCACCATTAGTATACAGGAGGTACCATTTTTGTGGTACTTTGGTTGCGGTCTTGTGTATTGAATATAGGAAATAACTGGGTGACACAGTGCCAGGGTTGTCAGCTAGGCCATTTTATTTTGTCTCCTACTATGCAGTCTTTCCTGAGAATGGTGTTGATAACATTGGAGTAAGGAGTTTTGTCTCTGCAGGTAACAGTTCTTGTCATGTGCCACACTCGGGAGCTGGCCTTCCAGATCTGTAAGGAGTATGAGCGCTTCTCCAAGTATATGCCCAGTGTCAAGGTAAATCATCTGTCTGCTCTGGGTGCCAAGGTGATTGAGGCTACTACTACCATAACATACTACTAAGTTTAATCAGACATGAACCTCTTATCTATTTGCTGGAAAGGAATTTGTTCCCTTTGCATTTTGGAGCCTTTGGGTGCTCCTCAGTCTCTGGTGCCTTCAACTCTGTTGCTTGGTCAACTTTACAGAACTTGGCCACCATACTGCCTTTGAGGTTTGCCATCATTTATCCTTGAAAGCCTAATGAATTATGCACTGTCTCCAGGGATTCAGAGCTGGAATCCCAGCCCTGCTGTTTTTTTTTAAAATGTGTATCGGTTAATGGGCCAGCAGAGGCTCAGACAGGGCTTCAGGCCTGAGGCTGATCTGCTGGACCTTGACAACTCCTCTCCTCTCGCAGGGAAGGTAACCTCTTACTGTATTCCTCTTGTAGGGTTTGGTCCCCTGATTTTTAGTTATAAGTGGTTGTCTAAACAGGGGACATAAAACAAAAGGGCCAAAAACCTCTTTCTTCCCACCCTTTGTTTGGAAGGTGTGCATGTGTGGATGAGGCAGTGATGTACATGTATTTTGCAGGTTTCTGTGTTCTTTGGTGGCCTCTCGATCAAGAAGGATGAGGAGGTTCTGAAGAGAAACTGCCCTCACGTGGTGGTGGGGACGCCTGGCCGAATTCTGGCCCTAGTGCGCAACAAGAGCCTCATTCTGAAAAACGTGAAGCACTTTGTACTGGATGAGTGTGACAAGATGCTGGAGCAACTTGGTGAGCCTCTGTTGCCGGCTCCTGCTGTCCTTGTGCCCTGCAGCCTGGCACCCCAGGGAGTGCTCTGCACTGTTATGTCTGTACTTGGTCAGGCAAAGGGGACTAGAGCAATGGGAATCCTGCCTGGTGCAATCCTCGCACCTCTGCCCTTCCCTGTTGTTCAGGGGACATTTAGGGTCCGCCTCCAGGCTTTTCTTAGTGGTCTGTCCTGTTCAATTTGCAGGCATTTGCACTCAGAGCCATAGAGACAAGTCTGATTTTTGCCTAAGCAGCATCTGTTTTCAGCCATTTGACTGTGTCACACTGAGGCCAAGCTCTGCCTTGGGGAACAGGAAGGGCAGATTGGGGCCCTAGAGTACTTGGGAAGAGTCCAGGGTCTTCATTTCCCAAGAACAACCTCCCTCTTCCCAGCCCCAAACTAAAAAGTCTTAAGAGTTGGAAGGGAGCTCAGAGACCATCTAGTTCAACTCTATAAAAATCTTTTCAGCAGACCACTAAGGTCATCTAGACTTTGCTTGGAGACCTCTGCTGTGGAGGGCTCCACTGTCTGCCAGGGCAGTGCATTTCACATCTGGATAGTTCCCATGTCAGAAAAGTCCTTTAATGCTAAGCCTAAATTTGTCTGAGTGCCACTTCCTGCCGTCACTCCTCATTGTGCCAGAGCATTCCCATGCACCTGGGAGGAGGACTTTTCATTTGGGACCCTTGGGTCCAGAGCTCAGGGGTTCCAATTTTACTAGTATAGTTAGTAAGAAGAGCACTTGATTTGGAGTCAGCTTTTTTGGAGGTTCAATTCCTGCTCCCCTTTATTAGTTGGGTGGCTAGAAGCAAGTCACTGAACCTCTCTACCTAAGTTTCATTGTAAAATGAGGGCATTGGACTAGATGACCTCTGTGGGTTCCTTCCACCTCTAAATCCTAGCTTCTTTTGACCAGAGATAGATACATACTTCTTCCACCTCCACCTCTCTCTTCGTGTCCCTTAAAGCAGGGAAAGCAAAAGCAATGGGAGCAAGGGGTGAACCAGGGTAACTTCAGGTTTCCCAAATTACTAGCTCTGAATGCATCCCAGGACAGGGTCTTGATATAGACAAGGTTTAGCAACAGCTATCTGCTATAATCTGACCCCAAGTCAGGAGGGAGAGTGAGAAATTAGGTTATGTGTCTTAAGTGTGTCTAAAGTGCCAACTACAGCTAGAATCCCAGCAGCTGTCTCTACCTCAGGCTGCCCTACCCCGAGGCCGTGACACGAGGTACACGGGCGCAGCTGGGTTCCCCACTGACAGCGTGTGTAAGTCAAAGTACCACTCCTTCTTACACCCATCTCTTCCCTACCATTCCTTGCTGTCACCTCACAGCCCAGAGGGCAGCAGGCTTGGGGCTCAATCCTGAGTTTTTCCCCTCCTAGGTCACATGCCCTCTCAGCCCACACCTTATATTTGTTGGGGTTGGGGTGGGGCTTGGGGGCTGCGTGTGGGTGAGTGTGGTTTGTGTGGGGAGACCTTGGCCAGCAGAGACCTAATGCCCCCTTGGTTCTCTCTCTTTGTCCCCCCTTCTTACAGACATGCGCCGGGACGTCCAGGAGATCTTCCGCTTGACACCCCATGAGAAGCAATGCATGATGTTCAGTGCCACCCTGAGCAAGGAGATAAGACCTGTCTGCAGAAAGTTCATGCAGGATGTGAGTTTGAAGAGAACACGCCCCCAGCCCAGCAGAGGAAAATGCCCTTCTTAGCCCCGGCTGCTTTTCACCCCTCACTGGGGAGCAGGGCCTGTCACAGGCTGGACAGTGCTTTGGAGCAGCCAGGAATGGCTTAACTGCCTGCCCTCCCCCGACGACAGAGAGGCCAGAGGCACCGTGGTGTAGTGGAGACAGAGCAGTGGACTGAGTCAGATCTGGGTTCTAAACTTGGCATTAACTCGCTGTGTGACCATGAACAAGTCACATCCCCTCTGGCTCATCTGTAAAATGATGGGGTTGGACTAAATGATTTCCATAATGATTGTGACTCTGAGCTCTTAACACTGAACAGGTGAGCTCTGCTCTTCTCCCCTTCCTGGGTGAGAGGGTGCAAGGAGGGGACCTGGCTGCCTCTAAAGGTTGCTCAGTGCCCAGTTTGCTGCAGCACAGGGTCCCTGGGATCAGAGCTGATGCCAGTTCCTCATGGCTGGAGTCCTTCTAGGACTAGGGTCTACCTCTCTGCCAAGGTGGTGGGTCCCTGTGTCTTCAGGAGCAGGGCATGATTTGGCAGACAGAACCTTCCCCCATGTCAGTTTCTTCCCTTCCTCTTCTGCCCCTGTCAGAAGTCCCTGGGCATTCCCATTTTTGCTAGGTTATAGACTAGCATTCCAACCTGATGCCTTGAGAGTCAGTCCACTGGGCTTTCTTTTTGCCACAATATTGTCCTGCTCTGTTCTCTGAGATGGGGACCCTCCCAGGGAGCCTGGTGTGGAAGTTTAAGAATCCTTGTCCTCCCCCACAGCCAATGGAAGTTTTTGTGGATGATGAGACAAAACTGACACTGCATGGACTACAGCAGTACTATGTGAAGCTTAAGGACAGTGAGAAAAACAGAAAACTCTTTGATCTCTTGGATGTACTGGAGTTTAACCAGGTGATGTCTCAGTGCTGAGTAAGCAAGGAGGGTGTCTGCCTCCTCCCCTGTTCCAAGGTGGGTTGGGCTGTGATGAGGTGTTGATCTCGGTGCTCTCTTGCTTAGGTGGTGATCTTTGTGAAGTCAGTGCAGCGCTGTGTAGCCTTGGCTCAGCTCCTGGTAGAGCAGAACTTCCCAGCCATTGCCATACATAGAGGCATGCCTCAGGAGGAAAGGTGAGCTCCCTCCAGGGAGTGGGGGTAGTCTGAATGACTCTCAGTTCAATAGTGTTTCCCTTAAGCGTAAAGTTCCTTGAGGGCAGGTACAATGCCTACCACATAGGAAGCACTCAGTAAGTTGTCTGTTTACTTGACTCCTTACGCTGTGAAATTCATTTTACAGATAGAGAAACAAACACAGAAGTTGGGACACACAGCTCTTAGGGAGTAGAAGTGGGATTTGAATTTAGGTCTCCAGATTCAAGGTTACCTGTCTCCTTTCTACTGTAATTCAGTTTCCTAATCATTGAGGGATGCTAGATAAAGTGTACGTGGGTGGAGAGAGGGAAGGCTGTGGGAGATGGAGGTAGGCTAGGGTAGAAAAAACTTGCTTATCTCAGTAATTTGGTAAATTGAGTGTCTCCTATTTGTCTTAAGGAAAAGACTGTTTAGGTAGAGCTCTTTAGGCATGAAATTTACTATCTTTACCAACTTCCAGATTATCACGATACCAACAGTTCAAGGATTTCCAGAGACGGATCTTGGTGGCCACCAATCTCTTTGGTCGGGGCATGGATATTGAACGGGTCAATATAGTCTTCAATTATGATATGCCTGAGGACTCTGATACCTACCTGCACCGGGTAAGAGCTTGACCTTGGTTTTTGAGACTGTACTTCAGCAGGCTGGCCAATGCCAATTACCCCTAAGGGTAAGGTCTTGAGGAAAGGTTGGCATGGGGAGTAGGAAGCCCATCCTGTGGCACTTAGGATTCTAGAATGTCAGAACTGGAAAAGCTCACCTAATCCAGTGCAAGGTAAGAAAACTGAGGTCCAAACTTGCCCAGTGTCCCACTGATTCCAGCGTTCTTTCCACTGCTATATTTAAACATATCTCTGCTGTTGTCTGCAATGAGGGATCCATGGTAAACATTCATCTTCTAGCTCTGATGTCATTTCCTGGTTACTGCAGGTTGCCAGGGCTGGCCGATTTGGTACCAAGGGCTTGGCCATCACTTTTGTCTCTGATGAGGGAGACGCCAAGATCCTTAATGATGTACAGGACCGCTTTGAAGTAAATGTGGCAGAACTGCCTGAGGAAATCGATATCTCCACGTACAGTGAGTGTCCAGGGCTAGGGGCCTGGCCTGGGCTGGTTCTTGTCAGACCTTAGGTCATGACCAGGCTTTCCCAAGCAGCTAAGTGAAAACTGAGGGGGAGGATAGTATAGAGGGATGGTGCCAGGCTGGGGCCTCTTGGAAGGTTCTCAAACTAAGAATTATTTTTTTCTCTTTTTCTACAGTTGAACAAAGCCGATAACCAAGAGCCACAGACGGGACCATTGGGGCCACCCCCGCCACCGTTTGCTGCTTTTAATGTTTTCTTTACTAAGTGACAACGGATATCACAACTATTTTTACTTTGTTTTTAAAGCTTGTAGATTTGTGTAAGAATAAACTTTTATTACAAAAGCCTCACCTTTTTACTTTTTTAGAGGGGAAGAGAGAAGCACATCAGGGTCTAATCATTGTGGGTTTGTGGAGAACAGAGGAGGCCGTAACCATATCATGTATTAACTCAGTCTGTTTAATCTGAAATGTCACCTTAGAAAGCTTTAAAAAAAGATAAATATAAACAAATAAAAAAGTCCGCTGACAGAGCTGCCTGTGCCCCCATCAGTAGATGAAGGTATGGACAAGCCTCTTTGTACCGTTTGCCTCAGTCACTGTCACTCCTCCAATATGAGAAAAAAGGAAAGCTCATCTTGTGTGGTGCGGGCCTTTGGTGCCAAAGCTGGGGTGGGGGACGTGAGCCTGGCTTAGCCCAGAGAGCATCTTCCCCAGGCAGCTGGGTCCAGTCAGGATGGAATCATGAGTGGCATGTTTTTGAACCAGGGTGATTTCTCTGCCCTCCCTCAGAATAACTTGAGCTACATTTTGGTTCCCTTGAGGGCTGGCTTTGCATCCCTTGAGCTTTATGTTCCTTGAATGAGGTCTGCTTTGGCGGGAAGACAGACTCCTTAGGAGTAGTTGGCAAGAAAGGTTATAGAAGAGGCAGCAGAATCATTCTTTGGCATGTGCAAAAGCTGCAGGGTCCCCACAGGGTTGGGGGGGCACGGTGCCGCTCACATCCCAGACTCCAGGGAACGTCTGAGGGCCTGGGGGACAAAACATCACTGTTAGTTTGGGGCCCTCCTCAGGCCTGCCCACCCTACCATGCATCCCCCGAGCCTTCCTCCTGCACTTACCCGACTCTGACTGGTTGTAGAGGTGGAAAACTCATTGTACTTGCTCTGAGTGACTATGCAGGCCCAGCGCCGGTATTCTTCTCGAACCTGTAGGGAAATTGAGTGGGGCTGGATGAATCCTAGGTTGGGTTCTTGGCTTTGAATACAAGAATCACATGCTTTTGACCTCTTGGGCCTCAGTTTTGTAAGGCAGGTGGCGGTTAAGTGCCAGAGGGAGGATTTGAACTTTGGAATCTTCATCTTCCCAGTCACCTAGGCTTGCAGCCCAGGTAGATCATCTGCAGTTCCTCACACACCCCACACCACCCCAACATCAGGCTAATTTACTGTCAAGTCCCCTTGCTTCCACAACTTATGTATATGGGCTTACTTCTCTTTTCTGCTACTGCCACCACCCTCACATGGGCTTTTATCATCTCGTGCCTGGACTTGGAATAACTTTTCAGTTGGTCTGCTGGCTACAAGCCTCCCCACTGCAGTCCATCCTCTGTTTATTCTCTCCAAAAGTCTAGATCTGACCACATCACCCTCCCTATTCACTGAACTCCAGGGGCTCCCTATTCCTTCCAGGAGCAACTGTAAAATCCTCTGGCACTCAAAGCCGTGCACACTCAGCTCCCCTCACTGCCTTTCCAGTCTTAACACCTTGCTCTAGGATCCCAGCGACACCGATTTCCTTTCTGCTCCTCAAGCTAGCCACTCCATCTCCCAAGACTGAACATTTTCACCAGCTGCCCCCATACCTGTAATGCTCTCCCCTCTTCACCCCCAGGTTTCTTCAAGTCCTAGCTAAAATTCCATCTTTTACAAGAAGCCTTGCCCAACCCCCTTGATTATTTCCCAGTTACCCACTTAATGCAGTACTACTTAATGTAGTTATCTCCACTAGACTAAACTGCTCCGAAAGGAGGGGTTCTCTGTTGCCTTTCTGTGAACCTCCAATGCTTAGAGCAGTGCCTGGCTCCTACTCAGCACCTTAATAAATGCTGACTGATAAGTCCCACATTCTTTCTATGACATCAGAGCTCTCTAGGTTCCATCCCCCTTACGTGCCAGGTCCCAGACACAGGGGCTGCCCTGACCTTCTTGTTGAGAAGACAGTGTAGCAGAAAGAGGAAGCAGCCCTGGAAGCAGTTGAGAATGGTGAAAACATAGGCCAGGACGTGACTGTGAGGGCTGAACAGGAACAGACCAAAAATCCAGGTACAGCCCAGGATGCAGAGCTGAGCAATGGCTGTGAATGTCAGCACCCTGGTGGGCAAAGAGCAAGACAAGGGTGATGGTTGGGCTCACCTCTGATCGACCAAGGCCTCCTTCTAACAGCCCAGTCTGGGGTCAGCCCTTCCTTTCCCACCAACACCCCCTCCACTTTATACCTAGCTTTCTTTAACTTTTCCATGTCAGGGTTGATCTCTGAGAACTTCTGTGTGAGTTTCCAGACAGTGATCACAAAGATGAAGGCATTGAACTGGGGAGGAGAGACAGACTTGGGTCAATGTTCTGGGCCATCATCTGGAGTAATCAGTACAAGGGGAGAAGTTGAACCTGGGCGGGGGGCGGGGGTAGTGAGGGGCTGAGGTAAGTGGGAAATGTCTCTGTGCTCTGGTGTCTAGGACCATAAGCTTAGGGGTTTGAAGGCCAGGGAGAACTGGAATAGGTAATGATGAGTGACTTACTGCAATGATGAGCGTAACGGGCCCTAGGAAGCTCCAGATGAAGCCATCTTCCAGGCTCAGCCAACAGCTACAGGGAGGAGAGGGGAGGGTACCATCAGTGAGATCCCTACCTGTTCCTCCCCCCACCCATAGGGAAGATAGAGAGATGAGGGGAAGCCCTTATACCTGAGTGGAGAGGGAGAAAGACAAGGATGGGAAGGGAGAGGAGGAAAGAAGGCAGGGAGGAGAGGGCTGGAGGTGAGGGCAGAGCGGGCACAGGAGGGCCAGGAGGGGCCACACTCACTATCTGGGGCGGCCGTAGCCCTGGCTGTTGACTGCAGCAGAGATAGCCACGATGATGGCGGGTGTTCCGTAGCCCAGCAGGCAGAGCCAGCGCGTGCGGAGGCTAGGCCCTGGGAACACGCGCACCACAAGGAAGTAGAGCTCCAAGCCTTCAAGGCACATCCAGCAGAAGCCCGCCAGGAAGAAGTAGTGCAGCAGACCAGCCACAAGGCGGCAGCGCAGCCCCACCTGCGGCCGGGGGAGAGACAGTTCGGTCAGCCCGGGGCCCTCCGTACAGAGGACAAGACTGAGGCCTGCAGAGGGGAGGCGCTTGGCCAACCGCACACAGCCAACGAACCCAGGGCCCATGCAGTTCTCTCATTTGTCTTTCTCCATGCCCTGGCCAACTCCTGACCCTCTGGGTGCCCAGAAGCCCTAGAGGGTATGCATACCTGGCCTTGGCCATGGTTTTCACTGCCAGCCAGGAAGACAGCGGAACCCACAAAGAGACAGAGGCACAGGTGCAGATGGATGGTTGTGCGGGAGCCTTGGATTGACCGGCACAGCAGGAAAGTGAGGATGCAGAGGAGTAGGCAGAGCAGGGATATTCCCAGTCCCACCTTGGTAATCATTGACAGAGTCCAGTCCTGGGACCAAGCAGAAGGTCAGGAAGCTTTCTAGGACCCGGCTGGTGGGCCCAAGATCAGTAGAACACTCCCCTAGATGTCCCCCTGCCCCATACACACCCCTACCCTTTGATTCCCTCTCATGTGTCTTGATCCTCCCCGACCTCATCCCTTTCCCCCTGATCCACCCCTCCTCTTTCTGACACCACCCCCCTCCTTCTACTGGACTTCCCCATTCCCTCTGCCCCCTCTCACCTCCACATCATATTGAGCCATGAGGATGGCAAAGCTGCTAAGGTGGGTACAGTTGCAGGTGGTAGTGGTCCCTTTGCTTATCCATTTCTTACAGCCAGTGGTTGCCCAGTGACCACTCCCATTATTGTTACGTTCCCAGAAGGCACAGATCACTTCTTGCCTTGGCTCACAGGATACGTTCTGTGGGCACAAGAAAGGAAATCTCATGGAACCCTGGGGCAGAGGTAGAACTTTCTGACTGACAGCTGGACTCTGGCTGAGAAAGCTTCTTCATCGCAGGGAAACTGAGGCTAAGCCCCACACTCCCTGATGATAGTAGAGTTAAAGAAAATAAGTTGGAACAATTAATCAGCACAGGGCTCTGTATCAGCCTCTGCCTGAAGATCTCTGGTGTTGGGGGATGGGGCCCCCAGTACCTCCAGGGGCAGACCATTCCACTTTTGGAACATTCTATTCCTCAGGAAGTTTTTTCCAGTCATTAAACCTAAACCTGTCTCTAACCACTCTCCCCTTGCTCCTAGTACTGCCTTCTGGCGACAAGCCGATTAAATCAAATTCCTTCCCTTTGAAAACAGTTATTGATATCTGCCATGAGTCTGCTTTTCTCCAGGTTAAACATTCCCAGAATCCTTCATCTGATTCTCTTATGTCCAGAGTAACACAGAAGGGACTTGCTAGTTCTCTCCAACCCCCAGCCCCCAAGGGGCACTCACTCGGTGGGAGAAGGTAAACGTGACTGGGGAGCTGAGATTTCCAGTGTCCTCATTGCTTAGGAAAACTGTACTGACAGCAGAGAGCAGAACTGGAATGCCCTCTCCCACTGGGGCTTCATACACTTGCTGCAGGGCAGCCTTCGTTTCAGGCTCCAAGACAAGTGATGCGTTGGCCAGCAGTTTCTTCATGTGTTCAGTGGAGAACAGGCCCACAACAGCCTTTTCTGTTGGGGGGAGAGGGGTACAGAGAGGCAGGCAGTGAGTAAGCCTCCACTTCCAATGTCAAGCCTTCCAGAAAGCCTTTCCTTCACTCTACCTGTACCCCCTGCCACTCCCAGTTCTGTTGTGCTTCTACTAGAGAATGCCACATACTTCTCTATCTTTTTCTCATATTGCTGTGCTCCAAACAGACTGAATGATTGACTGGGCTCACATCTTTGCTTTTGCTCAACACTGTTCCTCCATCTGGAATGCTCTCCCTCCCCTTCCCCACTTCTGGTCCCTTCTTTACAGTCCAATTCCCATGCCCCCTCAGAAAGTCTTCCCCGATGCCTCCAGGTCCACAAAGATGGCATTCATTGCTCTTAGGCACTGTTGTATAATAGAGCTCTTTCAACTGCTGTTTTCTCTTCCTATTAGACTATAAACAACATGAGGGCAAAAACCCTGTCCGGTAGACCTTGTACAGCATCCAGTTCCCAGCAGGGTACACAGGGTTTAGTCAGTGTTGAATGAATGAATGTGCACTTGCTCACCTAAGCCTAGATCTCCTCATCCTCTACCCCAATCATCTGGACCAGTTCTCACTGTTCCTATCAGTTCACTGACCTCAGCCTGTCCTTGCCTGTGGGGTTGTCTCTTTTTCAACCTGCCTGGTGCCTCCATCCTGTCCCTGTTACCTGAGCCATCATGTTTCCGAGCCAAACTCCAGTCCAGCCTCATCTTCGAAAGGCTCCTGCCCACCTCAACGCTCCCGTTCCGTTCTCCCGTAATGTTCAAGGACAGCTCTGAGGAAGGAGAAAGAAGTCAATGTGGAGGCTGGGAGAGACTGGAAAGAGAGAGAGGTGGGGAACTGGGAGGGCTTGCTTACCTGTGTTGTTTGGAGTATGGAAGACCAGGGACCCATTGGGCAAGGTCTGGGCAAGGGCTCGAAGGATTTGTTCAGAGCCAGAGAGTAAGTATGTGGCCACTTGAAGTCGGGTCTCTAGAGGCAGGTGCTCCAGGTCTCTGGATGTCTCCAGAAGACTCTCTATATCCTTTGTGAATTCCTGGGTTTGGGGTCGGGAGAAGAACAGAGAGTGAAGAGCTGTTAGCCTTTAGGGGCTCCTCACCATACTGGAAAACAGCAGTCAGTGAGAACTGGTAATGACACAGGGTTCATCCTATCATAGTCAGATCCTGGCAGTCATGAACTTTCATCCGGAAAGGATAACTAATTTCTCCTCTTTCCCTCCTCATTTTTTCTGCCTATATAACCCACCAATGGACAGATCTGCAATAAGCAAAAACAAGGGATGTATATTGCACGTGTGTGCATGTGGGGTATCAGTATTGGATCATCTAGTTGAACTCCCTCATTTTACAGATGAGGAAACTCAGGTACAGAGAAGGGGAGTGACTTAACCAAGGTCACATAGCTAAAAACAGAAGTTCTAGGGTTTGAATTAAGGTTTTCTAAACCCTAATCTCCCATTCTTTTCATTATACTAAACTCCTCAAGAGCTAGAAGGATCTTTAGAGAAGCATCTGCTCTGTCCCCAAATCTCTTCCTTCCCTCCCCCATTTACTCTCTAAGATTAGACCTCCCTATCTCACCCAGGTTGGACATGTAGTGGTCACTCATGGACTTGATTCAGTAGGTGCTGGTCAGCATGCAAGCTTTTAAGCTGCCCCATTTTTCCAACCTAGACTAGTTTGCATATCATTAGGAACCTGGTTCCTCAGGTGATGGCGCCACATTGACACACCCAATCACTTGTAATCCTTCTGACACTCAAGATTCTTCCACTAAAGGGATCCACGAGCTTCTGCCCCCACAGTAGCAAGGACTGTAGGTGTGTATCAGCCGGTCCAACTCTACTTTCCTTGTTTTTTTTAAAAACTAGTTGAGTAAACTGAGACTCACAGATTTATGAAGTGATGGACACAAGGAACCCAGAAAGTAAGGAACTGTTCTTGAGAGCAAATTGGGATCTGACTCCTCATTCAGTACACTTTTCACTATAACCCACTGCCATACTCTACACCAGTGTGTATGTATGTGTGTATATATGTATGTGTGTGCATATATGTGTACATGTGTGTGTCGGGGGGAGGGCATATCTGTGTGTCCTAGTAGGTAAACAGCATTTTATGACCATAGACCCATCTTCCATGTCATGCTATCACTCAGCAGCAGGACCAATTCCTCCTTTCTCCTGGGATCCAGGGTCTTCTTACCTTAATGGATTTCTGGGCAGAGAAATTTTTGAATTTGCTGGTGAAAAATCTCAGTTGGTTGAGGAAGTTCTGGAGAGAAGGAAAACAGGAACAGTAATTAGGGGTCCCAGAGCCTGGCTGGGACAGTGGGGCAGGAGGGGGGTCATAGATGGTCTCAGGTTCCTACCAAATACTCACTCACCTGACTGACTCCAGAAGGTGGTGTCCAGGAGGGGAAGGAGATCTCTGTAAGGGAAGGAAGCACCATTAGTGGGGCAGCATGGAAACATAGGATTTACTGCTAGAAGGAACCTAAAAGATGATTCCACCCACCTTCATTTTACATCTAAGGAAACTGAGCACTAATAAACAGGGATGGGCAAAGCTGGGAATAGAACACAGGAACCCTGACTGCTGATCCAGGGCCCATTGCCCTCCACTTCCCAGTTATGATTCCAGTTGAATATCCCCAGAAGGAGAGCCCTACTTTGACCATGACCTGGGACTATGGTTATTGACCTAATAAAGCATGCACAAAAATAAGCACTTCTATTGGATACTTTTCATATCCATCTTCTTTTACTGACACCTCCCTTGTAATCCTTTCTCAAGTTGTCCAACCTAAGGCTGCTAGACACGTGGGAGCATAGGATTGGATGCAAGAAAGGCCCAAGATCTCTGGATTCTTAAGTTGGGCTCAGTGACTCCCAATATGGCCACAGATAGAATTCAGGGAGTCAGGGAACTTCAATGAAAATTTTCACTCATGTCTAAGCGAAATTGAGCATTTCCTTCAGTTATTTTAAAAGTTTTCTTTGGAGAAGGGTCCAAGAGGTTTCAGCAGACTGCCAAAGGGGGTCCCAAAAGGTTCCAAACCCCTGACTCTGGTGGAACATCATGGAGAAATGAAGGCCCTTAAATTAAAGGACATGCCTATGAGTACAGCTCCACTATGGAGTTCACATTGGATTTGAACCCAGATTCTGAGTCCAAATCCAGCCTTCTTCCACCTGTCCCAGATCCTCTCAAAATCTACCCAGATCCACCCAGGTCAGGTGCAGAGTAGGGATGATTAACCTGCCCCAGCCACTTCTTCTTCACTGAGGAAAATGAAGAGAAGGAAAGTGACTTCATCCCTGGTGAGAATCAATTTCCCACCTGACCAAGGATGGAGCAGGGATGTGGGCTGAGAGGCTCACTTAGCAAGGAGTGGGCAGGGCCAGGATCTGAGCCTTGGTTTCCTTGATTCCCAAGTCCACTTTCTTTCCTTCTACCATGTGGCCCCCTTGCAGAACTGGGGTCCTGGGTCCTGGATCCCTGTTCTCCTCACTTCCTAAGGTCTTAGATAACGGCAGCTAATTCCGACCTTCCATCCCATGAAGTTTCCACTTTTAAAAACAGGAACTTGGACCTCTCTCCTGTTGCATTTCCCCTTACAGAAGAAAGCCCAACTCACTGGCTGCCATGAGCTAGGGTTAGAGCCTGGATGTGGGGGAGGGGAGGAAGCCTTTCATCCTTACCAGTAAAGGATTTGAGGTATACTTTCAATTCTCTAAGTGCCTTTAGGAGCTAGACTTAACCTGCTCAGAAAAGGCCTATTTAGAGCCCTGGCTCTTCTTAGGCTACACATCGGGGGCTGAACAGTCTGAAAGTCAAGGTCAAGGGGTCCATGGTTCACTCAGGACAGCCCCTATCTGTCAATTTATAAAGCCTTCCTTCATCCATGCCTGTGAGGCAGATGGAATGTGCTCTCTCTCTCTCTCTCTCTCTCTCTCTCTCTCTCTCTCTCTCTCTCTGTCTCTGTCTCTCTCTGTCTCTCTCTCTCTCTCTGTCTCTCTCTGTCTCTCTCTGTCTCTCTGTCTCTGTCTCTCTGTCTCTCTCTCTCTCTCTCTCTCTCTCTCTCTCTCTCTCTCTGTCTCTCTCTCTCTCGATTAGCAACCTGAGCTCAGAGTGAGTCCATGATCACAGAGCAGAGTGCCAGTTAGTGCTGGATCAGACTGAGAAGTCCCATCCCCACAGCTATCCCTCTTCCCACCAAACCGGTACTGGAGTACCTCAATGCCCACAGGCTCCATGCTGTCTGGTTGGTACTTTTCACATTCTGTTCCCTATAGTGCTTGAGCCCAAACTTCCTCTTCCATCTCAGAAGTTCCTAGTTCTTTGTAGCTGACTCCCTGCTATAAATTGTGGACAGCAGTCTTAATTCCCCTTGGGTGGCCCTGCCCTATCTCCTTTAGTTCTGATTTCTGGGGGAAGCATCACCCCTTCCCCATACAAGCTGCTTTCTCCCTTGGCTGGTTCACTCAGGGAGCTTCTCATAGACACATTGAGTGCCTTGATTTGTCCCCTGGGAGTCCCTGGACTGCCTCCCACAGTGTTGTGGGTCTACATGCTCCCTAAAGGCATACCTATGCACCCTTTGGACTGGTCCCTGCTGCTTTTGGCAAAGCCCAGTTTGTACTCAGAGCTATAGCTTTCAAGAGGTTTTTCCATACAGGCCCCATGGGGTACACAAAGGGAGCTGTTGAGCAGACATTCATCCATGTAAGAGGAAAGGAAAGAGGGTAAGGGGCAACTCTGGTTTAGACACAAAAGAGACTTAGGTGGGGCCTTTGGACACCCTGGCATCTTCTGCCACTGTCTGTCTGCAGGGAAGGATGGGAACTAGGCTGGACAGAAACATCCCAGGCTCTTGGAACCTACAAATCTCTCCCTCCAGTGTTTATATTACTTCCTGGCCTGGGCCTCCTGAGACAATGATCTGAGGGAAACGAATTTCCTTCCATTCTCCTCTGGGGTTGAAACTGGCCCAACTTGTAGACTCCTGTTTATTATAAAATTATAGAACTAGAAGGGAATGTAGAGGTCATCCAATGTAACACCCAAATGTTACAGATGAGGAAACTGAGGCCCAGAGAGGTTATGACCTGCCCAGATTGACACAGGTATTACTCATGCAAGGTGAGATTTGAACCCAGGTCCTCTGACATCAGGAGTCCTTTCCACTGCTCACAACTGTGCCTCAGTTGCACTGTAACTTCCTTAGAATACTTCTTACTCCCCCTTTCTGCTTCCAAAGTCTCCCCCTGCCTTCAACCTTTGGCAACCTCTTCCCATTTCAGTTTCCATCTGTCAAATTTTCACCCAATCCAGATATCCCAGAACTCCCCTCTCAGTTAAGTGCCATCGCTGCCTCCTACTCTTGGTCCTCTGTTTAATTCCTGCTCTCATGCTAGGCTGAATACAATACAAGCTGAAGATCACTCAAGAACCCTAATCTTCCAGTTCCTCAATCAACTCAAATCTCATCACTGACTCACCTGCTTCAGGCAGTTATACATCTTTGATCTCACCATTCATTACCCTGCTTAGATGTGATATCTGAAACCAAGACTGCTGATGCCACTAAGTAAGAGCATAGAGGGAGAAGAGCACTTACAAACAAGCCTTAGCATACACCTAAAATTAGGATGTAATTCTAGGGTCTTAATTCTAGTGCCTTCCTTCTGTTAATTATCCTGCAAATAACTTGCTTGGCATATGTTTGTTTGCATGTTGTCTCTCCCATTAGATTGAGGTTGCCTTTGCCTCTTTTTGTATCATTGGCACTTAGCACAGTGTCTGGCACATAGTAGGGACTTCATAAACGATTGCTTGATTGGATGATGAGCTAGTCTAAGAAACAGAGAAGAGATGGTTAGACAGGTAGAAGGAGCCAAGATAAAACAACGTCACAAAAATCCAGAGAGGAGAATGGTCAAGAAATGTCAAATGCTGTAGAGAGAGCAAGGAGGATGAGGACTGAGAAAAGACCATGAGATGTGACAGGGGATCATTAGTGAATCTGAAGAGAGCAGTTTCAGCTGAGTGGTGAGGCTGGAAGGAAGCCAAATGGCAGGAAATATAGACAGGGGAGAAAGCGTAAGTACTGAGTGCTGAGTAGTAGACTTCTTCGATCTAGAACTCACAACCACCTGTCATTCCATATCCTGCTTAAACCTATTCCTTGTCCTTACCATAACCTGGTCCAGTCTTTTCATCCCTCTTCTTTCCTAGGACATTACCTCTACTCTAATCCTTTCCTACTCTAGACCCTTTCTCAAACTCTACCACCTTCTCCTCTCCAATCCCTTGTATTCGTACGGTTTGGCTGCTCGCACCTTGCCAATCAACAGGCATTCATTAAATGATCACCTTGTGCAAATGCCAGGGAAACTAAGAAAAAGCAAAAACAGCAAGGACCCTAAATGTGAGTGACCGCAGCATGTATAGAAACAGGGATATGCTAGATAGAAACAAAGTAGATGTATGTCCCTTAGAGGGGAAAAAACACTAACTAGCTGTTTGTAGGACTAAGAGAGGCTTCCTCGAGAACCAGAGTGGTGAAGCAAGCCAGAGATTTTAAGAGAAAGAGGTGAGGAAGGAGGGCATTCCAGGTAGGGGGGACAGCCAGAGCAAAGGTTTGAAGATAGGAGGTAAAGCACTGGGTTTAGGCAACAGCAAGTAAGCCAATATGGCTGAAACTTAAGGTTCATAGAAGGGAATATTGTATTGAAAGACTGGAAAGGTAGAAAGGGGCCAGGTTGTAAAGACCTCTAAATGCATCTGGAGATTTTATTTGGTTCTGGAGATTTGAGGGAGCAACTGAAATTTATTGAATGTAGATGATATAATCAGACATAAGTTTTAAGAAGACCACTTTTTCAGCTGTATGTAGGATGGATTGGAATGGGAAGAGACAAGAAGCAGGGAGACTAATTACAAAACTACTGAAATAGTTCAGGAGAGAAGTGACAAGGCCTGATGTGCAGGATGGTGGCCTTATGCAAGAAGGTAAAGGGAGACAGAAGAGAAACGTTGTAGAAGCTGAAAATGAAAAATGAGACTGGATGATTGAAGCTGGAATTTCTAGTTTCTTTAGTGTCTCCCCCAAAGGCTGTTGTCTGGGGAAAGTCCTGCATAAGACCTTCACAGATCCTTTCCAGATTCAGCTTTCAGAACATTTCCTCCAAGAAATGGACTCCTTTCATCTCCCATCCCTAAAGATCTGTATTGCTGGGAAAGGGAAATATGGCAGATGGAAACCAGAGAGAGGGGGCTGGTTTGCTTGACAGCTATTGGAGAAGGGAAGTTTGGGTCTGGGAGGGAACCTGGCACATGGTGATGGAGGGGGCCCACAGAGGCAGGCTTCTGCACCTCCTGGGACATTAGTATCCTTATCAGAGGATCAAAGTTATCATATCTCCCTCAGTCAGTTCACCAGGATTTATGGAGCACTTCCTACATGCCAGGCACTGTGCTAGGCACACTGAGGGCACAAAGAGAGGCAATGATTCAGTCTCTGCACTGGAAGATGTGCTCACAGTCTAATGTGAAACAACTGTGTCCAGACAAGATCCATGCAGTGTAAATGGGAGGTGAAATCAGAGAGAAGGGAGGGCTTTGTAAACCTGAAGTGCTGTGGAGATTGTGCTATTAATTCTAATGATCCCTCCTCCCCTCAGGCGGAAACCCCTGTTGGTCTCTGTGAGGTTGAGCGCAGAGGGAGTCCTACCCAGGATGGGGCAGATGGGGGAGGGGAGAGAAAGAAAGGACACAAGAAAAGAAATGAAATGGCCCAAGTAATGGGGCAGGGGAGGTAAAAGCTATTGGATAAGAGAGGGAAAGTGGCCTAATGGAGGGAGAGCTAGGCTCAGAGTTAAGAAGATCTGGGTTCAAGTTTCCCCTCACACACATACTGGCTCCATGATTGAAGCTGGAATTTCTAGTTTCTTTAGTGTCTCCCCCAAAGGCTGTTGTCTGGGGAAAGTCCTGCATAAGACCTTCACAGATCCTTTCCAGATTCAGCTTTCAGAACATTTCCTCCAAGAAATGGACTCCTTTCATCTCCCATCCCTAAAGATCTGTATTGCTGGGAAAGGGAAATATGGCAGATGGAAACCAGAGAGAGGGGGCTGACTCCATGGGGAGTCTCCAAGGTCCCCAGCCTCTCAGTGCCTCAGACACCTGAGAGGACAGTGAGCAGGGCACTGGGAGAGAAATCACTGTCTAGTCCCCTCCAAAATATCCCTCCTCCATCAGTCTCCAGTGTTGCCAGGCAGGTCAGACTCCTGTGGCCTCAATTCCTTCTTCTGGGTTGTACCTTAGAAAGAGGTTTGAACCTCCCAGCTCTGAGTCAAGATCTGGCCACAGCATTTGGATGAGGTTTCCTGAGAGGGACTGAGCTGGGATGGACAGAATAGGGAGAAGAGGAGAGTTCCCAGGATTTAGAGGTGGCCCCTGTAGTGAGAAGCTAAGGGCACTGAACAGAGAGAGCCCCAGACAGGGAGGGGCCTGGGGAAGGTCAGAGGGGGCCCATATGAGGAGGCAAAGGGCACTGGGGAGAGGTAGACTATGCAGGGAGGGGCTTCTCTGCTCTCAGCTTAACAGAAAGAGCCCTTCAATGACTCCCAGGCTAGACAAAGAATGCAGGAGAGATTTGTACCTTGGCAGTCATTCAGAGTGGCATTCGGGAATGTCTTCTCCCCAGACGGAAGTGCATATCCAGGGATGCAGGTGCAGTGATAACTTCTCTCTGTATTAACACAGTCTGCATTCTGACCACAAGAGATATTAAGGGGTGGTGCACATTCATTAACATCTGCAACATGAAAAAGAGAAAAAAAGCAATGAGACATACATTTTGCACACAACCAATGTGGTAATTTGTTTCAACTGTCTACAGTATGCTAGGAAAGAAATATTTGTTGGTTGAAAAAAAAAGAAAAAGCAAGGAAAGGAAAGATCAGGAAGGTTGTGAAAGGGGGTGGACTCAGGGACACTGCCAAGCTCCATCTCCGAATGCTCTCTGGGACCTTCCTGCTGGCATATAAGTACAGAAATCTCTTCTCAGGCCTCTGACAGTAAAAGGGAGAAAAGATAGAGGAGGTAACTTGAGGAAGCCAAGAGGGATTTCTGAGGATGGGGCAGATATGAGGAGCCCATGGCCAAGGAGAAGCTGAGGGTCAGGTCATGGTCTCCAGGGTCAGCTCCAGGGGAGAGGAGAGGGCATGAGGTGGAGGGCACCAGTAAAGGGGCTGGCCTGAGCAAGGAAAAGAGTCAAGTCTTCCCCAGAAAGAGAGGAACAGGAGAAGAGAATGGTCTGGGAGGGATGATGGCCAGGAGGTCAGGGAGCTCTGGGAGGGAAACCTTGATCTTTTCAGTAGAGTAAGAGGCCAGGTCCTCTGCTGAGACCCCAGTGGGGAAAGGGTCATGGGCATGAGGGTGTTAAGGAGACAAAGCAGGGTTTTGAATTGTCCCATTGGAAGGGAAGAAACTTTAGGAATACTACAGAGATGAAATTGTGGACAAATACAAAGATTAGGCAGGTAGTATGACCTGTAATCCCTGTTCCCTGAGAAGGAGGCTGAGGTGGATCTCTTGAGCTCTGGAGTTCTGAGTTATAGGAGATTTAAAGCCAATTTAATGTCTGTACTAATCTGGTACCAATACAATGAGTTCTAGGAGGGGAGGGCTGCAAGGGTGCCTAAAGATGGGAAAACTAGACCAGATTGGAAATGGAACAGGAGAAAAGTTACTTTACAATCAATGGTGGGATTGGGCTCAGGAATGGGTGCTGCTCTTCCATCTGGTGAGATTGGGAGACTAAGGAAAGAAAGAAGAAAGAGAGAGAGAAAAACAAAAAAAGGAAAAGAAAGAAAAAGGAAGAAGAAAAAAGAGAATGAAAAGATTATTGTCTAGCAGGGAAGGTCCAGTTAAAATCAGACAATAGGAACTTGATATGGGATCCCATGTTGAGAGCTGGAGGGACCTCTCCAACCTCCACCTTTCACAGATAAAGAAAGGGAAGCCCATAGTGGGGAAGTGACTTGTCCAGGTTCTCATAGCCAGTAAGTCTCAAAGATGGGATTTGATTCTCCCTCCTCTGACCCCCAGTGCTCTTCCCATTGGACCCCCCAGCCTCCCAGGGTGACTTTCTTCAGCAGCTACTTACAATACTTATTTATAAAGAGTAATTATAGTTACAACTAGCATTTAGATAGTGCTTTAGGCTTTCTAAAGCACCATATAAATATTATCTCATTTGATCCTCATAATCTCAGAGATAGGTACTGCTATCATCCCCATTTTACAGTTTATGAAACTGAAGGAGGAAGAGGGTTAGGGTTAGTGACTTGCCTAGGGTCATATGGCATCTACTGTTGGATTTGAACTCTGGTCTCTCTGACTCTGGGTCCAATGCTCTATCCACTGTACCTGCTAACTACCTCAAATCATAAGCTCTTTGGGGCTCATTTTCTTTGGATTTTAAATGTTTTATTAGCACTCTTAGGATATTGTAGTGAAAAAGGAGCTGGCCTTGGAGCCAGAAGACCAGGGTTCAAGTCCTGCCCTTGACACATGTTGGCTCTGTGATTCTGGGAAAAGTCAGTTAACTTCTCAGTGCTCTAAGCAGCTCTCTCTAAGACTATAAGTGACTGTGTATTAAAAATGTATAAGAGCAAATGTTTTGTAGAGCAGGGAAACCCAGCTGTACCTCCTGCCTGGAGCACCCTGCCTCACCATCCCTGCTTGTTTGGATCCTCTTCTGTTCAGTTCAATTCACCAAATACTGAGTGCCTACTGTGTGCCATGCACTGAGGACGCATGAACAAAACTGAAACAATACCCCTGTCCCCAAAGAGCTTACATTCTATTGGAATCCTCCCTGATTCCCTCCACCTTGCCCCAATTCAAAGGAATCTCTTTCCCTATTTACATTTGTTCATATATAGTTTTTTGGTCTTTTTTTGGAGGGCACAGGGAACTGCAGGCCTATCACAGTTTACTTTGTATTCCAATTATTTGTGTCATAACCTTTCTAGTTGACTGTATGTTCCTTAAAGGCAAGGTCTGTGGTATTCTTCCTTAAAGGCAAGGTCTGTGGTATTATTTGTGTCATAACCTTTCTAGTTGACTGTATGTTCCTTAAAGGCAAGGTCTGTGGTATGTTTTTGGTCCATAACCACTCAAAAAACTTTGGCCTGACCATACGCACAGGAAGGACCAAGTGAATGAAGAATGTCTATACACCTATCCAGAAAAACTGAATATAATCTTTCAGGGGGAAAAATAGGCATTCAGTGAAATAGAGGACTTTCAAGCATTCTTGATGAAAAAAACAGAGCTGAATAGAAAATCTGACTTTCAAATACAAGAATCAAGAGAAGCGTGAAAAGGTAAACAACAAAGAGAGATCATAAGGGACTTGTTAAAGTTGAACTGTTTATATTCCTACATGGAAAGATGATATTCGTAACCCATGAGATCTTTCTCAGTATTAGGGTAATTGTAAGGAATACACACAGACATACACACACACATATAGAAAGACAGCGAGCACAGGGTGAGTTAAATAAGAAGGGATGATATCTAAAAAATAAAATTAAGGGGTGAGAGACAGGAATGTACTGGGAGAAGGAGAAAAAGGAGAGGAAAATAGGGCAAATTATCTCACATGAAAGAGACAAGAAAAAGCTATTACAATAGAGGAGAAGAGGGAGGAGGTGAGAAGGAATGAGGGAACCTTACTTTCATCGGATTTGGCTTAAGGAGGGAATAACATACACACTCAACTGGGCATGAAAATCTACCTTACCCTACAGGAAAATAGGTGAAAAGGAGATGGGGGGAATGATAGAAGGGAGGAGGGAAATCAGAGGCAAATACTTTTGGGAGGGATAGGATCAAAGGAGAGAATAGAATAAATAGGGGCAGGATAGGAAGGAGGGAAATATAGTTAGTCTTTTACAACATGACTGTTATGGAAGTGTTTTGCATGACTACACATGTATAACCCACATCAAATTGCTTGCCTTCTCAATGAGGGTGAGTCAGGAGGGAAGAAGGGAGAGAATATGGAACTCAAAGTTTTATAAAAATGACTGCTAAAAATTGTTTCTATGTTCAACTGGGAAAAAAGATATATAGGCAATGGGGTATAGAAATCTATGTTACCCTACAGGAAAATAGAAGGGAAGGGGATAAGAGAAAAGAGAGGTGTGAGAGAAGGGAGGGCAGGGCTAGCTAGGTGGCACAGTGAACAGAATATTGTTCTGGAGTCAGGACCTGAGTTCAAATCCAGGCTCAGACACTTGACACTAGCTGTGTGATTTTGGGCAAGTCACTTAACCCCAACTACCCTGCTTTCCCACCTCCAAAATAAAAAAAAGAAGGGAGGGCAGATTGGAGGAAGGGGTAATCAGAATTCATGCTGTCTTGGAGTGGGGGGAGGAGAGAGATGAGAAGAAAATTTGGAGCTCAAAATCTTGTGAAAGTGAATATTGAAAACTAAAAAGAAACAAAAAATAATTTTAAAAGAATGTCTATAACACATATTATGACCTGCAGTTGGATGGAAGACTTATAAAGCATACTCATCATTATGTATATTTGGGACAGACTGTAGAGATAGAAAGTAAATTGAGCTCAAAATTCTTCAGAGGAGGATAGCAGTCTGGAATTTAAGATATTACCAATTTCCTCTATTGATCTCTAAAAAAAAAAGCTCTATATTGTAATACTAATATTCCATTGGTGTTACAGTCTGACTGTGAGACATAGAACATAATTGAGGTCCACACACAGGGTGCTAGAGAGGCTCATAGCTCTCTATGAGCTCCCTGTATCCTAGAACCAATGAGAAACTTCAAAAAACAGAAGGAAAACTATCTTCAGGGAAATTCATGACAGAAAAAAGATGATCTGGGAATTTGAAGAGGGTGAGGGAGGTAGGGGGAACTGGTTCAAATGCTGGATCAGAGTTACAGAAAGATCATGGAGGAAGGTCCATTGGGTGGACTCCCTGCTGCAAAAGGAAGTCAGACAGCCAGGATAACAACAGCCTTCATTTCTGTGGCACCTTAAGATTACAAAGCCTTTCTTTACCACACTCTTGGGAAGTGGGCTAGGAGTCCTATAGATGAGCCTCGTGATCCTCAGAGGGGGTGAGTGACTTGTCCACGACCCCAAAGTAGGCAGGGCCTACATCAGGCTCAGGGATCCTATGCTGAAGAGAACCGTTCTTCCCACTAGATGGACATGGGGCTGCCTCAGTGCTCACAGGCTCCTCAAGGCTTGAGAGCATCTGACTAGTGCTGTCCATATTCTGTCCCCTAGAACACTTGGTTCCAAACTTCTTCCAGCTCAGAGGTGGGGAGGCCTGCCCAGGTTCCCTGTCCAAGGTACTTCTTGCCTTGGCCCTGAGCCTTGACTGACTCATGCAGTGCCTCAATCCATTTCCCCAGAAGTCTCACAGGGTTGTGGGTCCTTCTATTCTCTAGAGACATAAATCCCTATGAACTGCGACTGGTTCTCACTGCTTTTAGTAAATCCTGGTTAGCATGTGCACACATAGCTTCCAACTGAATTCTTACAGATTCCATTTGGTTAACGGGGTGATTCGTTCTGAAATTAATTTTTATCTCCAAAGGGAAGGGACTGGAGGGTGATTAGTAATCCTAGTTTGAACACAACAGAGACCTGGGTGGGGTTCCTAACCCCCCTGGCCTGTCTTGCCCCTGTGTGCCTGCTGGGGATGATGGGAACTGGGCTGGACAGAAGCATCCCAAGCTTGAAACCTTGAGACCTCTCCCTTCAGTCTTCATATCACTCCCTGGCCTGGGCTTCTTGAGACAATGACCCCAGTGAAACTAATTTCCTTCTGTTTCCTTTTTTGGGTGAGATTGGCTAAGTAGCATCCTTCCCTCCCTCACCTTCCCCCTGCTCTTTTTTAATGTAAAACTGTAGAGTTGGAAAAGAAACCTAGAGGTCATGTTAGCAAATATCCATAAGAAAACTGAGGCCCAGAGAGGTATAGAGACATAGGCAAGGTATTTTAAACATCAGAGGTGGGGTTTGAACCCCAATCCCCTGACTAGAGTCAGTACTGTTGCCACATTTCCACATAGGTACTTAGTCACCTTGTGATGTCCTCCACCAGCTGCTTACTACATCCTAACCTCACCTTGGCTAAGTCACAAGTTCTTTGGGATTCAATTTGTTTTTTAAAATATTTTTTGATGTTTTCTTCTTTTTAAAAAACAAAACAATCATATGAAAAATACTCTAAATCACTATTGATTAGAGAAATTCAAATCAAAACAACTCTGAGGTACCACTTTACACCTATCAGATTGGCTAATATGACAAAACAGGAAGATGATAAATGTTGGAGAAGATGTGGGAGAATTGGAACACTAATTCATTGTTGGTGGACCTGAGAGCTGATCCAACCATTCTGGAGAGCAATTTGGAACTGTGTTCAAAGGGCTACAAAAGTGTGTATAAACTTTGACCCAGCAATATCGCTTCCAGGACTGTATCCCAAAGAGATCATAAAAATGGGAAAAGGTCCCACATGTGCAAAAATATTTATAGCAGCACTCTTTGTGGTGGTCAAGAACTGGAAATTGAGGGGATGCCCATCAACTGACGAATGACTGAACAAGCTGTGGTATATGAATGTAATGGAATACTATTGTGCTATCAGAAAGATGAACAAGAAGACTTCAGAGGGACCTGGAAGGACCTATATGAACTGAAGCTAAGTGAAAGGAGCAGAACCAGGAGAACTTTGTACACAGCAACAACCACAGTGTGCAAGAGCTTTTCTGGTAGACTTAGCCCTTCACAGCAATGCAAGGACCTAAACAATTTCCAATGGATTCTTGAGGCAAAATGCCTTCCACATCCAGAGAAAGAACTATGGAACTGGATCGCAAAATGAAGCAGACCTTTTTCTCTTGTGTTATGTTTTGTTTTGTTTTCATGGTTTCTCCCACTCATTTTAATTCTTCTATGCAACATGACTAAGGTGAAAATGTATTTAATAAGAATATATGTGTAGAACCTATAGAAAACTGCATGCTGCTTCGGGGAGGGAGGGGAAATGGAGGGAGAAAGGTGGGAGAGGGAGGGGGGAGAATCTAAGATATATGGAAGTGATTGCAGAAAATTGAAAACAAATTAATTAATTAAAAAAAAACAGTCTACTACTTTCCAAGGATGCCCTCCTATGCTCCCCCACCCCCATCCCACATCCTCACTTTGTAACAAACATATACAGCCAAGGAAAACCAAACAATACATTGTGGGTTTCAGTTTCCTCTTGTGTCAAATGCATGGGTTGGACTAGATGTCCTCTAGGTCCCTTCCAGGCCTGCATCTATGACCCTGTTCTTAACCAGGCTTCATTTTTATCTTAAGAGTCATAAGCAGATATTCCTGAGTAAAGGCAGGAGATAAGGGGAGAAAATCCTGCCCTCCCCAGACACACATGTATTTACTCTGCATTCTGCAGTGGCAGAGAACGGAGCCATGCTAGACCCGTGCTCCTCCTCATTTCTGGGAGAAGATGAGCCTCCATTGCAGATGCCATTGGGTTCAGTGACTTCTGATAAAGCCAACATTCCCATGGTACCTACTATGTGCCAGGCACCAGGCTAAGCACTTCACAAGCATTATCTCATTTGATCCTCACAACAGCTCTCTTAGGCAGATGCTATTATTATCCTTGTTTTGCAGAAACTGAGGTTAAATGACTTGTCCAAGGTCACCTTACTAGGGAGTATTTGAGGCTGGATACGAACTCAGGTCTTCCTGATTCCCAGACCGGCAGTATCTCCACTGTGTCACCTACACGATTTTATCCCAAACCAGGCAAATATACCCATTCTACAGGCCTTGTCCAATAAACTCAGCCTCTGGGACTCATTCTGGATGGGGGAGAGGGGGAAGCCAGGTACCTGGGATTAGGAGGAGCAGGAAGAGGCAGGATGGTTCCTTTGTTTTTGTTTTATAAGATTTAGGAATAAAAGTTGTATGGACCAGGAAAATCATTGTGCCGTGTATCACGGTTGGGAAACCCTGCTTCTCTATGTCACCCTGCCATCACGCACCTCTATGCATTTATTCAGTTTTTTCAATCATATCATACTCTTTGTGACCCCATTTAAGGTTTTCATGGTGAATATACCAGAGTGGGTTGCCATAGCCTTTTCCAGTTCATTTTACAGATGAAGAAACTGAGGCAAAGAGAGTTAAGTGATTTGCCCAGGGTCACACAGCTAGTAAATATCTGAAGCCAGATATGAACTATGGAAGATGAGTCTTCATGATTCCAGGCCCAGCACTCTATCCACACTGAGCCATCCAGCTGCCAAAGATTGTTATGAGATTATCTTTATAAAGCACTTAGCATCATGCCTTATTCTCTTCCTTCTCCAGGGGCCTCAGTCCATCCCCTGGGAGTCCCTGGGCTGCTTCCCACAGGGGCTTACCTACGCAGGTATAATTCCCATTCTCTCGGACTTCATGAAAGCCTGGCTTGCATTTGCACGTAAAGCTTCCTGGGTTATTTATACAGATCCCATGGGGTTCACACCTTAAGGGGTTGCTCTGACATTCATCTATATCTGTAATAAAAAGAGAAAGGAGATGAGGACGAATCCTAATGTGGACACAACAGAGACCCAGGAGGGGTGTCCGGACACTGGCATCTCTTGCTACTATCCAGCTCCTGGAGAGGATGGAACTGGGCTGGACAGAGACACCGCAAGTCCCTGGAGCCTCCATCCTCCTCTGTTAAGTCTCTGTTTCCCTCCTTGGTCTGGGCCTCCAGAAGCAATGATCTTAGGGCCTCTCACTTCCTTCCCTTTCCTTCTTTGGGTGAAATTGACCCAGGAAGCTGAGTTCCCTTTTATTACAGGCTCCCAGAGCTGGGCAGCTGGGTGCCTCAGTGGATAGAGTTCCAGGTCTGGAGTCAGCAAAACTCATTCTCCAGAGTTCAAATCCAGCCTCAGACACTTCCTAGCTGTGTGACCCTGGGCAGGTCACTGTTTGCCTCAGTTTTTCATCTGTCAAATGGGCTGGAGAAGGAAATGGTAAACCATTCCACTATCTCTGCCAAGTAAACCCCAAAGTGGATCAGAGAGTCAGACACCACTGAATCAACAGAACAAATTTGTAGGGACCCTAGAGGTCATCTGGTCCAACACCAAATGAGGAAACTGAGGCCCAGACAAGTTAAGTGATCTGAGGTCATAAAGCTATGGTCATTGAGTTTGGGGCTGCAGGTGCCTGACTTCTATTCACTCTCATGCTTAAATTAGAAGTTTTGTGAGAACAGGGGATGGTCTCTTTCTTCTATTTCTTTTTTTGTTGACTTTTGTTCTTGGTATTTGTATCACCAATATTTATGGAATTTCTGGGTGCATGCTTCTCTTTCGTCTTGGCTGAGGGAGCCCTCAGGTTTCTCCCTAGTGACCCAGATGTTCTGCCCCCTTGATGTGAAGCCTTAGACTTCACAAGGTCTTAGACTGACTCATCCATCTGGGGAGGAAGGAGGACCCTTCTTGGGTCTGGCCATTCCCCCCAATCTCTACCCCATTGGTTGACATAATCCCATTTTCCTTGGACAGATTCTAATTATCCAAACAAACTAGGAAATCCCAGAGCCTCCAGACCTAGTAGAGAGAATGGTCTGTCTTTCAGCGCAGCCAGTTTCTGACTCAGTGTGAGGGGCAGGGAGGGGATCCTGGGAGCAGGAAGGCCAGGGACCACCAGGGACCTTCTTAGCCCCACCTCCCTGGGGGAGTGGGCCCTGTGAGCATCTCTCTCCCTGTGATGTTGTGGCCCAGAGACTCCTGCCAGGTCTCAATAAACCACCTGGTCCTCAAGTTCATCTCCCAAAGCATCTGTTAACAATATAAGGTCATCAAGTTCCTGATATGGACAAGGACAGGAAGTGGATGAGACAATGGCCAAGGCCTGGACTTTCATCCCAGCTGGAATAACTAGTTTCTTCAAGGTCTACCTCAAAGGCTGTTGTTGGGCAAAGCCCTGCATAAAACCTTCACAGTGCCTTTCCAGAGTCAAATTCCAGAACATTTCCTCCAAGAAATGGGCTAATTCATCTCCCATCCCTAAACATCTGTATTTCTGGGAAAGAGAAATATGGCAGATGGAAACCAGAGAGAGAGGGGCTGGTATGCTGAACAGCTGCTGGAGAAGGGAGGCTTGGGCCTGGGAGGGGACCTGGCACACAGTGAGGGAGGGGACCTGCCAAAAGGCAGGCTTCTGCACCTCCTGGGACCTCTCCTTCTTCATCAGAGGATCCCAAATACCTCTACTATCTCCCTCAGTCAGTCCACCAGCATTTGTGGAGCACTCCCTACATGCCAAGCACTGTGCTAGGCACACTGGGGGTACAAAGAGAGGCAATAATTAAGTCTCTGCACTGGGAGACAACAGACGAACAACTGTCCAGACAAGATGCATGCAGTGTAAATGAGAAGTAAAATCAGAGAGAAGGGAGGGCTTTGCAAAACTGACATGCTGTGGATATCGTGCCATCACTTCTGATGATCCCTCCTCCCCTCAGGCTGGAAACCCCTGTTGGTCTCTGTGAGGCTGAGCCCAGAAGGAGTCCTACTCAGGATGGGGCAGATGGGGGAGAGCAGAGAAAGAAAGGAGACAAGAAAAGAAATGAAATGGCCAAAGTAATGGGGGCAGGGGAAGGTAAAAGCTATTGGATAAGAGAGAGAAAGTGGCCTAATGGAGGGAGAGCTAGGCTCAGAGTTAAGAAGATCTGGGTTCAAGTTTCCCCTCACACACATACTGGCTCAATGAGTCTCCAAGGCCCCCAGCCACTCAGTGCCACAGACACTTCTCTGAAAGGACAGTGAGCAGGGCACTGGGAGAGAAATCACTGTCTAGTTCCCCTCAAAATATCCCTCCTCCCTCTGACTCCTAAACATTGGGTCCCGCAGGGAGCAGTGCCAGGCAGGTCAGACTCCTGCGGCCTCAGTTCCTTCTTCTGGGTTGTAGCTTGGGAAGAGGTTTGAACCTCCCATCCTTGAGTCAAGTTGTGGCCACAGCACTTGGATGAAGTTTCCTGAGGAAGCCTGAGCTGGGATGGACCGAATAGGGAGAAGGGGTAAGTTCTCTGGACTTAGAGGTAGCTCCTGTAGTGAGGAGCTAAGGGCTGAACAGAGAGAGCCCCAGTCAGGGAGGGGCATGGGGAAGGTCAGAGGGGGCCCATATGAGGAAGCAAAGGGCACTGGGCAGAGGTGGCCCATGCAGGGAGGGGTTTCTCTGCTCTCACCTCAGCACAAAGAGCCTTTCAGTGGAGCCCAGACTAGAACACAGAATGCAGAAGAGGTTTGTACCTTGACAGTTGTTCATAGTGGGATTTGGGAATGTCTTCCCTCCAGAAGGAAGTGCATATCCAGGGTTACAGGTGCAGTGGTAACTTCCTACTGTATTAACACAGTCTGAATTCGGACCACATGAGACACTACTGGGTGGTGCACATTCATTTACATCTGCAATAAAAGAAAAGAAAAAAGAAATGAAACATCCGTATTTGCACATGGCCCAGGTGGGCATTTGTTCCATCTGACTACACTGTGCTGTTTATTACAGGGGCTTTCTTTTTTATTTTCTTTTCCAAAGGATTTGTAGGAATAGTGAAGAAATTCTTGCTGGTTGAAAAAAGAAAACAAAAAGAAAGAGAAGAAAAAAAAGAAAAGAAAGATCAAGAAGGAAGTGGAAGGGGGTGGGCTCAGGGACAGTTCCTCATCTCTGAATGTTCTCTGGGCCCTTCCTGCTGGCATACAAGTACAGGTAACTCTTTCCAGGGCTCTGACACTGACAGGGGGAAAAGATAGAGGAGGTAACTTGAGGAAGCCAAAAGGGATTTCTTTGACTGGGGGAGATCTGAGGAGCCCATGGCCAAAGAGAAGCTGATGATTTGGAGACAGTCAGGTCATGGTTTCTAGGGCCAGTTCCAGGAGAGAGGAGAGGGGATGAGATGGAGGGCACCAGTAAGGAGGCTGGCCTGGGCAAGGAGAAGAGTCATGTCTTCCCCAGAAAGAGAGGAACAGGAGAGGAGAATGGTCTGGGAAGGATGATGGCCAGAAGGTGAGGGAGCTCTAGGAGGGCAGCCTTGATCTTCTCAGTAGAGTAGGAGGCCAGGTCCTCTGCTGAGATCCTAGGGGGGGGGGGTCATGGGCATGGGGGGGTTAAGGGTAGGACAGGGTTGTGAACTGTTCCATTGCAAGGGAAGCAGCTTTTGGAGTACTAGAGAGATGAAATTATGGACAAATAACAGCATCAGGCAGGTAGGAAGCCCTGTAATTCCTGCTTCCTGAGAGGGAGGCTGAGGTGGATCCCTTGAGCTCTGGAGTTCTGAGCTCTGGAGTTCTGAGCTACAGGAGGGTTAAAGTTGATGAGTATCTACACTAAGTCCGACTCCAGTATAGTGAGTTCCTAGGAAGAGAGGGCTGCCAGGCTGCCTAAGGATGGGAAAACTGGCTCAGGTTGGAAATGAAACAGGAGAAAAATGCCCTGTGAATAAATCAATAGCAGGACTGGGTCCAGGAGTGGATGCTGCACTTCCAGTCTGGTGAGATTGGAAGGGAGGAAGAGAAGGAGGGAAGGAGAGAGAGAGAGGGAGAGAGGGAGAGAGAGAGAGAGAGAGAGAGAGAGAGAGAGAGAGAGAGAGAGAGAGAGAGAGAGGGAGAGGGGGAGAGGGGGAGAGGGGGAGAGGGGGAGGGGGAAGAGAAAGGGGGGGGGAGATGGAGAGAGGGAGAGAGAGAGAGGGAGACGTAGGGAGGGAGGGAGGGAGGGAGAGCGAGAGGGAGAGGGAGAGGGAGAAGGAGAGAGAGTGAGAGGATTATTGTCTAGCAAAGAAGGCCCACTTGGGAAATAAGGTGTCCGGGTTCACATAGCCAGTAAGTCTCAAAGATCGGATCTGATTCTCCCTCCTCTGACTCTAGGGCCAGTGCTCTTCCCATTGGACTCCATGGCCTGCCAGGGATAACGTGACTTTTCTTCAGCAGCTACTTACCACCTGCCTATGGATAATAATTACAATTATAGCTTGTTTTGATATAATGCTTTAGGGTCTATTAAGCACTTTACAAATATTATCTCACTTCACCCTCACAACAGCCTAGGAGTTGGCTGCTGTTACTATCCCCTTTTTACAGTTTATGAAAGTGAGGCAGGCAGAGGTGAAGTGACTTGCCCAGGGTCACACAGCTTCTGAGGTTGGATTTGAATGCAAGTCTTTCTGACTACAGGTCCAATACTCTATCCACTGTGCCTACTCGCTACCTCAAATCACAAACTCTGTGTTTCATTTTCTTTGGATTTGAAATGTTTCACTAGTGCTCTCAGAACGGTAACAATATCATAGTGAACAGAGAGCTGGCCTCAGAGCCAGAAGACCTTAGGTCAAGTTCTATCCCTGATATATGTTGACTGAGTGATCCTGGGAAATTCACATAACTTCTCAGTGCTCTAAGCAGCTAAGACTATAAATGGCTGTATATTAAAAATGTATAAGAGCAAATATTTTGTAGGGCAAGGAAACCCTGCTAAACCTTCTCCCTGGAGCACATTGCCTCCCCATCCCTGCCTGTTAGTATCTTCTTCTGTTCGGTTCAATTCAACAAACACTAGTTGAGTGCCTACTGTGTGCCAGACACTGAGGATACAAGGACAAAACCAGGACAGTCCCCCTATCCCCAAAGAGCTCATATTCTACTGGGGTCCTCCCTGATTCCCTTCCCCTTGCCTCAGTTCAAAGGAATCTCTCTCCCTCCTCACATTTACTCATACAGTAAGTATGAGTATTTTGAGCTTATGTTGGGAAAAGGTAGACAGCATGCCCATCACAGCCGTCTTTGTTTCTTCTTATTTGTGTCACAGTCTTTCTAACTGACTATAATACCCTTGAAGGCATTCTTTTTTTGTATCTCCCCAATCCATAACCACACAAAGGAGTTTGGCCTGACCATTCACACAGGAAAGATCAAGTGAATGAAGAATGTCTATTGCCCAGATTACGACATGTGGTTGGATGGAAAACCTACAGAACATGCTCATCATTATATATATTTGGGACAGAAAGCACAGATAGAAAGTGAATTGGGCTCCAAGTCAAGCAGAGAAGGATAGCAGACTGGAGTTCAAGAAATCACCAATGTCTTCTAATGACCCCTAACTTCTGGAAAATAAAGGTCTATATTTTAATACCAATATTCCGTCAATGTTACAGTCTGAGTGTGAGACATAAAACAAAATCGAGGTCCACACAGAGGGTGCGAGAGAGGCCCATGGGGGTGTGAGCCCCTGTATTCTCTAACCAGTGAGGAACTTCAAGTGACTTGTGCAAGGTCACACAGCTAGTCAATGTCTGAGGCCACACTTGAATTCAGGAAGATGATTCTTAGAGATTCCAGGCCCAGCACTCATCCACTGAGCCACCCAACTGCCAAGGGTTGTTGTTATGAGATTATATTTATAAAGCACTTAGCATCATGCCTCTGTAAATGTTTATTTTCCTTTTTCTCCCTTAGAATGAGTGTTCTATAAATGAGTAAATGGAGGCTCGGACCTGGTGAGGGACTTATCCATGGTCCTGCAGCAGGGAGTGCCAGGGGGTCAGACCAAGAGGCCTGTCCCAAGGCCACCGCTGCTGCCTCTGTGCCCACAGGCTCCAACTGGCCTTGCCCACATTCTGTTCCCTACAGTGCTTGGGCCCAAGCTTCTTCTCCCAGATCAGAGGTTCCTGGATTAGCTCTTTGTGGCTGACTCCCTGTCCTAGGCTCTGGAGAGCAGCCCAGTTTCCTCTGGTTGACTCTGCCCCAGCTCTCTTGGCTCTGACTTCCGGGGGAAGCGTCACCCCTTCCCCATACAAACTGCTCCCTGCTTTGGCCCTGATCCTTGTCTGGCTCACCCAGGGGGCTTCTCATAGATACCCTGAGGGCCTCAGTTCATCCCCTGGGAGTCCCTGGGCTGCCTCCCACAGGGGCTTACCAATGCAGTCCATAATCTGGTTCTTGTTCCTTTTGCCAAAGCCTGGCTTGCATTTGCACATATAACTTCCGAGCACATTTATACAGAGCCCATGGGGATCACAGAATGAGGGATTGAGCTGACATTCATCCACGTCTGTAAGAGGAAGGGAAAGGGGATGAGGACCAACCCTAGTCTGGACACAACCGAGATCCAGGAGGGGCATCCAGACACTCTGGCATCTCTTGCCACTGTCCAGCTCCTGAAGAGGGTGGAACGAGGCTGGACATAGAACTAGGCCCTGGAGCCTCCACACCTTTCTGTTAATAATCTCTTTCTCTCCTTGTCCTGGGCCTCCTGAACTGATGATTTCAGGGACCCTCTTTCTCTGCTCCACTCTTTGGTGAAATTGATTCAGAAAGCAGAGCTCCCTTTTGTTACAAGTGACTAGAGCTAGGCAGCTAGATGGCTCAGTGGATTGAGCACCAGGTCTGGAGTCAACAAGCCTTATTTTCCAGAGTTCAAATCCTGGCTCAGATACTTACTAGCTATGTGACCCTGGGCCAGTAACTTAATCCTGTTTCCCTCAGTTTCTCATGTGTCAAATGGGCTGGAGAAGGAAATGGCAAACCATTCCAGAATCTCTATCAAGAAAACCCCAAGGGGGTCACAAAGAGTCAGATATGACTGAAAGAACTGAACAAAAGAGTTGGTTAAGGAGCCTAGAAATCATCTGGTGCAAGACTAAATGAGGAAACTGAGGCCCAGAGAATGGCCTAAGGTTCTAAAGATAGTTTGTGTCATTGAATGTTTGTGTCATTGAATTTGGGGCTGAAGGACAAGACTTCTATTCCTTATCATGTGTAAAACAGAAGTTTCTTGAGGGCAGGTGACACACACTCTGTCTCTGTCTCTCTGTCTCTGTCTCTGTCTCTGTCTGTCTTTCATTCTCTCCAACACTTGAAGAATTTCTAGGTGCATAGTAAATGCTTCATAAATGTCTTCTCTTTCATGTTGGCTGAGGGGGCCCTCAGGCTCTTCCCTAGTGACCCAGATGTTCTGCCCCCTTGATGGGGTGAAATGGGGTTCTGTGTGGTCTTGGATATGCTCATCCATCTGGGGGAGGATGGAGGCCTCATCTCATGTCTGGCCACTCCCCCCAATCCCTGTCCCATTGGTTGACACCATCCCCTTTGCCTGGGACAGAATTTAATTATCCAAACAAACTAGGAAATCCCAGAACCTCCAGACCTAGCAGAGAGAATGTCTTTCAGTGCAGCCAGCTTCTGGCTTGGTGTGAGATGCAGGGAAGGGATGCTGGGAGGAGGAAGGCCAGGGACTTCCAGGGACCTTCTCAGCCTCACTTCCCTGGGGGAGTGGGACCTGTGAGCATCTCTTTCCCTGTGATGCTGTATTAAAGTGTGACCCAGAGAGCCCTGCCAGGCCTCAGTGAACCACATGGTCCTCAAACTGATCTCCCAGAGCATCTGTTAATGACGATTCCTGATCTGTACAAAGATAGGAATTAGATGACACCGTAATCAGAGCCTGGGTTTTCACACAGGCTGGAACCTCTAGTTTCTTCATTGTCTCCCTCAAAGCTGTCATCAAGGGAAAGACCTGCATAAAATCTTCACAGTTCCTTTCCAGAATCAACTTCCAGAACATTTCCTCCAAGAAATGGACTCATTTCATCTCTCATCACTAAACATCTGTATGGCTGGGAAAGGGAAATATGACAGATGGAAACCAGAGAGAGGGGCTGGTCTGCTCAGCAGCTTCTGGAGAAGGGAGGCTTAGGCCTGGGAGGGGACCTGGCACACAGTGAGGGAGGGGACCACAGAGGAAGCTTCTGTACCTCCTGGGACCTCACTTTCCTCATCAGAGGACCAAAACTACCTCTAGTATCTCCCTCAGTCAGTCAGTACACTAGGCACTGTGCTAGGCACACTGGGGGTACAAAGAGAGGCAAAAACAGTCTTTGCACTGGAAGACGTACTCACAGGCTAATGGGGGAGACAACATGCAAACAACCATGAAAGACAAGATGAATGCAGTGTAAATGGGAGGTGAAATCAGAGAGAAGGGAGGGTTTTGCAAACCTGAAGTGCTGTGGAAATTTTGGCATTAATTCTAATGATCCCTCTTCCTCCCAGGCTGGAGGTCCCTGTTGGCCCTCCCAGGATGGGGCAGATGGGGGTGGGGAGAGAAAGAAAGGACATAAGAAAAGAAATGAAATGGCCTAAAACCTGGGTTCAAGTTTCCCCTTAAACATATACTGGCTCCATGAGTCTCCAATGTCACGAGGCTCTCAGTGCCACAGACACCTCTCTGAGAGTACAGTGAGCAGGGCACTGGGAGAGAGAAAGGACTGTCTAGTCCCCTCCAAAATATCCCTCCTCCCTCTGTCTCCTAAACACTGGGGCAGTGTTGCCAGACAGGTCAGAATCCCGTGGCCTCAATTCCTTCTTCTGGGTTGTAGCTTGGAAAGAGATTTGAACCTCCCAGCCCTGAACCAAGGTCTGGCCACAGTACTTCGATGAGGTTTTCTGAGGGGGCCTGAGCTGGGATGGACAGAACAGGGAGAAGGGGAGATCTCCCTGGACTTAGAGGTGGTCCCTCTGGTGAGGAGCTAAGGGCACTGAACAGAGAGAGCCCTAGTCAGGGAGGGGCCTGGGGAAAGTCAGAGGGGGCCCATATGAGGAGGTAAAGGGCACTAAGCAGAGGTGGCCCATGCAGGGAGGGGCTTCTCTGCCCTCAGGTCAGCAGAAAGAGTCCTTCAGTAACTCCCAGGCTCACCAAAGAATGTAGGGGTACTTTGTACCTTGACAGTTATTCATAGTGGCATTTGGAAATGTCTTCTCTCCAGAAGGAAGTGCATATCCAGGGATGCAGGTGCAGTGGTAACTTCCATCTGTATTAGCACAGTCTGCACGGGGACCGCAAGAGATACGAATAGGTGGTACACATTCATTAACATCTGCAACATAAGAGGAGAAGAAAATAAGAAATGAAACATCCATATTAGCACAGGGCCCACGTGGGAATGTGCTTCATCTGATTACAGTGTGCTATTTGTTGCTGGGGCTTTATTTTTCTTTTTCAATTTCAATGGGAAGTTGGGAAGAAGAGGAAAGAAATGTTTATTAATTGAAAAAAGAAAGAAAAAGAGAAAAGATCAGTAAGGTAGTGGAAGGGGGTGGACTTAAGGCAGTGCCAAACCTCAGCTCTGAATTCTCTCTGAGTCCTTCTTGCTGGGATATAAGTACAGACAACTCTTCTCAGGCCTCTGACAGTAAAAGAGAGAAAAGATAGAGGAGGTAAATTGAGGAAGCCAAGAGAGATTTCTGAGGATAGGGGAGATCTGAGGAGCTGATGGCTAAGGAAAGGCTGATTTGGAGGGGGAGGTTCAGGTCATGGTCTCCAGGGCCAACTCCAGGAGAGAGAAGAGAGGATGAGTTGGAGGGCACCAGTAAGGAGGCTGGCCTGGGCAAGGAAAATAGCTATGTCTTCCCCAGAAAGAGAAGAAAAGGAGAAGAGGACAGTCTGCGAAGGATGATAACCAGGAGGTAAGGGAGCTCTGGGAGGGCAGCCTTGATCTTCTCAGTAGAGTAGGAGGCCAGGTGCCCTGCTGAGACTCAAGGGGGCAGGGGGTCATGGCCATGAGAGCTTTAAGGAGACAGGGCAATGTTTTGAACTTCCCCATTGGAAGGGTAGAAACTTTAGAAGTACTACAGAGATGAAATTGTGGACAAATAAAAAGATTAGGCAGGTAGGATGCCCTGTAATCCCTGCAACCTGAGAGGGAGGCTGAGGTGCATCCCTTGAGCTCTGACTGAAAGTCAATAGAGTATCTATACTAAGTCTGGCACCAGGAGAGTGAGTTCCTAGGAGGGGAAGGCTACAGGCTGCCTAAGAATGGGAAAACTGGCCCAGGTTGGAAATGGAACAGGAGAAAAATTCCCCGCCAATAAATTAATAGTGAGATTGGGTGCAAGAGTGGCTGCTCCACTTCCAACCTAGTGAGATTGGGAGAGAGGAAGGGAGAGAGGGAGGGAAAGAGAGAAAGAGAGATAGAAAGAGAGAGAGAGAGAGAATAAAAGGATTATTGGCTAACAAGGAAAGCCCAGTTATAATCAGACAATAGGAACTTGATCCAAGATATAGGGTCACATGATTAGAGCTGGGGGTAGAAGGTGGAAATGACCTCCTCCTTTTATAGAAAAAGAAAGGGAAGTGACTTGTTCAGGTTCACACAGCCAGCATGTATCAAAGACGGGATTTGATTCTTCCTCCTCAGACTCCAGAGTCAATTCTCCTGCCCTTGGAAACCGCCCCCTCCACTCCCCACCTCTCAATGAGAACATGACTTTCTTAAGCAACTACTTACAACCTGCTAACAGATAAAAACTATAATTATAGCTTGCATTTATATACTTCTTTAGGCTTTATAAGCACTTTACAAATATTATCTCCTTTGATTCTCACAACACCCTGGAAGTTAGGTGCTGTTATCCCCATTTTACTGTTTATGAAAGTGAGGCAGGCAGAAGTTAAGTGATTTGCTCAGTGTCAGGCAGCATCTGAGGTTGGATTGAAAAGCAGGTCTTTCTCACTCTGGGTCCAATGCTCTATCTACCACACCCACTAGCTACCTCAAATCACAAGCTCTTTGGGCTTCATTTTCTTCGGCTTTTAAATGTTTCATTAGTGCTCTTAGAGAGGCAAGGACATCATAATGGACAGAGATCTGGCCTTGGAGGCAGAATACCGTTTCAAGTCATGCTTCTGACTAAGCGATCCTGGAAAAATCGCTAAGCTCTTAGTGCTGTAAGACTGTAAGTGGCTGTTTCTTAAAAAATAATTTAAAGAGTAAATGTTTTATAGAGCAAGAGCCATGGTTGGGAAACCTGTCTCTATTTCTCATCCTGTCATCTCCTGTCTCCATGCATCTACCCAGGCTGTACCCTCTTCCTAGAGCACACTGCCTTCTCATCACCGCTTTTTAGGATCCTCTTTTGTTCAGTTCAATTCAGAAAACACTAATTGAATGCCTACCGTATGCCAGGTGCTGAGGGCAAAAACAGAACAAAATCCTGTCCTCAAAGAGCTTACATTGCACTGAAATCCTCCCTGATTCCCTTCCCCTTGCTCCAATTCAAAGGAATCTCTTTCCCTGTTCAAATTTGCCCATACCCAGCTTTTGGCTTCTTGAGAGGGAGGGGCCCTATCACAGTCTACTTTGTATTCTACTTATTTGTGTCCTATCTTTTCTAGTTGACTGCAAGCTCCTTGAAGGCACAGCCTATCGCATTCTTCTTTGTTTCTCCCCCATCCATAATCACTCAAAAGAATTTGGCCTAACCATCCACACAGGAAAGACCAAGTGGATGAAGCATGACTACTGCCCAGATTATGATCTGCAGTTACATGGAAAACCTATTGAACTTATCCATCAGTATGTATCTCTGGGACAAACACTACAAATGGACAATGAGTTGGCCTAGAATTAAACAGAAGGGAGAGAGCAGGCTGGATTGCCCTCAAGAAACTGTAAGGCTCCTTTAAGTTTCTCAGTCTTTTCCTCTGAACAAAAGTCCCTATTTGATAAGCTAATATTCTACCAGTCTTGTGGTTTTGCTGTAAGACATGAATTCAAGAATCTCTGAAGAATTTAAAATGTTTCAGATACAGAGAAATGGAAAATTGCACAGTGGTGGTGGTGGTGGTGATGAATAAGTTTTTATACAGCACCTACTATGTGCCAGCTACTTTTTACAAATATTATCTCATTTGATCCTTACAACAACCTTTTGAGGTAGGTGCTATCATGATCTCCATTTTACAGTTGAGTAAATGGAGGCAAACAGAGTTTGTCACACAGTCAGTAAGTGTCAAAAGGTGACAGGTGAACATTGAGAATGCTCCATGAGTCTCCTCCTTTTCAGGAGAAAGTGAGGAAGGCCTCAGCACCTTGGGGAGAACCACAATTCTGTGTGTGTCAAACTCAAGGACAGGACTTGGACAAGAGAGTCACCCAGGCTGGGAAGGCATGGAAGGGTTGGGAGATGCTTTATTTGAAGGAATGTTCAAATTGAGGACATCACAGATCTGTTGGAATTATCTGTTCAATCACCAAGCATAGCTCCCAATTGCTGAAAGGGGAAACTGAGGCACTGAAAGGACTTAGGTGACCACAGCAAGTTAGTGGGCCAGCAGTATGAGATTCTAGGGTCTCACAGATTCCCAGGTGCCACTGATGTCTACCAGCATCCTGACCCCATCACAGCAGATCACCTTTCTGCTACTGCTTCTTCTCTTTCCGTCTTCCCCTGTCTCCTGCGTCCACCACTTCCCCTCTCCTCCGAAAAACCAGTAGAGTTCCTTGTTCCTCACTCCCTCTCAGTCCTCTGCCCCCTCTCTCTCTTGGGTAAGGCCTCTTTACCATCACAGATCTCCAGAGAGTCACTGAAGTATTTCTCCCCACTTGAAGAAGCATATCCATCATTACAGGTGCAGTGGGTCCCATTGATACAAGCGGCATTCTGGGGACACCGACGACGACATTGAGAATCTAGTCAGAGGAATAAAACTGACAGTCACAACTCTAGTTCCTATAATGCTTTAAGGTTTATAAAGTACATCTCCCACAACATTCCTGTAAGGCATAAAATATAGTGATTGGTATCCCCATTTTATAGATGAGGAAACTGACAGCTGCTGCTTCCATAGGAATAGTCCTTGTTATATTCTGTTAGTTTCATGTCTACACCTACAGGTCTACACAGGGAGTCCCTAGCTTAGGGACTCAGCTAACTGGCTAACTTGCCAACCTGGCAGATAAGAGGAAGGAGGTCGACCATAGCTTGTTTTTCTCTCATCATTTAATTGGGGTAAAGAGGAAGTACTGAGGCTACTAATGATTTTTACGAAGATAACATATTTCCACCGCACCTTAAAGTGTATCAAGTGCTTTCCCTACAACTCTGTGAGGTCCATGGCACAAGTATTGTCACCTCCATTCTAAAGATCAGGAAACTGAGGCCCTGGCTTGCTCAGGACCACCCACCTAGCCAGTAACAGAACAGGGATTCGATCTCAAGTCAGGATGGCGGTATTGGCAGGGGAATATGGCTCAAGGGACTTGAGTGGGTGTGTTGAGTTGTAGAGGCAGCCTCTCTCTATGCCCTGCTCTCCACATCAGACCTCTCTCTTCCCTGGCTGAGTTTTCTTCAGTCTCCAGCTGTGAATGGGGCAGGCTCCATGAACACTCACCTTTGGGGTTCTGGGCTGCAGCAGTTTCCAGAAGGACTAAGACACAGAGCCCTGAAATAGAGAGAGGGAAATATGGGACCTCAGTGACCATCTAGTCCAAGTCCTTCATTTCACAGATACAGAAATCAAGGCCCTAAGAAGTCCCATGATGTGCTCGGTCTAGGTTACACATTTACTTAGGAGTGCAGGGATTCAAAGCCAGTTCCTCTGACTCCAAGGAAAGAAAGGAATAAAGGTCCAGGCTTGTCACGTCTGTGCAGGCCCAGGATCATCAGCATACTGGCTTTCCTCTGGCTTGGATCTGATTGCTTCCTCTTTGAAGAACTCACTTTCCCCATCTGTAGATAGAAGGGCCAGGTCGCCTCAATCATAAGGTCTGTGCCAGCATGATTCTAGGACCTAGATCTCCTCTGTCCTGTGGGAACTTGGGAGTCATTATAGCATTTAGAGTTGAAGGGATAATCTGGTCAAAACCTTGCTTTTAATAGTTTGGGCACCTGAGGCCCAGAGAGAAGGGAAGGGTTAGACAGATAACAGGTGGCAGTGGCAGGATTCAAAGTCATGTCTTCTGACTCCAACTTAGGGCTCTTTCTGTCACAGCATACTGCCTCACTAGGGGTTATAAGTCTCATCAACCAATAAATAAACATTTAATAAGCACCTACTGTATGCCAGGCATTGTGTTAGGCACTGGGGATATAAAAAGAGGTAAAAGACAGTCCCTGCCCTCAAGAAACTTACAATTTAGTGTAAAAATAAGCAGCTGAATTCTGTTGGAAAGATGCCTGGACTGGTCTTTGAGAGATCTGGGTTTGAAGTAAGCAGAAACTGATGGAGGAGAGAAAGCATTGTAGACAGGACAGTAGGGGAAAAAAAGACACTGGAATGGGAGTAAGGATACCAGGTTTGAGTCCTGTCTCCAAAGCTTATTAGCCGAGTGACCTTGGGCAACTCATTTTCCCTCTCTGGGCCTCAGTTGCCACTTCTTGGCAATGGGTAGCCTCCAAATCATGGTTCCACATCTGCTGAGAGGAGTCACTCAGAGCCCAACAGGTGAAACAAACAAAATACCCCTGAAGAAGAAACAAGTGAGTCCCAGAAAGTAGTTTCCCTGGCACCCTGGCAGAGTCTTCTTCCACCCTCCTAGAAGCTGCTTTTAAGCTCTTCTTGCCTGAAGGTCCACAGGTGGGTCCCAGATCCAATGCACCTTCCCCAAGGCTGCACCACAACTTCCTTGTCTGCAATGGTCCTGGAGATTGACCACCCCACCTAGTTCCACCAAATGCTGCCCCACAAAAAGTGGGTGGCTAAGCTGATCTCAACAGTCCTTTCTTAAGTGCTCACCCTTTGTCTGGCACTGTGCTAATCCACGGGGAAACAGAAATGGAAGCAATATCATCCCTGCTCTCAAAGGGCTGATACCCTAACAGTACTCCATGATTCTCTACAGCCTGGGGCATATGACCACGCATTTCTCCAATGGTTGCTGTTGTCATGTCTGACTCTCTGTGACCCCATAAACAGGTTTTCTTGGCAGAGATACTGGAGTGGTTTGCCATTTCCTTCTCCAGCTCATTTTATAGATAAAGAAACTGAGGCAAACAAGTAAGTATCTGAGGCCAGATTTGAACTCAGGTCTTCCTGATACTTCCTGATAAGCCTGGCACTCTATCCACTGGGTCACCTGCTTCCCCTTTGGGTCACTGGCAAAAAGGTACCATCAGGGTAGATGCTGAAAATACAACCCACTGCAGACTAAATAAAATTGCAGGAAGAGAAAAACCTCTGAATCTAGGCCAAGGAAAAGTGTTGGGAAGGAAAGAATTGATTGTGTGGGGAGAGGGAGAGGTAGCTGGAATATCTACTCTTTTCTCTACCTTCCCTCCTATTTCCTAAAGATGTGGCCTTTCTGACCCCTCCTTGCTATCTCACCCCTTCCATTTACCTGAGGATCCTTGGAGAAATCTCTTCCCCAACTAGAGCCTCAGTTTCTTCATGTTTTAATACTTGGGGGTTGGACTGGATCCCCTCTAAGAGGCTTTCTATCTCTAATTCCTATAATCTGCTGAAGCTCAGAGTTCCTGCCAGCACCACTGCTCTACAGTGTTCTGGCTCCAGAGCTGGAAAAGATCTCTAAAGTCATCTGTTCCAACCTGCTCACTTTAGAAATCAGGAAGCTGAGCCCATGGGGGTGAAGTGACTTGTTTAAGGTGACACCAGAGGTAAGCCATAGAGCAAAGACTTCAACGTGGTTTTTACACCTGCAAACACAACTTCTTTTCATACCATGACCTGCATCTCTCCCTAAGAAGGGGCCTGGTGGTGGGGAACTGACTACCAAGGGGAGGAGAGTAGGTGATGGGAAGTGATGTGAGTCCAAGTCCAAGTGAGGCCCATCCCTCTGTCTGGCTACTCTCCTCCAAGTCAGAAGAAATAGATCCTATGTGGTTTGAATTAAGGAGATGATTTTGACTTGATTTGGTTGACTGAGACTTTATTTCTATCCTTATTTTTTGGGGGAGTGAGGAAAGAGTCTCTTTGCCCCAGGATTATTCTCCCTCCAAACCCAGAATAAGGTCCTTAGAAGTAGAATAGTACAGGTGAAATATCTCTAGAGTCTAAGAACCTGGGTTTGAATCTTGGCTTTTCTCCTTCCTATGTACTTGTGGTGGGGCACCTAGGTGGTGAAGTGGATCAGGCCCTGGGAATGGAGTCAGGAGGACCTGTGTTCAAATGTGGCTCAGATGCTTGCTAGCTGTGTGACCCAGGACAAATCATTTAATCCTGTTTGCCTCAGTTTCCTCATCTTGAAATGACCTGAAGAAGAAAATGGCAAACCACAACTATCTTTGCCAAGAAAACTCAAATGGGGTCATGGAGAGTGGGACAAAATTGAACAATAACTCCTTTGTTACCCTGGGAAAGTCATCTAACAAAAGTTAGATGGGCTTCAGCTTCCTCATCTGTAAAATGGAGGACTTAGACAAGAAGATGGACTTTTATAGCTCTCCCGCTATTTTTTTTTCACGTTCCAATAATACCTAAACCCTTAGGCTGGAAGCTGAAGAGGAGGATGGGGTATGGGGACGGGGTGAATAGAGGGAAGTTGGGGTGGATAGACAGATGAAATCCTGTTATAGGGAGAATATCCCATCCAAAAGTTGAATGGAATTCCTCCAGGCATTGTGGGCTCCTCACTATTGGGTACAGTCTTTAAGCAAGGGGTCAGCTTCCCCTAGTTGGGGATTCTCATCCAGGCTTGGTTAATCCTCTGAGGTCTCTTGGAGCTCTGAGGTTCTGTGAGTCTGCCAAGGGAGATCTGATCTGAAGCTCAGAATGCATCTCTAGTCTGCAGAGGGCCCCCAACTATCAGGCAGGGGGAGGGGAGAAAGGGACAGCCTGAGGGACTGGATTGGGGGAGGGGGTCATGGAGAAATGGCAGAGTGGAGGATGGGCATGAGTCATTTCCTGGGCAGAATGTAACGGCTGAGTCACCCTGGGACACTCTCATTTTGAGCCTCTAATGGGGAATTCTGGAGCTAGATCTTCAGAGCCAGGAGAACTGCAGCAGAGATGGAAGCCTCCAGGGTGGGAGGTGGGCAGAGAGACCTAGGACAGGGTGGCATGGTGGGGAAAGCACTGGCTTTAAAGTTGGAGAAGCTGAGTTCCAATGTCAGCCCTGCTACATATTAACTGTGTGACCTTGGGCAAGTTACCATCTTCCCTGGCCTCAGTTTTCTGCTTTGTAAGGTGAGAACATTGGCTTCAATGATCCCTGTGGATCCTCCCAGCTCTAAAGGTATTCTAGGACCACTAGGCTTTCTTGGGAAGGCTGAGCCATATGTCTAAGGCTGAGGCACTGGGAAGAATGGCTTGGGAGGAAGCTGGGCACTACCACCACACACAGTACAGTCCTGACCAGTCCCAGGGCTCCCTCTCTCTAGTCTGACTCCTGGGGGCGGCCAAATGGTGGAAATCAGGAAGCCTTCCTACCCCCCAGCCTTTGCACATCTGGTGGAGACCTCAACCTGGGCCTCTCCCTTTCTCTGTTTGGTGGGGCAAGACCTTGGGGGAGAAGGAGGAAGAGAGGAGTGGTAATGGTGGTAGAAGCCATTTTGGGGGTGGATGGGAAAGAAAGGACAGAAGCTGATATGTCCCAGATTCTATGGCCTTCACCCCCATGCCAGATCTGAATGACCCTCTAGTCTCCATCTGGAAAAGGAGTTGGAAACTCCACAGACAGAAGCTGGGACAGGAGCCGATCCCTGGCTCCCAGTCTCCCCACCCATCCCATCTGGCATACTTTTTCTCCAGGCAGGCGGGAAAACCTACTGCTTCCCTTCCCCACCCCCATGTCTGGCTATCTGGCATTGGAGCTACCTCCTGGGCCCACTAAGGCCTCATAGATTGCTCTGCCCCCACCCCAACCTCCACCTCCAGGGCCAGGGCATCAAGTCTGGGTCCCATGCACCGTATGAAAGACTTATTGGGAAAATGTCACTTCACATGCACACTCTCACGTCTTTCTTCTGAGGATCTTAAAGCACTTTACAAATTTAGATTTTCTAAGAGTGAAGCAACATTGTGTGATGGAGACAGCATCATACTAGCAGTTGGGAAATCTGAGTTCTAGCCTCAACTCTTTTCCTCTCTACCTGTGTGACCTGATTCTGATCTCAGCATCACAGAAGTTCCAAGTAGGTAAGGAGTTGCAGATGTCCTCTCTTCTGCATACCTGTAATCCCTGCTGCTGAGGGAGATTAAGGCTGATAGGTCACTTGAGTTCAGAAGTTCTGAGATATAGTATGGTTAAAGCTGATGAAGTCTCCATACTAAGTCTGGCACAAATATGGCAGGCCCCCTAATTGGTCAAGTATGACATTTGGTAGTGAGATTGGGCACTGTACTTCTAGCCTGGGCAAGATAGAGACAAGAAAAAGAAAGACAGAAAGAAAGACAGAAAGAAAGAAAGAAAGAAAGAAGGAAGGAAGGAAGGAAGGAAGGAAGGAAGGAAGGAAGGGAAAAAAACAAAGAAAGAAAGAAAGAAAGAGAAAAGCAAAGAAAGAAAGAGAAAAAGAAAGAAAGAGAGAAGGAGAGGAAGGAAGGAAGGAAGGGAAAAAAACAAAGAAAGAAAGAGAAAAGCAAAGAAAGAAAGAGAAAAAGAAAGAAAGAGAGAAGGAGAGAGAGGAAGGAAGGAAGGAAGGAAGGAAGGAAGGAAGGGAAAAAAACAAAGAAAGAAAGAAAGAGAAAAGCAAAGAAAGAAAGAGAAAAAGAAAGAAAGAGAGAAGGAGAGGAAGGAAGGAAGGAAGGAAGGAAGGAAGGAAGGAAGGAAGGAAGGAAGGAAGGAAGGAAGGAAGGAAGGAAAGAAGGAAATTATTCCAGCTGATGCCAGCAGCATATCATTTATCCTCTCTGGGCTTCAGTTTCCAACTCTGCAAAATGAGGATAATACTACCTGTTCTACCTACTTTACTTGGCTGTTGAGAGGATACATACAAAGCATTTTGGCCATTTGTAAATGAGGGGTTGGGGTCCCATCAGATGGTCCCTTCCAACTCTAGTTTCCTATGAGTCTAAGGAAGAAAGTGTCCTGAGCTTCCATTCACATGTGCCAACCACACTGGCTCTCCCTCCTGGCTCTGGCCCGGGACAGATCACAACGATAACAACAGTCAGCATTTCTGTAGAACTTGGAGGTTTGCAAATTGCTTTACAAATATTATTTCATTTGCTCCTCACAGCAACAACTGTGGGAGGTAGGATTATTACCATCTCCATTTTATAGATGGAGAAATGGAGGCAAATAGAGGTTAAGTGACTTACTCAGGGTCGCACAGCTAGTTAAACATCTTACTCTGTATTTGAGCTTAGGTTTTATCCTGAGTCTGGGTCTAGCGCTCCATACATTAAACTGCTTGTTTTCCCATAGAATGTGTGAGGTGGAAGGGTCATTTTCGATAAAAAACGAAAAACTGAGACCCAGAGTGGGATTTAAACGTGGTGCCTCTGCCTTCAATTTCTGGATTGGTTCTCAATTACCACACAAAACTGAGAACAGAACCCGGGTGCCACAGGTGGGGGTGGGGGGAGGGGAGGGCTACGGGGAAGCAGAGGAGGTGGGTCTCTGTGGTTAGACCCGCCTTGATCTGTATCTAAACTACTGTTCTTTCACTCACTTTGTTTTCTCCGTTCCTAGGGAACCAGGGCTGGCCCACATCACAGTTCTTATGGGGTGGGGCTCAGGAGATAGAAGGGAAGTCAAGAAGCCGCAATATGGGAACAGCAATGACCTAGGAAGGTAAGGGCTGCACAAATAACAGTCTAAGCTCTCTGGTTTCTAGCCTGTTCGACACAGGGTCACAGAGCTGGCAGAACTGGCATTTTTGAACCCATCTTACACATGAGGAAAGTGGGGCTCAGGGAGATGGTGACGGGGAAGAGCCAGAATTTGAGAGCAGTTTCCTCTCACTTTGTCAAGGCCTCCTTTCCCTCCATCCCATTAGCTCCAGGGAGAGGCTGACCACCCATGGGTGGGATTTGAACTGGAAGGAGTCACAAAGAGACCCTCTAGGCACAGTCTTCCCTCATTTTACAGTGGAAGAAACTGAGGCCCAGGAAGGGAAAGAACTTTCCTAAGGCCGTATGGATAGTATGTAGCAAGTCGGGCTTCGAATCAGTCCCGCTAAGCACACATGCGTTTTTCTTTTGCTTGCGCCTCCAGTCACAGGATCGGGGGCGCTTGGGCCAAACTGGGGGATTCAATTTGACCCATAAATCTCTGTGTTCCCAGGGGCACCTTGGATAAGAGCAAAGTAGAATAATTCCTGGCTTTGGGGATTTCCATGGCTATCTTCCTTCTCACCCCTCCTCCCCCATGAATGACACCAATCCCCGTTATGAGGGTGAGAAGCCAGAGGTGACCTCGTGAATAGGGATCAGCCTGGCCAAAAAAACCCTCACTGGCTGGGCCCACCCTAGGGTGTGGCCCCACTAGCACCTGTTCCTCTTGATTTCCTCCACTGAATTGACTGAGGGCAGGTCTGCTTGCCTTCTGTGTTAACAGGGCTCCGCAGGGCAAAGGCCAAAGGCAAGAGGTCAGGAGCTAGTTGTATCGATAAGGGGCAGAGACTGGAAGTTAAAGGACAGAGGGTGACAGATGGAGAGATGGAAGTTGGAGGACAGGTACCCAGAAGGATAGAGGGGGAGGACAGAAGGTGGCACACAGAGGAGGAGGGGAGAGAGCAGTAGGAGGTGGGGCAGAAAGAGGCAGACAAGGTGGCAGGCACGATGGAGGCTGGAGTGACAGATGGGGTTGGTGATGCGGGGAATGGAGGCTGGAGAAAAGGTTACAGATAGTGGAGGACCCCGGAGGGTCAGAAGGCAAAAGATCGTAGCCATGGGTCAGACGACGGAATATGAGGGAACCCCCCCCAGGGGGGCAGCCTCCCCATGTGCCCTGGACCGTCAGTCGCCCCACCTCCCCTCCTGGTGGAACCCAGGGGCAGCCAGGGGCCGACGTCTCACCCAGAAGGAGGCCTCGGGGCAGGGCTGGCATGTTTGGGCCGCCGCCCGGGAGGGAGGGGCGGGAGTGGTCTCTTGCTAGCTCCCAGAGGCTGGACCTGGATGTCCTCGGTAGAGGCAGCGACCGCAGCGGCAACAACTGGAAAAGTCGGAGTGAGTGATATGAGGGGCAGGGCTCCCGCTGGCTGAGCCTTTATTGGGGGGCGGCTGCTAGGCAGGGCCCTCCCCTGGCTTCGGCCAATGGGAGGGAATGAGACTCCCAGAGATCCAGCCACTCACCCAGCCCAGCCCAGCCCGGGGTACACCCTCATAAACTGACAGAGAAACAGCACAAGGCACCGCAGAGTACACACACACAAGTGCGCACAGGCACGCTGGCACACACACGAGGCATTGAAAGATCCGCACAGAGATGAATGTTGCACAGCACACACATGCACACACACGCGGGGACAACATACAGGAAAGCACACACATAGTCATAACACATATTGAAGGACGTACAGATTTAGTTACACTGGGCAGCACATACAAGGGACACACAAGCAACACAATCACACACAAACAGAGAGATAAACACAGGACATCCAGCACACAGGGCAACCCACACAGCACAAAGATACAAGGGAGCACACATACCCAGGGACATACACTCTCACAGACCCAAGAGATTGCCTATACTTACAAGTGACGAGCACACCCAAGGATACACACTCAACTCTCAGAGATACCTGAGACTGCATACACACACACACACACACACACACACACATCCAGGAAAGCCTTCATACAACAGGGGAGCATACTGGGTTACCCACAAGTGGACCCATCACAAACAAAGGCTTATGAGCTGGGTATCACCCATAAGGACAAAACGAATGGGACACAGTCCCAACCAGAGAAATGTAGGACACATACATTCACAACGTAGGAGTATACACATTCACAACATAGGAGTATACACACACAGAGCAGCACATGTAACACAAAGACACAAGATAGTACAAATCCAGGGACGCATACTTGCAGACATTGGATGGCAGACACATATAAACAGGACACTGCCACAGACAGACCGATAAATACAGGACACGTCTTCCCAAACAGACCAGCACAGGCCCCCACCCATGGAAGAACGCCCACAAAAACACACAAGCAAGGACAGAGATAGCATATATATTTAAGACTTGTGTTTTTCTCCAACATTTAAACACACACAGAGACACCCAGCTGCTTCCAGAAAGTTCATACCTTTGTAGTGAATGTCCATATGTGAATCTGTTTTAGAACAAATCCCTGACCATCTGTAAGTCAGACACAGTGTGGATAGTAGTTAGAGAGGTGGCCTTGAAGTCAAGATGATATAGAGTCAGGTCCAGAAACCTCCTGACTCTCTGTGACTGGCCAAGTCATCTAACTTCTTGAATTTCAGACAACTCTTAGAGAAAATATTGGTACAGGAAGTTTTCTCACATGGGAATCCCCTATTCCAATGAAATAACAGCTCCAATCCCCTATAGTAATATTTAAAACAGAAAGAGAGGAAGGATGTTAGGAAAGGGTCAAAGAAAGGGTTTCTCAGATCCAAGAGAGAATATTTATAGTTATTGTGTGTGTGTGTGTGTGTGTGTGTGTGTGTGTGTGAGAGAGAGAGAGAGAGAGAGAGACAGAGACAGAGACAGAGGAGAGGAGGGGAGGGGAGAGGAGAGGAGAGAAGACAAGAGAGTTTGTGTATATTCATATGTATGAAATTAATGATCAGCAATGGCATGGCTTAGAGGACTGGGTATGGAACAAGACATACATTTTCAGACTTGGCCAATGTCATGATTTATTGTGTTTGGCTAATTTATTCCAAGACAAGGCTCCTTGGTGACAGGGGTGGGGACAGTGAATATGCAAAAAGTAAAACCCATTTTTAAAAGTAGTAGCTACAAAACATTGAAAAAATATAGGGAAGGAAACAAAAGGTTCCAAAGAGGCTACAAGTTAATAGGGCAATTTTGTGGCTACCTTGCTGAAAGAATTATCTCTTGTTGTTGAGCCATTTTTCAGTTGTGTCTGACTACTCTTTGGAGACCCCATTTGAGGTTCTCTTGCCAGAGATCCTGGAGTGATTTGCCATTTCCTTCTTTAGCACATTTTACAGATGAGGAACTGGGGCAAATAGGGTTGTGACCTTCCCTGGATCACACAGTAAGTGAGTCTAGATTTGAACTCCAGGCTGGTGTTCTATCCGCAGTGCTGCCCAGCTGTCTGTTGAAGTGAATTTTAGAAGCCAAATTCTCAGAATTTCCCAGTCTCATTCATAAGAAAAGAAGGCAGGATGAAAAAACAGTGGGATTTAGAGTCGGAGGATCTAGGTACAAAATGCGACTGATATTTACTAATCAAATGATGTTTTTTCTTCCTCTGTAAAATATTAGGGTTGGACTAGATGAGCTCTGTGGTATCTTCTATAAAGCCATCTAATCTCCACCTCCATTTCTTTGTAAGTTTTATTGACATCTTTTGTTTTTACCTAACCGTCATGTTTCCAATTTGTTCCTCTAACTTTCACCTACTCAGTGAACTGTCTCTTGAAACAAAGGGTTAAAAAAAAGAAAAAAAACCAATTCAGCAAAATTAATCAACACAAAGACTGACAGTTTATGCAATACACCCATATTCCCACCCACCCCCCTGCAAAAAAGGGAGGGAGGTACATTTACTCATTTCATCCTCCCTCTCCTCCTCCTCCTCCTCCTCCTCCTCCTCCTCCTCATCTTTGCTATCATTTGAGTAGAACTTTTATATACATTATTTCATTGGATCCTTGAAACAACCCTGCAAGGAATGTGCTATTATTATCCCAATTTTACAAGGGAGCAAACTGAGATTAAGAGAGGTAAAGTGACTTGCTCAGAGTCGCAAAGTACCTTGAGGCAGGATTCTAACTCTGATCTTTTTGACTCCATATTTGGCGCTCTATCCACTACATTTATCGTCTTCAAAGACAAGCTTGGTCATAATTACAGCGTTCAATGCCATTTTCTGGTTGTTATTATTTCCATTCACATTGGTGCAGGATTGTTTTCCTAGTTCTGCTTACTTCACTTTGCATCAGTTCAGTTCAGGTCTTCCTGTGCTTTTCTGTCATTCTTTGTCATCACTTTTTCTTATGGAGCAGTGACAGTCTACAATATTCATGCACCACAGTTTGCTTAGCCTTTCCTTGAGCGTTTTGTGTCCTAATTTTTTCATCTGTAAAATTCAAGGAAGGGTTGAACTTGAGTTCTAAATTCTATGAAATCTTGATGTGTGTAGCAGTCAGTCTGATGTATGTGATTTATGGGTGCAATAGGATTGTGGACCTGAGGGCAGCTGAGTGGGAGGGAGCTAGAACTGGAAACAAAAGGTCAGGCTGAAATATTTCCCCTACCCAGCCCTCATCCTTCAAGGTCTGCTCCCCTACCCCAGGAATTCCAGATCTTCAGGGAATCCAGACACCAAGAAGAGAGGACTCTAGAGATCAGGGACAGAGGAGCCTACTGGGAGCCTCTCTCAGGGGATCCCTAAGCTTCCTTTGGACATTATTTCCTTCCTGCCCACAGTCCAGCAGGACAGTGTTATCCTCTATCCTCCTGATGCCAGAAGATTAAGGTTTAGAGATGGAAAGATCCATAGAACGATGGAATTGAGAGCTAGAAAAGGTCCTTAGAAATCATATATTTCAAACTCCACATTGTACAGATGAGAAAATTGAATCCTTAAGGAGTTATGACTTGCCCAGTGTCTCAAAGGTAGGAAGCAGCTGAATTGGTCTTGGAAACCAGATCCCCAGCCCCAAATCTAGTACCCTCACTCTACTATGTGGCATGATTAAAATTCCAGTTCTCCTGCCCCAAGACCCAGTACTTCTACCAAAGCACCACATTCTCCTTCATTTGCAGCCTGGGAAAGTGAAAAATGAAAGCCAAGAAGGCAAGCAAGGGGAGCTAGGAGGGAGGAAGCAAGGAGATGAGGGGCTCAAACATTTGTTTGGATTTTTCTCCCCTTTCTTAAGATGCCTGGAATACCAGTGCTCAGCTCCCCATCCCCACTGGAAGGCAAGAACAGGGTTGGTAGAGACAAAAGCATGAGGCAGTGGAAAGCTTGGATTCCAGTCCTAGCTGTGTGAGTTGTGCAAGTCACTTTTCCTGAACTTGCTGTAGAAGTAACCTGCCCTACTTGGACCTCATAGGGCTGTGGTGAATTGGGAAAAGTATTCCCAAGGCCGTCCGAAATGCCTCATGGGCTCAAAGTCAGGGTCTACTCAACTCTGGCTAGAAGCAGAATCACCACTCCCCTTTTTATAGGGCCTCAAGGTTGGCAGAGGACTATCCATTCAACAATCCAGCTAGCTATAGAGGGAGAGGATTATTATCATTCCCATTTAATAGCTGAGGAAACAAGCCCAGAGACAGCAAGCAGCTCTCCCATGATCACACAGTTCATGTCAGAACTGGGACTCCCGCCTTCCACAATGATGGACAAATCACTTAGTTTCTCTGAGTTACCTTCCATAACCATCAGCAGTCCCCAGGTCTCCTGCCTCCATATTAAATCAAGAGAGTCAAGAGGTCAGGTTAAAGTATTCCACCCCCACCCCAAATGGCAGTCCTTAATCCCAAAACTCTACTTTCCCCACTGCAGGAATTTCCGTTCTGCAGGAAATTTGGACACCAAGAAAAGAGGATTTTAGGGACTTTCTAATAGAGGCAACTCTCAATAAACACCCACTAGATTCTAGGTGCCACACATGGCTCTGAGGATGAAAACAAAACAGTCCTTTCCCTCAGGGAGTTTTTAGACTATTCAGAGAATACAAAGCATGCTCAGATAAGTACAAGGTAAGGACTCTCTCCCTTTGAGACTGAAGAAAGCCTGACTAGTTGAGTGGGGAGAATAGGGAAGGCTTCACAGAAAACGTGGTAAATGAATTGAGCCCCAAAGGTAGACTCCTGAGAGGCAGAGAGCAGGAAAGAGCACATTCCTAAGCACATGGGAGCGGCATGTGCAAATATCTGAAGATAGGAAATGGAATAAGATATTTGGAGAATGGTTACCCAGTCAGTTTGATGGAGCATGGAGTGTGTGAAACATTGGCTGGCAAGGTAGTCTGAGGAGTGAGAGGTATGTAGGGAGAATGGAAAGTCAAAATATTTTGTAATCTAGTAGTTTGAGTCATTCAAAGATTTTTGAGCAAGGAGAAGGTGACCTGTGCTTTAGGAATATACATTTGGCAACTGTGCAGAGGATGGATCAGAGACGGGATTGACCAGAGAAAGACCAATAAAAGTTTGAGACCCTAGTTAAGACAATGAAGGCTAGAAATAGGGTAGTGACCGTGTGAATGGAGAGGAGAGGACAGATTCAAGAGATGTTTTAGAGGCAGAATCAACAAGTGCTGACCACTGACTGGATGTGAGGGGTGAGAAAAATATGTCCAAGGATCACAGTGGTGAATGTCGTGACTGGGAGAATAGGTCCTCTCAACAGAAAGGGCAAAGTTTGTAATAGATCTCTTAAGGGAGATAATCTTAAATTTTGGACACAGTTTAAGTTTGAGATATGAGAGGACATCAAGATAGACATTTCTAGCAGTCAGTTGGTGTAGAGATAAGTGAACCCACAAGTGCAGATAAAGACATGTAGCGGCAGATTGTAGAGAGGGACTGGGCGAAAGCAGGGAGAGAAAGAGCTGATGTTAGAGTCTGCAAACCCTGTTAGCACCATTACCTCATTGAACTTCCGAGGTAACCTGGGGAGGCAGCTACCTCAGGGGTTATTTTCATGTTCTTTTTACAACCCAAGACAAGGAGGCTCGCAGTGGTTGGTTCTCTCAAGGGTCTTGCAGCTCCTAAGCTTTCCAAGCTGGGCTTCAACTTCAGAGCCTTTATCCATAGCATCATGAAATCCCTCTAACACTCACTCCAAGGGGAAAGGAGATGGGTTCAAAAAAGGAAACTGAGGAGTAGTTAGACCGATAGGAGGAATGAATGAATGAATTAAAAGATAATTAGGCCCTTATATTCTAGGCACCGAGCTGTGGGCTGAGGATACAATTCCAAACCAGCAGAAAATCCCTTCCCACAACAAGCTCATGTTATAATTGGGAAAGGCAATAGACTTAAAGAAGTAGTGACTAGAGAGGCATATTCTAGACTGGCAAGTCAGAAGGAACGGTGATTGGAGGCATGGACAAGTGATGGACATGGTTTCCAGGGATAATAGCGTTGATCTGAGGGCAGCTATGTGGCTCAGTGGATAGAGCACCTCACCTGGAGACAGGAAGGTCTGAGTTCACATCTGAATTCACTTACTAGCTTCGTGATCCTAGGTGAGTCACTTAATCCTGTTTGCCTCAGTTTCCTCATCTGTCAAATGAGCTGGAGAAGGAAATGGCAAACCACTCCAATATCTCTGCAAAGAAAACCTCAAAGAGGGTCACAGAGAATGGGACACGATTGAACAGCAACAAAAGTGTTGACTTGATTATCTTTCTCAGAGCTAGGTTGGAAAAGGGAAGACAGCTCAGTAGCTAGCCTGGTTGACATGGCTGGAGACATAGATAGATGGCTAGGCAGTTGTATGGTTACTCAAGACCTGAGGTGGGGGGGGGGGCACTCAAGTTCTTGCTGGAGGAACCAAAAGCAGCTAAGTAGCTAAAGGAACTCAGAATGAGCTAAGTAGTTGGGTGGAGTAGTTGGTAGAGTTTGGGCTTAGAAGAGCTGAATTCGCATCTATGTGACCCTGGTCAAGTCACTTAGGCCCCAGAGAAGGGTAGTGTTTCACACCTACATTTTCTTTCTCTGAAGAGCCCTTATTAAATATTTACCAGCATATTCCTGAGTCAAAATGGTAGGAATAAACTTCTAAGTATCTTACCATCCTTTGCTGTGGACAGAAAAACGGTCTTAAAGTCATAAAAATCCGAGTTCAAATTTGATCTCAGCTTTTACCAGCTGTGCGATCCTGGGCAAGTCATTTGACCTCTGCCTCAGTTTCATCATCAGTAAAATAGGAACACCTGTCTCCCAGGGTTGTTGTCAGAATAAAATGAGATAATATCTGTAAAACCCTTTGGAAACCTTAAATCACTGCATAAAAGCTTACTAATATTATTATTATTTTAAATTCACTGCCTAATCCCTTCTATTGTCATTGAAACAGAAACTGATGGATTGGAAGGAGGAGGAGAGTGGATTTGTCCAGTGGGACCACCGTGTCCTTTTCCAAAGCTGAGGAAAGCCAGGGTGCATTCTGAACAAGACAGAGAATCACATGAGGCATGGAACAGAACACTGCCAAACCCTCCAAACCACAGACAATGGCAGAGGAAGGGGCCAGGCTGGGAAGGCCAGAACCATCACTGGCTCCAGCAGGAATCTCCTCCTACTATTGTGAGTCCTGACAGCTGTCCCAAGCCAGGAAGAGAGAGAAGGAAGCTTAGATTCTGAGGTTCGAAGTCCCAGATCTGCTACTGACTTGTATGACCTTGAGGATGTCCTCTGCTCACTGAGCTGTAATTTACTCATGTCTAAAAAGTTCTCTTCCAGTTCTAACATTCCATGCCTTATGTAAAGGATCCCCAGGCCTCATTACCCTACTCCTCACCTTTGTTTTGGCATCGATTAAATCTTATAACCAAGTATGGTTTCCTGGACTTTTTGGTAAGAGCACTCTTCCCACCCATCCCCACTCTCTACTGACACCACTTTGGTGTTCATTCATCACAACTAGTTAATTTGTCTACACTCTACCCTTGGTCTTTGCCTTCCAAAGGGAGGCAGAAGACCTACTCAAAGTAAAGAAGTATTTAATGTGTATTACTTGTCTAACAATGTGCTAAGTACTGACCAAAATTAAAAAGTAAGAGTTGAGAGGTGGGGCCAAAGGAAGCCAGATATATAAGGACTTTGCTTTTTGGAGAAGAATGTTCTCTAAGGAACCAAGCTCTAGTGGAGGAGTTCCTAAACTAAGGCCCAGTGGAGGAGTTTCTGAATCAAGTGAGAAGCAGAGTTTATCTTCCACTTGACTGGTACTGTGAGTCATAAGGACTGTACAATCCCAAAGGAAAGTGTGATAGGAACTACCATTAGAGAGGGCTCCTGCATTCTAGTAATCCTAATTTTTTTCCCTTTATGGGGAAGAACTCAGCCTGAAACAGTATTAAACGTGGAGGACTGCATAGATACTTGGGGGAGCTACAGTTCATTGAAAAGGTAAGGAGACCCCTTTCCCCAACTCCTTTAATACAACTTGCCTCCCCTTTGGATCATTCCCTTGGTTCTTCTCCAAACTGTCTTTTCTCATCTTTTTTCTCTTCTCTTATCTAAAGTATTCTGTCATCCTTTATCCTACCCCAGCACTCTTATCTTGCCTTTTTCTCCCTTTCTCCCAGCATTTTCCCTTTCCCCTAGATCTTTCAGGCTCTTCTCTCCCCCTATATTCCTCATGTTCAGTTCCTCAGTCTTTCCCCTAGCTTCTCCCTTTCTCCTCCTTCTCTTCCATTAGTTGTCTCCCCCTTCCTACTCTCCCCAGCTTTCCCTTTGTCCTGTGAGTTAGTTCTTCCTTTATGTTTCCTTGTATTCCCACACAAGCCCCATACCACACTTCCTCTCTCCCTCTCTCACCCGTCATTGCTCTCATCCCCTGACTCTCTCCCACTTTCTTCTTTTTAACATCTCTTTCTCATGACTCCATCTCCTCCCCTCCAGTTCTCTTGTTTTATTGGGACCATGGCTACTCTATCAGATTGGAAACTACAATGACCAGCCAGGAGAAGACAGAAGAAGGCTGCTGCTCCAGGCTGAGAGAGGGATCAAATGGTCCAGAAGCCAGTCCGGAAACAGGAATTATTGGAGAAACTCCATGCCAAGCTAGGAGTGCCAATGGTAGAACCACGTCTTGAGAATGAGGCACCTCCTGAACCTGATAAGCCTGTTGTCCTTCTGGAGGCCATTACACCTCTCCACAGGGATCACTTCATCCGCCAAGTGTGGAATAAGCAGAGGTGGAGGCGGCAGTGGTGTGCTAAAAAGCAGCTCACTGATAGGAGGCCACCTTAAGGACGAGAACATATTTCAGGAAGCCCATGAGCAAAAATCCAGCCCAATAGAAGTTCAGGAACAAAGTGTGGTGAGAAGGGAGTCAAGAGAAATGAAGTTGAGCCTGGAGGAGTCTGGAGAAAGGAGGTTGGGGGAAGCAGAAGTTGGAGATGCAGAACCTTAGGCTTGCAGAGGCTTTGAAATGGAGGATAAGCCCAAAGGAGATGGAGGAGAGGATTCCAGAACCATCGGAGTCATGGCAGTGGGAGAAAAACTCTGGAGGAGTTCAAGAACGAAATGAGAAACCAATAGAATCTCAAGAACAGACTTCTGGGGGGTGTGAAATGGGAGAATATAGACTGAGCCCAAGGGAAGAAAGCAAAAGGAGCTCAGGGGAATCTGAGATACAGCAGAGACTAATGCAGAGGAAAGCCAGTAAGAACTCAGGGCTTTTGGAGACGCAGAGATGTAAGCGGAGTCCGAGGGGGTTTCAAGAACCAAGCTCAGGAGTAATGGAGAGAAGTGAGACTCGACTCAGGAGAGGATGGAGAGAAGAGTTCTAGAGAGATGGAAGGACAGACATGGGGATGGAACTCTGGGAAGGCTCTAGAACAGACCCCTGGGAGGTCAGAGGCTTGGGAACAGAAGTCAGTGAGTTCAGGCTCTGGAGAGAAGTTGGAGTTGCCTGAGGACAGAGGAAACTTGGGATGGAGGCAAGATGGTGAGGTCTGTGACCAAGGCCCTCCCACCCAAGGAAGCTGTAACCAGAAACTCAGGACCTCAGGACCACCTACTACCTTCAGTGTCTCCCTTACCCCCTGTACCACCTAAGGCCCCAAGGCTGATGTGTACCCTGTTCAGTAGGATAAAGTCTGGGTCTAGGAAAGGAGCCCCACGCCACAGTAGACACTCCTTCAAAGCTAGCCACAGGCAGTCTAGGCCCCTAGCATCCCCTGCCCCACCTGAACCTCAGATCCCTGGCTGTGGAAAGAAGCTGTACTCCACCCCTGAGGAGACACTGGTGCTTGGGAGCTCCCTCCACCTCAGCCGAAGCTGCCTCGCCAAGAGGTCCCCTGAGAGCTGTAAACAGCTCAAAATTTCATTTAAGGAGTCAGCCCTGGAGACCATCTATTATTACCCTTCTGAGAATTTGGTGCTAGAGGAGTTAGGCCTCCATCCTGAAGCCTGACCTCCTCTTCCTCTACCCCCATGAATAGGAGGATGAAGAGGAATTGCTGCTATGAGAACTTGGGGAAGGCCAGCAGATCAAGGCTCTGCTGGGGGATATGGCCTGCTGCTGGTGACCTTTCCAGTTGGGAGGCCAGAAATCCCAGCCACTCCCAAGCATTCCAAATGGCTCCTCCATCCTTCCTCGAAGTTGTTGTTGCTGACAGACCCCCATAAAATGGGCTTCCAGGTGGAGAAATCCCACATACATCCTTCTCTGCCTCACCTTCCTTGTACTATCGGGGGGAAGACCCCCCCAAAAAAAGAACAGGAAAGGAGAGTTGTTCTGACTGTTCATGAGCTTGGGCATGAGTCTTTTGCCTTGTTTTGTTTTGTTTTCCTCGATTGGTTAGTCTAGATAAAGTCTGTTCTCTAGTATATTGTCCTGAGCGCTTACCCAAGAATGCAGGGGCCTTTTAATGGTGACCCAGGCATAAGGCAGATTCTGATGCTCCCAGGAGAGAAGCCAGAGAGATTTTATTTTTTGCAAGTGCCTAAGATTGAACCTGTTCTGTGCAAATCACAGAGTTTGTTTCTGGGTCATAGATTCTTCGATTTCCTATGACTTAGAAAAGGAGGTGGTAGGTACTGGATAAGATGAGAAATATGCATATATGTAATAGTCATGCATATAAATACATACATATATCCCTGCTTAGAGTTGTGCTAGCCACTGGTTTCCCTGTAGACAAAACATAAGGGGTCCTGGCAAAGTCCCTGCCCTAGCCATGTTTACACCCATCAGAGGTCCATTATGACTCCAAAGCCCATCATCAACCTAGAAAAGCCTCACCCATCACCTGCTAGTGCCCATCTTCCTTACTAAGGGTGATTAACCCTTCAGAGCAGGAGGTTAGTGTGGATTAAGTAGGGAGGGGGAGTTAGATTTGGGAAGCCGAGGCAGGCCAGCAGAGAGGAGAGGCGTGGAGCCTTGTATTTGGTATTTTTAACTCCCTGGCAATGCTGAACAAGCCAGCCTAAATATAGAAGTTAATCTATTTCAGGCCTCTGGCCTCAGGGCAGAGGCAGGGGATGGGGAACATGGGGGTGGGGACACCCCGCAACCTCTGCAGTACATCTCACACGGGCAGGCTTCCAGTCCTGGCGCCTGCGACCAGGAGACAGGCAGTCAACTGTCATCATAATGGATTTTTCTGCCACTGTCCCTTTGGCTCCGGGTGGGGCCATAGCTGCCTCCTGTTTGTTCAGGAGTATGTGCATAGATGAGAATGTATATGTACACATAAATATACATGTGCGTACCAGCCTTAACATAGAGTAAGAACTCTCCTCCCTAAACTCTCCACTCTAGCTAAACCGAGCTATTCTGGATCTAGAGAGAACACATCTTTGCATGCTCCCACCTACGAGCCTTTGCTAATGTGCCTGGTTCATGCTTGGAATGTTCCTTTCTTTGATGAAATCCTCCTACTTCTCTTAAAGCCCCAGTCCCAGGTCATCTCTTCAGAAAACCTCCAGACTTGTCTCCCAATACCCTGGACACTACCTAGTGAGTAAGGACCTCACAAAACGCTATATTTTTCCCTTTCAGAAATACTGCAAGTCAAGGATCATTGATTTCATCTTCAAGGGAACTTCCCATGGTCTGGGAGAGTTAGGGTTCACTGAGGCCCAGAGAACCTAATTGAAACGCCCTTGGTCACACAGGGCAGTCTCTGGTAGAGCCGACAGAGTCCCAAAAATCTTAAACAACTTTCCCAAGGGCCACCAGATTATAGGCGAAGACTCATGACGTGAACGGGGACTCCCGGTTCCAGCAGTGGTACTTTTTCCATTACAGCATGGGGCACCGCATCATTCCCCTACCCCACCCTCACCCGGTGGGGTTGTGGGTATGATTAATATAACTGTTACCCTCAGGATGTTCTAAGAAACCAAAGCCAAAATCAGGAAACAGAGACGAGGGCCCCTCTCCTGCAAACAAACCCAAGGCCTTGGCAACTAACTTCTCTTTTTCACGGGTTTTAGCTTTATTCGTTCCTAGAGCTGAGGTGACGCGGACAGGGAGGGGGCGTGGAGGGAAGGGGGAAAGACTGGGGGCAGGGCATGACTATAAATAGACCTATTTATAAGCAAGGGCAGAAGAAACCTTGTGAAGCTTTGTGCTAGTGTAGGCAACAGTGTAGAAGAGGCTTAGACCCAAGTGCCCTGCTCCCTGATTTCCTAACCAACTTCTATTCTGTTTTATTGGTGTGTTAGACACACCCTGCCACTCTGATCCATACGCCATCCCTCAGCCAAGGAGACGATGAATCAACCACCGAACATTTCTTCAGCACCTACTATGTTCCAAGCATCATGCTAGATGAAGGCCTCACAAAGATGAAAATGAGATAGCCCTTGTCCTCAGGAATTTAGGGTCCCCATCCCTTAGTCCTGCTCTGTTCTATTCACTTGGAAAATGAGATGAGATTATTAGGTAATTCTCAAGTTAGAGAGATGCAAAATCACAGATCAGAGGATGTCAGAGCTGGCAGGTAGTCCAACTCTATTTTACAGAAGATATTTAAGGTCCAGAGAAGGGCAGGAATATGTCTTGGGTTGGAAGACTGGAAGCTTGAATCCAGGTCATAGGATTATAAGATTTAGGCCTGGAAGAAACTTTGAAAACTACGTAGTTTGACAGACAAAGAAACTGAGATTCAGGCAGCAAAGGAATGTAGTGGATAGAGTGCTGACCTTGCCTTGGAGTCAGGAAGACCTGAGTTCAAATCTTGTCTGGCTCTGTGTTCCTGGGCAAGCCATTTAATCTCTTTCAGCCTCAGTTTCCTTATCTGTAAAGTGGGTATAAAGGCACCTACCATCCAGGGTTGTTGTGAGGAACAAATGAGACACTGTCTAAAGTACTTTGCAAACGTCAATATGCTATATAAATGAGAGCTATTATTGTTATTAAATGACTTGACCAAGGTCACGAAGTTATTAAGTAGCCCAGCCATGACTTGACCCAAAGCATTTCAAGTCTCAGTCCAGAGCTCATTCCAATACTGACTCCCTGGGTTTCTTTTTCTCCCCCTTCCCATTTTTCCACCAAGAGATATAAGAACTGAGGCTCCTGTTAGCTGAGCCAGAATGGAATAGTGGAAAGTGTGTTTGGAGGCAAAAGGATTTGGGTTGAAATCCCAATTTTACCTCTTGCCTCCTTTATCAAGTCACTAAATCTCTGGACCTCAGTTGACTCATCTGTAAAAAGAGAGGACTAGACCAGAAGGCCTCAAGAGTCCCCTCCAATTCTAAATCTGTCATCCTATTAGGGCCAGAGAAAATTAAGCCAGAAATCTCTGGGAAGACCCCAGCACACTAGGATTTGGAAAAAGAGAGGAGCATAGACCCAGATTCTGACCATCCTCTTTATACCTGGCTGACCCTGAACAAGGGATTCCCCCTTGCTTAGGTCTCAGATTGCCCATGTGTAAAATGATGAGGTTGGATAGTTGAGCCATGAGGTCCCTTCTTGCTCTAAACTTGATGGATTCTAGTGCTTGTGCTAGGGATACAAATGAGGGAGGACAGGCAGCAGGCCTGGGTCTGTCTGGAGCTTGGGGATCTAGGAACTCAGGGTTGTGTTCTTAGCTAGAGGACAGAGTGCAGGCCCGGTTGGAGGTGGGGAGAGGTTGAGAGGAGGGGGAGAAGGAAAGCGTTTGGTGGGGGAGAGGGGGCAGGGAAGAGAGAATGGGAGGCCCTGAGCAGGGTTAGCGGCAAACAGGAAACTCTGCAGGGCTCAGCTATAGAATACACTTCTGTTTGATGTTTCCTGTCCCTTGGTCTCTCCTATCCAGCTCTTCCTCATTCATCCTTGTCCACTAGAAAAATTCTGCTAGGCAGGGATGGGGGTGAAGAGAGGCTGGGGGCATAGGGGCTCCGGGGACCATCTAGTCAAACCCCACCATTGTAGAGATGGGCAAACTGAAGCCCAGAGAGGGGAATGGGATTTGCCCATGGTCAGACAGCTAACAGAAAAACCAGCATTTGAACCAAGTTTTCATTACCCCCAATCTGGGGCTTTATCTGAGAGAACTCGCAGGGCAGAGTATCTTCAAGTTGTCCTTACTTCTGTACTGAAAAGAGGACCTAGAGAGAAAAGATAGGAGGTATTGAAGTTGCATGGAAAGGGCATGAGATTTTCAGGCAGCAGACCCACTTTGAACCTGGACTTAGCAATTTACTACTCAATTAACTCCAGGAAAACCTATTCCTGTCTTAGAGCCTCAGTTTTACCATCTGTAAAATGGAAAGGCTAAACTAGATGACATCTGAGGATTCTTCTGGCTTCCCATCTATGATCCTTTGGCCTTGTAGATGTCCAGCTTAGGTCCCCAATCCAGGACAACCCTTCCTTTCCATATCGAGGTTTTTCCTTCTCCTCTGTGATGAATAGAAAGTCCTGACTGTATTGATACAGAGACATAGGCACATTTCTCTTCACCCTGGACTCTGAGAAATGGGACAGAGAGTCACCAGTTGTCATGGCTGATTTCCAGGGGCAAGGAATTCATTCCTGGCCCTGAGGCCTCACTCTTATAAAAATAAACATGCCATCTCTACTACTCTGCCCCCTGGGTGACTTGTGTCTCTTGTCCTTGTCTGGGAAAGAACCACCATCCATATGGGAGTCTTCAATGTCATGTGCTTTTATGATTGGAAGGGACCTTAGAGATCCTTTTGTGTAACCTCCTCATATTTACACATGGAGAAACTGAGGCCAAGTTACTATGACTAAACTCATAGTAGGAGTAAGTAATATCAGAAATTAGAATTTTAAGGCTTTGATTCCAAGACTCAAATCCTGCGTTACATGCAATTCCTCTGTCAGCCTTCAAGCTTCTTCATTTCCCATTTTTCTGATTAGTGGTTTGCATGGGGTAAGGACTTTTCCATCTTGGTTTCCAAGTCTGGCCCAAGCAGCTCATGGGGAAACTGTTTCTGCTTTCTACCTTTGGCTTCGCCCTTGCTCACCATCCCAGGCTGCTGGCACTAAGGCCCCTGGCATGGAGAAAGAAGAACTTGGGCTGTTTTCCAGATGCTCCACACTTCCCACTCAAGGTAGGATATCCTGCCTCACCCATGTTCGCTTAGAGAATCCAGAGCTGGAAGGAGTTTTTGACATCATTTGGGCCAATCCTTTCATCATGCAAGGAGGGTTACCAGAAGCTAGAGAGAGGAAGCTAACTTGCTCACAGTCAGACAGTGGCTAAGAAATAATGCTACTGATGTAAGCCAGTGTGGTGTGATGGATAAAGTGAGGCAGCTTTGAGGTTAGGAAAGACCTGGGTACAAGTCCCATCTTTGATATGTCCTAGCTATGTACTCCGGGCATGACACCACCTTCCAGTGCCTCCCTCACCCCCATCAAGTCTGAAGTTATGAGCTGCAGAGCAGTTGTTGATCTGCCCAAGTGGCTAAGCAGGTGTTAGGTTTACTATGTGCCTAGCAGAGTGCATTGGGCATACAGAGAAAGGCAGACACATGGTCTCTGCCTTCAAGGAGTTTATAGTCTAATGAGGGGAGGCAACATGCAAACAACTACATACATACAAGATCTATACAGGCTAACTTGGAGGGTAGTCTGAGAGGGAAGGTACTAGCTGTAAGGGGAAGGCAAGAATAATTATAAAACATAACAGCAGCAGCTAGGTGGGCTTGTAGTCAAGAAGATATGAGATCAAATCTGGCCTTAGATGTGTACTAGATATGTGACCCGGGCAAGTCGTTTAACCTCAGTCTCAGTTTCCTCATCTGTAAAATGGGGATAGCAACAGCACCTACCTCCCACGTAAAGGACTTTCTAAACTTAGAGCAATACATGGTAGCTATTATTTTTATATATCACTAACATATTATTATTAGCACTAATAGCTACAAGTTATGTAACGGCTAACATTTTAAGACTTGCAAAGAACTTTAATACCACGTTATCTCTTGATCCTCACAGTAACTGTGGGAAGTAAAAGCTTGTTACTTCCTCCATTTTGCAGATGAGGAAGCTAAGGTTAGGGTGCTAACTCAGGGTCACATAAGTTATTAAGTTGTAGAGTCAGCATTCAAACTTAAGTGGTGATTTTTGCTCCAGATCCAGCACTCTTCCTGCCCAGTCATGATGCCCAAGATCATACATCACTGACTGAAAGAATGAATGGGTGAATGGTGACTTGATCAAGATGCCTTCCATGGGCAGTTTGTTTGGGGAGAAGTTCCTTACCTAGTCTTCATCCCAATGTCCTACTCAAATGAGCAAGAAGTGCATTGGTGTCCTTGAAATGATGAAGAAAATGTGTTGGAAGTTCCCCCTGTACTTCAGATTGGTGCCTCCTTGGTCTTGGGATGGTCCAAGATCGGATGGTTGGTCAGTGGGCAAAGCAATGTGTCCATCTCCAAGGGGGCCTGTGGACTATGAGGCATAGACCAACAAATGAATGAATAACATATACATGAACTACAGGGGAAGGTGACACTGCCAGGCCTCACATTGTTCCCTTTGCTTTTAAAAGGTCTATGTATCTATTCATCTATCTACCTGTCTATACATCTATCCATTTTTATGTATCTCTCTACCTATCTACACACCTATCTCTGTCCAGCCCCCCAACTATGTGTCTGTCTAGCTACCTATCTATCCCTCTATCTCTCTATCTATAGCTATCTACCTACCTATCTATCCACCTGTTTCTATCTGTCTATCCATCCAACTATCTATCTATACATCTACCTATATTTATGCAGCTATCTACTTAGCTACACACTTACCTCTGTCTATCCACCCAACTATGTGTCTGTCTAACTACCTATCTATCCATCTACCTATCTATATCTATCTACCTACCTATCTACCTATTTTCTGTCTATTCTGTCTATCAACTGTCTATCTAGTTACCTATCCATCTATCTACCATCTATAAATCTACCTATATTTATAGGTCTATCTCCTTATCCATCTATCCTTATCTATCTACCTATCTACCTGTCTGTCTATCTATCTATCTATCTATCTATCTATCTATCTATCTATCTATCTATCCATCCATCTATTCATTCATTTGTTTATTTTTAGAGAGTGGATCTTTCTATTTTGGCCAGGCTGAAAGTAGAGTGGCTACTTAGGAACCTGATCCAAATTCTGTTCTGTTTGGAAGCTCTAGCCTGCTCCATTTTTCCAAGTAGAGCTGGCTTACCCACCCCAGCTGGCCCAGACCTTCTTAGGCAGGCTGACAGCCCTCTGCTCCCCATGACCCAGCTTCTTGGCCCCAGACTTAGTTTAGACACTCCATCAGCTTACCCCCTCCACTGCAGCTTCCATCTCCTAAACTCAAGCCAGTCACTAGCCTCAGCTTCCACCACAAGCAGGGACTCTGAGCATGCACCAACAGGCCTGACTCTTTGGATTTGTTTAGGCTTTATTGTTGCCTTGGGTTTTTACAGCACAGTCATTCCCATAGCTCCCCTGAAACCATTCCTTAGGTAACCCAGGCCCAGCAAGAGTTCTAATTACTATGCACGAGAAAAAGAAAAACATTTAGGTAAACCAATCAAAGAAGCATCCAAGTCTGACAGTATACATCACATTCCATGTCCATAGTCCCCCATTTCTTTACTGGAAAAACCCCTGTGGCCTTTCCGTTTGGATCCTACTCAGCTTTTGTCTGCCATTGGCCAGATACTAGGCAGCCTGACCAAGGAAACCATGAGCTGGGGTTTAGGATCCTATAATTCCTTACCCTTTCCTGTTTGGACCTCCCACCGCATTGTACAACATTCATTTCCTGAAGCCAGCCTCGAAAAGGCTAACATAAGAATATGAAAGCTCAGGAGATTGATATCATAATGATACCACTATAGCAGAAAGAGGGCTCATGAGAACTGGGATGGAGTCCCAGCTCAACAGACAGACCTCAGTTTTCCCATCTGTAAAGTGGAGGTAATAAAACTTGTATTACCTACCTCACAGGATTACTGTGAGGGAAAGGTCTTGGAAACCTTAAGGCTCTAAATAAATGAAAGATGTTGGTATTGTGTTAACTTGTGCCAGGCTTTGAGAGAGGGGGTGGATTAGGTTCTAGCAAAGTAAAACAGGACCTGATACTGATAGCATTTCTCCCCGTTCCCTGGCATTAGCTGGGGTTTTTGCTGAGCTAATGAGTAGGTACTGATGCAGAAAGGAAAGTCTAGGGGAATCCCCTCCTCTCTAAAATCACTCATTGATGCACATCCTTCCCTGTTACTGCCTCCCTCATAGCATCATGAGGACTTATTGGCCCACACGGTGCACAAAGTCAGCTCCTGGGACAGAGTCAGTCTGAGAGACCCACATGTTTTAACCTTGCTTAGCCTTTGGTTAAGATGCTCAGCTAGCCTGCAAAAAAGAGCTTGGTTCCCTTAGGACTAATTTCATCTTCTGCAGATTACTCCCATCACCTGAAGGCTAATCCCATCTCCCAAAGATGCTTTAATGGGGAGAAACTAAGGATACACTAGTCTTACCTCCTCATTGAAAGGTCTATCAATCAGGATTGTCTTATCCTCCTATATAAGTTTTTTTGTTGTGGTTCAGTAATTTTTCAGTCAATCTGACTGTTCAGGAGCCCATTTAGGATTTTCTTGGCATAGATAACCTGAGCAGTTTACCATTTCCTTCTCCAGTTCAATTTAAAGATGAGGAACTGAGGCAAACAGGGTTCAGTGACTTACCCAGGGTCACAAAATAAGTGTCTGAGACCAGATTTGAACTCAGAAAGATGAGTCTTCCTGACTCCAGGCCCAGCACTATATCTGCTGTGTTACCTTGCTGCCCATATATATTGTTTTACTCTTGTCTAATAAAAGCAATTTAGTGACAGCCCCTTTCCAATTGCTCTGTGCATTGAAGGGCCAATAAACTCCTTTTTGTCTTATTTCCTGAGTTTTCCTTTAATTGCCCAGGGTGAGATCTAAACTAGAATTTTCTTTTAACAGTTCTGGCATGGCTATCACTAGGTGAGTCTACCATATAACACTTTTGTCTAATTTCAGGTTTGAGTGGTCTGTTTCAGAGGGTAATCAGCCATGAAGAAGTCAGAGAATTAAACTTCTCAAACTCAGGAAGAAGAAGAAGTGGATTTCTGAACTCAAAACTGGTGGTTCACACCGAAAAGGGGCAGTGAGTAGTAGATGGTCTTGCCCAATACACTACGTTGCCACAAGTCAAGGGGATGGTCTTGCCCAACATTAGGTTGCCATAAGGCAAAGGGATATGGGATCAGCACAAAGTAAACTTCCTGTCAACTTCTATTAAGGCAAACTGTTAAAAACCTGGGATAAGGGAAAACTACCTGTTCAATGGAGAATTTCTAAAACTTGAGTGGTAGAGCTCAGTTTAGACTAGAATAGGTACTTAGAAGCAAATTTGGCCAGGTAAATACAAGACTTTTGAACTTAAAATGTTAAGTGCTTTATTTGTGTAATGTTAAGCATGTTGTAATGCCTGTGTTTTGTGTCTTGGTGAATCCAAAGTGACTTTTTCCTGTAGCCTGGTCAGCCAAAGGAAAGACAAGAAATTTTTCTGTGGAACTTTCACAGCCTTCAGAAAGACTCTCTCTCTCTCTCTCTCTCTCTCTCTCTCTCTCTCTCTCTCTCTCTCTCTCTCTCTCTCTCTCTCTCTCTCCATTTCTAACTCTGGCTAAATTGGGGAGGAAGATAAGAGACTCAGGACTCAGATAAGAAGGAAGGGAATCTTTTCTGCCAGTCTGTAGCAATTTATGGCATTATAAACTAGAAACTATAATTTGTAACTGAAACATAATATCTTTACTATAAAATTCCAAATTATGGTGACTGTTAAAAAATCATAACGGATTTGAGAGGTTTTCAGATTAAGGTTAAATGCAAGCACCCTCTCTTCAATTCTCTCTTCTCCTCCTCTCTCAATCATCTCTTCTTTCTAGATGGAGATAGGGATGTTCAATAGAAACTACTAGGGAATAAGAAGAACTGGAGTTAGTTTGAAATGGTTTACCTGAATTTAATTGTTTCAGTTTAGTAGCTAAACCACCTAAATTGAAATAGACTAAGCAACTCCAGAAGTATAAAAAAAGATTGTATAAGGAAAATTGTACAGGAGAGATTCAGTAGAATATTAGACTAGAATATGACTGAGAAATAAGATAAGATAGACTCAAGAAGGTAGTGAAAGTAAAGAGAAATAAAGAATCAAGAGCGTAAAATGAAAAGTTACTTTCAATAATAGGTCTGGAGTTTGGTTAGAATTTTGAGAAGTGTTTGAAATTGAGATAAGAAAAATTTGAGAAACTTTCAGAGAAATGCCAGTTACCAAGTTTAGACAGACAGTGCTCTGTCCTTAAATGACCATTCCAGGGCTGTTTCCCCTAATCTTTACAACTTTGGAACTCCAGAAGGAAGGGGAGGGGAATGTAAGCCTGCCACATAAAAATCCCTCCCTATTTTTCTTGGACTTCTGGGGATTGTCTGATGCCACTTTGACAAATACTGAATGTCTTCTTCCTGTCCTCCTCTTCCCCAAATTAATTTAAGATTATAAAAGAATTCACAGGATATGGAATAGTTCCAGAAACTCACTCCTTTCTCTTTGTGTATCTCATAAGAGACTAAGTAGGAGCTTAATAAATGTTAATTAACTGACTGAAAAAGAAAATAGTTTTCTTTTTTTGTAGTTATTTATTGTTCTTATTCAGGCTTTTCAGTTGTGTCCAACTTGCCCATTTGAGACTTTCTTCTGAAAGATACTGAAGTGGTTGGCCATTTCCTTCTCCAACTCATTTTACAGTTTACAGAAACTGAGGCAAACAGGCTTAAGTGATTTGTCCAAAGTTGCATAGCTAGTAAGTGTATGAGTTCAGATCTGAACTCAGCAAGATTGAGTCTTCTTGACTCTAGGCCATCCACTAATCCACCTAGCTGTCCATGGTTTTCTGATATAAATAATTATAAAATATCTTTGTAAAAAAATTCAAGCATCCTCTTTCTCTTTTTACTAAGCAGATTTTCCATCCTATAGGGCCTATTCTCTTTGACCTTTCCTCGTCCTTTATCCTTTTTCTTAAAGTATCCAGGCAAGGTTAGAGAAAGGAATCAATTTGGCTCATTGGGTGAATTTTAAAATGAAATGAAAAAGAAAAAGTTCCAGGGAGCTGGGAGTGTCACCATGAACTTTTGAACATGAGTTAACTGAAAACATGCCATTAGAAAAACTGAAATTTTGAATATTACCATTAGTGATTATAAATCCAGATCTGATTTTTTCAGAACTTGTCCTGAAACTAAAATCATAATGTGGTCTTGTTTACCAGGAGAGATACTTCTGTTAGGAACATTGTGGTAAATCAGAACAAAATGCAAATTGCATTTGCCATTTGGCATTAAGAAAATATACTAGAAAATGCATGAATCAGGAAAAACTGAGTTAAAATCCAGTCTCAGAAATTTATTAGCTGTGTGACCTGAAGCAAATTATGTCATCTCTATTTATCTCAGTTTCCCAATCTATGAAGGAATAAATAATAGCACTCACCTCCCAGAGTTGTTGTAAGGACCAAACCAACATAATAATTGTATAGTGCTTAGTATGGTGTCTGACACATGGCAAGCACTATATAAATGCTAGTAAATGTGGATACTCACTACTGGTCTTGAATGCAATCAGTATAGATAACAAAGGTGATAAAATGAATGGTTTTCTATGTAAAATAATTTGGAAATGTAATCAACTGAATTGATATCATCTGGCTAGTAATAAATTTTGTTTCATGTTTTAAGTACATGATATTGTATATCATTATTGTATTTCTAAATTTTTCTCTTCTATTGTGAGATTTTGGGAAATATCAGAAATGTCATTAGAAAAGTAACTTCTCATTTAATCCGGATACTGTTAGGTTATGAATTGAGCTATTCAAAGAATGTGGTAAAAATGAAAACTTAAATATATAATGGGGTATACTTGTTTTGAAGTGGATCATATAGTAAAGAGTGAGTTTTATCTAAGATTATTTTCCCATCACTTATGAAAGTTGTAAAATTATATTTGTTAAAAATTGTATGTATTGAAATTGCATCTTTGAACCAACTTAGTAACAGTAGACCTTAGATTGAAAGATTTCATTTTGCCTTAAGGACTAATAGGCAGTACAAGTAGTGGAGGCTTATAATGACCAGAATTTTTCTGGGGTCTTGAGTCAACCATAATATATTCAATATACGTGTTAAATTGCAGAATGTGATTATTCTCCATTTATAAATGAAATGTCCTTATATATGCTCTTTGTTAGCTGTTATGGAAACGTGAAGAAAAAAATACCAATAATCTAGCCCTAAGCTATGATTGGTGAAATTTTGCTATGTGAGAGATAAAATGTCTTAGGACTATAATTTGACATTATTCTAAGTTTTAATTTTAGGCATGACTGTTTGAATTATCATACACTTAACAGTCCACCATTTGGGGGAATGCTACGTGCTGCTCAAAGGGAGTGTAGTCTGAGAACTTCAATGGGTGTCTGTCTCTGGGAAAACTTGAGAGGATGATCTTGTGTAGTTAAAAGTAAGCTCCTCTTGACTCAATTTCTCATTATGCTATTTCCTTTCTGAAGAGGAAAATTTCCCACCTGGTTAATTCTGAGCCTGATTATGATACCTTGGGAATAATTTGGAACTTTGCTGCATGATTGGCTATTAACTATGGCTCTTGCCTGGAATTAAACAGAGTTAAGGGAGTTTTCCCCCTCTTATGACTTGTGTCAGATCAAACTGTGCCTTTGATGTCATTATAACTATATTCCTCCTTTTTCCTTTCATAGCAAATTTCAATAATCAGGGCAACAATGGAAATTTTGTCAATGTGATACTGAATCTATTAATTACTAGATTGATACTAAAACATCTGCATTACTATAAGAGTATGCAAGTAGAAAAAAAATCTTACTATTTTAACCTAAAGTGTGGTCAATTCCATTTTCTAAGCAACTAAGTAAATGAGTTCTGAAGCATGCCATCTATTTGCCAATTGTTATACATTAGTGTATAAGATTAGGTCCTTCAAGTACCTCATTCCTTCAAGATGATACAAGGATCATATGTATGTATGTATGTGCATATACATATATATACACATATACACAATACACATATGTATGTATATTACTATATAATGTATATGTATATGTGTGTATGTCTATATGTGTGTATATCCTAAAAGGGGGGGGAATAAGATGAAGATATAAAAATTTTTAAATTTAATGTAGTAAACTGAGAAAGCAACAAGATTAGACTGTTAGGAATCTAAGAACTAGAATATGTGTGTGTATGTATGTAGACATAGTCTATATCTAAATATATGTTCAGTTTGACTTCCAAATGTGCCTATTGGGAAATACAGGCATGACTATGTTTTAGTAATAAGTTCCCAAATTTGAATTAAAGCTTTTATATAAAATTACGTTAATAATTATAAAGACTTTTAAATTATGTGCCCTCCCCCCCTTTTCTTTCCAGTTTGAAATATCTGATAATATTAAGGGATGGAAAGGCTCATTTTTCAAGTCAGGCCTTCTTCCTTCAACCTGTGGATGACATTTTCCGTATCAGATACAGGGGTTTGAGTAAAGACAGAAAGAGAAAAGTAGTATGTAAAAACTAAAATTCTGAAATTTCAGGTGAATTATGGGTTCCTAACTTGCTGTTCTTCATATTATGATTATTAATTACTATTATATATAATAAATTATTATTCTAATTATCATTATTCTTATTATTAACCCTATTATTAATAGGGTTAGATCAATAAGATTTGAGTTTGTTTTCACCACATGAACTAGTTGATGAAAAACAAATTTAGAAGGTTGTAAGAAATTGTAGTGAGTCTTGTTACTGGCAGATTTTAGCAGAATTACCTAGGAATCTCTGTAAGTGATTTGGAACCAGAAAAGTAGATCAGGAAGGAGGAGCTCCCTTTACAGCTACCCTGAGAATGAGGCCCATTCCACAACATTCAAGGCAAGATGTTTCTAGGGACCGGATGATGACATCAGACATTTGGGACTTAAGATGAAATGTACTGATTAAATGAACACTGGGAATAAATTACCAGATTACAAGGAAACTTGATGTTATTTAATATTGATTATCATTATTGCATTGCTTTTTTGTTTATTTGTTTTATGGTGTTTGTGTTTATTGAGTTTTCTTGGTGGCCTTGGTGATACACAAAGCTTCCCTCTCAAATAGTACATGGTGAGCCCTCTAAGTGGTTTAATCTGTAACCTGACTTAATTTACCTGTGTTGTTGTTTAGTCATTTTTCAGTTGTATCCAACTCTTCAGATCCCTTTTGGGGTATTCTTGGCAAAGATACTAGAGTATTTTGCCATTTCATTCTCCAGCTCATTTGACAGATGAGGAAATTGAGGCAAACATGGATAAGTGACTTGCCTAGGGTCACACAGCTAGTATGTGTCATAGTCCAAATTTGAACTGACTCCAGGCTCAGCCCTTTATCCACTGTATCACCTAGCTGCTCTCAGTTTACCTATAGAGCCTATTTAATAAGGTTTGTCTCCTTAAGGTATACATGGGATCATAACTCAGTTTAAATTTGTTTAACTTTTATGATATTGAAGGAAGCAAAGGATTATAACTTTTGTATGATTTTGTAATATCCATAGCCACAGTACACTTTTTCCTGTAGCAAGTTTAAGTTCCCTATACAGACACTCATAGGCACTAATGTTTACTCAAATAGGCTTGGCATAAACAACAGATATTAGCATGATACATTTGAGGATAGAAGAGTTATATAGGTCTGATTGTGGGACTGTGCCATGAACATGGCTAGTATCAAAGTGGAGGGGGGGACATTGTGCAAAGTCAGCCATTGGAGCAGAGTCAGTCTGAATGACTCCCATGTTTTAACCTCGAACAGCCTTGAGGTATGATGCTCAGCCAGCCTGTAGGAGAGAGCTCAATCCCCTTAGGACTAATTTCATCTCCTACAAACTAACCCCATCACCTGAAGGCTAATCCCATCTTCCAAAGATGCTATAATAGGGAGAAGCTAAGGAGACACTAATCCCACTTCCTCACTGAAAGGTCTACCAGTCTGGATTGTTTTCCCCTGAAATGTAAATTGTTTTACTCCTAATAAAAGCAGCTTGAAATTGAAATTTGGCAGCAGCCCCATTCCAACTGCTCGATGCTTTGGGGTGCCAATAAACTCCTTTTGTCTTATTTCCTGAGTTTGCCTTTAATTCACCAGGGCGAGGCCAGAACCAAGATTTTCTTTTAATAACAGCATGGGACCACCTCCATTCCACCCAGAGGAGGTCCAGCTGTGTTCACTCTCTCCCAGAGTGACTGTCAGCCTAACCCAGGGATATCGCTGAGGCTGTTTCATGACAGTGATCACCTTGGGGGCACCCATGAGGGGCAAATCACTGCTGACATTGCTGCCTGAGCCACAGGCTTCTTGTAAGGGAAGAGCACCACAGTTGGCATTAGAGGGCCTGGGTCTGAATCTTAGCTCTAACATTTACTAAAAGTAGTCACTTCATTGTTTTTGACCTCAGTTTCCTCCCCTGTGAAAAGGGAGGGGAGCTGGATTAGATGATCCCTAAAGTACTTTGCTGCTCTAAATCTTATGATCTCAAGCTTTCAGACTATTGATATATTTCAAGTGGCCCTGAGCTCATATAGACTGAGTCCAGTCTCAGGGGCTAACCCCAAAGACTCATCTTTTCTTTGGCTTGTGGGTGTGAGCACTGAGTCAGTCTCTGAGTTTAGATTTGGTCTCCATGATTTCAGCGCTTTGGGTCTTGAAACATGGAGAAAAGAAGAAAGGATTACTATTCTACTGTGCAAAGAGCTCTCTTCCCCCTTCCCTGCCAGTCAAGGACATAGCTTCATCACACATGATTTTGGAGGCAGAGTTAGGAGGACCCTTAGGGATCAAGTAGTCTAAACTCCTCATTTCACAGAAAAGGAAACTGAGGCCTAGAAAGAAGTGATTTGTCCACTCAAGCAGTAAGTAACAGAACCAGAATTGGAACACAAATCCTTTGGGAAAGATCCTACTTTAGGAAACTTACTTCTCTCTGGACTTTAGTTCCTTCATCTGTTAAAAAAAAAAAAAAAGGGCAGTATGGGGGAGAATTGGATTAGGTAAAGTCTCTTCTAGCTCTAAATCCTGTTAAATGCTTTAATTAGTCTTTTGACTCTAAATCCAGTCCTCTTTCCATTATAAGTTCCTGCCTCCCTCCCCTCCCACCTCCTGGGAGAGTGGGGGTGGGTTGGGGAGGGCATAGCTGCCACTGGATCTGGCATCTCTGAATAAGATGGGAACACACAGACACATCTGGAAGGTGGGTGATGGCGTTTCCCAGGGCCTGTAGCAGGGGATGCCTAGGGATCTAGAGTGCTGTGTTTTGTTCTGGTCACCATATTTTAGTAAGAATGGTGACAAACTGGGGCAAATCCAAAGAAGGGCAATCAGAATGGTGAGAGGGCTGGATGCCATCTGGGAATTGGTGGAAAGAACTGAAGATATTTATTCAGCCTTTGGAAAGAAAAGAAAAGGGAGGGCCATGAGAGCTGTCCTCAAGAATTTGAAAGATTGAGCACCAGAGGGCAGGACAAAGAGCAGTGGGGGAGGACTGGAGAGAGAAGTTTTAGACAAGCAGATTTTTGCTCAAAGAAAAGGAAAGACTTCCTAATAATTAGAACTGAGCCCAAATGGAAGGGCTTGCCTCGGAAGGTAGTAAGTTTCTTATGCAAGGTCTTCAAACATAGCCTATTTGTCAGGGATGCTGGATTGGGCTTAGGGTCTTGCTTAGAGATAGGTTGAGCTGTCCCTCTGAGGTCTCCATCATCTCTTAGAATGATTCCTCTTCCCTGATCCCCTAAGCTGGAGCCCTGTTGCTGTGGGAAGCCAAAAGGAGCTCCTCCTGGAGCAGCTTCACAACCACAGTTATTTTGGACTCCTTCTGTTCTTGAGTTCAGGAAAAGCTACCAGTGCCCAGATGTGAGAATCAAGGGCCAGACACTCAGGGTTGGGGGGATAGGCCTCCTATTGCCTGTTGGAGTTCAGAGGGGAGGCAGAGAAGGAGGGTAGGGTAGCCACCGGTGGTGGGGCTGGATTTCTCACTATAATTGGAGATGATCAGATGTTTAAACATCGACACAGGAGGAGACAGCCCTGGTCAGAGATCAGAAGCCAGCATACACAAATCCCTAGCAGTCTGTCCTCACTAACTACAGGTTTTACCTGGTAAAATGTGTTCATATCTCTGAAGGATTCCAGGTTTCCTGAGGCCCCCAGGAGGGACCTCCACAATCCTTCTTGCTCCATTTTGATTCAGAGAACAAGAGTTTGAATTCCAGCTCTACCACTTACTAGTTACATGACCTTGGGTAAGTCATTTTCCCTTTTTAGGCTTTAGTTTCCTCAACTGTAAGATGGCAGGGGGAAGGATTAGATAGTCTCACAGAATTAAGAATTTGAGAGTTGGAAGGGACCTCAGTGAACATCTAGTGCAATCCCTAGATTTAGAGTTGGAGTTCCTCTCCAACTCATGGAAACCCAGACAAGAGAGAATATCCAGAAAGACAAGGTGGTCAACAGTATGAAATGCTGCCAAGAGGTCAAGAAAGATGAGGCTGAGAAAAAGTCATGGGTTTAGCAGTTCATAGATCATCGGTGACCACTGGGAGAGCAAGCTGTTGGAGCTGGAAGCCAGCTTACAAGAGGAGGAGAATTGTTGGTTGTGGACTCTTTGAAGGTCATGGATCATATATATTAGATGCCCTTTGATGCCCCTTCTAGCTTAAAGAGCCTGGATTTTTTAATGCTAGACTATGACTTACATGAAGGCAGCACTTTAGATCTCTCCCCAGAGTAGCATGGAACTCTATATACAGCAACAGCTACAATTATCTGATCTAATCCTTCCCTTTAACATGAATGGGCAGCTGCTAAGCCAGTAGGCAAGAAGACCTTGTGATATCACGCAGAGGTTTTCCCCATACCTGGTCCCAACAAAGATAATGGGAGTTATTGTAAAACCCTGTGGAATTGGAGCTGTCTGTCCACCCCCATCTCCTCTGACACTGGCTAGAAGCAGATCCAACTCCTGGCCACTCGATCCCACCCTGTCTTGTCTCTTCTTCCCTCATAAGGCTGCCGGAGTGCTCCGGAACTCTCACCAGATGAGTTCAGGACAAAGGAATCAAAAACATATGACTGTATATCTTGGGGGGAAGAATTCCAGGAAAAGGAGTTGAATGTTAGAGGGGTAGGAGCAGGGTGGCATCCAGAAAGGAAACTGGCTTTAGAGTCCAGCTCAAATCCTGGCTCTGACATTTACTCTTTGTGTCACCTCAGTCAAGGCCATCCCCCTTTCTGGACCTCACCTTCCTCATCTATGGAAAGGAGATGAGGGACTAGATCACCTCCAAGTTTCCTTCCAGTTCTCAATTCTGTGATTCAGATGAGTCAGAGACAAAGCCAGAGAAAGACTCAGGAGCCTGTTAGTTTTGTCATAGGTTCTCGTCAGGTGGCACTCTTCTCCCCCTAAGTCTAGCAGAGTAGTATATACACACAGTAGGAGTTTAAATGCTTGTTGACTGAGTGAATGAATAAATGCGAATGAAAGCTGCTTCCAGACCTCACCTGGGCTATGTCAAGCAAGGGGTGGATACTCTCTCCATCAGGCTTACCCTGACTCCCAGATGTTGTAAAACAGTTCAGTAGCTGGGACACTTGGTGGGAACAGGGGTCCCAGGCAAGGGACAGGGGAAAGAGAGAGAGAGAGAGAGAGAGAGAGAGAGAGAGAGAGAGAGAGAGAGAGAGAGAGAGAAGCTGGCTGAGCTCCCTGGTCCCAGGATGTTGCTCAACACCACTTCTGTAGATGAATGTTGGTAATTTCAGGGTTGAAAAGGATCTTATTCCAGAGGTCAGCCAGCCTAGTCAAGTCTGTTCAAGGTGGGGCTTAATAGTGAAGGGGGTCCAAGTGGGGAGAGGTAAGGCCGTCACTCAATAGGAAGGAAGCCTAAACTAATCTAAGCTCCACCTTCCCTATGCCTCACTTCTCCTAACCCTATGCTTTGTTCTCATACCCTCACTTTTGCTCTTAGCACCACCCCTCAGTACTTTCTCAGGCCATCACCCCAGCTATGGTTTCACTTTCCTCCCTCCCCAGTCTTAACCCTATAGTAAACCACTTTCACATACTTAGCTCTCTTGTCCCATGGCCACTTGGGTCTTACAAAACCCATCCCTAGATTGAGCCCACAACCAACTTTTCCATGCAGTTGAATGAAGGGAGAGGGATCACTTCACCCTGCTCACTGGGTCTATTACCAACGTATGCTCCCCATCTTTAATGAGCCTCTTGTTGCCAAAGGAAATCTTTCTGCTCTTCCCTGATGAATTCAGGGATCCAACCTCCAATTTTCCAAAAAACATGAAATCGTAGAATTGGAAGGGACCTCAGAGGTCACTTAGTTCAACCTCTACTCTTACAAGAATTACTTCCATAACACATCTGACCAGTGGCCCAACCTTGGTTTGATAACCTCTCCAAAAAAATGGTATTGATGTCTTTTGTTTTTACATCACCAAAGTATATGTTTGCTGACATAGAGAAGGCCTATTGATTGCCTCTTGAAGCAGCCCATGGCACTTTGGGAAGACTCTAATGGTTGTCCCTGTTGAGTCATTTCAGTTGTGTTTGACCCTTCATGGTCCTATTTGGGGTTTTCTTGTCAGAGATACTGGAGTGGTTCACCATTTCCTTTTCCAGTTCATTTTACAGAAGAGGAAACTGAGGCAAACAGTAAAGTGACTTGACCAAGGTCACACCACTACTAAGTGTCTGAAGCTGGATTTGAACTCAGGAAGGTGAGTCTTGCTGCCTCTAGGCACTATGGCACCACTCAGTTGCCTCCACAAATTTAGTTAGGTTTGGTTAGGAAGGGCTTTATTACATCAAGCCTAAATTTTTTTCTTTGTAACTTCTACCCATTAGCTCCAGGTTAGTGCCAGTGAGCACATATTTATTAAGTAAATTCCATGTGCAAGGCAGTGGGGATTCAAAGATAAAGAAAAAAGAAACGGAGTCTGCCCTCAAGGAGTTGGCCTTCCTTCAGGAAAACAACGTGAACCATATAAATAAACAGAAAATAGACGGGGTAGAGAGTGAACCTGTGACTTCAGGTAAGGTAGGTAAGGAAACTCTCACCCATGGCAGGTTGGCACTTTCTCTTCAATCTAGGGTCTTACAGTTTCCTAGGTCATAGAAAAGCTAAGTGACTGACCCACAGTCATACAAAAGTATCTGCCAGAGTTAGGACTGGAACACAGGTCTTCCTGGCTCTGGGGCCAGTTTTCTGTCTATTTTGCTTGTGAATAGAAAACAGAAATTCAAGATAATTTGGAGAAGCGACACCAGGAGCTGGGGGGATGAGGAAGGGCCTCCTGGAGAGGGCAATGCTTGAGCTGAGCTGTAAAGGAAGGTAGGGGTTCTAAGAGGTAGAAGGGAGGCGGGGGCACATTCCAGGGGTGGAGGAGAGGGAGCAGCGATGTGAAGCCATTGAGATAGGAGCTGGAATGTGGTGGAAGAGGAATTGGCAAATGGGTCAGTTTGTAATGTTTTATGTAGACAGGTGAGTAAATACAAGGTAATTTGAGGAGGAAAAGAGCAATTCCAAATGGAGAGGGAGGGGAATCAGCAGAGCTGATTCAAGCACCTGGAGCACCTTCAGTTAAGTTATGGGGGAAGGGTGGTGACAGGAGTATGGGGAGAGCACCTGAGGTGTGACTACTGCTATGCATGGTTGAGGAGGTTGGAGACAGGGGTCATGGGAGCTGAGGAAACTGAACAACTAGGGGAGCAATGCGTATGAAAAGCAGGGCTGGGGTGCAGAAGAAGACTATGAGCTAAGTGCTGAACTCATTAGAGAGGAGAGAGAGTGACCTGAAATTGCACAGATGACAGCATCATGGCTCTGGAAAGGATGCAGAGAAGTTTAAAGGGGGAGAAAAGGTTGCCAAGTGGTGGTGGAAGAAAGAGGGACTGAAGGGGAAGAAGGGATCAAGGAGTAGCCAGCACCTCCTCTTGGCCCTGTGTGTCAAGGGGTGTGAGAGAAGGGGCCTTAAGATTGGGGGTGGGGAGAGAGAGAGGGAAAGAGAGAGAGGGAGAGGGAGGGAGAGAGAGAGAGAGAGAGAGAGAAAGAGAGAGATGGAGAAAGACAGAGAGAGGGAGGGAGGGGGAGAGAGAGAGAGAGAGATGGAGAAAGACAGAGAGGGAGGGAGGGAGGGGGAGAGAGAGAGAGATGGAGAAAGACAGAGAGAGGGAGGGAGGGAGGGGGAGAGAGAGAGAGAGATGGAGAAAGACAGAGAGAGAGAGGGAGGGAAGGAGGGAGAGAGAGAAAGAGGGAGAGGGAGAGGGAGGAGGAGAAGGGGGGAGAGAGATGGAGGGAGAGGGGGGGGAGGGAGGGGGAGAGAGAGAGAGAGAGAGGGAGCAAACTAGTAAACATTTATTTATATGGTGCTTACTAAGTTCCAGACACTGTGCTGTCTTTTACAATTATTATACACCAGAAGATAGGAAGAAATGGAAGAAAAAGAGATATAAGAACATAGAATTATTACCTGATAATCCTCTAGGTGTGAAGGGACCTTAGTGTTTAGTCTAATCCTGAGGCAGCTAGGTAGTGCAGTGGTCTGTGCCAGGTCTGGAGTCAGGAAGACCTGAGTTCAAATGTGGCCTTAGACACTTGGTCGCTGTGTCACTTACCCCTGTTTGCCTCAGTTTCCTCATTTGGAAAATGAACTGGAGAAGGAAATGGCAAACCACTCCAATATCTTTGCCAAGAAAATCTCCAATGGGGTCAGGGACAGTTGGAACTGAATAACAACGATCTGATCATTTTGCAGATTAGCAAACAAAGTACAGAGAGGTGGAGGGGGTTTGCTCAGTTACATCAACATTAAGAGGCAAAGAAGCTAGGATTCAAACTCATGTCCTCAGATTCTACAACAGTCGTAGCAGTAGTGATGTGTAGTAGTACTCTAAGGTTTACAAAATAACGAGCTTCCACACTTGGAACACTCACAATAACTTTAGGAAGTTGGTACTACTACTATTATCCCCATTTTCCAGATGGGGAAACGAGGGTGAGAGAATTTTAGTGACTTGCCCAATGTCACACAGTTAATAAACATCTGAGGCCGGGTTTGAGCTCAAGTTCTGCTGGCTGCCTGTCCTGAGCTCTGCCCACTTTGCCACCTGGTTTCTCTAGCTCAGAGATCTCACCACTCCATTTCACCAGAGGGAGGCTTATAGAGTGGGCAGTATAAAGAGGGAGCAGACAAGTGCCATGCATTTGGGTTAAGTTTAAGGTGGGTACTGGTTGCAGTGACCAGTGTCATCACTTTGGTCAATGAATCCCTTTGGCTGCTCATCCTACACCAATCCATCTTCATCTGTGAGTTCTGTTCCTGAATGAACTAACTCATTCAGGGCTGGCCTCCCCCTCTCCCCTATAGAGAAGCTTGTGATAGAAGAGGGGGTGATGGTAGCCACATCTATGAAGTGATGTCACAGCCAAACTGGAGGAAAGAAGAAGAGTTGGAATGGGGCAAAAAAGGAGAAGGAAGCAGATCTCCCAGGGTACCTCTCCTGCCCAGCTCTTTTCAGCTTTCTTCTCCAATTAGATTATAAACTCCTTGAGAGCAGAGACTGTCTTTCTTACTTGTGTCCACAATCCTTAGAATAGTGCCTGGCACATTACTATGCTGAATAAACCTTTATTGACTATTTATTGAGATCAGGACTTGAACCCTCGGAAATGTTGTCATGTGGGGAACAGCCCCGGTCTGTTTGTCCTACTATTAGCTTGGGATGATCAGAGAATGGAGCTAAGGTTCGAAGGAAATTAAAGACTCTAAGAGGTAGAGAGGTAAAGGGGAAGGGAGAGTCTTTGCAAAGGCAAGAAATGGAATATGCCATTGGGGAACAGCTGCTAAGGTCACTTAGGCTGGAATGCAGAATGTAGGAAGAGCCAGACTGTAAAGGACCTTCCATGTGAGGCTGGGGGTGGTGGTGGTGATGATGGTTTTGAAATTGAGAGAACCAAGTTAACAGAAGTCAAGGAAAGAGAAGGCATCAAGGAAAAGGGGATTGCTGGTGTCGAAAGTTACTGAGAGGCCAAGTAGTTTGAGGATTAAGAAAAAGCCTTTGGGTTTAGCAACCTGTAACCTCAGGAAAGAGCAGCTTCCATCTAGTGGTGGTATCAGAAGACAGATTGCAAAAGGCTGAGAAATGAGTAAGAACGGAGCAAATGTAGGCAATGCAGCCTTGACTCTTTTTTAGGAGTTTGGCCATGAAAAGAAGATGTAGAGGACAATAGATTGAGGGGGAGGCAGGGTCAAGTGAACTGTTTTTTTAAGAATAAGAAGGTCTAGCCCTGTTTGTAGGCAGCAGGGAAGGAGCAGTGGATAAAGAGTGACTGGAGATGAGAAAAAGAAAGATTGATGAGGCACACTCCTAGAAGAGATGGGAGGTGATGGGATCAAGGGCACAAATAGAGGGCCCCAGCCTTGGCAAGAAGGGCCTTCTCTTCCTCTGAGACTGGAGAAAAGGAGACAAGAATGGGGGGTGTGGCATGGCTAGTGAAGGACAGGGTTCTCACAACAGATGGCCTTTATTTTCTCTGTAAGTCCAAAGTGAGCTGATTTACAGTGAGGAAGGACGTCCTAGTTATAACTTTAGAGTTGGAAGGGATCATTTGTCCCATCTACAATTTTATAGTCCCTCAGCAAGCATTGAATAGGTGCTTACTGTGTACCAGCACTGTTCTAAGTGATTAAGATACAAAGAGAAAGTAATTCAACCCCTGCTTCCAAAGAGCTCGTATTCTTAGGGGGCAGATAGGTACATGAAAATCCATATATACAAGAGACATGCAGAGCTGAAGTTTACAGATAAGGAAACAGGCCCAGAGGAGTTAAGGATTTGTCCAAAGTGGCAGAATCAGAACTTCTGCTTTCAAATCCAGTGCTCTTTCCCCTGATTGACCCACTGTGAATACCTCAAGTGTGGCCCTTTGACTGAATCCAAACTTCACAGAACAGAGAGCCATGCTGGAGGACCCAGCGGGCTCCATGTGGCCTCGAGGCCTAAGGTTCCTCACTCCTGCCTTAGGTAATTAGGTATTTTCCAGTTGATGAGATCTCTTTTTTAGAATCGTTTGTGTCTTCCATGAAGTTGTTGTTTGGGCATTGGTTGGGAGAGACAGTTGGGGTTAAGTGATTTGCCCAGGGTCACACAGTTAGTGTAGCTGAGGCCACATTTGAACATAGATATTACTGTCTCCAGGATTGGTGTTCTATCTACTATGCCACCTACTTGCCCCTTGCCATGAATTTTTGTTTGACTTGAAAATGTGTGTGGGAAAGGATCCAGTTGGTTTCCAAATCCAGATCTCTGAGAGTTCTATGTCCCCAGCTGCTTGGTGGGTTTCTCTAACTGTCTGGCCTGCTGGTAGTCCATACTCAACACCTCTAAAACTAGCTACATCATCTTGATCCAACCATTCCACTACTGACAAAACAAAATGGATGAAAAAAATGCCCATTGTTCAGATTATGCTACACAATGGAATGAAGAACCTACAAATATGTTGGTCTTGGGCAGGTGAAGCAAATGAATGAGGCAACAGGGAAAGACTGAGGAGAGGAGATAAGACTGAATGACATTTAGTAAATGACACAAAACTTCCAATGACCTCATAACCCTCACTGCCACCGTGGTCCATTGTTTTCATACCCATCGTCTCTCAATGACATCTTGCATAGTTGGAAATCATGAAACACTTCATCTTGAAAGAACTGAAATAACAAATTACCTAACAGGCGGTAGAAAGCTACATCACAGGGTTTAAGAGGCTGAAGCAAGTCATAGGATTTACATGTGAGGGGAAACATGAACATGTCATGTAGGACCTGGGTGATTAGCAGAGGAGAGAGGCCAGTAGTGTAATAAGAACAAGGAATGATGGATGGATGAATGGATGGACAGATGGTTGGATAGATGGATGGATAGATGAATGGATAGATATGGTCCAGCTGGAACATTGGTATTCCCGAAATATTAAAGAACTAGATGAAGGTCTGTCCAGGGTGAGTTTTAGGAGGAGGCTCAGAGGAAAATGGCACAAAATTTAAAACAAGGGTGGTGGTGGGTTTGTAAGTCATTCCTATAGTATCCATACCCCTGATATCATGGGTTCATCAAAGAACCAATGGATTTTCCGTAGGATTTAAAGCTGGAAAGCATCTAGTGATCATTTAACTCAGTCCACTAATTTTATAAAGAAACAAAGCCTAAGAATAAGCAATTTGCCCATGGTCAATCTGCTAGTAAGAGGGCCAGGATTTGAAGCCAGGTGTAAGGACACAGACATTCATGACTCTGTCCTGTCTAAGTAGAGCATCCGGAAAGGAGCCCTGCACATTGAGTGGATTCTCCTCATTTCTTTTGGTCACACAATTCTCTCTTTATCTTGGCCTAGCTAAATCCAACTAAATCCAGTCTTGCCTCCTCCTTAAAATCTTCCTTGGTCGTTTGGATATACTGAGATCCCTTGTTCACCTGAACTCTACGTAGCAAGACTTAAATCACCAATTCTGTAAAAATGATGATGATGGTGGTGGTGCAAGGCTCTTATAAGAAACGGTGAATCTGATGAATGTAGAGAAGCATGAGAAGACTCAGATGACCTGATGCAAAGTAGAGGAGCACTATATCTAGATAACACTATATCTAGAATGTAACTGGAAGGAGCAGCAAATCAATCAAAACTGGATATGGTGAAATTATAATGATCAAGCTTTGTCCAAAAGGAAGCACCCTCCACACACACTTCTTTGCAGAACAGGGGAACTATGGGTGTGGATATGTAAGACTTTTTCAATATGTTGGCTAATTTTGCTGAATTATTTACCTGTCCCCTGCCCCTATTTTTTCTTTGTTATAAGAGATAACTCTCTGACAAGGGAAGAAGGGAGAGATCCATTGAAAAATATAAAATAGAAGCTACCAATAAAAATTCATTTTTGAAAATTCATGACAATAACAACAGGATAGGCAATTGTTCATATGTGTGAGTCATAGGGCAGCTAGGTGGTGAAGTTGCTAGAGTACGGTCCTGTAGTTAGGTGGACCTGAGTTCAAATCTGGCTACACACACTTACTAACTATGTGACCCTGGGTAAGTCACTCAACCTCAATTGCCTCCCAAAATGTGTGTGCTTGTGTTGGAACTCAAAGTTTTAGAAACAACTGTTAAGTATTGTTCTTGCATACAACTGGGAAATAAGAAATACAGGTAATGGGGTATAGAAATTTATCTTGCCCTACAGGACAAAAGAGAAGATGGGGATAAGGGAAGGGAGGGATGTTAGAAGGGAAGGCAGATTGGTGATAGGGGTAATTAGAATGCTTGGCATTTTGGGGTGGGGAGAAAATTTGGAACTCAAAATTTTGTGGAAATGAATGTTGAAAACTTGAAATAAGTAAATAAATTTTAAAAGAAATGTGTGTGTATGTGTGTGAGAGAGACAGACAGAGAGAGACAGAGACAAGAGAGAGAGCTTTTCTCTCCTCCATTAGAAAGTAAGCACCTTGAGGATAGGCAAGGAGTAAGTCTCATACATCTGTACATGTGATGCATGGAATACTAGGTATTTGGTGAGGAGGTTCCCAGCCACTCTAAAATCTGGTGATAGATTCTGTGATGCTTACCTGGGTTCTAATCCCAACACTCACTAACCGCATGTGCAGATAAATGAGAGAAGCAGTGTGGTACAGTAGAAAGAATGTTGAATTTCGAGTCCCAGGACCTGGATTTTTGAATACAAGCTGTGTGACCTTGGATTAAGCATCTCTCCTCTCTGGGCCTCAGTCTGATCATCTAAAAAATGAGTGGGTTGGACTGGATGACCTCTCGGGTTCCTTCCACCTGCAAAGTCACAATTCCGTGATCTTTCTGGTCCCTTCTACTTCCAGATATTAGGACCCTAAGAATAAAACGCACAAGGGAAACCCAAGAAGGAAAAGGAATGGGGGCGGGGCAAGAGAGGGGTTTCTGGAGGGTAAATATTTTGGCTTCATGCAGGAGGGAGAATTGACTAATTCCCCAGACCGATTAGTGGTAATTAACCCTTCAGAGGCAGTAATTATATCTGTTCCTCAGAAACTGTAATTAGCAGCAACTTAGTGTTTCACTCTCTCTCTCAGGCGATGTCTTTCCCCAGGCCCCCGGAGCCCCAGGCCCCCGGCGCCCCAGGCCCCCAGGCCCCCAGCGCCCCAGGCCCCCGGAGCTCCAGGCCCCCGGCGCCCCAGGCCCCCGGAGCTCCAGGCCCCCGGAGCCCCAGGCCCCCGGAGCCCCAGGCCCCCAGCGCCCCAGGCCCCCGGAGCCCCAGGCCCCCGGAGCCCCAGGCCCTACGCTTGTCTGGAGCCCAGGCACCAACTGCCCAGCTGGGCCCTGCCCTATCATGAGTTCTTAGGATTCAGAGCTGGAAGGGACCTTAGAGTTCATCCAGGCCATGAATACTTAACCTGGGGCCCATGAACTTAATTTTTTTTAATGTTTTGGAAACATTTCAATAAAATAAATTTCTTTTTTAATCGTATGTATTTCGTTTTATTCATTTGGAAACGTTGTTCTGAGAGCAGTCCACAGGCTTCACCAGAATATCACCCAAAAGGCCCAAAAGCTCTGCTGTGGTCCAGCCCCTTCATTTTTGAGTAATGTGAGGCCCCAAGGGGTTAAGTGAGAGGTCCAGGTCACACGTTAAATGTCAGAGAATGAGCTCAAACCTGAATCCCCAGCCTCTACCTCTTTGGGCCCTCCCCTTCATACTGACTCCCCCCTCCCTCCCCAAAGCAGGGACTCCACGGAGAACCAAGGAGCTGAACTGGGAGCTCCTGAGTCTCCTTGCACATCCTACTTGGCTTTTTTTTTGTCATGCAGTTACTGGGGCAAGGGTGGGGAGGAAAGAATGAGGGAGAACAGAGGAGCCTGGAGGAGTGAAAAGGGGGAGGAGAGAGTGGAGACAGCTGGAAATCTGGGCACGGTACTCAAGTGACTCCTGCTGCTGCTGGGAGTGGGGCTCTCTGACCAGGGCGGAGCCCGCAGGAGCCAGGCAGGTGACTGGTAACAGCTCCAGCGGTTGCCATGGCAACCGGCGACTGGGTGACAGCCACCAGAGGGGCCTGCGGGGCTTTTGTCTGGCCAAGGGGAGTTCAAGCACGGGCTGGAGCCTTAGCCGGGTCAAGGAGGCCGGACCCTATGGAGGGAGGCTTTTCCAAAATGGGGCACGGGCTGGCCAGAGGGGTAGAGGAGACAGCCATGCATTTCAAGCACAAGAAGATGATGGAAGGATCAGATTTCGAACTTGAAAGGATCCCTGAAATCATCTTGTCCAGGGATTTTCCACCTTTTTGTGTTTTGGACCCCGCAGACAGTCCAATGAAGCCTAGGGACCTCTCCTCAGAATAATGTTTTAAAAATGCATACTGTAAAATATAAAGGGTTACAAAGGAAATCTTCTATATTGAAATACAGCTATCAAAATAATACTAAAACAATTTGCCAGATTCTAGGTAAAGAGCCTCTGGCTACTCTAATCCCTTCATTTTACAAACGGGGAAACTGAGGCCAAGAGAGCGCAAAGGATTTGTCCAAGGTTACACAGATAGCTCCTAAATGACAGCTGGGGAAGGAAGGGGGTGGTGCTATTCGATCTTCTGGTGTTGGGAGGCAGTGGGATGGGATTGTTAGAGTTTCAGATTATAAGGCAAGATCCCTGAAGCAAGGCTGAAAGCAAGACCAAAGCTGCAGTCCAAGGGATAGTGGGCTGCTCTGGGTTGGTCTCTAGACAGTAAGGGGACAGAGGGCTTTCAGAGAGACTGCCACTATCTACCTCCCTTCCTAGGCTTCTGCTGCCCCCTATCTGGAGATGCAGGTAGACAGGGCCCAGGCCAGAACGCCCACAATTTGGGGAGAGGGCTTGGAGAAAGGCTTAGCCACCTACAAACATCTTCTACCCCACTGTGCAGATCTCTTCTCCTCCCTGTCCCCCTTTCCTAGGAGTTGCCCCTAGAATGTCACTGGAGGCAGGAGAAAGGGTGGGGTGGGAAGGGGAGCTGGAGTGACTTACCTGAGCCAGGATAGATCTTTCCACAGCCTACGGGGCATCCAGGATCTGGATCTAGGACTCCAGGGTCCCTGCAACACACCAAACATGAGTCAGCCTGACACTTCTCCACAGACCTTCCTTCCCTCCTATTCCTGTGGGTCCCCCTGGGCTGTTGCTGTGGCTTATTCTTGCTCTGAGGCTTGGCTGGGCAATCCTCCCCCCAGCCCCCACCCCGCATACCTCTCGGTCTTGCAGCCGCCAGCCCTGCCTGGGCCCTTGGCTGCAGCTTTCTCTGGTCTGCTCACTCTCTAGTTCCTCCTCATTGCACATGCCACTTTGCTTAGTAATTAGAGTCAATATTCCTGGTTCCCCTTGGAGGCAAACGCATGTGTGAGGGAGAGGAGGATTGTATTTATGGTTCTGGGGTCTCTCTGTGCATACACAGGTTTTCAGGCATTTACTTACCTGAAGGCATTTATATATACGCGGGCCTTCCTTGGTGAAAGGGCTCTGTGTGTACACATGTGGGGTGGTGTGTGTGGGGGGGAGTGTGGGAGGGGGTGTCTCAGGGTGGGGGCGGGATGCAAGCCACTGTGCATGTGTATTGGTATGAAGGTGTCTGACTACATCATTAGAAGATGTGTGTACCTGGGGTCTGTAGTTCCAGATGGGGCAGGGGGTATGTGTGTCTGTGTGTGTATCTATGACCATAGCTTTGAGTCTCTTCAGTGTGTCTGTGCAAGCATGTATAGGTCTGTGGTTCTGTATATGGATCTATGTATTTGCAAGGATGTGGATGGATACCTGTGGTGGTATACCTGAAGTCTGGGAATGTGTATCTGTGTGTGTTTGTGTGTTTGTAGCTTTGTGTTGTGCAAGGCTGTGTGTATGTATCTATGTGTGACTGGGTGGCTATTCAAGGAGGTGATTTGTGGAACTGTGGATGTGTTTGTAAAGATGCAGGGGCATGTGTGTGTATCTACAGTTATGTGTCCATGAAAGGGTGCATATGCCAAGGTATGGAGGTCCTTGGTGAGTATTGAAACTTGGGGCACACTGAAGTGTCTGAGGTTCTATACGTGGACTTGAAATGCAATCAAGAGGACCCTAGAGCCTTGATGATATCACTTCCAAAACTCTTTTTCTTAAGGTTCTCCAAGCATTTTTCATACCTCTTCCTTGGGGTCTCCAGGAATGAGTAGATATGGGATATTTATTCTTCCCATAAGCATGTGCCTTAGTTTGTTTTTGGAATATATTGTAGAATGGGGAAACTGAGCACAGGAATCCTGCCTTGTAATCTGACTTGTTTGTTTTACAAAATCTAGCCCTAGCGCTCGGCGGCCACGCCAAATGGGTAATAGGGCCGCCTGCTTTCCCAGATTTCTGGTCCGTGGGGCAGAGCACTTCTCCTCAGCGGCCCCCAGGTGGCGAGCTCGGTCCGCGCTGCTATTTCAGGCTTGCATGGGCGGCTGGAGAAAAGCATTCCTTCAAGAAATGGGGGGGATCTGCCTATCTGTGCCCAGCCTCAGCTCCAACCCTTGGGGCTGGCCCAGACACTTTGCCAGACCATAGAAAGTCAACCCTCAGCCCTAGGAATCAGTGCAGCATAGAAAGAACTCAGGACTTGGGTTCACACACCCACTCTGCTACCAACATGACCTTGGGCAAACACCAGACTCTTTGGCTCCTAAATTTTCCACGTTTGTAAAATGGGGAAGTTAGAGTAGATTTCGGAGGTTCATTTCATCTCTAAATTTATGCTCCTTTGATGATATTAGCTAACATTTATATAGTGTTTTAAAGCTTGCAGAACATTTGATATATATTCGATTCTATGAGGCAAGTACATCCTATATTACCATTATCTCCATTTCGCAGATCAGGAAACTGAGGCTGAGAGGTTAAGTGGCTTATCTGTGGTCCCTCAGTTAGTAAGTGTCAGAGGTGGAATTTGAACCCAGGTCTAACTAAATCTCAATTAAGATATTCTATATTTTCTTTTCCAAGCTGTCTGTCATGATGCCCAGAGGTATCTGCATTCATATTTGTATAGACATGCTCACTGAGTATGGAACTAGGCATGCTGACATCTCTTCTCTCTTTCCCCTGCTCTTTCAGTGGCTGACAGACAAGAGAGAAGGAAATAAGTGATGGGGCAGGGGGAAGGTTGAGGAACGGAGAGCCTGCACCCCGGAAATAGACTCTGAGCTGGAGATTCTGCTTACATATTCTTTAGCTGACCAAAACAAGGGCACCATGGCCTGCTCCCCATGCATGGTGTCAGGAAAGTTTCCCCACTCCCACCCCCAGTTCCCAGCAGCTTCCAGGGCTTCCTGCCTTACCCATTCACTCATCAAGGGAAGCCCTGATATATTTGGGCAACCGGATCACTGATGCACAGTGTCTGAGTTCTGTGAGGCATAGAGCCATAGTGAGAGATAGGATGTTGGGCTCAGCTGGCTCCTTCTACTCAGGGGACCAGGCCTCCAGCACCAGCACTTCTTCTCTGGCCAAGGGAAGAAACCAAGATGGCTCCTGGGGGTGGCAGCTGCTGCCCTTGCTGAGGAGGAGATGGGCCCTCAGGATTACAGCTCTGGCCTGAACAAGCTGTTTATATGTGTTGTTCCAAGACCTGAGTCATTGGCACAGGGGAAAGCCAAGGGAGATTTCTTTGTAGGAGTGTATGTGGGGGTCAGAGGAGCTGGCCACTGTAGATAATATTCCTTGAGACATGCTTTGTGTGTATGTGCATATATGTATATGTATGTTTGGGATAGGGGTGGTATGTCTGCATGTCAATCTTGTGTTACCATTATATGTATTCCTGTGTGTTTGCATTTGATGGGTACATATGACTTACTATATGTATTTCAAGCATGTGTGTGCATGGATCTTCACATGTGTTAGCAACCAAGCAGCCTTTATTAAGAGCATGGCAGTCACTGGGTTAGGAGGCAAAGACAAAAGTGAAGCTGTAAGGAATTTAAAAGCTAGCTGGAGGGAGACGTCATCTGCGTGTATTTACATACATATATACATACACATATATAGATACATGTATATGTGTGTGTATATATATATATGCAGAGAGAAAGAGAGAGAGAGAGAGAAAGAGAGAGAGAGAGAGAGAGAGAGAGAGAGAAATACACAAAACAAATACAAGATAATGGGGTGGAGAAAGGCACTAGCAGCCAGGGAGATCCGGGAAAGATTCCATTCACATAGAAGGCAGAATTTGAGCAGAATCTTGAAGGAAACTGAAAGGCAAAAGCAAAGAGAGGGGAAATGGAGTATGGCATGGTAGGAACAGTCAGAAAGTCAGTGGAGGTGGATGATGGTACATGAAGTGGGTCAATGTGTGATAACCCCAGAAAGGTAGGTTGGAGCCAGGTTGTAAAGGACTTTAAATGCCAAGAGGAGCATCTGGTCTGACTGCAACAGTCTGCCTCTGTCTAACCCCTCTTGTTTCTGTGGCTGTGGGTGTTGTTTTAAATGAGTTTTTATTGATATCTTCTGTGATGTTAAAAAGAAAAAGACATCAATAAAAACTCATCCCCTGTAGTTTTGAGTCAGTTGGTATGTGTTTGAAATTTTATAGATGTTTCCTTGATCATCTTTTTTCTTTCCACGTATGTCTGTTGGAACTGTACTATGAGGGTTTGTACTTGATTTTAGATGTATATTCAGGTGGTTTATATGTAAACTCTTGAAAGTGGTTGTTGTTCAATGGCTTTTCAGTCAGCTCTGACACTTTGTGACCCCATTTGGGGTTTTCTTGACAAAAATACTACAATGGTTTGCCATTTTCTTCTCCATCTCATTTTACAGATGAGGAAACTGAGGCAAACAGGGTTAAGTGACTTGGTTAGGGTCACACAGCCAGTAAGTGTCTGAGGTCTATGACCCTCAAGCATAGGGAAACTGAGACACTGTGTGGAGGTGCGCTTCATTTGAAGTCCTGGTTCTCTGTGCTCCATTCCTGTGGACATTCCACCTCCTCTTTGGAACTTGAGATGCCAAGCCCAGCAGCATACTTTTTGGATCCTTGAGGGTTGGAAATATTTCATTTACATCTTCATATTCCCAAGACAGTGCCTAACACACATAGCAGGTGCTTTAATACATTTTATCAATTGATAATCTGACATGTAGATTTTAATTTTATATCATATATTTATGTATATATAAAAATATTATTTATACTTTTCAATACATGTACACACACATATATGTATCATAGGATCATAGATTTAGAGATAGAAAGGACCTCAGAAGTTACCTAGCTCACCCTCCCATTTTACAGATGAGGAAACTGAACTCCAAAGAAGAACAGTAATTTGCCCTGGGTCCAAGAGATACTAAGAGGCAGAGCACGGATTCTGAGCCTACATTCTTGCTCCAAATTCTCTTGACTGTACCCCCACTGCACATCTCACACACACCTCTCCCCCCAGGTAATTTCGCTGTTGAGTGGCCAACTAGACCCTTGTATTTGTCTGGCTTTTTCCTAATCAGTGCCTTAGTCTTGCCTCCCATTCAATGGGGTTATTCTCCAGTTTCTGCAGGCTGCTGAATCTGAGCTAGCAAAGGGGCAGGCCTCCCTGGAGGCAATTAAACAGTCTGTGCTGTTCACCAGGCTATTGGATTTCTTACACATTCCTCCTGTTGATGCTCCGGCCCCTAGGGCCTCTGCTAGCTTTATGAATACAACTTATTAATTAGCATCAATTAATAATCAACTTCAGGGTTATTGTGGTGCCTGCTGCAGGGATCCCCAAGCACTTAAAGACACATAAGCTCATTTTGGTCCCTGGCATGTTGGGAAGAGGGCAGAGGCCTGGCCAGTGTGGTCGTGGTAAAACAAGGCTTAGGCACAAGCCAGATGTCCACAGATGTCAGGAAGGTACTGGCTCTAGGACTGGAAGATGATATCAGGTCACTGAGATCCTGACTGGCAGTGGGTCTCTGTTTCCTCATCTGTAAAATGACAAAGGTGGGGGACCACCCAGAGTACTTCCAATCTAAATCTACCATCCCATAAACAAGCATTCCCTTCAGCCAACCCTGAAAATCCTACACAGTGGTTTCCCCTGAGCCTGCTCTTACCAGTAGCTAACCCGGGTTCCTTGGGAACTTGGTAACGATAGAGGTAAAGGGTTTGATCAGGAGGAGCCCGAAACCTCCAGTTCTCTCTTAAACTGGAATCACATATAGAACAATCTCTCTTAAAAAGACTATATTCACAGGCGTCATTCACTTACTCTGCAAACATTTCTTTACAAAGTACCTACTGAGTGCATGGTGCTGTTGAGTCACGAGGGGTGATTTTAAAGGTATTGTTGAATGGAAGTCTCCTGAGCGCAGGAGCTGGTGTCTTGTCTCTCTATCCCCAGCCCCAAGTACAAGGGTAGTACCTGGCAAGTACAGAATCAATATTTGTTCAGTGAATGAAGTATAATTAACGCTGTAAGTGAAAATCAAGGGCAAGCCAAGCCCAAGGCTATGAGACTAGGGTTCTTGGACAAAAGTAATGAGGCCACTTCAGTTTGATGCAATTCCATTCAATTCAACTCTAGGAAAGAGGCATCCACTAGCCCTAGGCCAGGGGTGGAGAATCTGTGGCCTCAAGGTCATATGTGGCCCTCTAGGTCCTTAAATGAAGGGCTATACTTGAGGACCTAGAGAGCCCTTTGTGCCCTCGAGGATGCAGGTTCCCCACCTCTGCCCTAGGCACTGTTCCAAGTGTTGGAAATATACAGATGAAAGCAAAAGGGTCCCTGTCTACGAGGAGACTACATTGTACATGAGATGCACCCTATACACAGATAAGGTAGACTGTGCATATACAGCTCTGGGGATTCTGGAAGGCTTCATACGAGGGCTGGCACCTGATTTAAGACTCGAAGGCAGGCAATGCTTCTGAGACAGAGATCATGGGATCATAGATTCTGGACTGGAAGGGGCCTTAGAGGAAGGAAGAAAGCAAGCATTTATTAAAATGCTTACTATGTGCCAGGTCCTGGGCTAAGCACTTTATAAATATCATATTTGATTCACAAGGTGCTATTATTATACCCATTTGAGGAAACTGAGGGACACCATGGTTAAATGATTTGTCCAGGGTCACACAGCTCGTAAGCGTGTAAGTCTAGACTTGCACTCAGGTCTTCCAGACTCCAAGCTCGGTGCTTTATTCACTGCACCACCAAGTCACCTGTAGGCAGATGGTCCAACCTTCTCATTTACAATTGAGGAAACTGAGGCTACCGACTGTTAAGTGCTGGTATTTGAATACAGGTTGTCGGACTAGATCTGGGTTAATGAGATTACTGTAGGTAGGCAATCATTGGGAATGAATGGTCATAGAAGACGAAATGCTGAGTTCACAAAATATCTGATGGTCTAGTTTGACTGTGAAAAGCATGTGAAGGGTGGGTGAGGTGGAGTAATAGCAAATGTCTAGAAAGGTAAGTTGAAATCAGGTTGTGGAGAAGCTTAAATTCTAGGCTGAGGAATTAGTATTTTATCCTAGAGGCAAATGAGAGCCACTGATGATTCTTGAGCTGAAAAGTGACATGATTACACTTATGCCCTAGGAAGAAAGATTTTTGGCAGTGGTGTGGGTTAGAAAGAGGAAAGCCTGGAAGCAGGGACATTAACTAGGAGGCTATTAAAAGGAGAGAAAACTGAAATGAAGGGGTGACTGAGTGAGAAAAGATAAAGAGGTAATAGAGAAGTTTGGAAGAGGTCTGTATAGGGGGAAAGAGGAAATCTATTCTGAGCATGTTGAATTTGAGATATCAATGGGATGTCCGTCCATTCAGGAGATGTCCAGCAGGCAGGTGATGATGAGGGACTGGAGGTCAGGAGAGAGAAGAAGGACAAATATACAGATGTGGGAATCATTTGCTTAGAGGTGAAAATAGAATCCATAGGAATTGTTGAGACCACATAGGGAGCGTTTAGAAAGAGAAGAGAAGGTAGCCCTGGACAGAACCCTGAAAGGACCAAAATGCTTCCTAAACAGGTAAGAAGAGAACCAGGAGAGGCAAGAATCATTGGCCAAGAGAGTGTATGCCTACTCTGTACCTGCCTCTGCTGGGTACTGGAGAGAGAGAGAGAGAGAGAGAGAGAGAGAGAGAGACAGAGAGAGACAGAGAGAGACAGAGAGAGACAGAGAGACAGAGAGAGAGACAGAGACAGAGAGACAGAGAGAGAGAAAGACAGAGAGACAGAGAGAGAGAGACAGTCAGAGACAGAGACATAGAGACAGAGACAGAGACAGAGAGTCAGAGACAGAGACAGAGAGAGAGAGAGGGAGAGAGAGACAGAGAGAGAGACAGAGAGAGAGACAGAGAGAGAGAGAGACAGAGAGACACAGAGAGAGAGAGAGAGACAGAGAGATAGAGACAGAGAGATAGAGACAGAGACAGAGAGAGAGAGAGACAGCCAGAGAAGAAGAAGAAGGAAGAAAATAAGTAAGGAAGGCAGGGAGGAAGGAAGGAAGGAAGGAAGGAAGGAAGGAAGGAAGGAAGGAAGGAAGGAAGGAAGGAAGGAAGGAAGGAAGGAAGGAAGGAAGGAAGGAAGGAAAAGAAAAAAGAGAGAGGAAGAAAGGAGAGAGGGAGGAAGGGGGGATAGAAAGAAATGAGTATTTGTTTAAGTGCCTACTTTGTGCCCAGAAATGTGCTAAAATGCTTTACAAATATTAATTCATTTGTTCCTCGCAAAGACCCTGAGAGGTAGATGCTATTATTATCCCTATTTTTCATTTAGAGGAAATGGAGGTAAATAGTGATTAAAGAACTTGTCCAAAGTCACACAGCTAGTACGTCCCTGGGACTAGATTTGAACTCAGGTCTTCCTGACTCCAGGCCCAGCACTCTATCCAATGGTGGCATAAGGGGTTTGAGAAAAGAAGAGGACTGGAGCACTCCTAAGAGGAGTGGGATAGAGAGTTCAACAGAGAAGAATCAGAAGATTGCCATGAAGACCATACTGAGATTAGGTAACATGTCCCTGAATCAAGAGACCTGGATTCGAATTCCACCTCTTCTAACTACTATTGGACAAAGTATTTAAACTTAAAGAGCCTCATTTTCTTCAATTATAAAATAGGGATAGGTATATTTGTACTCCTTCCCTTACAGGAGTGTTGTGAGATTGGGGTATTACAAATATTAAAAGGAGTATATAAATGTGTTGTTTTCACTATTGTTATTATACTTCTCCTCTATTATAATAGTGTCTGGATAGAAACTGGGTCCTGGGGAGGTCTCTGTCCTGTTATCACTCTTTCATATTTAATGTTCTGCAGACTGTCCTACAGCTGGATAAAAGGACTTCTTTTTATCATTGAATAAAAGGATTGGGATGTCAGTTCCTCTTCCGTGGGCTCACTAAAAGCATCCTCTGGACAAATGCAGCAGCAGGCAGAGTAGGGGAAGGACATGTGAGGTATCTTGTTCCTATATTACTTGATTTCTTCTTCTGGGTCTTTATCTCTTGAAAATTTTCTTGCTACCTGAAGCTTGGAGATTAGGAGTACTTGGTATGTCAACATCTAAGTATCAATAGATAGGCATTTATAAAACATGAACTATGTGCAAGACACCACGCTAGGCACAGCTAGGCAAAAACAATCCCTGTCCTCAAGAAACTTATAATCTAACTGTGTGTGTGTTTGTGTGTATACACATATATACATCTATATAGATATGTATACATATACATACAGACATATAACACATATATACATGTGTGTGCACATGAATGTGAATACAAGGTAGAATAAATAGAATATAATTTCTGAGGTAGGGCACTAATAGTCAGAGGGAATCAGGAAAGACATCCTGCAGAAGGAGTGTTTGATCTGAGTCTTGAAGGAAGCCAGAGATTCTCTGAGGGCAGAGGAGAGGCATGAGGGAGACACAGTGCAAAGACATGGAGAAAGGAGATTGAGTTTTATCAATCTATCAACAAGTTTTTATTAAGTGCTTACTATGTGCCACTTTACTATGCTAGGTTCTGAGGACCCAGCACCTCTAACTTGTCCTGTATGAGGGAGAGCAAGTCAACCACTATTCCTGAGGTGTAGAATGCCTGGGAAATAGTAATGTGGAAGGAGCCTGGAAAGATACGATGGAGCCAGTTTATAAAGATCTTCAAATGCCAAACAGAAGAGTTTATTTCTGATACTAGAGATAACTAGAAGTCACTAGAGATCATTGAGTAGGGAAGTGATATGGGCAGGTCAGTTTTAGGAAAATCATTTTATCAGCTAAATGGAGTCTAGATTGAAGTGAAGGGAGACTTAAGACAGGGAGATCAAGGTGGTTATTGCAAAAGTTCAAGGGAGATGTAAAGTCCCAAACCAAGATGGTGGCTGTGTGAGAGAAAAGAGAGAAACATATCAAGAAAGATGCTGTAAAAGTATAAATTACAAGTAACCGTAACTGACTGGATGCATGGGGTGAGTGAGGGAGGAGAACTGAGGATGACACTGAGGTTTCAAACTTGGATGATGGAGAGGGTGGTGGCCTCCAGAGTAATAGGGGAGTTTGGAAGAAGGATGTGTCTGCAAGGGAAAATAATGACTTCTGGTTTAGACATGTTGACTTAGGGATGTCTGGAGGATATCCAGTTCAAAATGTCCAGTAGACAGTGGTGATGCAGGACTGCAGTTCAGGAGAGGGATGAAAGCTGGATTTATAGACATGGCGGTCATCAGCACCATGGAGATGATAACTGAGTTATCACCAAATGACATATGTAAAGGGAAAAGAGGACAGCCTAGGGCAGAACTAAAGGAGACATCCACAGTTATGGGTTGTGACATGGATTAAGATACAGCAGAGTTGAAACTGAGGAGGAGCAGTAGGACAAATAGGGGGAGAACCAAATAGAGGATGGTGTCATGAACATCCAGTGAAGAAAGAATCCAGGAAAAAGTGATCTGTTGTTGAGGTCAGCTAGGTGGAACAATGGATAGTACACTGGGCTTGCAACCAGGAAGATGCATCTTCTTGAGTTCAAATCTGACCTCAGACACTTACTAGCGGCATGATCCTGGGCAAGTCATTTATCTCTTTTTGCCTCAATTTCCTCATCTGCAAAATGAACTGGAAAAGGCAAAATGTCAGTGTTTTTGTCAAGAAAACTTCAGATGGGGTCACAAAGGGTGACTGAAAACAACTGAACAACAACATCATTTATCCCTTTTTGCCTCAATTTCCTCATCTGCAAAATGAACTGGAAAAGGCAAAATGTCAGTGTTTTTGTCAAGAAAACTTCAGATGGGGTCACAAAGAGCCGGATATGACTGAAAACAACTGAACAACAACGTAGGTCAAATATTGTAGAGGAGGCAGAGGATTAAGAAAAGGACATTAGAGTTAAGAGATCCTGGTAACTTTGGAGAGAGCAGTTGTTTTTTTTTAAACATTCTCTTAAATTTTTATCAATAGTCATATCCTGTTGATTGTAGCAACAGATCAGTCTGTGACAATGGTCTGATTCTAGTCTGGTCTATTGTTTGAATTCTCAAGGATATTTTGATGTCTGTGTTTATAGAATGGACAAGATATTTATATCTGTAAAAGACTTCAAGCTTCTGACATATAATCCCAGCTCCCAGGTCATGTCTTACCTAGGTATTTGATAGCTGCTCAATTTTGATAGAAAGATTATGTAATGCAGTTTCTACCATTTTTTTTTACATAATCTGCATTGATCAATAAGTCTAGGCACTTTAAAGGTAACTCATCTGTAATTTCTGATAGACCAATCTTAAATTGCTATTATATGGCCTCTGTAAACAAATCTATGTAACTCAGCCATTTATTTGAATTTTCTTTGTCAATATAGTATTGGCTGAGTTCGTGTGAATGTTGCTCATGGAGAACCTTTAGCTTCCACTCTTGGATCTTAACCATTTCATAGACTCTTTATGGAGGTAAAACAACTTCTGTTACAGTTGACAAGTCTAATGACATCTCCTTATTTGCTTTGCTATTGTTTAGTTAGGATATCTGTTTGTTTCACAAGTGTTTCTGTGGTTATTTAATCCATTCATAGTGGGCACTGATGATTTCTATCAATCCTCTTCCTCCTTTCTGAGAAAAACTAATCTTTCTATAACTGCCTTAGGGTGATGAGTCCCATATTTTGTAATATCGTATGGATTTTTGTTAGGATACTTTCAAAGTCTGTTTTAGAGCTCTGAAAGTGTATGTTAAGACTAGTATGGTGTAGGAGTTAATTAACAGGTTCTTCCCTTTGAACTTTTATTTTAGGATGCCCATAAGACTCTTGACAATACGCAGCCATAGCTTTCTCCTAAATAGTTTTATGTTCAGTGTGCCTTGCTTGGAGGAAACCCAGGTATTGTAAGTACCCCTCTGTCCATTAGTTCAATTTCATCTCCAGATTCAAGCTTGAAGTCTTTAGCCTCTATCTTTCTTTGGCATATGTCTAAAATTACCCTAAGCCATTCCCACCTTCCCCTACCCTCAAAAAGCTAAGCATAATGGTACATGCCTGTAATCCCTCCTATTGGAGGCAGCTGAGGGTTCTGGATCAATTGAGCTCAAAACTTCTGAGCTGCAGTAGGCTCAAAGCCAAGAAGGTGTTTGCATTAACTCCTGCACCAATATGGTGAGCCCTTGAGTTTGGGCTGCCTAAGGAGGTGCAAACTTGCCCAGGTCAGAAATGAAGCAGGCCTAAGCTTCCATGCCAATGTGCAGTGGGATTGAGCCTAAGCTTTCCAGCTTAGGCGAGATGAGGAGGCTCAATCTCGAGCAAAAAAATATGTTAAGGTCAAATGACCTTTTTATATTGGAGAAAGATCCTATGAAATGGATGATCTGTTTAATATGTTTTCAGTGAAGCTTGCCATCCATTTTCATTAAACGATTAATAAAATGTTTTGGTCTGACTCCTTCCTTAATTTGGATTCCATATTTAGTTCTGTTTAGGAAAGAAAATAATAGAGTTAAGGCAGAACCATAATAGACTGAAACTATTTCCTTAAAAAGTGAGATGATTTATGTAAATGTTTCTGGATATGATTTTGTTGGTAATGTGTTTTAAGTAGACAACAGTTTTCCACAGGGACATCAACTGTTCCAGTATTTTATTATTTTTGTTGTTTCAGTGGTAGTTTTAAATATTCACAGGTCATGAACAGGCCAAGAATGTGGAACTGAGTCAAAAGGCTTATAGTAACAAATAAATAGGGCAGCTAGGTGGTACAGTGATAGAGCCCCAGGGGAGATTCATCTTCCTGATTTCATATTCCACCTCAGACACTTACTGACTGACCCTCAGCAAGTCATTAACCCTATTTGACTCAACTGTTTCATCTGTAAAATGAGCTGAAAAAGGAAATGGCAAAATACTCCAGTATCTCAGTATCTTTGCCAAGAAAACCCCAAATGGAGTCATGGAGTTGAAAACGACTGAAAAACAACCAAACAATGACAAAAAATGTGATGCTTTTGGGTTGATTTTCTTTTTTTTTTTTTTTATCGGTCAACAAGCATTTAGTAAGCTCTTCCTGTGTTCCGGGCACCGTGCTAGGCACTGGGGATATAAAGAAAGGCAAAAATTGTCCCTACCTTCAAAGAAGATAGCATTCTAATAGAGGAGACAATGTGAAGAATTAGACACATACAAAATAAATACATGATGGATGGAAGGTATTTTCAGAAGGAAGGTAATAATGACTGAATCAATGATAAGTTGCTCTTTCTACCCCTGCAGTGTTGAGGCACACTCTTTTTGCTGGTAATATTTCACATGTAATTGGCCTCTTTTTGGAGGGACTCACTGGCATTCTCATTTTTTGGTAGTAGATAAGTGACGTTTTCTGTTAACAGAGATGAGTTCAGGCTTGCACCTTAGAAGCCAGCAAAGAGCTTTGCTAATCATTCACTTGCCACTGTAAAGAACTGAAGCCAATAATTGGAGATTCAGGCAGCTTGAATACAAAATTCAAGTTTTGTAGAGAAACTAAAGTTTCAGTCTTCTCCCTTGATGTGATAATTCTGCTGTTTATTTTTTTCATAGTATCAAGCTTTCTTTTTCTCAGTTAATCCAACTTGTGTTTTTGTTGCGCTTTAGGTCTTGGGACCATCTCTGTGACCAGAAGTTTTCTGAATAGCCTTACTTTAGGGTTCTCTCTCTGCTCTGCTTCTCAAGCCTCGGTAGTGGAATTTTGGATTGATGTTGTGTTGTTAATTTTGTTATTTGTGTTGCTTTATCAGCTTGAACCTTTTGATTTTTGCCTTTAATTAGTGATGGAGAAGATCTAGAATTTTGGATATACTTTTTTGTTTTCTTTTTTTTAAATAATTTTTTCCAGTTATCTATAAATACAATTTGTAACATTCATTTTTGGTAAAATTTTGAGTTTTGAATTTTCTCCCTCCTTCCCTTTCCTCCTCCTTCCTAAGATGGTAAACAATTTGATATGAGTTCTATATGTGCAATCATATAAGACCTATATTAGTCATGTAAAAGAAGAAACAGTTTGCAAAAAAGGATTACATTTTGCTAATGGAAAAAAAAAACACGAAAAAAAATAAAGCAAGTGAAAATAGTATACATCAATTGGCAGACTCTACCAGTTCTTTTTCTGGATGTGGATCATGCTTCTGTTTTCAAGATTTAATTCTATATGTTTCTTTTTTGTTGCCTTTAATTAGGCAATATAGCATTCAAGTTTTCTACTGCACATCCCAGCTACATATTAATGCAATTGTCCAGTTCCTTTCCATCCAATCTTACAGCTCTCTCAAATCACTTCTACTATGGTAGTATTTGATAACTGTCCTTAGACATATTCCTTCATAGCGCTCCCATGGCAATTGTTGCCGCACATACTATGTCAACAAGTCAAAAAGCATTTCTTGAGCACCTGTTAGGTGCCATAGTGTCTCCCTTTCCCCTCCCCCACCAATATTCCTTTTTCATTCTTTTTTTCATTTTTATTTTTCAGTTCTTAACATTCACTTTCACAAGAATTTGAATTCAAAATTTTCTCCCTATCTCTCCCCACCCCCACCACAGGACAGCATGCTCCCCATCCACCCCTTCTCCAGTCTATCCTCCCTTAAATTACCCACCCTTCTTCCATCCCTCTTCCCCTATATTTTCCTGTAGGGCACAATAGATTTCTATACTCCATTGCCTGTATAGTTTAATTTTCAGTTGTATGCTAAAACAATTTTTAAAATTCATTCTTAAAGCTTTGAGTTCCATATTTTCTCCCTCCCTCCCCATCCACCCTCATTGAGAAATCAAGCAATTCAATATAGGGCACACATGTGTAACAATGCAAAGCATTTCCACAATATTTATGTTGTAAAGGACTAACCACATTTCCCTCTGTCCTGTCCTGACCTTCATTTATTCCATTCTCTCTGCCCTCCCACAATAGTTTGCTTCTGATTATCCTTTCCCCCAATTTGCAGTCCCTTCTATTATCTTCCCTCTCCTATCCCCTTCCCCCTTGCTTTTTTGCAGGGTAAAATAGATTTCCATATTCAGTTGAGTGTGTGTTATTCCTTCCTTAAGCCAAATCCCTTGAGAGTAAGGCTCAATTATTTCCTTTCATCTCCCTCCTCTTCCCCTCCATTGTAAAAGCTCTTGCTTCCCTCTTGAATGTGAGATGATTAGCTACATTCTTCCTTTCTCTTACTCTTAGTACATTCCATTCAACAGTAAATTTTATTTTTTGTAGATATTATCCCTTCATATCCAGCTCTCCCTGTGCCCTCTATCTATGTATATACATACATATGTACATACATACACATATACATACACATATACATATATAATTTATACACATACATAATCATACATACTTACACACACACACACACACACACACACACACACACACATATTCCCTCTCACTACCCTAATATTGAAAAAGGCCTCATGAGTTACAAATAACATCTTAATGCAAACAGTTCAACTTTAATGAGTTCCTTAAGGCTTCTCTTTCCTTTTTACCTTTTCATGTTTCTCTTGATTGTTGTATTTGAAAGTCAAATTTTCTATTCAGCTCTGGTCTTTTCAACAAGAATGCTTGGAAGTCCTCTGTTTCATTGAAGTTCCATTTATTCCCCTGAAGTATTATACTCAGTTTTGCTGGGTAGGCGATTCTTGGTTTTAATCCTAGCTTCTTTGACCTTTGGAATATCATATTCCAAGCCCTTTGATCCCTTAGTGTAAAAACTGCTAAATCCTGTGTCATCCTGATTATATTTACCCAATACTTGAATTATTTCTTTCTGGTTGCTTGTAATATTTTCTCCTTGACCTGGAAACTCTGGAATTTGGCTACAATATTCCTAGGAGTTTTCCTTTTGGAATCTCTTTCAGGAGGTGATTGGTGAATTCTTTCCATTTCTATTTTACCCTCTGGTTCTAGAATATCAGAGCAGTTTTCCCTGATAATTTCTTGGAAGATGATATCTAGGCTCTTTTTTTGATCATGGTTTTCAGGTAGACCAATTATTTTAAAATTCTCTCTCTTGGATCTGTTTTCCAGGCCAGTTGTTTTTCCAGTGAGATATTTCACATTGTCTTCTATTTTTTCATTCTTTTGGTTTTGTTTTATAATTTCTTGGTTTCCCATAAAGTCATTAGCTTCCATCTGCTCCATTCTAATCTTTAAGGAATTATTTTCTTCAGTGAGTTTTTGAACCTCCTTTTCCAAGGAATTATTTTCTTCAGTGAGTTTTTGAACCTCCTTTTCCATTTGGCTAATTCTGCTTTTTAAAATATTCTCCTCACTGGCTTTTTGGACCTCTTTTCCCATTTGGGTCAGTCTATTTTTAAAGCTGTTATTTTCTTCAGCATTTTTTGGGTCTCCTTTGGCAAGCTGTTGACTTGCTTTTCATGATTTTCTTGCATTGTTCTCATTTCTCCTCCCAATTTTTCCTCCACCTCTTTGATTTTCAAAATCCTTTTTGAGTTCTTCCATGGCCTGAGACCACAGCATATTTTTTTGGAGGTTTTGGACATAGAAGCCTTGACTTTTATGTCTTCCTCTGATGGTATGCTTTGTTCTTCCTCATCTGAAAGGATGGAAGAAAGTACCTTTTCACCAAGAAAGTAACCTTCTACAGTCTTATTTTTTCCCCTTTCTTGGGCATTTTCCCAGCCAGTTAGTTGACTTTTGAGTCTTTTGTCAAGCGGAGGGTATACTACCCTATGCTTCAGAGGTTTTGTGCAGCTGTTCTTTGAGATATCTCTATGGACCTGTAAGTTCTCAGTTCCTCCAAGGTGGCACAATCAAGAGAGAGTTTACTCCTTGCCTGGCCTGTGCTCTGATCTCTGGGCAACCATGAGCACTCTTTTCTGCCCAGAATCTGTGAGTAGGATTCTCTCTCCACAGCCACCACCAGCTCCACCATATGCTTCTCCTCAACCCAGGGCTGCTACTCTGGACTGAGACCCAGATCAGCTGCTCATTTCCCCGAGGGCTCCTAAAGTGGATGCTGCTACTGCCACCCTGAGGCCAGGGCTGGGGCCAGACCTCACTCCCCTCTCACTCAGGTAAAAAAACTTTCTTACTGACCTCTGAAGCTGTCTTTGGTGTTTATGGGTTGAGAAAAATCTGGCAAGTACAGTTGCTTCCCATGATTCAGACCCCTGAAACCTGCTTCAGTCCTGTCTGTGCTGTGTGGCCCAGGCTAGGTTGCACTCCTCTCCAAGTCCGGTACAACAGACCTTTCCTGTCAGCCTTCCAGGTTGTCTGGGGCTAGAGATCTATTTCACTCTGTCATTTTGTGGCTTCTGCTGTTCTAGAATTTGTTTAGAGTCATTTTTTACATGTATTTTATGGGCTTTGGGGGGAGAGCTAGAGCAGATCTGTCTTTCTTCTCCTTTTCCATTCTTAAGAGAATTAAAAAAAAAAACTACCTAGTCTTTTCTCTTATCATATTTCTTCTATGACCCCTGATGAAGATAGGTTTCGGTATCATCTCCTCAAATTAGAATGTAAACAGTTTATCCTTGTTTAGTTAAGTTATTTTTGGTTATAATCTTATATTTTTTGCCTTCTGTGATATTGTGTTCCAACTCCTCCTTTATAGTGGTGATTACTAAATAATGCGTGATCCTGACTGTGGCTTCTCAGTACTTGACTTCTTTCTTTCTGGCTCTTAGCAGTATTTTTCCTTTGACCTAGAATCTCTGGAGGTTGGCTATAATGTTCTTAGGAGTTTTCAGCTTCATTTTCTTCTAAAAGGTGACTAGTGGGTTCTTTCTATTTTTTTATTTTGCCCTCTAGTTCTAAGAGACTTGGAAAGTTTTCTTTCATGATTTCCTGAATTATGGCATAGGTTTTTTTGTTGTTATAGCTATCAGATAGCTCAGTGATTTCTTAAATTATCTCTCATTTCCATCAGTTTTCCAGGTTAGACATTTTCACTGTAAGATAACTTACATTTTCTTCTATTTTTTCTATCTTTTTGATTTTGTTGTTATATTTCTTATTGTCTCATGAAGTCTTTTATTTGGTTCATTTTAATTTTTATAGTTTATTGCTTAGATAAAATTTTTGTATCTCTGTGAAAAGCTACTAATTTTATTTGAAATTCTTCCATAGCTCTTATTTCTTTTCCATTTTTTTCTACTAGCACTCTCACTTTACTTCAAAGAATATTTTTTTTTGTTTAATTTTTTATTTTTATGTAGGGAAAAATCAAATATACATTTAACCCAATTTGGTTGCAAGTTCCTTAGCTTTTGCCTTTTCCAGCTTGGCAATACAAGTCACTGATTTTGGACCCAGAATGTTGCCACCCCAGTGATGACTGATCTCATCATATCTGTCATTGTAATTGGTTTTGATGGCTTCTATCAGCTTAGCTGGAGCTGCCTTATCTTCAGGGTTAACCTGTGTGAAGGTAATGCTTGGGCTGGTCTTTCTGTGAGCTAAGCAACCCAGTCTGGCTTTATCTTTGATAATGCAGTAAAGAAGCCCCATTTTCTGGCACAAGGCAGGTAGAAAGACCACTAGCTCAATGGGGTCCACGTCATGTGCAATCAATACCAATTGTACTTTCTTATTTTCTACCAGGGTAGTAACAGTGTTAACACCTGCTCTGAGGACTGGTGGTCTCTTAGTGGGGATGGCTCCTTTGCTGCAGCCTTTGCTTATTATCTTGCTTTCTCTCTGGTCTATACTTGTGCACCAGTTTAAGCAGTTGAGTAGCTGTCTGATGATCCAAAGCCTGGGTGATTTGGTTAATTGCTAGTGAGACTTTCAAACGCTTATAAAAGATAGACCTTTAATGTTGCAGTCTGATGTACCGAGGCCATTTGACAAATTGGGTAAGGTCCCTTTTGGGCTGGATGTCCTGTCCAATGCCAAAGTTCTTGGGCCGCTTCTCAAACAAAGGACTGACCACTTTCTTGGCCTCCTGCTTCTTTATGACAGCAGGGGCCAGACCCACTTTCTTCCCCTTGGCCTTCTTCCCTTTTGACATCTTGGCCAGCAGAACAAGAAAGGCTCAACAAATATTTTTAAACTCTTACTTGGTCTCTTCCAGAAATTCTTGTTGAACTTGTCCCTAAGCTGTATTTTTCTTTGAGGCTTTGCTTGTAGATGTTTTAGAAGCATTCTTTCTCTGATTGGTATCTTGAGCACCCCTGTAACCATGATAACTCTATATGATGGTATCCTTATTTTTGTTATTTGCTCTTTATTCTAGCATACTTTCTGGCTTCAGACTTTATGTTAGGTCCAGGTTCCATTTACTTCCATGTCTGGGGTGAGTTTCTGTCCTGTTGTGTCCTGCTGCCACTTTCTTGGAATATAGAAAGTTCTGCTATTCCAAGATCTTAGAGACAGTTCAAGCTGAGGACCTGAAAAGCTTTCAGCGTTCCCAAAGTAGTCTGATCCAGGGCAAAATCTATTTGTCATCATTCTGATCTGAGTCCTGCAAGTTCCTGCCCTGGGTTTGGATCTGAGCAATATATTTGTGGGCTTACCCACAAATTGGTTGGAGTTTCAGTAGACTTCTGTTGGGCTCAACCGGCTAAAGAGCTCTGCTGGTTGATAGCAGCTAAACCATAAACTTACCACCCTTTGGTCTGAGTTTCCTGCACTGGTTTTTCTACTTCAGGCATTGACTGAACTGAAGGCTGGAACTGAGACTCTCAGAGGGGTCAGAACCACACAACTGCTTCTTGCTTTTGAACTTTCTCTCTGCTTAGTACATAAACTTGGGCCTGCTATCACTTCTCACTCTGAAATGTCACCCCTGGACACAAATCTTCTCCTCAGTTCACTCTAGATCTGTGTCCCAGAACTGGGTAATGAGCACTAGAGTTGCTAGTTGGCACCTGTTCCTTTATCCTACACAAAGTCAGTCACTTCCTTGTGAGTCTCTCATTGCCCTGATGCTTAGCTTTAGTCTTTTTTCAGTCCCTCCACTACACTGCTCCAATTGGCCATTCTTGACTAGAACCTGTCCCTAGAATCTGCAGACCTCTTTCTTTGTCTCCCTTTGCCAACATGGACTGGAAGAAGCAAGCCCTGTCACTTTTTGTTGAATTTTCTCATCAGGACTCAGTGATGTACATTTTCTAGGTCTTTGTGGAGAAGTCATGAAGGAGAGCTCAGCTATATTTATTCCTGATATTCCACCATTTTGACTCCTCCCCCTACTGGATTTATCAACTGTGCCCATCTCTTTTTCATAATCATTTGAGACATCAGTATTGTTTTTATCTGTTTCGATATTAACTACAGTTTCTGGAGTTTTATTAAGTATAATTTTTCAATGACTTCAGTTTCTTCCACATTTCCCTTTTGAGATTTTAGTATCTGGATTTTACCTCTTATTTCTTTTAATCTAGGTTTAGGGATGAAGTTATTTCTTCCAATTTCCCCTCAATGGTTAGTAATACCATATAGTATGACTTAGAGAAGAAGGTACACCTAACAAAAACATTGACTATTGAAGCCCCTCTCTATAACTGGGAGCATCTGATTCTCATTTTGTTGTGATGCAATATTGGCACATTCATGGCAAGGATTCATGCCTTCAGTCTATTTTATGTGCACTCATAGCACTTAATGGTTTATACTGAAACACTGAAAATAAGTAGAGTGTGTACATTTATGATTTATTCCCTGTATCCTGCCTCGTTGGCCCACCATTAGACAAAGGAGCAGCACTCACTCTGCTGTCCCCTTTGTCAAATCCATCATGGTGATGGTTCCAAGTTGGGCCAGCTGGTAACCCTAGACCTCCCTTACTCTCAGGACTCTCGGGAGTAGTTGTATTATGCTACCTGAAGTGCGGAGCCAATCAGTGGTATCTCCAGAGCCCAACTTGTCAGTATGTCAGAATTCCTGCTTGGTTTTCACAGCTTCCATCACATCTCAGGGTGCATGGAGGCCCCATTCTATTTCACCCTGGTTGGCATTCCCTCCCTTGCCATTGTCCCACCCCCACCTCAAGGCAAGGACAATGGCTTAGACTTTGAGGGTGACAGGATGGAATTTGAAAGTGAAGGGCTGGAATTTGAAGAAGAAATGGTTATTATCATCAATAGTTAATAATAATAATACTTAGTAGTTATAATATTATAGTAGACTCAGGAAGCATGATTTCAAGTTGTAAAGAACTATAGAAACATTAGTTAATACTATCATCATCGTCATTCTTATCATTAAGTTTTCATCAGGCCAATAGGGCAGATATTATGATGACACATTGACCTGGCCTCAGTTTGCCAAGGGGTTGGATTCCCAACATTCAAGACCTGTGTATGGCCTAGAGAAGAACAGACTGGGCACAAGGTGGGGTGGGGAAGAGAATGAGGAGGGAGACCTTTGCTACCTTGTAGTTTCTGAAGGGCCAGCTTGCAGAAGAAGGATCTCAGTTGCTCTGTTTGGCTCTGGAGGCAGAATCAAGAGTATTGGGTGAAAGCTACAAAGAGGCCAATGAGGCTGGATGTCAGGAAAAGCATTTTATCTAGGAAGGCAGGACAGCCTGTGGGCCAGCTCCACAGGCACCAGGCTCCCCTGTCTTTGAGGCTTTAAAGCAGAGGCTCAAAGGCCACTTGTTAGGTATATAATAGTGAGGATCTCTTTCATTTGGGGTTGGATTAGATGGCTTCTGAAGTCTCTTCCATCTATTAAATGCCACAATTCTGAGATTCTACGAAGGCCATTTGCACTATGCATGAGGGTCAGGTTCCCAGGATGAGTCACAAATAACAAAAACAACATTAATTCAGCAACTACTATGTGTGGAACACTGGGTCAGTAATGAGGACGAAGGAGATAAAGTTTAGATAAGACATAGTATTTTGTCATACATGTAATATTCATGTATGTATTACATGCTACATACATACGTGATGTGTGTGATGTTACATTGTGTGTATACACACATATACATAAACACATATATTATTATTAACATAAGACCCTTACAGATAGATCTTATGGACAGCTAGGTGGCATAGTGGACAGAGCACTGAGCTGGGAATCAGGAAGACTCATCTTCCGGAGTTCAAATGTGACCTCAGACACTTATTAGGCATGTAATCCTGGGCAAGTCATTTAGCCTGGTCTGCTTGTTAAAATGAGCTGGAGAAGAAAATGGCAAACCAGTCCAGTATCTTTGCCAAGAAAACCTCAAATGGGGTCACGAAGAGTTGGACACAATTGAAATGACTGAACAACATATAGATCTTATAGTATGATTGGAGAACCAAAAGTACATTCCTTCTGTCCTTCCTTCCTTCCTTCCTTCCTTCCTTCCTTCCTTCCTTCCTTCCCTCCTTCCCTCCTTCCCTCCCTCCTTCCCTCCTTCCTTCCTTCCCTCCTTCCCTCCTTCCTTCCTTCCTTCCTTCCTTCCTTCCTTCCTTCCTTCCTTCCACAGTCATTTACAAGTACCTACTATGGGCAGAAAGCACTGTGCTAGGCACTGGGGGAAGATTATAAGGGGTAGAGAATCCCTGCACTTGCATTCTCATATAGAGACAAGCTCCCAAGACAGACAGTAATAATACATAAAGTTACCTAAATTCATCCCACAGATGTAAAATCATATGGAGCTGTGTGCAGGCTGAAGGAAAAGGTGGTTGGTTACCAACAGGAGGATCAGAGATTGGACTTTGAAAAACTGGTAAGCAAGTAGAGCTGGGGAGGGAGAGTATTGCTGGCATAGGGAACAATACAGGCACAACACAGAGGAAGGGCAGGGTGTGTTCAGAGGGCAGGCTCTTTCCTTTGGCTGGACTGGAAAGTATGTCAAAAACTATGAGACAAGATGAAAAGGCAGCAGAGGTTGCAGAGGGCCTTGAATGTGAAAAGACTTTGAACGTTACCCACAGGGCAACAGGAAGAAATTTATGTTTTGTTTTTTAAAGCAGAAGAGAGGCAGGACCACAGCTGTGTGGAGAGAAAAGGAGGATTCTGATAGCAATATGGAAGACAGAAAAGGGAGTGGAGAACAACAGTGGAAGTAGGGAAAGCACTAAATGAACTCTTGTAGCAATCCAGGCCAGAGGCAAAGGCATGGCAAGAGGAACAGAGGACAGGAACTAGTTGTGAGAGATGCTTAGAACTTATTTCTCAGATCTGTATCATTCACACTTGATAATCTAGGCCTCTACCTAAGGCATTGACAGAAATGTTAAAGCAGTACAGATTCTTGGGCTCTCCTAGAAACCTTCTTCCTAGTTGACATAGAATCATAAATGCCACTCTTTGGGTCCCTCCATTCAGTCAGTTCTGGATTCACCTAATTGTACTATCTTCTAGCCTACATCGAACCGTCTTGTTCACATAACAGTATGGAAGGCATAGAATGTTAGGCAGAATATGCCCGTAGCATTCCCTTTATCTACCAGTTTGATTATCCTGTCAAAAAGGGAAACAAAGTTAGTCTGGTATGTGACGATCTGTTCTCTTTTGGGGAGTTGAGGTGGAGAGAATCATGAAATTAGTTAAATTTTATTCAAGCCTCGATTGATACCAAACTCCTCCCAGCGCCTTATTTCATAAAGGGCAGAAACTGAACGATCAGCTCACTCCACTTTGCTGCTCTGCCTGGTTTCAGCATCACGGAACAAGACATCCCCATACCGGGTGCTCCCTGGTGTCCCCACCCCCCCCATTTTCCTGTCTCCTTCTGTATGCTGTCTCCCCCATTAAATTGTAAGCACCTTGAGGCCAAGGACTGTCTTATTATCTCCAGCACTTAGCACAGTACCTGGCACACAGTAGGTGCCTAATAATGTTTACTGAATTTGGATTTAGATGCCCTTTTTTATGATGCCTTTTGTTTCTTACACAAGTCATCTCTTGATGGATTAACCATTTCCTTCACCTCTATGATGGGTCTTCTCTTGTGCCAAAGAAAAATGTTTTCTTCTTTAAGCAAAACCAAGTGACACAGAGACCTCAAGTATTCATATGCAACATTCCATTACCCATAGCCCATAACCTTTTTGATCAGTTCTTGCTGAGGCCATTCTGGGACTCTATAATTCCTACTTCTTTTCCACAAGTTCACTCATGACTAATTTAATATTAAAAGTTGGATTTTGTCAGGAACTGAAGTCAAAATCACCAACCTATTGTTTGCAGACTCTAGTCCCTTCCTTTTTTTGAAAATAGGGACATTGGCCCTGCTCCCATCTGACTGTGCTATTCCTGTACTCCATGATTTTATAAGAATGTTTCTGTTAACAAAATACTTTTTGTATTTCTATCACATTCATTTCCAAACTGATTCCTTCACCCCTCCTCCCCAGTGAGCTGTCCCTTGTTGTAAAGATTTTTAAAGAAAGAAGAAAAAGCTGTTCAGCAAAATGAGCCAACATATTACTGATATAATTAGGGTTATACACATTTTTACTATCTAGGTAATAATACATATGTAACATTACTAATATAATTATTATGCTGATAGTATATGCAATATTTCATACCCGTAGCTAGATGGTGTAGTGGAAAAAGTGCTGGGCTTGGGGTCGAGAAGATCTGAATTCTAAAATTAGTTCTCAGACACTGACTTGCTATGTGACTTTGGGCAAGTCACTTCACTTTCGTCTGTCTCAGTTTCATCAACTGTAATATAGGGAAAATAGCAACAATTACCTCCCAGGGTAACAGTGAAGGATAAATGAGACATATGTGTAAAGTGCTCCCCACAGGACCTGGGACATTGTAGGAGCTTGACAAATGCTTATTCCTGTCCCCTCACCCCCACCTCCCACCCTGCCTTCAAAGTTCAGAGGCAGTCTATTTTCCCAAGTCCTCTCTGGATCTGAACTTGGTCACTGATAATTATGAAGCATTTGGCTTTATTTTTATAGGAATTCTTTCCATTCTTTTCATGACCTTTCAAAGATCCTGGAAAATGGCTCATTAGCTAACTGCCTGACTCTTCCAGGGCCCTGTGACTCAGTTCACCTTGGCCTGGTAACTCAAAATCATCAGAAGTTGCTAAGTGCTCTCTCACCAACCCCCTGCATGAATCACAGTGAACAATTTTGGTAGTTGGAGCAAGCTGCACCCAGAGGTTTGCCAGGAGCATGAAATATGCCCTAAAAGCAACTTTGAAAGACATGCAATTGGAAGTCAGGAGTGGGGAGAGACCCTGAGACCAGCTCAACGCTATCTATGACTGATGAGGTGGGAAGAGAATGCTGAGCTAGATCAGGGAGGAGCCTACCTGGGGTATGTGAGGAGGGGAAAAGGGGTAGAAGCTGGTAGCTTCCTATTTAAACTAATTATTCTTACTGACTGTTGTTGTTAAGTAGCATCTGACTCTTTGTGACCCCATTTAGTGTTTTCTTGGCAAAGATATGGTTTGTCATTTTCCTTCTCCAGCTCCTTTTACAGATGAGGAAAATGAGGCAAACAAGGTTAAATGACTTGCTCAGGGCCATAGTATCTGATGCCAGATTTAAACTGTGGAAAATGAGTCTTCCTGACTTCAGGCCCAGCACTCTAGCCAATGAGGTACCTAGCTGCCCATTCTCTCTAACTAGGTGCTAAGTAAAGTCAGTTGTTTCTCCAGCTGCTAAAAGAGGGTAAGTACTATCAGTGCCTTCAAAATTTTGCTGCCCTGGACTAAATTCCCAACTGCCCCATCCTAGTAAAGAATTTATTTCCTAACATACATCTTACTTCCACCCCGTCCCCAACCAACCACCAAGTACACCGCAATCCAATGATACTGGCTTCTGGTTGAAACACCATCTCCTGTTCAGCCTAGGCTAAGGTAGGATTCTCCTGACTCAATTTCTCCACTGACACCTGGCAGACTCTAAGTCTCACTGAATGCAAGTTGACAATCTACTCCTGCCTGGAACTGACATGAAGTTGGGGAGATACTGTTTCCCTGCAATGTCCCTATTCTTAGTGGCAATTTCCTATAGTTAAAAGGTTTGTAAGTTTAATACCAGATCTATTAAATTATAGATTGTTGGTAGGGGAACATCCGAGGTCAAGTCTAAAATTAAGCTATTAGGATTAGGACTTTGGACCAACAACAGTAAGTTAGGGTCCTTTAATTCTTAGCAATAGTGTGGAGACAATTAGGTCAAGGATGAAGTTAGCATACATATTATTTGTGTCTCAGTTAATGTTAAAAAAAACATCCAATTGTGGTCTATATTGTAAATACTTTCAAAGAAATACCACCTGACCAAAAGTTGGAATTGTGTTATGTGATATGAACTGTGTTAAGAATGAAAAATAAAAAAAAGAATAATTTAAAAAAAAGAAACACCATCTCCCAGCTCTCTACATTTTCACTGGCTGTTCCCCATGCATGGTATACTCTTCCTCCTCATCTCCAGCTCCTAGTTTCCTTCATGTCCCAGCTGATATCTCATATTTTACAGGAAACCTTTCTTGATCCCTTTTACTTGATTCCTGTACTTCCCCTCTATTAACTATCACCAATTTATCCTGCATGTAACTTGTTGGTACAGTCATTGGCATGTTGCTTCCCCCATTAAAATGTCACTTCTTTGAGAGTAGGGATTGCATTACATCTTTACATCTTTGGCCATTTTTTGTGTCCCTTTACTTTTAAGTTACTCAGCACAGTGCTTGAGACTAATAGACTCTTGCTAAATGCTTAACTGACTCCCTCCTTCTTTATCACGAGCATCAATGCCCTATTACCTAAAGATATTCTGTTTTCCATTCTAATGGCTATTCTATTTGGCAAATGAGACAAGCAAATTACGAGCCTTCTCTCTACAGTTATCATTGTCTCATCTACCTCCAACAGTGGTTCTATCCCTTCTTTCATACTCCTTTTTCCTCAACGTAGCTAAACAAACCAACAGCAAAACCCTTCTTCCTTAGCTTTTCTCACCAGCCTCAAGTTCCTTCTCAGCTTTATTGCGGATGACACTTTGCTAAGAGGATCAGGTCCTGCTTTTGTATTCATCACATCTCATCCAGCCAATCACCCCTCAAATCTTGCTGTCTGCCCTGAAGGTACTCCCTTTTTCTCCACCTAGAACAACATCCTCCTGCCCTGATCAGCATCCCAGAGACCAGGCTTCCCTCCCCGGAGGAGTGGATCCATTCAGCTTTGGTACTCTACCCTCAGGCTGAGCTGTCTGATTAAGTGAATGAAAAAATCATCTAACCAGTTATCTCAAGCTGGTCCCAGACAATACTTCACATCTCATTCTGTCATCCACTCTGGCTATCGTGCCATCTTCCCCTGCCGCTACAGTACACACCTTAGCTAGATCAATTTCTGTTTCTTAGTCTCTACTCCCCTGTATGGATTTTATATGTATAATTTTATATTATTGTATTATATGTATAATTATATATTATATATAATTTTCTCCAATAAGAATATAAGAGTCGTGAGGGCAGGGACTTTCTCACTTTTGTATTTATATTCCAGCACCCAGCAGCATCTGACATATACTTTTCATTCATTTACTCATGTATTCATTCATTCATTCATCCATTCATCATCTTTCACCTGTCCTTGTGTCCATCATTTGTGCACGTTTTTTCTTAATTTGAAATTGACTGATGAGTTCCATGTATATCGATATTAATCTCATAAGACAACCCCATCTTTTTTTCTTTTTTATCCTGGGAATAATTTTTCTTTGTGTCTTAAGAAAGGTATTATTGAGCATCTCCCATCTCTCCTGGGCTGACTTTCCCTGTAAGAATTTTAGTCCATGGGATCCAGCCTATCTTTCTTCTGGACGCTTTGAAATCTGGTCTCCTAAAATTTAGAGGGCAAGGCAGAACAGACCCCCGCTTCCTCTCCCCCACTATCTAAATTCTAAGGTAGAGTGGTCACTTCTTTCCATCATTACCAGTAACCAGTTCCTCTTTGTAGGTGAAAATCAGACTTAGAATGTTTCCTAAGTTAGTTCTTCCACCACTTCAGAATGGTTCATGTTTGTAATGTAATGATTGCATTCTTGAGAGTTTCTCATCTTTTATGGGTCTTGCTTACCCTTTAGACCATGCAATGTTACTTATCCTTCCTCTAAAACCTTTGAAATCTTCTCTCCTTGAGTCTCAGCTTTATATTGGACACCTGGCTTTCATCTCCATCATGAATTCTAAGGTGGAGTGGTTACTTCTTTCCAGAATTCTCATCATTTAGACTCCAGTAACTGGCTTTTCCTTGTTGGTCACATAAAATTATTATTAAGGCAAATCAAGAACATAGATGCTGGGCAGGCAGGGTGGCACCTGTAGTCCCGAAGCACTGGATCACTTGAGCTTGGTAGCTCTGAGTTGCAAAAGCACTAAAACCAGTTAAATGTCTGCACTGCATGACCCCAGTGTATGAATTCCCAGGAGCAGGGAGTCAGTCACTGGTCAAAAATGGAGCCAGTCAAAGCTTCCATGGGATGATCAGTGGTGAGACAAGTGCATGAGTGTCCACTGCACTTTCCAGCCTGATACAAGGAGAAGGAGGAAGAACAGGAAGAGGAGAAATCAGCTACAGACTGAAACCACCCATAACTACCATGGCTTCCCTGCAGGATTTGTCATGTTTCCCAGTTCATCAGAACTAGTGAGGTAGGGAGGGCAAGAATTATTACTCCATTTTACAGGAGAGAGTTTACTAAGGCCCACCAACGTAAAATGACTTGTCCGCAGTCACATAACCAGGTGGTATCGGAGCAAGTCTGGAATTCGGTTAACCACTTCAACTTGCTCTTTCCTCTATGCCAGGTCATCCCCTGTAGAAGCTGTCTCTTTCTAGGCTCCTTTGGCACTGCTCTCCTCAGGGGTCTCTTTAGGGCAGGCCGGATATCAAGGCCTGTGAGGGGAGGTACTTTGGGAATACTGCTGTTATCATCCTCCTGAACCTTAGGTCAAAGAATCATGGGATTGAGAGCTGGAAGGGACATCATCTCTACGAACTCCCCTTGGGCTCCAAGTCTATGAGCTCTGCCTGCTTCAATAGTTCTCTTCTCTCAGCACTCAGTTCAGACACCACCTCCCTCATGAAGCCTTTCCTGATTTCTTCATTTGAAGAAGGAAAACAAATGGCCCAGAAAGCTAAAGGAACTCTTCCAGAGTCACCCAGGGGGTGGGGGTTGAACCCAGGTTCATCTGATGCCAAGTCTAGGGTTCTTTCCACTGTACCACCCTGATCCCTCATCATCCACCCCTTGCTTACAAGTTAACCATCTCAAGCTCTGCTCCCCAGTTATGCTGTGGCCTCTATGGAGCCTCCAACCATGGTGGGCATGTACCAAGATAAGCTCTTCTGGGCAGGAAGGGGGCCATGGCAACGGGATGGCCAGCCCCTGTACTCACTCCAAGCTCTTGTGTTAAAGGAATTCACAGGCTGGGCCGTTAACAGCTTTGGGAAAGGGGCTGGGGAGTGGCCCTCACTGCAGCATGATTTCCTCACTCCCTGTAGGGGACTCAGCTTTCTTTCCTTTCTTCTACACTTCCCCTGCTGTGCCACCCACTCCTTCTCCCTGGGGCTCGGAACTCCCCCTCACACCCACTGTGCTTTTTAACTAGTTCATAGGATATCATCTCTTTTGTATCCCCACAAAACACTAGAGATAGATGGGAGCTGGAATTATTCTCATTTCAGAGATAAGGAAATAGAGACCTGTTTCCTCAGTTCTACAAAATAAATAAATTGGGGTGGGGGAGGGAGTAGTCTGTATATTGACATTTTTCTCTTCCTTTGATATTCTCCCAGTTGTTATCTCCCCTGATCTGCCCAGATGAAAGTGATCTCCCCTCCTCAAATTTTCCTAGAGAACTTCGTCACTGTCCAATTGCCCCATCTCACTCTCTTCTGTTGTAAGGGGAGGCTGAGTAGGGCAGTTCTTAATAGGACCCCAGAATCATAGACTTGGGGCTTGAAAGGGCTTTAGAAGTCCTCTGTTCCAACCTTTCTGATTTACAGATGATGCTTGGGCCAGAGAAGTGAAGTCACTTGTCTACTATCACCCAATTAATAATGATAATGACGATGTTGGTGATGATGTTGATGACGATAAGTAACATTTATACAGTGCTTTCTTTGTGCAGGGCACCATGCCAAGCACTTTACCATTATTATCTCATTTGATTTTCACAACAACCCTGGGCAATGGGTACTATTATTATCCACATTTTACAGATGAGAAAACTGAGACAAATAGAAGTTAAGTCACTTGCCCAAGGTTCCACAACTAGTAAGTGACACCAAAGTTGAACTCAGGATTTGAAATTTCCAACTCCTGACCCAGCTCTGTATCCATTTTGCCACCTAGTAAGTGGCAGAGCCAGGGTCGGGAGGCACACTGTAACACATAGCTCCCTTCCACCCGTCCATCCCCCCACCCCCCAACCACCTAGAGAAGGAAAAGGATTGGGCTCTTGCTTCAAGACACTAAAGGGCATTTCCCATGGAGTTAGACTTGGGGTGGACACCTCACCAACTAGGCTTCCTCTTGATGCTTAATTCTCAGAGAGATTCAAGTTGGAGGAGCCCACAGTTCTGTAGTCCTATCAAAATGAGCTGTGAAAGCTGGTCCCTTTTCTCTGTGACCACATAGGAGTCCTGAGTTACACTGCATTATGGGATCCTGGACTCAAGAGCCGCAAGGGAACATGACTTGAGGCACCATCACTTAGTCAAAGAATTATCAACAACATTAATAGTTCATGCCCCTCTTCGTTCTACAGATGAGGCAACTGAGGCCTGAAGAGAAAATAACTTGGCCAAGGACACAGGAAAAAACAGAGGCAGTGATGGGATTTGAATCCAGGTCTAAGGCTCTTTCCTACCTTATAGCTGCCTCTCTCAGCCTTCCCATCCAACCTGGGAGTAGGTGGAAATGGGGAGATTCCTAGAAATAGATTACCAAGACCTTGCCTGACAAAGTGATCTCTGGACCAATAAGTTTTCTCACAATCATTTAAGACAGCCAGCATGGTGTAAAAGTCAGGGGATTGCCCTGAGAGTCAGCAGGACCTGGGCTCCTGATATACATTAACTGCCTCTGGCCAAGCCTTCACCTTAAACTTCTCAGTGCTTCCCAGGAAACTCTTTTCAAGCAAATTGGGACTGCCTGAGTTGGGGGAATTTCCTATCCCTGTAGAAATGACAGAGTGAGACCCCTCAAAATGGTAATGGCTTACATTTATATAATATTTTGCTTTACAAAACAATTTATGTGCATTATCTCATTTGATCAAAAACATTGTCCAAAAAGGACTTCATTGGACCCTCTCTGCTGAAACAGGGAAGGAAGAATGTGCACAAAGTGCCAGTGACTGGAACAAGAAGCCATTCCGGCCCTCTCAAACTGGACTTACACAAGCAGCTTGTAATACTTGGTTTTTAGTCTAGGACCTGGATTGGACCTAGGACCCTGTTCAGCAGCCTGCTTAGCTGTGTGACTAGGACCTGGTCCCTTCATCTCAGTGTCCCTCAGTTTCCTCATCTGTAACACGGGAAGATAATTAATATGATACTATGGCAGAGCTTTTGTTAGGAAAAAGCTATGCGAACCTTAAAAGCGGGACAGAAGTGGGAGGGGCTCTCGCCCCATATCATGGCTTCCTTTGACCCCGCCTAACGTAGGAATCCATCCTGGCGGACTAGGGCTTCCAGATCGAGCTTGGCCAGGATTCGGTCCAGCCTCAAAACCAGGCAGTAATTGGACCAGCATTCAGGAGGTCGAGGTGGCAAAATTGTCTGGGGCTCACCAGCGTTCCTCTCCCTTTCAGACTTGGAAAGAGATGGAGGAACGTGGAGGGAGTACAGAGAATCATCCATCAGGGAGCTCAGGCGGCGATCCTCACAGGGTCTCCCACTCCCCCCCTTAAGAAGGGCCATCCCCCCTGGCAGGGTATGCGGGAAGGGGCTGGGCTGCCCGGCAGGCCAGGGAAGGAGCCGGCTTGTCTGCTATCGACCCGTTCCCTGCCTCGTGGCGAGGCTTTTAAATCTGCCCGCCCCTTTCCCCTGGCGCTGGGGAGAATTCCCCGGCCCCCAAACCGGCGAGGAAGAAAAGACACTCGGGGCTTCCCCCCTAATCCCTATCTCCCCCACCTCCCACAGAAAGAGAGCAGGAGTCAGGAGAAAGAAAGGAAAAAACAACCTAGCTAGGATTGTTAAAGTCTGGAGTGGGAAGCTGGCCCCGCTGCCGCAGGATTTAGACTCGGAGTACGGGGTTCGAACCCCTGCTCTCTTACCTGCAGTGATCTTGGGTGAGTCATTTGAATTCTCTGGGGCTGTTTCCCTATTTTAAAATGAGGATTATAATCCTTGCACTACCTTTCTTATAGAATTGTTGTAAACTTTAAACTTGTCATTTATTCAGCCGATTAGACAAACCAGGCAGTTGTCACAAAATTCCACTTAATTCATTAAATGCCTACTTCACTACTACAGGGCACTGTGCTAGGTGCTTAAGATGGAAAACCAAAACCCCAACAGGTCCTGCACACAAGGAGTTTCCATTTGGGGCATATAACATCCAATCACCACTAGCAAAACCACTGCTTCCCTTCCCCTGTTCTCACTTCCAATAGCAGCCAGTCCCCAGAGTGTAGAATACTATTCCCCTCAGGCCTCAAGGGACTGGAGTTACCAGTACCTTCCTTCATAAGCCCCCACCAGTGTACTCATCAATATCAGTCAGCCAGACTCAAGTTAATATAGTAAGAACAAGTGGTATAAAATGTGTTCTACCCAAAGTCTGGGGCACACTCTTCCACAAGTGCACATAGGTCAATAGGAGAGTAGATTTCTAACTGTAGAAAATACCTACAACCAAAGAACAAATTTACAACTTTTTGTTACTATAAAATCCCTTCTTGAGTCCATAGGCAGAGTTCTTTCTAGTGCAAGGGGTACTCCTTAAATTTTCTTCCTACTCTATCTATCTATCTATCTATCTATCATCTATCTATCTATCTATCTATCTATCTATCTATCATCTATCTATCTATATTCATGTTTCTCTTTCCTCACTTTGCTCCTGGTTAGATGCACTGAGTTCTACTGGTTCAGTCTCTCCAATAGCATAGTCAGTGGGGGAGAACAGAGGGTAACTGGGCTCTCTGCCTCTCCTTGATCTCCCCTCAGTCCAGCTGCCCTCTCAAGCAGTCACAAGGGTTTGCCTCCTCAAGGCCTTCCTAGCCCCAAAGCCTGGTATTCTCCAATCTCCTATTCAAACTGGATGTCCCATAGACATCTTAAACCTCACAAGTCTAAAACCGAACTCATCTTTCCCACTAAACCTTCCCCTCTTCCTAACTTCCCTATTACTGTTGAAAATATCACCATTCTTCCAGCAACTCAGGCTCAAAAGCAAGGTATCATCCTTGACTCCTTGCTCTCTCTCACAGACCTGCCCCCTGCCCCAATCTATTGCCAAATCCTGTCAAGTATCCCTTCCCATCATCTCCCATACAAGTCCACTTCTCTCCTCTGATGTTGCCACCATTCTGGTCCAGGACCTCACCGCATCACACCTGGACTGTTGCAATAGCCTGCTGATGGAAATCCCTGCCATGAGTCTCTCCATACTCCAGTCTACCCTCTTAGCTGTCAAAGATATCTTCCTAAAGAGCAGGTCTGAGTATGTCACCCTCCCTACTCAATAAACTCCAATGGCTCCCTATGGCCCCTCTTCAGCTTTTAAAGTCCTTTACAACCTACCCACTCCCCACTTTTCCAGGCTTTTTATACCTTACATCTCCCACACCCACATGCTTCAAGATTAAGCCTCCTTGCTGTTCCGTGAACAAGAAACTATACTGAAAAGTGCTTGAAGGGGAGAAATGTATAAAAAGCCTGAAAAGGTGGGTTATGGCCAGATTGTGAATGTCTTTAAATGCCAAACAGAGGAGTTTATGTTTGTTCCTTGAGGTAACAGGAAGCTACTGGAGGGATTTTTTTTTTTTTAAGAAGGAGACTGACTTATTTTTGGATAAAAATATTCATTCCCTGTTGATGAGCCTTTCTGAACTCACAGTAACTAGGCTGGTTCTTATGGTCTCTGGGTTGTGTCTGAATCCCTTCTGTTCTGGTAGGACCTGCCTGAGATGGTGTTCTTCTGGCAGAACCTTGGAGAGCCTAGGGTCACGATGAGGTCCTAAAGGAGGATTTGGGTAGAGGGGCCTACCTGACAAATTCCAAATATCCCCTTGTCTCATTTTTTTTTTCTACTTCTTTTTTATTTTCTCTTCCTCCTGATAGTTCCCAGGATCCATCACTGGTGACAGACCAGATGGAGAACATGCTGGCCCCTAGAGAAGACTCTCTCCATATGGCTGCCCTGGCAACACCCCCGTTTCCTAGGGGCAGGGCTGGGCTCAGGAAGGCAGTATTCCTGACATGATAGGGAGATCCTGTCTGCCAGATCAGAGGACCTTCTACCCTGTGCTTAGGCTTGCAGTTAGATGTGGAGGTAGCATTCTTTTGTATTCCCAGCTCTTAGCACAGTGCCTGGAACACAGTAGGTACTTAACAGATATTCCTTGACTGACTGATGTCAAAGCCACCCTAACCTTAAAGGAACACATACAACCTGTTGACAACACTCTCCAGAGGTTGGGACAGCATTAGAGGAAACAACCCTCCTTGCTGACACAAGTGATACCCTGATTTCATCTTCATCCTAGCAGAAAGGTCTGATGGCAGTGTTGTAAAGGTCTTAACAAGTCTCACACTGCACTCTGGACCTATTCTCTATTCTCTAGCTTTTTCATTACTCTTGCTGGGACCATCAAACTCGCAGACACACAAGCTCAAAACCAAGCAAAGTCTAGTAAAGGGCCATCTGGGGGACTCCTCTCTCTCCCTTTCTTCCCTTGGCCAATTAATTGATGAGATTTATTATTTAAAAAAAAAATCTCTCTTTATTTGGCTCTTGTCCCTACTTTCACTGTCTGGACTCTTGTTATAATGGCAATCCAACTGATATTCTCACTTAGAGTTTCTCCCTTCTCCAATTCATCCTTCACATTGTTGCCATAATAATTTTTTACTCCCTTACTCAAAAATCTTCATTGGCTCCCCATTACCTACCAAGTAGAGATAGGTAGGTAGATAGATTGATATATGATAGATGATCAATGGCTAGGTTGATAGATAAGAATATTCATAAACACTACCTACTTCTAAGTTCTAGAGATGCAGATACAAAAAACAAGATAGTCTTTGCCCCCAGGGAGATTATATTTTAATAGGGGAAAGTAACACAAAAATGTAATTGAAAAGAGTAGAAAGGGGGGATGGCATTTTGTGGAAGTGGTTGTAAAATCCCATGAGTGCTTGGTTCTAAATCAGATAAGACAAAAATCTATGGGCCAGAGCTAGGGGACCAAGGGTGGAGTCCAAGCTTGTGGTTGGAATGAGAGGAGAATGATAGCCAAAGTTAGCTGGGAGGTGTCACAGAGACCTGGTTCTGGGCAAACTCCTCTATCAGAGGCAGGGCACCTGGGGGCAGAGAGTATAAACTACTTATCTTGTCATTCAGGGCCCCTCACACTCTGGCTCCAATTTATTTTTCCATCTGTATTTTATATTCCTAATTCCAGCCAAGCTGAATTAGCAGGCCCCCTAGACTAGTCCTATTCTCTTACATCTCTTCCTATTCCCCCTATTGTCCTCTGAGTCTATAACAGAGGCACATACCCTGACCCTCTTTTGAAATCTCTCCCTTTTTAAAGGCCCAGCTCAGCTGCTACCTCCTCCAGAAAGCTTTATCTGACCTTAAGGCTGAAAAGGATCTCCCTGCTTCCATTTTTTATTTGACTTTGTCTGAGAGAAACAACATGGTGGACGAGATAGAGGGAGGGCTCACTTTTTAAAGACACAGAGATATAGGTATATCTTCAAATCCGGACTCTGTGGCCTCAACACTCAGTGGCAGGTAAATATCCAAGTGGATAGAATACTAATACTGGAGTCAGGAAGCCCTAAGTTCAAATCTAGCCTCAGATACTTGATCTCAGACTGCCTCATATTCCTCATTGGTAAAATGTAATAGTAGCACTTAAGTGGGGTAGGTGTGAGAATCAAATAAGATAATATATGTTGAGTTGTTATAGCATAGTGCACATAGATGGAACTAATAAATTCTTATTTCTTTCTCCTTTCTTCCCTTAACCTCTCAGGCACCATGTGCCTTCCCTCCTCCACACCCTCTAAGACCATAAGTTACAGAGGAGTTGCTGATCTCCATTGGTGGAAGGAGTTTTCATACTGGAAGTTCCTTATACATATGGAACTCTCAGGTCCAGCTCTCCCTTTCAAATAATAGTAACAAAAAGTCTTATTTATGCCTCTTTTTCTCAACCCCTGCCTTGTATCACAATTATTTGTATAAGCATCTTGTCCTCCAAACTAGATATTTCTTGAGGGCTAGGATTGTATCTTATTTCATTATTTTATCCTAAGTGCCCAGTTCAGGGCCTACAGCTCAGAATCCAAGCCAGCCTTTCTTTGTATCTCAAGGGCTTAGCCCAGTGCCTGGAACATATTTTGTACTTAATGTTTGTTGACATGGTGGAATGGAACTTCATAGTGTGGCCTCAGCTCCCTGGGAAAATGTGCCTCGATTTTTCCCTTCAGAGAAATAGGAGCAAGCCCTCCTCAGTCTAGGTTTCCTTTTCTACCATCAGGGAGTTAGCTCTGAAGATGAATAAAGCACTTGGAGATCTCCCAGAAGAGTGAGACTGGGGCTAGGGGCCACTGCATTTGCTCTCAGAGTCAGCTGCAAAGATTCCCAGCCCTACTCTAAGGGGACAATGGATCCAGAGGAAAACTACAAGAGTCTTTCTGGCCAGGAGTCTATAGGCAGTTTCTTCCCTTCCCTTCCCCAGCTACCCAGTTACTCCTCCTGCACTGTTTCTATTGATAAACATTTACCTCCCTGGGGTTCCAAGGGGCCTGATGAAAGATCTTATTAAAAATTCCAGCAATTGTCAAGCCAGGAGTGAGAGACAGCAAGCAAAGAGGCTCCGATCTGGAGACAAGAGACCAGCTGTGGGACCTTAAGGAAATCTCTTTTCCCCTCTGAGCCTCAGTTTCCTTCTCTGTAAAATGAGGGACAAGATGATTTCTAAGGACCCTCGAAACTCAAAATCCAAGGAATGCTTTAAAGAGGTTGATCTATCAAATGATAACCTCCCTCTTCTTCCAGTTAAGCTGGGAAGAACCTTGACTCTTACATAAAAACTGGATGGGATTCGAACTCTGGCTCCACTCCTCCCTGACCTGGGTGACCTTGGGTAAGTCCTTTCTTCTCTCTGGGCCTCAATTTCTTTTTCTGTAAAATGAGGGTGAAGGTTGGAGCTCTACAACTCAGTGAACACTGAGGTTTCTGCCTAGGATCCTATGGACCTATGACCAAACATTTCTAGCCCTATTACAGAACCCCCCTCCCCCCCTTCCCACCCCACCCCACCCCACCTCTGCCTTAAAATGACCCCCCATCCCATTCTGCCTCAAGGCTGGAAGCAGCTCTTCTGTTTATAGAATGAGCCTGGGGTGTTGGCAAGTTTAAAACGCTCATTAGGGCCGGAGTTATTTTTATAGATTAGATTTCCTGCTTCTTTGCTTTCCCCACCCTCTCTGGCCCTCCCCCTTTTCCTCCCGCCGTATTTATTTGAGTTAGGGAAATAATGAGGTCCCTGAGGTCAGAACAACAGAACTGCATTCTAATCAAAGTATTGCTGTGGAATTAAAAAAATAGAGAGATATCTGTGTGTGAGAGTGAGTGTGTGTATACTGTTTAGCTAGCCAGCTAGCTTCCCCGCTTCCTCCTCACTGCCTCCCCTCTAAAAACCCCAAAAAACACCACCATCGCGCAATACCTAGATTTTTTTTTTTAAGATACCACTGGCCAGCTTCTGCTGTAGAAATATAATTAGGCTAGGCTTGGGTTTTTTGTTTTTGTTTTTTACCCATTTTGTTTTCCCCAGAAAAATTCCTGGAAAGGGAGAGTAGAATTGAGGGATGTTCCAACCTCTTGCAGCTGTTGAGCTGGGAGGACTAAAGTGTTTGTATTTTTCCATGCTCTGGGTAATGACACCAAGGTTTGCCAGGCCCCCGGGAGCTGTCCGGGGCTGAGGAGTGAGGGAAAGCTTCGAGCCACCTGGTCAGAAGCCATCACTTTTCCATCACTATCACCAACATAAAGGTTGCCTATCTGGAAGGAACCTCAAGTCTCCTCATCTGTAAAATGGGGCTAAGAATCTTTTCAGCTCCCTCCTTTACTAGGTTGTTGAACAGAGAGCACTTTGGTAATCTTCAAGGCAAGTGAGTCAGGGGTGATAGAATGCTCATCACCGCAGTTGAGTCTAGTTGGCAGTCCGAGCTTTGAATAAGTCGGTGCTTCAGGGCTCTGACACTTCGGGGGGGGGGGGGGGGGGGGGCACTCCAGAAAAGTGAGTCATTGTTCTCTTTTTGCTTCAGTGGGGCTGCTTTGTATAGAAGCAGAAACTGGGAAGGATTAGTTATTAGTCCAGTGTTTGTGGACAAGCTGTTTCACCGCTAGCCTCAATTTTCTCATATGAGGGGAAACAGGATAGAACAGCGGACAAAAAAAAAATGGTAGTCCTCCTCCCCATGGAGCCTGCCATCCCACAGCTTCGCCTCATCATTCTCTGGAAGTATGGGGCCTTCCATCCTATTTCCATCCTATCCCTACCTGACCCAACTGTACCTGAAGAGGGTCGGATCACTCTCTCCCATGCCCTTGGATGCCGCTCGCATCACAACCCACATCCCCAATGGCCATGTGCTTCTGCTTCATGCTAAGATGGGGATGGGGGAAGGGATTTAGAAAGAAGAGATCCTTGTTATACTCTTCAAGAGGTACAAGTCAGTCCTCAAGAGCTGAAAGTTTCCTTAAGAGCTGAGTTCTTCCTCTGTCGGTGGCTCTCTTCCCAGCTCTCAGAGTGACTAGCGATAACTCCCACTCGGAAAACTCCCCCGTTTTTATCAGGGACTCCCCCTGTTCTACCTCCTCTACATGTAAATGTCTGTTGATTGCTTGGCCCCCTGAGCAGCCTTTGAGTGGAATGGAGGTATGGAAACACACCAAGGCCCCTATCTGTGCTAACAGATTCTAAATAGCTCACATTTCTATAGCATTTTAGAGTTTAAAGGCCTTTCCTTAACAGAGTCTTCTGACCGACATTTAAAATTTACACAGCTCTTTACAGACATTATCTCATTTGAGCTTCACAACAACCAGGTGAGGTAACTACTCCAGGTCTTTTCCCATTTTATGGATGAGAAAGCTGATGATGCTCCCCTTAAATGACTTATGCAGTGGTGGGGACAGGGAGTGTAGGGAGGGTCACAGAGCTAGTCAATGTAAGAGGTGGTATTTGAACTCAGGTTTTCATGACTGGAAGTCTATCTTTTAGTCAGTTACTCTCCACTTCCCCTCTCACATGAGGAAACTGAGGCAGGAAGTGAAGCAGCTTAAGACCACTTAGCTACTACGGGAGGTTTCTTTAAGCCTAATTCCCTGGCTTCTGAACAAAGCACACACAGTAGAGCTAAGAGAGAACCATTGCTCCCACTTCTCTAAGTACTTTCAGGTGTCAGAGTGCTTTCCCCACACAACAACCCTTTGGAGGTAGCTAGTACAAGTATATTATTCCATTCCCATTTTATGGATGAGAAAACTGAGGAATAGAGAAGTTAAGTGACTTGTTCAGCCAATTAAATGGCTGGAAAAGAACACTATTTGGAATTAAAAGACCTGGCTTTGAATCCTAGCTTTGCCCTCTTCTTACCTGTGTGACCTTGGGCAAATCCTTTCCCTTCTCCAGGACTCCTTTTCCCCACAATGTAAAAACAGAAGGGTTGAATTAGAAGATGCCAAAGACCCTCTATGCCTATGACCCAGTGCTGAAGGGAAGCCCAGGGGGCTGCTGACTCATCCAGCCCTGCCCCTCCTGGCTCAGCTTCTCAGATCCTGCCTATGGATTGAGCTCCATAGCCCAGTGACATTTACAGAGTCTTAGGCTAGGATTTGGCGGCCAGCGGTGGTGAGGGGCTGGGGGCCTAGATCCACGGAAGCTGCTAGTGTTTGCTGTGGGGGGCTGGGAGCTGCAGAGCCCCTGCCCTCACCCACCCTATGCTGTTCAGTGCTGGGGGCTAACCTATTTACCTAGAGCAAATATGACATCTGGCTGGTCCACTCCCCTCCCCTCCTCCTCATCCAAAGCCTAGCTAGCTCTCGGTTCTCAGTTTATTACATCTCCCCTCACTTCTCCTGGCTAGACTCTCCCCAGGGCTCCCATTTCTCTCCTCTTTCTCACTTCTCTCTCCTTTCCAATTTTTCGCTTTGTCTCTCTTATCCTCTGGCATCTTCCTTTCCCAGGCATCTTCAATATTACTGCCTTCTTCCTTTCCTTGGTAAGCTCAACTAAGCCCAGGAAGCCCTGATTCATTCAATTAATCTGTGATCTATTGCATGTCTTTTGAGTGTGGAGCACCTGCCTCAGCCCTTACTAACTGTGTATTCCTGGGCAAGTTGGTTAACCTCTATTCCTCAATTTCTTTATCTGTAAAATGGGATAATAATAGCACCTATCTCACAGGGTTGTTGTGGAAACCGTATGAGATAATATACATAAAGCATTTTTCAAATCTTAAACCCTATGGAAATGTTAGCTAATATTATTATTATCAATTATTAAAAGGCAATGTAGCTTGGTGATCAGAGAGCTAGCCTTGGAGCCAGGAAGACATAGTCAAATCCTGTCTCTGATACTACTGACTATGACCCCTAGGTAATTCTCTAAGTTTGTATGTTGCAGGGGTAGCTAGGCGGTTCAGTGGAGAGACCATTGGGCCTGGAATCAGGAGAACCTGAGTGCAAATCCCAGCCTCAGATACTTGTTATCTGTGTGACCCTGGCCAAGTCACTTAGCCCTGATTGCCTCCAAAATAAAAAAACAAAACAAAAAACATTATATTTCAGAGAAGGTGTTGAGTTGCTTTGTAATAATGTCATGAGTCCAGAGCCTAGACCTGTCCCCTCTATACACTTGACACAGGCCATTTTATTGAAACCTCACATTCACCTGCATAGACTCTACATCTACATTAAACGGAGACTCCAAGGAGAAAAGACTTGCCTTGGGTCACCCAGAGTGCTGGGTTTGGAATAAAGGTGTAGAAGCATCTCAGAGAGGGGCTCCTGTTTTCCACTCGATATGGGACCAAGGGTCAATCTTCAAAGAGGAAGGTAGCCAAAAGGTACGTGTTGTTGTTCAGCTCTTTGTAACCCCATTTGGGGCTGGGGTTTTTGGTGGGGCAAAGATCCTGGAGTGGTTTACCATTGCCTTCTCTAGTTCATTTTACATATGAGGAAACTAAGGCAAATAGGGTTAAGTGACTCACTCAAGGTCACACAGCTAGGTGAGGCCAGATTTGAACTCAGGTCTTCCTGACTCCAGGTCGAGTGCTCTATCCACCTTCCACCTAGCTGCCCCAGCCTAAAAGGATGAGAGAGCCTCTAAACAAGGTTCCCCATGTTTCCCATCATCTCTGGGGGTCATCAGCCATCACATTCCGCAGAGGCTGAGCCGTGGAGGGAGATAGAGGAGCAAAGAGGGACTTTGTAGAAACTGGGAAAACTGGGAGGGAAGGGTAGGCTAAGGATCCCGAAGACATCAGGATTAGATTTATAGAGTTAGAGGGAATCTTAGAGATTGTCTCATCCAAGCACTCCTCTTGCAGGTAAGAGAATTTAGGACCAGGAAGATGAGCTGAGTCATAGCGCTAGAAAGGACCTTAACAGTCATCTATTCTATTCCTACCCCCTCATTATACAGTTCAGGAAACTGAGACTCAGAAAGATTAACTTTGCTGAGGGTCACATAGGCAGCAGAGGTCTCTTGAATCCAAACCCAATGTCGTGGCTGCTGAAGAATGAACCATCACTTACAATAGGTTGGCCTATATGCTCCAGTCCTCTGACTTGCATTTGTGAAAATGAGCTCCACCTGCATCCTCAGCAGCCAGGCCCAAGGGCTAGAGATTAAGAATCAATTAAGAGGAGGAAAGCGGATTTGCCAGGGGGGTGGCTGGCGCTGAGCTGCTTAGCTGTGGGTGAGGGCAGTGAGCGACTGGTGCGGAGCTTGGGAGTCGGGACTGAGGCAAGGATTAGTAAAATGGAGGGAGAGGAAAGACTCAGAGTTTGAAGGGCTGTGCACAGCCCATGCAGCAACCGAGCTGAGCATACAGGGGACGCTCGCTTAATCAGTAAGCATTTAGAAAGCGCCTATGATGTGCCAGGCACCATCCTAGTTACTAGGCATACAGATAGCAAAAATGAAACCATTCCTGTTCTCAAAGGCTTACATTCTATGATGAGGCAATGTGTACATACACACAGAGACACACATTAAAATACATGTCTATGTATACGTAGGTAAACTCTATCTATTTCTCACATAATAAATACAAAGCAGTTAGGGAGAGAGGACATTGGATTTGGGGGAAATCAAGAAAGGTTTCCTTGAAAGTAGAGCTGGATGGTCTTAGGCAGAAGGGGGAAGGGCTAGAAATATATAGAAGATCTTGGGATCCTAGAATTAGAGCAAAAAGGGATCTTAGAGGACAGGACCTCTCGCCTAAGGGTCTCATTTTTATAGATGAGGAAACTGAGGCCCAGAGAAGTGATTTGTCCAAGGTTACACAGGTGCTCTGTCACACAATGCAGAAGTCCCTGAGCTCCCTCCTTTCATCTCCCCCAGGTCCAGAAGTGCTGGACTCTGTAGGTCTCATCCCAGCTCTGTAAGGAAGCATGGATACTAACCTTTACTGCCTGTCCCAACAAACCCTCCTGGGCTGTTTTGCAGACACACCCACCTGGGCCTTAAGGCCAACTCCTGAAGGTTGCGATCTGAAACTTGGACCCCTGTGTCTTTCCTTTCCTCCCTCCTTCCTCCTTTCCTCTTTGACTCCTTATGCATGCCAAGCTCTGTGGGGAGATACAAAGCTTAGACTATTCCTGTGGAGCTCATGTTAATAAAGGAAGAAGGCACTAATAGAGATTTGCCATTGATTCAACTAAATCAGTACTCCTAGCTTCCATTTCTAGACCCAGAGGGTCCTGGAGCTCCTGGTCCCTATACCCCGGCTTTGCTGATGGCGTGCAAACCCCTCTAAGTTCTGTGTTTTCTCTCTATCCAATTGATCCTTTCTTCTGTATCCAAGCCAGGAAGCCCACACCAGCCAATCCCTTTATCCAGTGATTAGCAGCTCTGTGGGAGCACTCTGCTCTCTCCCACATCCTCAACACACCCAGTTTAAATCCTCAGCTCCCATTTGATAGTACGGATAAGGCCTCCTTGACCTTTATCATCTCTGAGCTAGATATAGAAGGAGAAACCCCTCCTTGTGAATCCAGACACTCCCCCAAGGCCAAATAATAACGTAAAGATCTCTTGATGGCCAGTTTTGCCACCCCTGCACTGGATGGGATGTCCAAGTGACCTTCAACATTTCCAGTCTCTACCTTCGACTCCAAGGAAGGAATCTTCCCTGTGGGCTTATAATTAAGGTCAAAATGAGGAAAGTATTCTGCTTTTCAGGCCCTATCGATCCTCCCCCATGAAGACCTGAATATTGAGAACCGATATTGTTCTACAATTCTATTTTTAATCGACAAGCCAAGAGATAGAGATGAAGGCCTTGGAGGAGGTAGATGTGTGTGACAAGCAGAATCACGAAGTTATTGTCCGCCATGTCTGACTCTTAGTGACCCCATGAACCACACTGTCCTTGCGATTTTCTTGGCAAAGATGTTGGGACAGTTGGCCATTTCCCTCGCCAGTGGATTAAAACAAACAGAGGTTGAGGGACTTGATCAGGGCCATACAGCTAGGTCTTCCTGACTCCAGCCCAGCCCTCTATCCACTGGGCAATCCAGCTACCTCTGAACTACAAAGTTGGGGAGAATTATTGGGAGTCTTCCACGTCAGGAGGCTACAGTGGAAATAACCTTGAACCTAGTCACAGAGTCCAACTGCAAATCCCAGCTAGGCTCCTTAGCCTCTTTGATCTTGACTAAACCACTTTGCTTCCTTGGACCTCAGTTTCCTCATCTGCAAAATGAGGCTTCTGGACTAGATGATGATGAATACTGATGACAGCTGATTTTACATAAGAGCTTGAAGTCTGAAAAGTGGCTCACATGTTCTCCTTTGAACTTAGCAACAGTCCTGTGAGTCACTATCCCCAGAGGCAGCTATGTGTTGCAGAGGCTGGATCACTGAGCCTAGAGGCAGGAAGATCTGAGTTCAAATCCTAACACTTGCTAACTGTATGACCCTGGGCAAGTCACTTAACCACTGCCTGCCTCAGTTTTCTCATCTGTAAAATGAGGATCGGAGTAGCATCTACTTCAAAGGGTTGTTGTGAAATCACATGAAGTACTATTTGTAAACCCAATGCTAGGCACATGGTACACGTTTAATAAATGTTTGTTTCCTTTCTTCCATTTTGTAGAGGATGCTCAGAGAGGTCAACCAACTTACTCATAGTCACATAATAACTGGTAGAGGTGAGATTCAAACCCAGGTCTTCCTGACCCTCAAGGCCAGTGCTGTTTCTACGACTGCTCCAAATCCTAGGATCTCTGGGCCTCGGTTTTCCCATATATAAGATGATGGTGTTGGGTTAGATGATGTTATAGGTTTTTTCCATCTCTGAATCCTATGATTTCCAGATGTCTAATAGCAAGGGGCAGTCACGTGGTGCAGGGGAAGCAGTGCAGGGCCTGAAGTCAGGAAAACTCATCTTCCTGAGTTCAAATCCAGCCTCAGACACTTACTAGCTCTGTGATCCTGGGCAGGTCACTTAACCCTGTCTGACTCAGTTTTCTCATCCATGAAATGAGCTGGAGAAGGAAACTGCAAACCACTCCCATACCTCTGCCAAGAAAAGCCCCAAATGGGGTCACGAAGAATCACACAAACCTGAACAATGACAACAATAGTGATGGCTGGTAGGGTCCACCAGAGCACAATTAGACCCAGGCAACAGGGTAGAAAATTATGTTTACAGTTCTATCTGTTGGGTCCCTCTGCTTCAGCTCAAAGTGGGGTTTTCCTGGCTTTTACAACACTATCCCCAGGATGCAGTCCCCTTCTTTCCCAGAGACTGAGATGATGTTTTAGGCCAGAAGTGACTAGCATACTTCTCCCAAAACTCCAGAGTGGGACCCAAATCAGATCAAAACATAATGGAGAAATATTTTACAAAAAAATAAAAACACAGCAGAATACAGATAATGGTTATATGCAGTTCTCTAAGACAATGTGCTATCCTTATATGTGGTTTAGTGACCCCCTTTCTATTTGGGTTTTATATAATTCCTAGAACATTTGCTCCTTCATTCATTACACAAATACTTATTTGTAAGTGACTTTAATAGGTTTTCCATGAGACACAAGGGGCTATAAGGCATAGTGTCTAGTCTTAATTCTCAAATGGATTTGGGATTTTATTATTTCAGGAGTCCTCTCCAATAATAATTATGATAGCTGGCATTTATCTAGTCTCTACGATGAACCAGCTACTCTGTTAAGCACTTCACAAATAGCTTTTTATTTGATATTCACAACAATTCTGCAACATAGGTGCTATTATGATCTCCATTTTATACTTAAGGAAACTGAGGCAAGCAGAGGTTAAGTGACTTGTCCAAGCTCCCATACCTAATAAGTTTCTGAGGCTGGATTTGAACTCAGAACTTCTTGAACTCCTTCTCCCAACTGGGGCAGCTGGGTGGTGCAGTGAATAAAGCATTGGGCCTAGAGTCAGGATTGACCAGAGTTCACAACCAGTCTCAGTTACTAGCTATGTGACCCAGGGCAAGTCACTTAACCTTGTGTGCCGCAGTTTCCTCATCTATAAAATGAGCTGGAGAATGAAATGGCAAATCACTCCAGAGTCTCTGCAAAGAAAACCCCAAATGGAGTCACAAAGAGGAGGACAAGACTGAAATACTTCAACAACAAACAAGAAGACTTGACTCGAGATCCAGTGTACTCTCTCTTGCTACCTAGTTTTCTCCAGATTGAAACACATCCATATTTATCCATCCTGCATGACTCTTGTCCCTATTCTCCCAAAAGAACCCATGAAACATTAATAAGATCATATATTTAGTTTTGCAAAAGCCTTTTGAGATCACTGAGTCTGACCACTTCTCTGGGAATTTATGGTGTGGTTGACAGGTCCATAATAGCTTTCTCTGTAGGGCTGTGTGTGAGAGTGCTTCATGACCGTGTGTACTAAGTGCTTCAGGAAGTGCAAGGAGGGACCACTTTTGCTAAGAATGAAGAAGTCGGCACTTGAGCTGAGTCTGGAAGTCAGCTAAAATGCCTTAGAATCTTGGAAATGAACAGAGCAGAGTTCACCAAGACCAACCCATCCTTGAAGGAGGATCCCTTCTACAATACACAAGTGGTCATTCAACATTATGTCAAAGACTTCTAAGGAAGGAAGAACTCAGATACATCATTCATTCTGCTATGGGACAACTTTGACCGTTAGAGAGTTTTTCCTACATTAAGCCCAATTTTTTTTTAACTTTAGCAAAGATCAAAATTAATACACAGTTAAAAGAATAAAAAATGAGAATAATACACAGCATACAATTAAAACCACTCCAGCCTAACCTGTTTCAACAGGTTAATGACGCCCCCCAAAACAGGAAATGAATGGAAGAAAAGACCTTAGTACTGATTAAAACAATTTCATACAAAAGTTTAACTGATATACATCAATTGTCCGCAACCAGGAGACCGAAAGAACCTAAAAACCCCCTTCCTTGGTAAATACTCATCCTATATGACAGCACAAGTCTAAAATATAACTTTATTTACAAAATCTTTATTGAGAAGTATGTTACAAGATTATGAGCAACTTTATTCCCTAAAACAATGGAGTGGAGTGAAAAGCAGTTCAAAGAAAACTTGGTAAAAGATTCATCTAAATAAAAACTTCCCATGAGCATTAAAGGATGAGGCTGGAAGGATAATAACAAATATGGAATAGGTACTTTTCAAATCTGTTGAAGATATCTTTCTGAATAAAGAGGAAACAGATCTATAAAGGTTTTTATAACAAAATTTTTTCACTGTTAAAGATAATGAGAATCAAGGTATTAGGACCCTAAGCTCACAGTCCTGGTTGTACCCAGAGTGGAAATGATAGTGAAAGAAAAGAAGATGAGAAAAGCATCTGAATTAGACCAAGTGTCCATGGAGGAGGTCCATGCTAGAGATGACATAGAAATAAATCTCGAACCATGTTAATTCTGAGTGTTATCCATAATCTCTCCCCTCCTTCTCACAAGGGACTCTAGGTTCACAAAGATCAGGTCTATCCTAAAAGCTTGATATCCCTCACCCCCACAAAGGGTCAAATTCTCTTTGGCTTATTAACATCCCCACCTATATTTCTCCAGGGAGATTTTGAAGTCCAAGCTTATGCCTGGTTTATATGCAGGGATTTTCCAAAAGTGAATAATAGGACCCTTTCCCAAAAAAGTATTCAATGAATGAATATGGGTTGGCTTTTTATTTCCTCTACCACAGAAAGTACAAAGTGTACATAAGAACTCATAAACACAAAGAGAAACCAAAAACACTCAAGTAGACCATTTCACTTATTACAAGGAAATCCTTGTAATGTGTTATAATTTTATGAACTTCCTTTCTCTCTCTGGGCAGTTGATGCTCAGCTTTTGAACTCAGAAACTCTCAAACTGGGGATTACCCTCAAAATATTGGCAGGCATGGATAGGTTACAATTTATATTGTTGAAGGGAATTCTAACATTGATGAGATCATAAATTCATTCAAGCAATGCTTCATAAAGCACAGAGGGTTACTAGCTAGGCACTCCCCCATTTTATATGTGTGAAGTTTGTTTGAACTCAAGTATGAGATCTTATCTTCTGCCTAGTGGGATTTCTTCTTCATTGGTTTAGCCCAATACACTAAGCTTTGAGGGGGTTTTTTGGGTCTCAATGCTGTCCTCTAACCTATTAGCTGCCTCTCCTAGCTGTATTTCACCTGAGATTTTAATATACCTACCATCCATGCCTTTATCCAAGTATTGATAAAAATGCTAATGATCCCAGGATCACCTGGGAGCTTCTAATAGAGACTTTCTTCTAAGTTGACATTTAACCATTGATCATTGTGCTTTGGGCCCAGTCATTCAACCAGTTTTGACCCCACTTGCTTATGTCATCATCTAACTTACCTGTCTACATTGCGTCCCTATGAACAGCATGAAAGACTTTGTCTAAGGCCTTGCTAATACATAGGGTTAAATATGTTCAAAACATTTCCCCTGATCTACCAGGCAAGGAAGGAAGGAAGGAAGGAAGGAAGGAAGGAAGGAAGGAGGGAGGGAGGGAGGGAGGGAGGGGGGAGGGAAGGAAGTAAGGGAGGGAGGGAGGGAGGAAAAGAAAGGAAATAAGGAAGAAAAGGAGGAGAGAAAAAATGGAAGAAAGAAATGAAAAAGAAAATAAGGTTAGCATGACGTAACCTGTTTTTGATTGTCACGCTCATTTGTCATCTCTGCTCCCTTTGTAGATTTCTTTTTAATAAATATGTGTAATAATGCTCTCAAATTTTACCAAGACCCAAATCAAGCTCATTGGCTTATAGTCTGCATATTTTACCCTCTTCCCTTTTTAAAAAATGGGAACATTTGCTCTTGTCCAGTCCTGTCGTATATCTCCTTTTCTTCACAGCCTTCTCATGGTTACCGACAATGGTGCTGCAATCACACCGGGGAGGTCTTTCAACCATCCTGGAAGGTCCTTCTGCCTCATGACTTGAACATGTGGGAAGAAGATAGGGGCTCTCTTCCTTTATTTAACTCTCCTCTTCTGAGGTTTCAAACTCTCTCCTGGTCCTTTTCTCTGTCCTTTGCTTACTAAGGACCAAGAACCATTTCCCTTGGCAGAGAAAACAGAGGTAAATTAAGAGTTGAGTATTTCTGCCTTCACTCTATCCTCAGTTATTGGTATCCTACCCATTCCAAACAGCAATCCTATTCCTTCTTCCATCCTCCTCTTTCCCTAACTAAAAACTTCTTTTGTTATCCTTATCTTTCCTCATAATTTGTTTTTGTTGGGAGTTTTAGCACTCCAGGAATCCCTTAGAGAAGACTTGTTAAGCTTTTCTATTATCTACTATTACCTACCTAGGCTGCCATTTTCTGTATGTCTTTTTAAAAATCTAAGTAGGTCAATAAGTTTCCATATACACCCACATCAATGTCCTTTGAAAACTCCTCTTCCTCCTCATTGTAATTGTTTCTCTTTGTGTCTTCAGACTTTCATTCTTGAGAGCTATCCATCCCTTCTGTACTGATAACTTTCCCCGTAGAATTTTAAGCCTATCCTTCCTTTGAATCCTTTGAAATGTAGGATTAGGGATAGGGACTGGACCTGCAACTTCGTTGCCATAGGGAATTCCCTCCACAAATGCAAGTCAGTACCTGCTTTGCAATTTATAGTCTTAAAGGATTGCCTGGGGCAGTGAGAGTTTAGTCTAACTTCAGGGTCACACAGTCAACCATCTGGACTAGAACCTAGATCTTCCTAACTCTCACTCCAGCTCTGTATTTATTAAGCTGTATTGTCTTTCCAAAAAGTCTTTTAAATGTGCTTTCCCCAAATCTAGGGTACCTGACAGGCTATACCTGACTTGCCTCTTCTCCCTCACAGATTCTAAATTGGAGTGATTTCCATTCATTCCTTCTTGTTGATGAGAATCAGGTCCAGGACACCTGTTCCCCTTGATCATTTGCCCCTGCCTTTTAAAGACTGATATTATCATTAATTCTATCCAAGAAAGGATCAACTGGACTGCTTTGGGCAGAAACTGAGCTCCAGCAGGTAGACAGGATAATTGAAGTCTTCCTGCATTACTGCCTCAGCTCTCCTCCCCTGGAGGCTTATGATCTATTTCCCAAACTCATCTCTCTTCTCTTTCTGTTCAGTTGGCCTGGGGGGTTATTGTTATTCAGTCATTTTCAGTCATGATCGACTCTTGGCAAAGATACTGGAGTGTTTTGCCATTTCCTTCTCCTACTCATTCTGCAGTTATAGGGTTAAGTGACTTGCCCAGGGTCACACAGGTAGTAAGTATCTGAGGTTGGATTTGAACTCAGATCCTCCTGATTCCCATGGTGGTGGTCTATCCACTTCACCACCTAGCAGCACCATATCTTCTTACCGTACAATACTAGAGGCAGCTAGGTGGTGCAGTGGATAGAGCACCTGGATAGAGCACCAGGGCAGCAGTCAGGAGGATCTGAGTTCAAGCCCCACCTCAGAAACTTGACACTCACTAGCTGTGTGACCTTGAGCAAGTCATTTAACCCCAATTGCCTCATCCTGGGTCATCTCCAGTCATCCTGATGAATATCTGGTCACTGGATTCAGATCCTTCTGGAGGAGAAGTGAGGCTGATGACCTGCACAGCCCTCCCTCACTCAAAACAAAGTCAAGTGCAAGTCATGTCATCATTTCTCTGATGGCATGGTCTTCTTCAGCAACGAAGGACAAACACACACACTCTCCTCCCTTTACCTCTTCTGTGCCTCCTGGGGACTGTCAACCTTAATATGTCTCCATTAAAAGTCATGCTCTTCCCTTCTTCCTAAATTCCCTGTTTTCTGTTGGGGACAGCCCCTTCTTCAAGTCACAACCTCAGCAAACTTCAGCATCTCAAAGTCTTTCTTGACTCTCCCCTCTCCTTTACCCCTACCCCATCATAAACAAATGGTAGCCACATCTTTTCAATTCTATGTTCCCATCATTTCTTTTGCTCTGTCTCCTCTGTACTCAAACAGCTACCTCCCTAGTCCAGACTCTGATCACCTCTTGCCTGGACTATTTTAACAGCTACTCTGCAGCTGGTCTCCCTGCCTCTAGCCTCTCCCTTCTCTAACCTATCTTCCACAAAGCTGCCAAATTAATATTCCTAAAGCATATACCCAACTAAGTCCCTCCCCTGCTCAAGGAGCCTCCATAGCTTCCTATTGCCTCTAGGATAAAATACACCTTTTTATATTTGGCATTTAAAAACCATCAAAATCTGGCTTTAAACTTCTCTTCCCAGGCTCTCTGCAGTTTAATGCCCCTATGTATGTTCTTGAGCAGATAAGTGGTACAGTGGATAGAATACCAGGCCTGGAGTCAGGAAGACCTGAGTTCAAGTCCAGTCTCAGACATTTGTTAGCAGTATGACTCTGGGCAAGTCATTTAACTCTGCATCAGTTATCTGTAAAATGAGTTGGAGAAGGAAATGGTGAACCACTGTAGTATCTTTGTTAAGAAAACCCCAAATGGAGTCATGAACAACAACATGCGTGTTGCAGCCAAACCAAGTTTCTACCTAGTTTCTTCACGCAGATTCATTGCCTGAAATGTACTCCATCCTGCCATCTTCCTCAGCATACCCCTAGTTTCCTTCCAAGCTCAGCTCAAGTGCCACCCAAACCTTTCCTGATTCCTTCCCTCTACCAATGCCAATTGCTAGTATCATCCACTCCAAAATTATTCAGTCATTTCGGGCTCTTTGTGACTCCTTTTGGGATTTTCTGGGCAGAAATACTGGAGTGGTTTGCCATTTCCTTCTCCTGCTCATTTTTGCAGATGAGGAAACTGAGGTGCCCAGGGTTAAGTGACATGCCCAGGCTCACATAGCTAGTGTCTGAGGCTGGATTTGAGCTCAGTAAGATGAGAGGCAGCATTTCATTACCTATTAGCCAGGAAAAACTGGGTTCAAGTGTTGCCTCTGACATATTGGCTCTGTGATTCCTTAAACCTCTCAAATCTCTAGGCAACTCTTGGACTCTACGTTGCAAAGAGGATGCTGACCTGTACTGACAGAGAAAGCTCCTCCGGAGGTTTTATTCCACCCTCCACTCTGCTGTCTGAATCATCTTCTCAAAGCACCAGTATGACCAGGTCATTCTCCTATTCAAGAAACTCCAGGGGCTCCCTCCTGCCTCCTGGCTCAAATAGAAAAATCCTCTATTGGGCTTTTCAAGTCCTTTATAACCTTCATAACCCTTCCTACCTCTCCAGTCTTCCTCTACCTGACTTCTCTGCACGTCCTCTGTGATCCAGTGACACTGTCCTCCGGCCATTCCTTATGCACGAAGAGAACGGCCCATCTTGTGACTCTGAGCACTTTATTTGGCTCTCCCCCATGCCTCATTTCCACTCCTAGGTTTTCCTGGCTTCCTTCAAGCCATAGTTAAAATTCTGCCTTCCCCAAGTCTCTTCAATCTGAATGACTTCCCTCGGAGGTGATCTCCAATTTGTCTGTACATAGGAGTTTGCATGCTGTCTCTCCCCATTAGGTAAGCTCTTTGAGGGTGGAGACTGTTTATCCACATTATCTATCTATGATTTTTAAAAATGCTTATTTACTCAGTGACTTAGTGGGAGGCAGCTACACCAATAAAATCACAAATCCAGAGGGGGCAGCTGGATGAGACAATGGATAGAGAGCTGGGCCTGGAGTTGGAGAGCCCTGAGTTCAAATGTGGCCTCAGACAGGTACTAGTGGTATGACCCTGAACAGATCACTTAACCTTTGTTTCCCTTAGTTTTCTCAACTATAAAAAGGGAATAATAACAGCACCTCCCTCCCAGTGTGGCGCAGTGTGATAGGGCACTGGGCTTGCAATCAGAAACATTCATCATCCTGAACCACTTAACCCTTTTAGCTTCAGGATCTTTATCTGTAAAATGATCTAGAGAAGGAAATGGTAAGTCACTCCAGTGTCTTTGCCAAGAAAACCCCAAATGGGAGGATGAAGAGTCGAACAGAACTGAAAATGACCGAACCACAACAACCTCCCAGGATTGCTGTCAAGTCCCTGGCACTTGAGAGGTTTCCTCCCTATATCTTATTCATTATGGATATATGTTGTATTTGCCAGGCTAAAGTCATGTTGTCTCCCCCTTATAGAATATAGGCTCCTTGGGGTGCCGTTTCATTTTTGTCTCTGTAGCCCCAGTACTTAGTAGATTGCCTGGCACATAGTAGCTGCTTGTTAAATTAGTGAATGAAAATGGACCCTTTTTCAGTGGTGTTGTGAAGGCACATCTCCTGAGGAGCCAGAGAATTGTGCAATTTAGAGCTGGGAAAGAACCTTGGGGATTCTCTCCTATCCTGTCTTTTACAGGTGAGGAAACTGAGGTTCCTTTGCCCAAAGTCACCTGGTGCTTAAACAGCTGAGCTGGAATTTAAGGACAGGCTTTCTGATTTCTACTTCAGTCCTCCATGAGGTTCATATCCTAGCTCTGCTACCTGCCAGCTCTGGGGACCCAAAGTGGGCGTCACCTCACTTAATTTCTTTGCCGGTCTGGTAAGATTAGAGGGTCGAGCTAGGTAACCACTAAGGTCCTTTCCTAAATCCTATGTAGCAGGATGGGATGGAAGGGAGAATGGGTAGGGTAGGGGTGGGGTGGGGTAAAGCATTCCAGGATGAGAATAGTATTCATCAAGATGTGGGGTGGGGTCCTTTCCTCTTCCATCTTCCTCCCTAATCCTGGAGACTCCCAATCCCCACCCATTCAGAATTTGTGCTAGGTGGTGCTATCAGGGCCGGGTTTTGGACTCTGCTCTGTTTCTGGGTTAGCTACCTGACCTAGACCAAAGAAATCTCTACCTCCGCTCTCTGGGCTTTAGTTTTCTCATCTGTAAAATGGGAATAGAAATACTTGCCCCAACTGACTTGAATGAGCCGTTGTGGGGAAAGTGCTCTGTAAACACCAAAGATCTGAAGAAGTGACCGTTATTGGGAGGTGCTGGGAGGAAACTTCTCTACCCCACAGAGCCTTTGGTTGGGAGGAGAGAGCCTCTGGCCTCAGTTCCCACATGGTCACAAACTAGTCGTGTGACTTCTGTCACATTGATAATAGTCACTTCCCCCTCTTCAGCTTCAGTACCTCCATCTGGAACGTGAAGGGGTTGAATTAGTTGACTTTTAAGGTCCTCTCCCCTTGGGAGAGTCTATGATTATACTCACGGATGAATTAATCCCATAAATCCCAAATTCTTTAGCCCCAGGCCCAAGAAACCTGGGGCCTGAGAGAGGGAATGAGATTCCTTTTCCAGGAAAGGTCAGGGTACAACTGGGCTTCTTGAGTTATTTACTGGGGAACTCCTCAGGTCCCATGGAGCTGACCCAAGCAAGAAACCAGGTTGATAGAAAACCAAAGAGGAGGCGGAGGCTGGGGATCAGGCAAAGAGAGAGAAGGACAAAGTGTCTCTCAACACAGTGGGGTGCAACGAGAGGGAGAGAGACAGTAGTGAGGCAGGAAGGAAAGAGCAGGAAGGAAGAGCTTTCTGGAGTGATCTGTCAGCACCCCAGAGAAGAGGGGGAAGGCTTTTAAGCAGAGAAAGGAATTTGAAGAGCGGCTGTCGAGGTGTCTTCAGCCCCTTATCTCACCCTCCCTGCTGTGTGCCTGCACACCACGCAAACAAGCCCACTTAATTGTTCCTGGATTTGCCCTCTGGCTTGCTCTCAAGGATTTGGGGGTTCTAGCTAAGCAGTTTTAGATAGACGCAAACAACGACAGCCTTGAGGCTTGCCCTGGGTTTCAGGGACTTCAGAGGCTGCAAAAGGGTAAAGCTGAGAGTGCTGGTCTTGAGAGTCCCGAGACCCAGATTCAAATCCTGCCTCTGACATTATTTACGAGTGTGACTTTAGGTGAGCTGCTTCTTCCCTTCTCTACATCTCAGTCCACTCACCTGTAAAAATCACCTGCTTCACAGTTTTGAGGAAGGCACTGAAGAGAAAAAAAGAGAACTGAGCTGTAAGCTGATATTCCAAGATTCTTCCTCTCCTTAGAACTAGTGTACTGTTCTTTCATCCCTGGGAAAGTATTGGGGGCTGATAACTGAACAGATGCTTCTGGGATGTCCCAGTCTCCTGAGGGTGGATAGATCCATCCAGAGTTGGGAAACAATCACCCCAGTACTCTAAGACTCAGTGCTGTGACAGTCATGAGGAACTTGTGCAATATCTTCCTTGAGCCCTGTCAGCCTCATCACTCCTTCACAAGCTGATTTACAGGCTCTGTGAGCTGCCAGGAACCTGAGAGAACTTCTAGTCTAAACTCTTGGTTTTACAGAGGAGGAAACAAGACCCCAAAAGAAAAAGGTATTTGAGCTGGAAAGGACCCATGAAATATCTTCTAAGCTGAGGCCTGGACAAGTTAAGTGATTTGTATAAGACCATATAGGTAGTAAGTGGTGGTCAGATCCCTAAAAGGTGAGGAGGAATGTCAGGTTCTCTCTCTGTCTCTCTGTCTGTCTCTCTGTCTCTGTCTGTCTGTCTGTCTCTCTCTCTCTCTCTCTCTCTCTCTCTCTCTCTCTCTCTCTCTCTCTCTCTGTCTGTCTCATTGACCCCACCTCACAGTTCCCAGGAAAGTCTCTTCAATAAAGTTTAGGTACTTTGAATTGGTTGTGACCTGGGAGATGCTGGTACAGGACTACCCAGCATGGCATGCTCTCATCAAAGAAGATTACTGTGCTCTTTATGAGCAAAGCAGAATTGAAATAGCTCAAAAAAAAATTCAAGATGCATACATTTAGAGAATCCATCCCAAATGTTCACATGGACTATTTGTAACCAACCTGTGATAGAGCACTCTGAGCTCATATTAGCCTGATCTGTCACAGTCAGGAACATTGTAAATTGATTCTAATATAATGATGTCATTTTGATCCTCTTCCAGTACAAGGAACAACTAGGTATGACTCTTAACTAAGGTTTCCCCTACATTAGATAACAGGGCCCCATTTAGAAAATGGAATCAAATGTACAAAGTAGATATTGTCTAGAAGACCTATTTCCTTCACCACAGAAGACTCGAAACAAAAGACTCATTAGGGTGTATTAACACACCTATTATCTGCTCCAAAAGAGTAAAGTCATTTGGTGAGACTGCTGACTAGACATTTCAGTTTCATCTCTGATCTACTCATCCAGGTTATTCACATGGTTCACATTTGCTGACCATCTTTGGTTTTAGTTCTTAGGCTATAAAATCCTCCTTGCGATGGTGTGCTCCTCTGAGAAGTTGTGCTTGTCCTTTGTTCTCAAAGAGGACCATGACATCAAGATGATGACATGACTTGCACTTGACTTTGATTTGAGTGAGGGAGGGCTGAGCAAGGTCACCAGCCTCACTTTCTCTAGGTCCAGTGGCCAGATATTCATCAGGATGACTGGAGATGGCCCAGGATGCAATGGGAGACCCTGGCCATTTTAGGGTAAGGTCTTATCACATTCTCACTTTGAGTGAGATACACCCATTCAATGAATAGACTTCTTCAAGTAGTTACTCAAGGGATGACCCCTTTAATTAAAAAAAAAAAAAAATCAAGCTGGGAGGGGAAGACCTTCAGGATTCCTGGGTAAAAGAGAAATAGTTACTATTTAGTTTTTATATTCACTCTGTGCTAGGTGGGCAGGGACCTACTGTCCAACCTATGAGCTCCAGAGTGAATACGGCTTAAGGCTTGGTCTCCAAGTGAGAAATCTAGCCAGAAAACCCAAAGGAAAAAAGGCAGCTTTTGGCCATGGAAGTGTACCTTCCCCTGAGTAGAGCACTCCAGGCAATGGGTGAGAAGTATAGTGTGTTACCCAACACAAGAAACTCAAAACTTGAATCTGTGAGACTGGAAATAGTCATTTCTCAGGATCACTGTTGGATCACCTTGGGTTTGAAGAAAGAAACACAAACCAGAAGAGGCAGCCAGGGACTTGAGGTCGAATCTCATACCTGTCTAGGCTGCCCATGTGGAAGTTATGGCCTTAGAGTTCAGTTTCAGGTGCCCATGGCTACTGAGGGGAAAAGGAGAGAAATCCTCACATATACTTGCCCCCCTCCCCTTCCCCATCTCCCAGCTCATCCAAGGAGAGTGGTGTCTCAAACCAGGTGAGACACAAAAGAAGGGGACTTAGACCTTTTCTACAGCTTTTATAGCCAACTCTTCCCGACCAGGTCAACAGTCATCCTTGACACAACCCCCGGTCCTGGGGATACATGGGGAACAAATTAGGAACAATCACTGATAGCACACATCCTTTTGCAATGAACTAGAACACGCATCCTGCCAGAGGGGCGAAGAGGATGTGGAATGTGCCCCAATCCAGTCGAGCAAGGAGGTTTCCCTGATCACTCCATTACATATACATTGATCCTCATAACAACTCTGTGTTTGCTGATCTTCACTTTGCAGATGAAAAAACCGAGGCCAGAGAAGACCCAAGAAATCTATCCCCTCTTTTTCTTCTGGCCCTGCTTAGCTATGCCAGAACAATATATAGAGTCTATCCAATTTCACACTGATACAAGACCCTCAGGTCTAATTGGCAGCGCCTCCTTGTCCTTCTGCCAGCGCCCTGTTCCACTCCCTCCCAGACCCCATTGTATTCTGTTCTCCCACCTTTCAACTCAGATCTCATAGAGCATCCAGGTCAACCCTTACCTTCTATATATCACCCATGGGCCAGAAAGGGGACTCCAATTCTGGGTTTAACACCTGGGTATTAAATTAAATTTAATACCTGGGCAGGAATTTCTCTCTACAACATCTCCAAAAAGAGGTCATCCAGCCTCGTTGACCTGCCTCAATTCTTGCCTGGTTCAGGTGCTTGGCCAGGAAAAATAGAAGGGAAAGAGGGAAAGGATGAACAATGACATAAATATGGTGGAAAAATCTCCTCTCATCCAGTTTCCAATGTCCCCCATCCAATACTTTCCAATTTCTTTGCTGAGGGCTAAGCTAAGTTTAGGGCAACTTTTCTGCCTCTCCCCCCCAACCCCTTACAACAATACAGTCCCCACATTCTAAGGGACATATGAAGATAAAGTGAAGCTCTTTAAACCATGGGCAAGTTATTTAACATCTCTAAGCCTCAATTTCCTCATCTGTAAAATGAGGGACTAATCTTCATATTACCTGACATTTACCAACTGAGCTACCTCTTTGAACCTCAGTTTGCTCATCTATACAATGGGGATGACAATATTTGCACTACCTGACACTGGACATGTCAACATTTAGATCCTTAGTTCATAAGGTCAGTTAAAATTTAGAACTGGAACAGACTTTAGATCACATTATAGATGAGGTTTCACAACTTGGTATGTGTCCGAGGTGGGATCTGAAACCAAGTTGTCTTTACTCCAAATTCAGTATTCTACCTACTTATTCATGTTTCCTCATCTGTAGAATGGGGACGATGATACTTCTACTATCTAGCTCACAGGGCTGTTATGAGAGCTTCTATTTAATTCAACAAATATTTTTCATGTCCTTGCTAGGCACTGGGGACACAGCAATGACAATTATCACAGTCCCTGTCCTCCAGGTGCTTCCGTTTACCAGCAATGAAACATGTATAATACAAAGAGAGTTACAACTGGGGGAAAGGTGAGATCCATTGAGCTTTAGGGAGGTTTTCAGAAGGAGATTTCTTTGTCAGCTGGAAAAATCAGAGAAGGCTTCCCAGTGTAGATGAACCTTGAAGAAAGAAAAGGATTTTGACAAGTGGAGATGAGAGGGGAGTGTCCTAGGCACAAGCCTTTTGAATTCCGGGAACAGCTAGCAACGACGCAGTTGGACTGAAGCAGGAAGCTTCAGGAGAAATAGTGTGAAACGGGATGAAAAGGTGAGCTGCCAGATGAGGAGAGCCTGCTTGAATGCAAGGAAGTGGGAGATATCACCTTTGGGGAACAGCTAGCCATTCATTTTGTGAAGTGGATAAAGGAGAACCAAGACTGGCACTGTACAAGGGAGAACCCTAAGTGCCAGACTGAGGAATCTGTGTTTTATTTTATTGGTGAAGGGAAACCACTAGACACTTTTGAAAAGATTTGCCTTGAACTCAGTCATTTCAAGTCAACATGCTTTTATTAAGTACCTACCCACTGTGCCAAGCACTGTGCTAAGAGCTGAGAGATACAAAGAAAAGTTTTTTAAAAAATCGTTGCTGCCCTCAAGAAGCTTATATTCCAATGGGAAAGACAACATGCAAATAACTATGTACAAACAAGAGATGTACGGAGCTGCATGTTACTGTGGCTGCATGGAAGGATAGACTGATGAAGCAAAGAGACTGGGAGCTTGAGGGAAGAGGGGAAATGAAATGAAAGAGCATTTATTAATTACCTACTATATGCCAAGAAGTGTGCTGAATTGGGGGGGACGCTAATACAAGCAAAGCAAGACAGTCTGTGCTTTCAAAGAACTCACATTCTAATGGGGAAGACCCCAAATATAAATAAATAAAAACAAATAAATATATAATATGTTTATATAACACACATATATAAATTATATATTAATATAAATTTTATATATTAATTTTCTATAAATATAAATTTTCTGTAAATATAAATTATATATGCATGTGTATATATATATATATGTATGTGTGTGTATACATACATATATATGAACAGATAAACCAAGTGTCTGTCAGCAAAGATATGAATGAAGCAACATGGCTTGGAGGTGGCCAAGAAGTAGTGGGCCCTGGGATTGAGTAAGATGTGATGAAAGTTCACAGATGTGAGCCCAGCTCTCAGAAGCATGAGAGACTAGCTAAGGGATTATTAGAGTAGTTCAGGTGAGAGGTGATAAGAACCTGAGCTCGGATGCTGGCAGAGGAATGAAAAGAAAGGGAAATATTTTGTGGTTGTCATCCAGTTATTTCAGTTGTGTCTGACTCTTCATGACCCTAGTTGGGATTTTCTTGGCCAAGATCCTGCAGTGGTTTGCCATTTCCTTCTCCAGCTCATTTTACAGATGAGGAAACTGAGGCAAATAGGTTGAAGTGACTTGCCCAGTGTCACACAGCTAGTAAGTATCTGAGGCCAGATTTGAACTCAGGAAGGTGATTCTTCCTGACTCCAAGCCTGGTGCTCTATCCCCTGCGGCACCACTTGATTGTCCCAAGGGAAAGAATATTAGACATAGTAAGAAAACTTTCAGGTTCTCAAGAAATGGAAGTCATTGTTATTGTTATAGCGATTCGGATCCAAGGACTAGGAGTGTGCCCAGGCCCAGATTCAGAGAACAGCAGAAAAAGCACTGGATTGAGAAGCATTACTGCCTCTGGGGCCTTGCCAAGTCTCTTACCCACTCTGAGGCTAATTTTCTCATCTGTAATAATGGAATTGGGGCCAGCTAACTGGCAAAGTGGACAAAGTGCCAGGCTTGAAGTCAGGAAGAATCATCTTCCTAAGTTCAAATCTGGCCTCAGACACTTACTAGCTGTGGGACCCTGGGCAAGTCACTTCACCCTGTTTGCCTCATTTTTTCACATCTGTAAAATGAGCTGGAGAAGGAAATGAAAAACCACTCCATTATCTTTGCCAAGAAGAGTTGGACACAACTGAACAACCATTGAACAACAGCTGCAGCTGTAGCAGTTACAACTGTAATAGGACTACGGGATCACAGAGGCTTATCTAATTCAACTCCCCTGTGTTAGAGATGAGGAAACTGAGGCCTAGAAAAGTTAGGTAATTTTCTAAGGTCTCACAGATAATGCAGAATTCAGATTTGAATCTTGACTCTGATTCCTGAGTCTGTGCCTTTCATCACTAACATTTCTATAGTGATTTAAGGTTTGTAAAACACTTCCATGTATTGCCTTATTTTAGCCTTACGACTAATATTACTGTAAATATTGATTCCCATTTTACAAATGACCAAACAGAGACTGAGAGAGATTCTATGCCTTGTCCAAGATCATGCAGCCAGGAACTGGCTATGGGAGGATTCAAATGCAGATCTTCCTGGCTCCAGGACGCTAGCCAGTATCAGAAGGTGGACAAGTCGATGACCTTCACAGAGGTCCTTTTCAGCTCTGAGTCTGCCTGGCTTATAGCTCTTCTTCCCCTCCACCCCAGTCCTTGGCCTCGCTCGCTACAAGCTATCACTCCCCAACTTGTTGCAGTAAACAGTGCCCAGATGAGTTTTTTCCTACTAAGAGCCTCTAACCTACTTCCCCTCCAGTGGAGCACATCAAGAGCTAGTCTCCTTGTCCCATGGCTCCAGGTGCAAGCCTGGGAAGCAGCCTGAGTCTGAGCCTGAGCCTGGAGGAAGCAGGCATCTAGGAAGGAGCCTATGTTTGGCCCTTTCCTCTTCTCAAACCCCAATCTCCCCTCCTACCATTGTTCAGCATCCTTTGACCCTGGGCTCCCATGGGAAGTTTGGAAGAATAGGAAAGGGGTCCATTTATACATAGCAAAATGTCTTTTTTTGGGGGGGGGAAGACCCACCCCACAATTCAAATGTTTCTCTTATTATCTTCTGCTGAGGGGAAAAAATTAATAACATGGTGCAATATAAAATACTAAATTAAAGGCATTTTGGAACCAGCAATTATTTCATAAGCTCTTCTTTTATTGCTGCTCTAATGTGCCTAATTGCTGTCTTAATGAGGACATTAATTTCCAGCTAATGTGATGTTATTATAGAAATTGCAGTCAATCTTTTAAAAAGGGGGGAAAGTGCTGGAAAGCTGACCCGAGAGAGAGGGGCTCTGGTCACCCTGGGGGTTGAGGGATGAGCCAGAGAAGGGAGACTTGGCCCGAGGCTGGGGCCAGGAGGGTAGCAAAGGAGGGCAGTGGGAGGAAAGCTGACAAGGGATGGCATGTGGTACTGTGTGTTTGTACCCGGGGGGGCCATCAAAAATGGCTTAGCAAGGGAAAGGGCCAAGGATGCACAGCCATGCACAGCTTTTCAGAAGGCTGAAAATAGTGAGAGATAGTCTCTCTGTCTAGAGAGAGTTATACAGATAGGCTTGTTCACCCAGAAAGTCAATCCATATCGTGATCCACCCACATGTCCATTTAGCCACAACAGGCTTCAGGGGATGTGGGGTGGCAGGGGCTGTCTAATAGATGGGCCTGAGACTCAGAACTCCTAGATTTGCTTTCCAGTCTGCTTTGTTCTGGGGTCAGAGGACCTGGGATAGAATCCCACTTCTGATCCAGTTACCTGTGTGATTTAACCTCTTGGGGCCTTGGTTTCCTTCCCTGTTAAAATGAAAGGGTTGGAGCAGAAATAATACTTAGTTTTTTTGAGTTCTCTTCCAGCTCTGGACCTATGAACCTATGAAAATGATAAGCTATAGTTTCTGCCCTTTACCACTCCCTCAAACCTGTGGTATTGGGAGAAGAAGGACCTTAACCTCATTGTATGGAGGGCCTGAGTCCCAAAGGATAGGGCTACTGTTCTTAACTTTGATGATTAAATTTCAACATAGTTGGTTGGCTTCCTTGGTAATCCTGCGTATTTGTGTGTGTGTGTGTGTGTGTGTGTGTGTGTGTATCCAAAAATATTATTTTGGGCTATCCTCAGCCTCCAACAGAGTTCACAAAATGACAAAAGATCAAGAAGTCTCAGTCTAGGAGGCTTTACTTAGGGATAAGCTGCCGCAGTTTCTCTGAGGATGAATTTCTTTGGACCAGCGCTTCATTCCAGTGCACTGAGAACAAGACAAGTGGGGTTTTCCCTCCAGCCTAACTGCAAATATCTGTTTTCCTCATCCCTCCTTCCTCTAGGGCTCTTCGTCCAGTTCAGGACTCAGAATTCCTCGTTTCATTCTCCCTAACTTAAACTACAATAACACAGAACTCATATAAAGAGAATGAAGAGGGGACAGGTACAATGAAAAGAATGAGGAGGAAAATACAGGCGAGAGAGAGAAAGAGAAGAGGAAGAGAGAAGGGGGAGGGGCACTGGAGGAGAATTGGGGAGGAGGTCACACTTCTGGTGGGGTTTCCATGCTTAGTAGACCCAAGACTAAAGAAGCTTTTGGAAACCTTGATTCTTGGATACAATACTGGAAAAGAAATTGTGTAGGAAAGCAAATCAACCAGAGGAAATCAATAGAGTAGAGTGGAAAGAACCCTGGTTTTGGAATCCAAGGACCTCAACTCAAGCTCTCCTAATCATCACGAATATCACCTTGGATGAATTACTTCCCCTGGGTCCTCAAAAATCCTCCCTTTAAATGGCAACGTTGTATGAGTCCACTTCTAAAGCCACTTCCAATCCTAAATCCAGTGATCCACTTTCTCCAAGTCTTTACTTGAGTACAATAGTGTGGGTGTATCTCTGTTGTGAGCTCAGCTCGGTCTTCTGAGCTGCTCTGGGGGAAGGGAGGAGGAAGTGTGAAATGTTATTTCCACTTCAGGGCAATAAGTTGGTTACCACAGAGTTACTTCTCAATTTCCAAGTAGTTACTCCTTCATTACTTTCATAATTTACTCACGAAGTTTCCAGATGTTGATGGGTTTTTTTGACTTTCTGAAATAATCATCACTTCTTGGAAACATCTTCAGATGTTCGAGCTTTTCCTCAAGTGACTCCATGAGTGACTCTGGTGTGGGCACTTTCCCACTCCAGGCCTTATTGCCACACCTAGAAACTTCTTGGTTCTACGTCTGATTCATGAAAGCTTTCCTCCTGACTTGATTTTAAACTCACTATTTTTCCCATTATTGATAGTTCCCTGGGTTGTGACCAAGAAAGGATATGTCATCAAGCTAATACTCAGAAGGGTGGCATAGTGGATAGGGCATAGATTCTGAAGTCAAGAAGACCTGAGTTCAAATCTAACCTCAGACACTTACCAGTTGTGTGACCCTAGGCAAGTCACTTACTCAAAAAAAAAGAAAAAAGAAAATAAATAATACTTAGTTTCTTGGCCACTTTGGGTCTCAGTTTTCTCTTTTTTGATTAGATGATGTCTAAAGACCTTTTCAGCAGAAAGAGATGACAGAAAAAGCAAAGAATTTGTAGTCAGAAGAGTAGAGGTCATAATTCTGCCGTTGTCTATACACCCTTTGACCAGTCATCTGGGCTTCATTTCCTCGTGTCTAAAATAAAGGGGTTGACCTGGATCACTCCCTAATGTCTCTTACAGCTTTAAATCTATGGTCCTCTTAAGCGAGGGAAGGGACATTAACTCCTACCCTGGCCTTATAAATTCAGGAACCAGGAAAGTGGATAGAGAGAAGGGGATCTACCTCTTGGAAGTGGATATACCAGGATAAAGAACAGGCCTGGCATCCACATGGATAGCCCATAGGTTCATGGGATTTAGAAGTAAATCAGTCAGTCAATGAACATTTAAGTTTCTGCCATGTGCCAGGTATTGTACTAAGTACTGAGGATACAAAGAAAACACAGTCCTGTCCTCAAGGAGTTCACAAACAACATCGAGCACTATGGGATATATACATCAAACATATATGGGCTATATACAGGGCAAATGGGAGATAGTCACAGAGAGAAGCCTAGCAAGCAGGGGAGGAGAGGGGGAACCAATAATGGCCTCTTACAGAAGGTAGGATTTGACCCGAATTAAGACGTTCATCAGAGAGACAACGGGGACTCAGAAAAGTTCAGAGACGTGCTCAAGGTCATCCAGGAGGAATGCAGCCGCATAAGGATGTGGTTCCATATGGATGCTTGGATTCCATCTTAGATGTTTTTCCTACTTCATCAGAGACATCTAGGTGACTATCCTTGGCCCCTTCATCTGATGTTCCATCCCAAGGATATTTTCTCCTTTGCCCAGAGGCCCCCAAAGCCTTCCTCCCAGGCCTTAGGTCCCTCTAAAGTAGACAGAAGAGGCTGCAAAGGAGCTGGGAGGAGGGGAGCCTTTGGGCCTGAACTCGGGAATCCACAACCTAAGGAGAACACGGTGGGGTAGAGGTCAGGGAGCCAGAGGGGAAGAAGGTCCCTGGGACTCTGCAGTGGGCCACACGTGAACCTGGGCCCCTTCTGCATCCACCCTCCCTGTATCCCAGGGAAACTGAAGAGCAGCTTAGCTCTGGGTTACCATGGCAACTGCCACAAAGAATTTTGGGGAATGACACCCCGGGGGCGTGTCAAGACCAAGCAGTGAGCTCTCAGTTCTGGGTTTTTGTCATGCCAGAGTGGGGGTCTGGCAGGCCAGGGAAGTAGAGTGGATCCCAAACCCCACTTGCCTCAGAAAAATACAGGAAAGTCTAGGCAGTAGCCACTTCTCCTTGCTCTGGACCTAGCTTTCCATCAACCTTGGTATGTGCCCCTATTCAGGGTCAGCTGCCCCTTTCTCAGGCCTCTGGATGTCCCCAAGCATGGACAGTGGCAACTGTTAACCACTTACTTTCCTGAAGACAGAACCTATAAAGAGGAAAGGGAAAAGGGGACAGAGGTTTTAATTTTATTCCCTCTTTTCTGAGAGTGAACATATGGCTCTGCTCTCTTCCCCTTTCCTCCACAGAAAGTTGTTGGGGGAGGGAACTTGTGGGGACAGGAGGGAGCATGGAGAGCGAAGGTTTAGGAAACATGATCCCCTTTTTTCCCTCCAGCCTTTTCCAGAATAACCCCATGGGAATTGGGGGTGGTAGTGGTGATAGCTGTCTTCTGCTACCCTATTCACTCCCCCACAGACCCAAGGTACCCCCAACCCCCACACACAGAGTAGCTTAGCTCATTCTTCCTCCCCTCCTCCCCCCCCCCCCCCACCAAGGGGCAGGCCTATCCCAGAGCTGTGAGGCCTTGGCAATTGATGGATGAGACGGACAAGATGTTATCACCAGGGAAAAGAAAAGAAATAAAAATCCACTAGAAATCCTGCCATACAACTGGCCCCCCGCTTCTCTCCCCCCTTGTTTTCCCAACATCGCCAGGAGAGCTGAGAAGCGGGTGTGTGGTGGCGGCAGATTTTTTTTTTTTAATCTGTTAATAAAACGCAAGTGAATCAAATCCGCTTGGAGGGAAGAGGAGGGGGAGTCAGGGGCTGGGGTGTTTGCAGAAGTTGGAAATTTAATAAGAAGAAAAATAAAAATAGCCGCTGTGCTTGAGACAGAGAGTGCTCTGGATGGCTGGAGGAAAGGGGGAGAGAGAAATGCTGGCTTCAGAGAGATCAGGTATTGGGGTTTTGTGAGCTAAACTAAGGGGTGACTGAAGAGATGCAGCCGAGAAGGAAATGGATTAGATAGGATAACAGGATAATATCTTCGAGGGATATTAGAGACCATTTAGTCCAATCCCTTCATTTTACAGATGAGAAAACTGAGTCTAGGCAACATAAAAGAATATAGCCACTTGGGGAAAGAATATAGACAGATTTACAGGGAAAACTCATGCCATGTCCCAATAGTTTCCTGTCACAAGAAGCCCCAGATCTTCTTAGGACTGCACATTGGGATGGGGGCAAAGATAGAGGGGTAGCTTATAAAAGTCAGGGCCTCCCAGTACTATACTAAGGTCCTGGATTTTGAGTTGGAATGAATATTAGAGGTCATTGAGTTCTCTAATCCTTTCATACTACAGATGAGGAAACTGAGGCTCACAGCAGACTTGTTAGAAGTCATGCAGGGAGTAAGAGGAAAGGACAGCCAAGAAAGATAAGGAACAAAGATTCCAGACAAATAATCAGTTGGAGCCTCTGTGTGTAACTGTCAGAAGTGGAATTCAGTAGGGCCAGGCCCCAGCTGTCTGAGCTCACCAATGCACTCTAGCCTTTGGGCTTCTCAGTGTTTTGTTAACTCCCTGGAAACCCCAGGCCATAACCCCTACCCATTCAAGGGTGAGGATCCCATGAGCTCTATCTAATTGACATTGAGGTCCTTGACAGCACTGGGGTAGCACCGCCCTCTACTGGCCCCTCTTGTCCAGCACACGGGGGTCAGGGGTTTGAAAAGAGGTCCCTGGTCTGATCACGGGATTAAGTCAGAAAGGATTTTCGAGATCTTCTAACTTCGATCCAACCACTTTATCCTTACGAAGAAGGAAATTAAGGCCCAGAGAAGGCAAAGGACTTACCTATCCGAGGTCACACGGTTGGTAACCAGCAGAGCGAGGATTGGCACCTCCGTCTCCTGACTCTAAATCAGATCTTTAGGAAGAGGGGTGATAAGAACCATGGCTTTCAGTTATCTTTACCATGCCTCCTACTACCAGGGTAACCTTGAGTAATTCATCTCTCTGGGTCTCAGTCTTTATCTTCCTCATCCTCTATAAAAAGGGGGTTTGCCACTGGTTATCTCTAAGGTCCTTCCAGCTCTCAATGCCATCATCCTACACTAGGGAGACAGTTCGGGAATGCTGGACTTCGGGCGTCCTGTGTAAACTACCCAATGACCTTCCTAGGTATGTTCGCTGTGAGAGTCAAGGCTGAGCTGCCCCCGACCACTGGACCCTATTCAGCTTCGGGACGGAGATGCCTCTGGATGAACACATGTGTGGTATGGGGTGTAGCGAAGGGGCGCGAGGCCGTAGCAAGCACAGCAGCCTGCTGCCCTTCCGGGCTCTGCCCCCGATCCTGGATCGTGCGCACCGCACCGTCTCCACCCCGTATGGCTATAATGAGGCGGCGCAGCCACGGCGGGTCCCCCGACGCGGGGAAGTCGGCGCAGGCGGGGTGATTGATGGTTTAATATCGCGAGCTGTGACCCAGCGCCCCCCTCCCCACCCACGCCGCGGCAGGCAGCCCCCAAGCGCTGGCGAAAGCGCCGTGATTGAATAATTCAGTTACCAAAAAGGGAAAGAGGAAACCGGGAAGACAGACGCGCATGCCTCTGATTGAACCGGGGGAGGGCTGCGCTGGGGAGACCGAGGTCGGCTCTCAGTTGGAGAGTCATGGCTTAGTGGGGTTTTAACAATGGAGGCAGCAAGAGTGGTCAACACTGTCATTTTGCAGATTGGGTAACTGAGGCTCAGAAAAACTCCACTACTAAGTGGCTGAGTCTTACTGACTAGTAAGTGGCCAGGTCTTCTGACTCCAAATCCAAGGTTCTTTCCATCACAACACATTCCTAGGAAGGCCCATATCTTTTGTTGGGGGGCTGGGAGTGGGGGAGAGGGAAAAAGGAAAACCCGCAAGCTCAGGTTTCCAGCTCCCCTCCCCCCACTCCATTCCTTTCAAAAGCAGACATTCCTGAAGCTGAGAACTGGATCCATTCACTCTACTTCCCAGGGGTTGCAAATGGAGGAGACCAGATGCCTGAGCTTACTAACAGCGCTGGCAAGACCCGTGATATAAAGGAGGGGAAGAGAATGGGGCTTTGGCTGCCTGGATACAAGCCCAGCTTTGCCCTGGTTTGGTGGCACCTGGCAAAGGGTTAGGGTTAAAAGGGTAGATGGAAGGGGAAGGCTGAGCAGATCAAGAGCTGGCCCAACTACAATGACAAGGAGATTGAGTACAGAGACAAGTGTTGAAGGTTAGGGACTTCTTAACCCCAAAAGAAAAGTGATGGAGGCTATGGAAGAGGGAGAGAGAAGGAGAGAGGAGAGAGAAGGCTAAGCGGAGAGGAGAACATGAGAAAGGACGTCATTACATGGGTTAAAAGAAAAAAACAGCAGATGGAGATTCAGCCTTTTTATTTTTTCCATGACTAATTAGGATCATAAGATTAAGAACTGGAAAGGGGTCTTAGTTCGACCTCATCTAGTTCAACCCCCTTATTTTAGGGGCAGTTAGGTGGCATAGTGGATAAACAGAGTGTCCAGGCCTGAAGTCAGGAACACCTGAATTCAAATGTGTCCTCAGACACTTACTAGCTGTGTGACCCTGGGCAAATCACATAACCCTGGTTGCCTCAGTTTCCTTGTCTGTAAAGTGAGCTGGAGAAGGAAATTCCAAATCACTCCAGGATCTTTGCCAAGAAAACCCCAAATGGGGTTATGAAGAGTCAAACATGACTGAAAACGACTCAACAACCTTATTTTATAGAGGAGGCAACAGGCTGCGAGAGGGCATGTGGTTTACCTGAGGTCACAAAGAAGGCAAGGGGCAGGATCAGTATACTAACCCAGGTTCTCTGACTCCAATTGCAGTCCAGCAATGTTCCATGCTGCCACCTATTGTGTGTTATAGTTACTGCTGTGTGCTTTCCCCCTACTAGATGGTAAGTTCCTTGAGGGTAGACCCAAAAGCACCCTGAACCCTGAAAAAGAAAGTCCAGCACAGTAACAAGAACTACCACGTATAAGCATCTATATGGACTTTGTGATAATAGAGAACCAGTGGAGGGGCCAGAAAAACCTGGACTCAGGTCCTGCCTCTGACACATACTGACTGTGTGACTGAACTAGTTACTTAACCTTTCAGTGCCCTAGGCAATTCTTTAAGGCTATAAGTTTCAGAGAAAGGCACTCCTATGCCTCGGTTTGAGGAGGTCCCTATGCTGATGAAATCATAGGGTCTGGACCTATCCTTATATTCCCTTTACATGGTTCCTTTCATTTGAGTTTCCCAATGACCTTGTGAGATAGATATTAGGCCCATTTTACAGATGAGGAAATGGCAGCTTAGAAATCTGAAATCACTCAGAGGGTTGGATTTGGAAGTTAAGGATTTAGGTTATACTCTTATTGTATGACCTTGAGAGAGTCACTGAATTTCCCCATGTTGGATTCCTCATCTGTATAATGAAAGAGCTGGATCAGATAGCTTCCAACTATAAATCTATAATTTTAGGGTTAAAAGGCATCTAAGGTGCCCTCCAAGTCTAAATCTATGAACTTCTGATTCTGGGACCATGATGCCAATTGCAGAGGTAGGCTTATAGTCATGCCCTCGGTACAAAGCAGATGCTCATCAATATTTCTTGTGTCTTGTTGGATGAGGGCTAGTGCTGCAGAGAAAAATCCTATTCCTTATGGAAACATCAGCTCCTTTGGAAAGTCTGCAGAACATCAGAAGGGGTGAAAAAAGGAGGACAAGGGCATGGCAGGGCAAGTCATGAAAGTTTTCCTGTCCTAAAAGAGACTCTGGCTCTGGAGCTCAGGGAGAATCTAGCTTTGGTTGAAGCGTTTAGGGAAGAAAGATTATCTCTGATTTCCAGTACCTCAGCAAGGAACAATGTGACCTCTTCCCCAGTTCCAGAAGGAACATCACACTGGAACAAACAGGAAAGTTGGATGCATCCAGAATGTACTGCTGACAGTCAACACCAGGAAGAGTGGGGGTGCCTCATGGTACCCAGACTGGGTTCTGCTCAGGCTCTGTGATCTGGGCCCTTGGGATGAGGGAAGGAATAGGGTGAGTGGAAAAGGAGAGAATGAGCCAAAATCCAGTAAGCTCAGGAGGTAGAGAGCTAGAGCAAACAAGTGGGAAGGGTGTCTGTGTTCCTGGGGAAGAGGGGAGGGATCAGAGATGTTTGGGGCCAGAACTAGTGACAGCTTCCTTGGTGAGAACTTTTTATAAAACTATCTCGACAGCTAAGTGGTTAAAAATATACACTCCAGCTATGCAATTTTGCAAAGCTCTCGTCAGGGGGAGAAATGGAGGTGCTGAAGAGCTCACAAATGAAACAAATTGCTGAAAATCGGATTTTTTCTGTCTTATCTTGGAGCTACATGAGAAGAAAAGAGATTGCAATTTCTGCCTGTAGTTTCTATGCATTTCCATGGTTAGTACAGAAGGGATATAGAGCAGGAGAAAGAGAAGGGTGAAATAGAAAGGAAAAAGGAGCTAGAAGAAAGAAGAAGAACCAAAAAGACAAAGAGGAGAGAGGGAGGGAAATGAAGATCGAACTGGGAAAATAGGGTCTAGAATTACAGAACCTTAAAGTTGAAAAGAGCCTCTCAGGGCTCTTGGTCTATCTAACCACCCAGAATGGGAAGTCCCTTGGAAACATCACTAGCAAGTGGTCATACAACTTCTACTTAAAGATCCTAATTGATGGGGAACTCATTACCTCAGCTCATTCCATTTCCAGATAGCTCTGAATGTTACAAGGTTTTTCTTTTGTTGAGTCAAAATTCAGACCTAACTGTCCTTCCAGTTCCATTTCTCTTTACTGGACAGCTGCACCTGGATGACTCATTGACATCTCAAACTCATCGTGTCACATTATCTTTCCCTGTACACTTACACACCAGCCCACTGCAGACATCTTCATTGCTATTGAAGATACCACCATCCCTCCAATCACCTAGATTTGCCATCTCCTCTGCCGTGTGTTTTTCCTTCTACCTCTACCATATCTCTCCCATCTGTTCCTTCTTCTCCACTCAGATGGCCACCACCCTAGTTCAGCTTCTCATCACCTCTTCCTTGGAGTATTTTAGGAACCTCTTCATGGATCTCTCTGCCTCAACTTTCTCTCCTTTCCTTTCCATCTTCTATACAGCTGCCAATGTGATATGCACAGGTTTGACTTTATAATTCTCCCACTTAAGAGCCCCCAGTGACTCCCAGTTGTTATTGTTTGTTATTGTTCAGTCGTATCTGACTCTTTGTGATCCCATTTGGGGTTTTCTTGGCAAAGATACTGGAGCAGTTTGCTGTTTCCTTCTCCAGTTCATTTTACAGATGAGGAAAATGAGGCAAACAGGGTTAAGTGACTTGCCCAGGGTCACATAGCTAGTAAGTATCTGAGGCCAGATTTGAACTCAGGTTTTCCTGATTCCAGGCCCAGGACTCTATAGCTGCCCTGGCTCCCTATTACCTCTAGAATATTATTCAGACTCCTTTTGGTTTGGTATTCAAAGTCCTTTTGAACCTGGTGTAAAGGCAACCACACTGGAATACTCAGGATGGCCTGCTAGCACAAGTTCTTTAATCTGATTTTCTGAAAGGAAAACAACTTTTAAGGGGTCAACAGTCTTCTTTAATTACATTCACTAGTTCGGGGGAAAAGTCAGCACCTTGAATTTCGGAGAAAATATAGGCAGAGAAATAAAGACCAACATACAGGGTTCTGCTGCCAGAATCAAAGCAACATTGCTCTACACTTTACACCACTGGATTGAGAGAACTTTTACATCTGAATAGTCAGGGGTCCTGAACATACATCAACTCAGAGTCTCAACCAATTCAGAGTATACATACACTTCTCAGAGCCAGAAGGCATCCACAACCCTCTTGACTCAGTGCCTAGTTAGAAAGCAAAAGGTGTGAAAGCCTAAGCAAGCTTCCCTTGGTGGGCTCCATGTGAGGCCTATTAATGCAGAGGAAAGATCTTAAATCCCATTAACATTACACCTGGCTACAGCATGCCTTTACACACGCACACACACACACACACACACACACACACACACACACACACACACACACACACAGAATCTGGCCAAACATGCGGTCCAGCCAAACTGTCCTGAAGTTCTTGACATGTGACACTTCATCTTCAGTCTCCCTGTCTTTGCAAAGGCTACTCTCAGGCTTGCAATACATTCCCTCCCTCCCTTCCTCCCTCTTCAAATGTCTACCTTCCTTCAAAGCTTAGTTAAAGCACCATCTCCTACACAAGACATTTTTGATTCCTCCTACCTCGAAATTACCTTATATTTTATTTTGTATATCTCCCTAGATAGAATGTAAACTACTTAAAAGCAAGGATTGTTTCATTTTATCTTGGTATCCCCCTGCCTAGCATAGTGCCTAGTATATACTTGTACTTGAGAAATATTTCCTGATTGATTAATTGATCTTTGACTGTCCTTTCAGGCTCCCATAGTCAATCAAGTCCAGTTAACCCTGTATCCTCATCATCCCTTTCTCTCCACTCAAAGAGGTACCATCTTAGTTCAGAACCTACCAGCCTTTGCTTCTTCCTCCTAACAGCTCATGGCTTCCTTCCCAAACTGCCTTGTATTTATGCTCATACTGTTTCTTCTGTACCTACTTAATCATTACTTCGTTTCCCCCATTAAAATGTGCTTCTCCTTCATATTAGCAATTGGTACATTCTTTGCACTTGTATCCCCAGCACAGTTCCTGGCACACAGTAAATGCATATTGGTGGACTGATTTTCTCAGGGGTTAGTGTTCCCCTCACAAGTTATTTTACATATGCTTATTTTACTCATCTGTGAGCAGGCTTTTCTGTTATTTATCTAATGTGCATGTTGTGTCTCCTTAGTACAATTTAAGTTCCCTGAGAACTTGCTGTTCAATCTATAACTCATGCCCAGCTTTTCATGACCCTGTGGACCATTCTGTCTATGGGGTTGTCTTGGCAAAGATACTGAAGTGGGCTTATCATTTCCTTCTTCTGTGTATTAAGGCAAACAGAGATTAAGTGACTTGTCCAGGGTCACACAGCTAGTAAGGGTCTGATCTGAGACTGGATTTGAACTCAGTTCTCCTGACTTCAGGCTTCATTAATGTTTGCAGAATGGAATTGAAATGCTCTGTCTAGCCTGTTGAGATCTTTTGGAGGATCATCCAATTGACATTAATGGTTCTGGCTACCACTCCCAGCTCTGGGTCATCTTCAATTTTGATAAAGGTGCCATTTATCTTATATGAGGCTAAGCAAAGATCGATTCCTGGGGCATTCCACTTGAGACCTTCTTCCAAGTTGATATGGAGTCACAGCTCCTCTTCAGTCTCAGGCCTTACCTAGTTCTGCTTCGCCCTCATAGAACCTGCATCTCTTAATTTGAACCACAAGAACAATGGGAGAGACTTTGTCAGATCTTTGGCTAAAATCTGGGTAAATCTAGCACATTCCCCTGATCTACCAGTTTAATAAAATATAGGGTCCCTATATTTTATCCTATAGTATGTGTGTATGTGTGTGTGTATGTATGTATGTATGTATACCCACATATAAATATATATATATATATGTAAAAAATATCCCCTATAGTATAGGATAAAATATTAAAAAATAGAATAGAATACAAACTGCTTAGTTTGGCATTTTATGTCCTCCCTTTGGCTCCAGTCCTATTTCCTGTTGTTCCACTTTACATTCCAGTTAAACAGAATGACAAGTATCCTGGGAACTCAACATTTCATCTCTGACCTCCATGTATTTGTTCAAGCAGTATCCCATGCCTGGAATGAACTCTTTTCTCTTTTCTGATCTAAAAATACTTATCCTTCAAGTTTTGACTTAAGTGCCAATTATTCTATGAAGCCTTCCCCATCCTCCATCCATTTGATAGTATCCTTTCCCCCGCTCAAATCTTCTTAGATCATAATTTAAATTTATATAGCATCATTTAAGGTTAGTATAGTTATATAGGATCATTTATGTTATAGTATATAGTATCATTTAAGGTTAGAAAAAAATTTCACACATTATTCCATTTGATTTTCACAACAACAGTTCAAGGAAGGTGCTGTTATTATTTCTGTTTTATGGGTGAAGAAATTGAGGTTCAGAGAGGTTATGAGATTTGCCTGGGATTACATAGCTAGTAAGTGTCTTAGACAGGATGAGTCCAGATCATCCTATCAGCCCAGCGCTATGTCCTCTTAAATAAGTTTTGCTCTCCCTTTTGTCCTATTCATTCTATTCCTTGATTTACACAGGGTCTTCCTAAACCATTTTAAAAGAGTTTTAAGCTATTAAAGTTTTGGGGGATCCCTTGTACTTAAAGCTTAATATTAGATCCCCTGAGTAGAATATAAGTTCATAGAGGATAGGGATAGTTTCATTTTTGTCTTTGTCCCCAACACCCAGGACAGTGCCTTAACACATAGTGTGAACCCAATGAATATCTGCTGAATTTAGCTGAAATATATCTCCAACATCTCCCCCTGTGCTCCTAGTTCTTGTTCTCCAGAGCCAAGCGGTATAAATCTGACCCATCTTTGATTTGATGGCTTTGTAAACATGTCCCTTGAACTCCCATGTCAAGCCTTTTCTTTTCCAAGCTAACCATTTCTAGATTTTTCATCCAATTTTTATTTGTTCTGTGTACAGTCCCCTCACCATCCTGGATGCCCTCCTCTGAACATGCTTCAGCTTGTCTTTGACTGTCTTGAAATGCAGTACCCAGGATCGAACCCAGTGCTCCAGCTGTGGTTTGACCAGGCCCTCCCTAGCTCTAGATACTGGGTTTTTATTCCTGCAGCCAAGGATCATATTATATATTTGGGCAGCTACTACATCATGCTAGAGGAAAGGCAAGAAGGAACCTAGGGAGGCAGATAGAAAGGATTAACAATGAAGGAGAGTAGAACACCTCCATCTTGGCCATAGGGTAGTAGAAGTACAGTAATGTGAGGTCATTGTCCCAGAGAGGCTCCTTGCCATGAGGGAGGTTACTCTAAATAGAAATAATAATATTAGGAAAAGAATTGGTATAATTCATTATTTTAAAAACTGAAACATCCAACTGCATGATTATCTCAATAGATGCAGGAAAAGCCTTTGACAAAATAGAACATTCATGTATGTTAAAAAAATCCTACAAAGCACAAGCAGAGTGGGACCTTTTATTAATTTATTTATTTTTAGTTTTCAACATTCACCTCCACAAGATTTTGGGTTCCAAAGTTTCTTCCCATCTCTCCCCTCCCCCAACTCCAAGATACCATGGGGACCTTTTTAATGTCAAAAAGTAGCAAAAAATAATAATAGCTAGTATTATATGGAGCTTCAAGATTTCCAAAGTGCTTTGCATATATTGCCTCATTTGTTTCTCACAACAAACCTGGAAGATAAATATTACAATGTCCTTATTTTACATAAGAGGAAACTGAGGCTCAGAGAGGTTAGGAAACATTTCTCAGTAACAAAGCTAATGAATATCTAAGATGTACTTTAAATCCAAGTCTTTTTGACTCTAAGTTCAGAACTCTATCCAGTGCACTGTGGTCCTTGGGGTTCAGATATACCCCACTCCATTTGGTTTTCACAACCCTTTGCATTTGGCCCCAAGCTACCTTTCCAGCATTAGTACATTACTACATTACTGCTCCTTTCCCCCAGACTCCCAAATCCCACATATTCTATGTTTTAGACAGAATGACCTTTTTGCTACTCCTGGTATACCACATTCCAACTCCCATCTCTGTGCCTTTGTTCTGATGGTCCCCCGTGCCTGGCATGCCCTCCCTCTTCATCTCCACCTCTTAGAATCCTTTATTCCCTTTAGATTTAGCCCAAACTCTACCATCTTCCTGAAGTGTTTCCTGATTTCCCCAGCTATTAGTGCCCTCATCCAAATTATCTTGGATATAATTTGTATTATTTCCATATGTACATATTGTCTTCTCTTATTAGGCAGAGACTGTTTTTATTTCTGTCTTTGCATCCCTTGTAGCGCTGTGCCTAGCACAAATACATGCTCGTTGATTGATCGGTACCATTCTAAGTACTGACTCCAAAATCTGAGAGATATGTGACCTTTGGTAAATCACTTCATCTCTTCAGCTTCTCTTTCTTCTGGCTAAAACATGTGTGCTACCTACCTCTTGAGACTGCCAGAAGAAAGGTGCTCTGCAAACCCAAAAACACTGTAGAGATTGGCTAATACGACAAAAAAAGGGGAAAATGCTGGATGTGGAAGGGGATGGGGGAAAACTGGGACACTAATGCACTATTGGTGGAGTTGTGAACTGATCCAATCACTCTAGAGAGCAATGTGGGACTATGCCCAAAAGGCTATAAAACTATGCAAAATATAAATACAAAATATTTATAGCAGCTTGTTTTGTGGTAGGTAAGAATTGAAAATCAAAGGGATGCCCAACAATTGGGGAAAGGCTAAATAAGCTGTAGTATCTGATTGTAATGGAATATTATTGTGCTATAAGAAATGACAAGTAGGATGATTTCAGGAAAAACCTGGAAAGACTTACATGAACTGATGCGTAGGGATGTGAACAGAACTAGGAGAACATTGTACACTGTAACAGCAACATTGTTTGATGAAGAACTGTGAATGACTTGGCTATTCTCAGCAATACAATCATCCAAGACAATTCCAAAGGACTATCGATGAAGCCTACTATCCGCCTCCAGAGAAAGAACTAATATTGATTGAATATAGACTGAAGCATGCTGTTTTTCACTTTCTTTTATTTTTTCTTTTATTAGAATCTTCTTGTACAAAATGGCTAATGTGGAAATGTTTTACATAACTGCACATGTATAAGCTATATCAGATTGTTTACCATCTCAGGGAGAGGGGAGGAAATACAGGGAGGAAGGGATAGAATTTGGAACTCAAAACTTTAAATAAAAATGTTTTAAAATTTGAAAAAAAAAAAACCACTGTAAGCATTCTTACAAGTGTATGTCAAGGACCTGTGATTTTATGGAGTGAGAGGACCCTTGTCCCCGACACATAGCCCATCTCCTCTACCATTTGGTTTTTGGGACTAAGAAGTCATCTCTCTATTCACAGTCTGACAATGCAGCTCTCAGAATGGCGCTGGTTCTTGAGAGGCAGGTTCTACAGGGCATCATTGGGCCAGTCCTGGAAGCTGATATACCTTTCTGTAGAACTGATTAGAGTCTGCACACTTGGGGAAAGCCTTCAGGAGTCAGTCACCTGCATGCCAAATTGAGGCACCAGAGAAGGACTTTTTTCATTAGGAGCTGAGGAAATTAGGTCTTTTTTCCTCACTGAGCCAATCAGTAAACTCTCTTAAGTTGACAGAAGAAGCTCTTTGAACACAATAAAGGCAAGACAACTTTTGTTCCTCTTCATCTACTATGACTCTGTGTGTGTCTGTCTGGCTCCCTCTCTCTTTTCCCTTCCCTCTCTCCTCTCCTCCCCTTTGCTTCCCGTCCCTCTTCTGCTCCTCTCCCTTCTCCTCCCCTCCCCTTCTGTCCCTTTTTTTTCCCTTCTCCTCCTCTCCTCTCTCCTCTCACTCTCTCCTGGTTAGATCACATCTGGAGCATCCTGTTCATTCTTGGCACTATTTTGGAAGGACATTGATAAGCGGGAGAGTGTCCAGAAGAGGCAAGCAGACAGTGAAGGGCTCTGAGTCCTTGTCATATGAGAATTAAGTTGAAGAAACCAAGACAGTTTAGCCTGAAGAAAGGACTCAGGGGGCACATGATATTTGTCTTCAAGCATCTGAAGGGCCGTCAGCTGGAAAAAGGATTAGACTCGTTCAGTCCAATCCCAGAGAGAAGAACTGGGAACATGGATGGAGAAGGCTTTATGTCCGGCATAGTAGGAATCCGTGCCTCCCCTCCCCCACCATGGACCAGGCTTACCCAGAAGGTGGACCCCCCTCACTGGAGGCTCCTGACAGAGGCTGGAGGACCACCTGTCAGGTGCATTGTTGTGGGGATTCCTCTTCCGGACTGACTCAGGCCAGCTGCTGCCACCCAGGGCCCTACCAACCCTGAAATTCTATGGACCTGCTCAGTATTGTTAAACCTTCCCTGGCATCCCAGCCTCGGACACCTACTAGTTCCGTGACCCTGGGCAAATCATTTACCCTCCCTCACCAGAGGATCTCTCATTTGTAAAATGGGATTTGTGTTTGCTATAGGATGAAAGCAGAGTCTATGTAAAATACTTTGCAAACCTTGATATTCTAAATGCTGGCTCATATTTATATTATTTTTTAATCACAAGGATTGATTCTATAAGTTACCCCAATTCAAAAAAACCGAACGCCTGCCCTCTGCTCCAGGGGATTGGGACCACCCTCTCCGCTCCCCACCCCACCCCCCCAGAGTCACCTACCAGGGTCTCTCTCTCCATCTCGGCAGCCCTGACACAGGCTAGGAGCCAGGTTTCCTTCCTAGGAAACGATTCAGTCTTACCTAGATTAGTAAACAAGTCACTTGCCAGATGAGATGAGCGTGTTCCCGGATTTCAGGGGAGCAGACCCGCCAGCAGTCTTGGAAATAGCGCTGCCTTCCAAAGCCACACTAATACAATAGGCCAGGCCTGTAATTTACTGAAGCTTCATGGGGAGGTTGGGGAGGTTTTGTTGCTGTTGTCTTACAATAATCATGGAAGCAACACACCGATGTTTTCCAAAACATTGATTTGCCTGTTCGACACCTCTATGCAGACAAACACAGCAGCATTGGCCACAGAGAGAGTCAGGGCCAGTTTCCCCCTTCGTCAGCTCCTGTGCACTCCCAGGTTTCACACCCCTACAGGAAGAGGGGAAAGAGACAGAGGCCATCTTTGACCTCTCTGCCCCTTCTACCATGCCTGCATTCTCTCTTAGCAAGATTTCAAGAAGAAGGGTACCAACCTATCATTCCTTCCCTTCCCTTTGAACTGCTTGATGGTGTGGGTATTTATCAACCATCCTTTCTTGTTCCTTTTTCCAAAGCAGAGATCATCTGCAGTCACAGTGATCTTGAAGTTTTGATTCAGTGCCAAAGTGGGGGTGGGGTGGGTGGACCATGATTCTGTCAGGTCTCAGGATAGGGGTTGTCATGACTAGGCTGCTGAAGAGATCCCTTCCATGCAGATCCCAAACCCTCTCTCTACTTGCTACCCTGGTGGCTTTGCCCAGGCTGAAAAAGTTATCCCCTCGAGGCCAATCAACATGTATGATCATAATGTCCACCAGATCAAGAAGTTTCAGTTGCTCCCTTCTGACTAAGATAAAAAATAAACCCTCCTGTTTTTCATTTAAAGTCCTCCCCAATCTGGCCCCGATTTGTCTTTCCATCTTGAATTCACATTACTCCCTCTTAAGTACTCTACATTCCACCCAAACTCACTTAACCCCACCCACTTAACTCAACATTCAATCTCCCATATCTACTTTTGGCTTTAGGCATGTCCTCGCACTGACCTGCCTTTCCCTCTTCCCCAATGACTAATAGATTGAGAATTGTAAGGAACTTAAAGGTCAAATCCAGCTCCTTCATTTTATAGATAAGGAAACTGAGGTTAAATGTCTTCCTGCAAGTCCCACAGCTATTAAGTGTCTAAGGCAGGATTTGAACTCAGATCTCCCTGACTCTTAAGGGGAAAACTCCATTTGATGGGCTCACCAGTTGGCTTCTTGGCATCCTTAGCTCCCTTAAGACCCAGCAAAAGTTTCCCTTCCTTCACGATTCTGTTTTTTATTCCCCCACAGTCCTGAAATTACTTTGTATTTATTTTCCACATATTTTATATGTATTTGTCTGTGTACATATTGTTGGGGCAGCTAGGTGACACAGAGGATAGAACACTGAGTTAGGAAGACTTGAGTTCAAATCCAGCCTCAGACACTTACCAGTTGGGCAAGCAACCCAACCTTTTGCCTTTGCCTCAACTGTAAAATGATGATTAAAATAACCCCTACTTCCCAGGGTTGTTTCTGAAGATCAAGTGAGATAATATTTGTAAAGTGCTTAGTACAGTGTCTGGAATATAGTGGGCACTACACATAATTATATATATATGTATGTATGTATGTATGTGTGTATATATGCACATATATACATATCTAAATATATACATAGGTATATACACATATGTATATACATATATTTGTATGTATGTATGTGTATATATATATATACATATATATATATATTTTTTTTTCCCCTTCCCTAAAAGCTTTCTAAAAAGATAAAGTGGGATGAAAAAATGGAGTTTTCCAGGATAGGGGAAAGATCATTGGCTTGGGAGTCACCGCAACTAGGTTCAAATTCAGACTACCTATCACCTGTGTGACCTTGAGTAAGTCACTTACTCAAGGAGTCTTCATTCCTCCCCAGGTTTCCCTTCTCTACACTTTCTCTACCATGCCATAGAAACCTCTTCACCCTGGACTTCCTACGCTGGAATCTCTTTCTCTGATTGTCTCATACCTCCCAGAACCTCCATTTTAAAGAGGACACCCAGGCCAAACCTTGTCTTCATTCTTCCCCAGGCTGCACTGGATTTTCTCTAGCCTGCCTCCACATGACATCCTGCCGCCTTTCCTCCCTCTTCTCCCCTTCTCCATCCCCACCTTTTCAGCTTCATTTTATATGTTGTTTTCCCTCATTAGAATGTACACTTCTTGAGGACAGGGATTGTGTTTCTTTCTGCTTATATTTGTATTATCAGTACTTAGCACAATGCCTGGCACATGGTTGCTTAATAAATCTTCACTGATTTGACTCAAAAGTCAGTTTCTTCATCTGTAAAATGAAGTGTTTAGATAAGATGCCATTGAAAGTCCCTTTCAGCTACAAACCTAGGATCCTAGGACTCATTTCAAGTGCAATGGCTTCATCAGGATGACTAGGACCCAGATATCCTATCCTTGGACTTGTAAGTGTTCTATTAGGCATCTGACTGAGGGTCCTGGCATGGCCACTTCTTCAGGTTTCAGGGCTTTCAGCCCTGAAAGCATCGTTTAAAACCAAAGGGGAAGGATCCATCCTGGCAATCCCAAGGCAAATCTCCTCATCCCCCCTCACCTCCTCCTCTAGCCCCACTGGGACTAAAGGTTAATAAACTCATCACCAATGAGCAGGAAACATGTCTGCAGAGGTTTTAATTACAGCGGAAAATTGGCCCAATTGGTATTTAATGTAGAATAAGTGTCTTGTTAACTGGACAGGGCAGAAGATACAGAGGTTTGCAGAGTTTCCTTCTGCTCTGGACTAGTCAGTGTCCACTGAGGGTCTCCGAGTCCAAAGGAATTTGTGTGCCTGTCTTTCATGGGAAGTCAAGGGAGAAACTAAGTCATAGAGGGAAAGGGGCTTGTCCTTGAACTATATTCTATGAAGCTGGAAAAAACATGAGTGGTCATTTAATTCAACCTCTTGTTTAACTGGTAAAGATCTTAAGGCCTAAAGATTGGAAAGAACACGGCAAAGATCTCAGAGTTAAGTAATAAAGCTTGGAGTAGAGCCCAGGTCTCCTAACCTTCACAGAACTGTAGAAAGAGTACAGTGCTTGGAATAAAAATCCAAGGTTCAATTCCTGATTCTATCCCTTACTATTCTTGTGATCCTGAACAAGTCACTTAATCTCTCTGGGCCTCTGTTTCCTTATCAGTAAAATGAGGAGTTGGACTGGATGATCTCTGAAGTCCATTCCTGCTACAATTCTAAGATCCCCTAACTTTAAATCCAGTTTTCTTTCCATTACACCACACAGACGGTAGCAGCATACGAAGACACCTGTCTCAGAGGACCTAGCTCCTTAATAAAGGGAATGAAAGAGTTCTCTGAAATCCACATTCACAGTTGTAGCCAAATCTGGACCAGAGACCCCATGCTTTGGAGAGTGGGGGTGAGGCTTCATCTCAGTCTAGGAACAAAGTCCCCCACCTCTGCCTATGTTGATGCTTTGCATTCTACCCTAGCCATCTTATCATTCATCCTGCTATTTCTTTCTCTTCCCTTCTCCAGTTCTAAAATCATAACCAAATTCTGACTGCCCTTGCTACTGGACAGGGAATGACAATTAAGCCCCTCCCCCCACTCACCATCCCTGAGACTTCCAAAACTAAAACACCCCTGGCTGATGCCCACTTCCCAATATAATGGTCTCTTCATATGTCCTGTTAGAATGTAAGCTTTTTGCTCTTAAATTAGTATTTAAAACAGGACAGTGATGAACACATTCATTCAGCGACTTTCAGTGAGTTACCCTGCCTCTTGGGAGATCTCAGTTTTTTCTCTTCTGGAAAATGAAGATTTTAAACATGCAAGTTCCCTTCTGTCTCTCAATTCATGGATCTCAAATCCCAAATGGCTGATTCCAGAACCCAGGAGTTTAATCAGTCAGTCGATCAACCAACAAACATTTACTAAGAACTTACCATGTGTCAGGCACTGCGCTAACTGCTGAGGAAATAGGCAAAAGACAGTCCCTGCCCACGTGGAGTTTACAATCTAATGATTCAAAAAATCAGGCAGCTAGATGACAAGGTAGACAGAGTATTTGCCTTAGAACTGGGAAGACCTGAGTTCTAATTCTGCTTCAGAATAGATGCTCTGTAACCCTGGGCAAATCATTTGACCTTTCTCATTTTTTGGTCTCCCTATCCACACCATAAGGATAATAACAGAATGACCTCCCAGGGTTTTGGTGGGTATCAAATGAGATAACTTAGGTAAAGAGCTCTGCAAACTTTAAAGTACATATAAGTTTTTATTATCATCGTCGTCGTCATCATTATCATCATCATCCCTCGTCTTTGCCCTGCGTATTCCTTTCCCCTTGAAGAGGCAAAAACCTAGGGTTGGAAAACTGAACGCCTTATTCTGGGAGGAAGCTTAAAGCTGTGGGAATCAGAACTTGCTGAGACAAGTCTAGGGAGATCTCCTGGGATCAAGAGGATGGGGAGTAAGAAGAAGCAGAGAATTAGATGAATTGAGGGTTATAAGAAACTCATTCTTTCCTTCTATCCTCTCCCATAAGTCCAAACGTAATTTAATCTTTTCTTCCCATCTGCTTAGAGTAAAGAGGTAGCCACTCTCCTAGGAAGGAAGGAAGGTATAAAAATAATAACAGCAATAACTTCCATTTCTATGGAGCCTTAAAGTTTACTCAGCTCTTTCCTCACAGCAGCCCTGTTAAGTAAGTATTATGGATCCCATTTGATAACGAGGGAACTGAGGTTCAAAGAGTTGAGTCGAATTTCTCAAGGTGACACAGTAAGTGTGAAAAGTGAAAGTGAGATTCAAAACTTGCTCACCCATAGGCTGCCTCTTAGAGAAAGGGATCCCCTTTCACTGACTGTAAAACTAAAAAAAAAAAAGGCAGCTTCACCACCACCCCTTTCTATGGCTCATGCATATTCAGGACTCTCCAAACTCCCCCAGGCAGCTGTGTCCTTAATCTGGAGGAGCAATGACCTAATTTAGGATGTTTAGGATGGCCCAGCTCTTCTCGAGGCTGTTGGGGCGGGGTTAGAAGTAATATGGCTATGTTTCTCATTGGAAGGGAAGGGAGTGTAGGGAGGATTGCTGATAAAGGTCCAGAGAGAGGTGAGTCTCCCAATCCCTGGGATGGGAAGCCACTTCCAGAAGATCGGTTCTGAGGCACCACTCAGAATCCAAGACACATACATGGGTTCACAGCTGCTCTCCAGGTACATCTATCTATCTACATATCTATCTCTAGCAATGTATTCCAGTCCAGGGCTCACCTGCTCCTGAATACACATCACCACCACCACCACCACCACCACACACACACACACACACACACACACACACACACACACACACACACACACAGCTAACCCACTCAACTTTCCACTCTCCCTTTCCTTGCTTAGATTGTTCTCTATACCCGGAATGTCCTCCCAATCTGCCTTCAACTGTGCACAAATCCCTCTAATAAAGCTTGATTTTGTCAACTCCAGAAAGCTTCCTCTTATCTTTTCCCCTCCCTATGTCCTTTGGGCCTTACTGGACATTTGATGAAGCATCTTATACTATTTTTATGAAAAAGAGAGGCTAATGCAATTTGATGGCGTCGGAAGAGGTTGAACAGCCAGACTCAAAAAGAAGTTGTTAATGGTACACTGTCAACTTGGCCTGTGTCCAGTGGAGCACCTCAGGAATTTGAGCTTGGTCTATGCTGTTTAACCTTTTAATCAATGACTTGAATAAAGGCATCGTGTTCAACACATTTGCAGTTGGCAAAAAAAGCTAGGAGGGATAGTTAATATGCTTGATGATGGAGTCAGGATCCAGTGACAGGCTAAAAGCATTGGGCTGAGACTAATAAGATGAAATCCAATTGGGAGAATTGGAAAGGCTTGCACTTAGGTTCCAAAATTTAACTTCATGGAGAAGATGCAGGAGGCACGGTTAGAGAGCAGTTTGTCTGAAAAAGATCTTGGGATTTTAGTGGACTGCAAGCCCAACATGAGTTATTAATGTCATGTGGCAGCCCCCCCCTCCAAAAAAAAAAGAAAAAAAAAGCTAATGTGGTCTTGAACTTCATTAAGAGAGGCATAGCTTCCAGGAATGAGGATGTGATAGGCACAATGGACTTTGCTCTCTTCAGAACTTATCCTGAACCAGAGGTAAACTGGAGAGGGTTCAAATGAGGGCAACTGGGATGGTGACAGGCCTCAAGTTCATGTCATATGACAATCAGTTCTAGGAACAGGGGTTGTTTAGCTTGAAACAGAAAAGACTCAGAAGGGACATGATGATATAGCTATGTTCAAATATTTGAAGGACTTTCTTGTGAAAGAGAATTAGGCTTATTCTTTTAGCCCCCGAGGGAAGAATCATGAACAGTGGGTGGAAGTTGCAAGGAAGCAAATTTAGGATTGATGTCAGGGAAAAAAATAAAACAAAACAAAAAAAAATAAAACAAAAAAAATCCCACAACTTCCACACAATTAGAGTCGATTTGGAGGGGGTGGCAGCATCTTCCTCTTTGGAGGTCTCCAGACAGAGACTGGAGGACCACTTGGTGGGCATGTGATAGTAGGGTGCCCTTTGCACCTGCTTTGAGCTAGATAACCTTGAAGGGTCCTTTCCAACTCTGCAGCTCTGTGATTATGTTTTCTTCTTCCAGAGTAACGCACTAATCTTGTGGTATTGTGTATTATACTTAAATCTGTGTTTGTGTCTGAGTTTACTGCAAGGTGAGTTCCACAAGACCATGGACAGGATCTAATCTCAACTTTGTATTTGTACAAAGATTTCTGCACATTGTAGGCACTGGTTGAATGACTGATTGAATGAATGAATGAGTCCACGCGTAATCTTATAGGTGCAGGTCTGGGCACAACAGCCTTGGTCCATCACTGGGGAAAGCATGGTTACAGAGATCTTCTCCATCACCAACTGCTTTGGCAGTGAGACAAACACTCCTCCAGCCAGGGGAAAATATGTAACTGTTCCCATCAGTGAAAAAACTGGGTGAGACCCTATCTGATCTCCCCAGGGCATTGCTATTCATATGAGAAAGCTGGAGGAAGGCAGCAGTAAACTGCAAAGAGCTTGGTCCTCACTCTAGGGAAGAGATGTAAAGTCTTGGAGTTAGACAAGATCTCAGAAGTTATCTGAGGTCATACTCAAACAGTGACACTCATTGAGTGTTTGCTTGAAGAGCTCTCTCGATGGGGAACTCACTACCTTATAAGGAGGTCATTTTGCTATTGGAGAACTCTAAATATTAGTGTCTCCTTAGATCAAACTAAAACTTGCCTCTCTGTAATTCCCTTCCACAGCTCCTATTTCTGCCCACCCCCACCCACCCCCTAGGACTAAACAGAACAAATCTAATCTCTTTGTCCTGGACAGCCCTTCCTCAAATGGCAGCTGTGCCTTCTACCCAATTTTTCTCTTTTTCGGGCTAAACATTTTCAATTCCTTTAGTCAGTCAGTCTAGCAACAAGCATTTATTAATCCCTGCAATGTATACACCAGGCACTGTGCTAAGTGGTGAGGGATACAAAGAAAGGTAAAAACAGTCCCTGAACTCAAGGACCTTACATTCTAATGGGGGAGACCCTGTGGATAATATGGCATGATCTCCAGTCTTCTCAACATTCTGGACACCCTCTGGATATCCCGCAATTTATTCATGTCTGTTCTAAAATGTGGCACCGAGAACTGAGCATAATATTCTAGGTGGAGTCTGACCAGGTTGGAGAATGGCAGGTTTCTCACTCTCTTACTTCTGTCACACTGGATACACACATAGGATGCTATGCTCCTATTAATGCCACGTTCTCCACCCTCCCTCTCAAGCACTGGGGACCTCTGCCAGTCTTTTTTTTTTTTTCCACCACCTCATGTCTTCATTTCTGAGGGAGAGGCAGAGCTAGGAACTGATCCCAGGCAGCCCTACTCTGTGCTCCGTCCCAGAACCTCAGAGCCTTTTTACCAGGGTTAAGGGAACAGTCTACTTACCTTGTCCCAAAATGCCTTCCTTTCACCACCCCCATCACCTGAACCCCACGCTCACTTCAAAGATGGGAAAGGAGCTCTGGCCTCTGCAGGCTCCCAGGAGCCCACCTGAACAGCCTGCAGCCCTCAGCCTTTCACTTTGCCGGAGGGCCCGAAAATCGCTCGCAGCTCCAATTAATGCCCTGGCATCCTCCACGGAGCCAGTTTAATTACCTCATAATGAGTGTAAGGCAGGGACCCTGGATGCCAAGGAAACTTGGTCTGCAGAGTATTCACCTTGATCTCCTGGAGAAGAGGGGGGCTTTTTTACTCCCTACTCCCCCTTCTTTAAGGAAAGAAGAAAAAGTAGTCGTTGCTGTCAGTCGCCTGCATGGATTTCCACTACTTCCCAAATCCTCCCGCACTTGCTAAAGGCCACTGGGACAGGGTCTGGCCCTGAAGCCTAGGTAGAATTTTAAAAGGGAACATTTACTAATAGTATGGAGACAGAAAAAGAAACCCACCTATTCCAATAGTATTTTCAGAGCCCAGAAAGGGAGGTATGAGAATACAGGGTATAGAGGAGGGCAACTCACCCACCCCCAGTAGTGTAGTTCCCATCTCATTGGCACCAGAGGATAATTGATTTAAAGCTAGAAAGGACCTCAGTGGTCACCTTGTCTGACCTTACCATTTTACAAAAAGGAAAGAAAGAAGGAAGGAAGGAAGGAAGGAAGGAAGGAAGGAAGGAAGGAAGGAAGGAAGGAAGGAAGGAAGGAAGGAAGGAAGGAGAAACTGAGGCCCTGAAAGGGAAAGCAGATGTGCCCAAAGTCACATAGGTAATAAAAACCAGGATTTGAACTTGACTGAACTGATTCATCTGGCCCCCTTATTTTTTATTGAAAAGGAAACTGAGGACCAAAGAGAAAGTGGAGGTCATAAAGGCAGTAAGTGGCCTAAAGATTTACATCTGGGTCTTCTGACTCCAAATCCCCGGTGCTTCACATCATTACATTGCTGCCTCTCTCAGACAAAGCTGGTCCTCAATGACCCTGCTCTCCCTTCCCTCCCCCACCCCCACCCCGCTGTGGGTTTTTAGAGCTAATCAAAAAGATGCTGTTTTACATGTTTCTCCTGCAAGGTGAGGGTTCATTTCCAACTCCTTCTCCAAAGGGCCCCCAGCTAAAAAGGCTGGGGATCTGAGATCCAGGCTGATTTAAGCCCTGCCCTCAGGGCCTCCCTGCCAGGGAATGGAAGGAAATCAGAGCTAAGTAGGATTTAGAGCCCCCTCCTGCTCCACAGAGAGATTAGATGAGATCAATGTTATGAGGCTTCCGGAAAGATCTCCCTGGGGGACCTCATTAATATCTCCTGCCCTTACCGGTAATTAACAGGCTTACTGAGGGCCCAGCTGATCTTCCACCCCCATCCCCTTGCTCCGTCGTGAGGAGCAGGGTCTCAGTCTCTGAAACCCCTTCCCCTCTTCTCTGCCAGAGAGGACCTGCAGTCAGGAAGGTCCACATTCAAATCCCATCTCTCTTACTAGCTGTGTGAACCGGGCAATTTATGAAACATCTGCCAGCCTCAGTTTCCTCATATGTAAAATGGAAGAAAAAAAACTTCAGTACCCACCTCTTGGGCTTTGGTGAGGCATCAAATGAGATGATGGTTGAGTGCTTTGCAAATCTCAAAAGAAAAGACTTTCTAAAGGTCAGTTTTTTTAAAAATGATTCCTCTTATCTCAGACTTGCTCTTTCCACTTCATTTTGCCTACCTGCTTAAGCCTGGATATGCTTTTATGTAGGAGGAGGCCCAGGGAGGTCAGGCCAGTGAAGAAAGAGATAAAGGGATACCATTTTGTCTTTTAACATCCAACTGACCTTGGAGCAATTCCCTCTGCAATGGAAAGAGTACTGCATTTGCAGTCAGAGGACCTGGGTTCAAATCCTAGTTTCTCTGATTAGCCTCAGTTTCCTTATCTGTAAAATGAGAGGGTGGGACCAGGATGATCTCTGAGATCTTTTCCATCTCAAAATCTGTGATCCTTTGATCCTTCTAATCTGACATATCAGAGTGGTTATCAGTTGGACCCAGTTCAGGACCTGGGATGTAGGATCTGTGCTTGAGAGTCCAGCATCCCAGGAACTGGAGAGGTAAAGCTGTACTCAGTGGGAACTCTCCCCACCCCTGTCATTGCCTTATGGGAACCTCTAGCAGAAATCTGCCTGGAGGAGGGGCGAGCTTGAAGAGCCCAGCCTGGCTGCCTGGACATACAGTTCCACACAGTAAGTACCATTTTTTTCTGGGTCTCACCGATCTAGCAACCCATACTGGAATGGGGAAAAGAATAAATTCTGCTTGTCAGGATTGTTGTGAGGATAAAATGAAATAATATTTGAAAAGTGCTTCGCAAATCTCAATGTGCTACATAAATGTTAGCTATTATTATTCGCATTTTCATTGTTGTTACTACCCAGAATACAACCAGAAATTAGCTTTTAAAAAAACCTCTTGGACTGGACCTGGGATAAGCCCTATGATTCCACTGATAAAGAGAACTTCAAGATAAGGAAACTCCCTCTGAGATGCATGTCAGTACCCCCTGAGAGATCTGAGTCTTAGAGATTTGCCCATAGCACTCAGAGGATACCCTAGAGCCAGAGCTGCTTTGCAGGGTCAGTACATATCAAAGGTGGGACTTGGACTTGGCTATTTCCTGGCACAGAGGTCAGACAACACAAGAGTCATGAAATCTATATATTTTATTCCAGGCCGGGTCTCACAAATCATAGCCATTATGAGGGCAGGGACAAGGATCACAAACTAGGCTGGGGATGGGCAAACAGCAAGAACCATACCTTCCTTAGAGCCAGGATAGAGGCCAGTACCTTGTGTGGACCAAGTCTGGGCCAATCTGAATCTATTCCAGACTGATCATCTAGTAGTTTTCTGTTTTAGCTAAGTATTTTTGTTACCGAGGTGCTGAACATCAAGCACCCTATAAGTTTGTAAACCTGAGGCAAAGCTCCAGTTGTCCTACCTTTGTTGCACCATCTTGATTCTGATACAGACAGGCTTGGTTATCTGGTTTCCCAGCCATCTCAAATTAGAAATCTATCTTCTCTTATCCTGGAACCTCTTCTCTTTTCCCTCTATATTATTTCACTTGATGATCTCATCAGTTCCCATAGACTCAACTATCATTTCTATGTTAATTATATTCAGGGCAATTTATCCAAACCTAACCTCCCTCCTGACTTCCTATCTTGCATCTTCAGTTGTCTATTTAAACTAGGTGGTGCAGTGGATAGAGCACCAGTGCAGGAGTCAGGGGGATCTGAGTTCAAACCTCACCTCAGACACTTGACACTCACTAGCTGTGTGACCTTGGGCAAGTCACTTAACCCCAACTGCCTCATCCTGGCTCATCTCTAGTCATCCTGATGAATATCTGGTCACTGGATTCAGATGACTCTAAAGGAGAAGTGAGGCTGGTGACCTGCACAGCCCTCTCTCACTCAAAACAAAGTCAAGTGCAAGTCATGTCATAATTTCTCTGATGGCATGGTCTTCTTCAGCAATGAAGGATGAACACACACACCTAGCCTTAATCATTGAATGGGTGTTGCCTCAGTCAAACTGAGATCTGTTTAAGACCTTAGCTCAAAAAAGACAAATTCCCCCCTTGCATCCATCTCCAGTTATACTGAGCTGCATCTTGCCACTGGACCCAGATGGTTCCAGAGGAGAAAGTGAGGCTGGTATCTTTGCACTCACTTAAATATAATTCACTTGAATGTCATGGCATCAACTCCCTGATGTCATGGTCCTCTTTGAGAGCAAACAACAGCAACCATCTCAAACTGGACATCCTGTAGATACCTAAACTCAATTTGTCCAAAACTGAACTTGTGTTTCCTCCCCAAAAGCTCCCTACTTCTAAACTTCCCTATTGCTATCCAGCACACCACTGTCTTCAAAGTCCCTTGTCTGAGAAACATAGGAGTCATCCTTGACACCTCACTCTCTCTCCCACCCCCAACCCCATATCCAAGCTGTTGCCAAAGCTGGTCCATTTTGCTTTTGCAGCATCTCTTTGTATGCCCCCTTCTCTCTTCTGATAGTGCCACCATCTTAGTGCAAGCCTTCATCATCACATTCCTGGACTATGACAATAGCCAACTGATTGGTTTTCCAGACATAAGTCTCTCTCTACTCTGATCTATCCTCCACTTGGCTATCAAAATGATCTTGACTGTCACTGGCCCACCTTCAACCAACAAAGACTGGTGGCTCCCTATCACCTCCAGGATCAAATTCAAATCCTTTATTTGTCTTTAGAAGCCCTATATGACCCACACGCCTTGTCCTGTCTTCTTAAACTTTACACCCTACCACATGCTCTTTGATCCAGTCATTCTGCCCTACTGGAAGTTCTTCAAACAAGACACTCCATCTCCAGACTCCAGACATTTTTACTATCTGTCCTCAGGCCTGGAATATTATCTTTCCTCATTTCTGCCTCCCAACTTCCCTGGTTTCCTTCAGGTCCCAGTTAAAACCCCACCTTCTAAAGGAATCCTTTTTCAACCTCTCTCAACTTATTATTTCTAATTTTATCCTGTACATAGCTTTGTGGTACATAGCTGTCTGCATGTTATCTCCCCACTAGAGTGTGAGTTCATTGGCGGGGGGCTGGACAGAACAGGACTGATCTTTTACCTTTCTTTGTAACCTCAGCACTTAGCACAGTGCCTGGCAAATAGTGATAGTAGGCATGTAATAAATGCTTATTGACTGCCCTAAAACTGGGTCTCCCTATCTTCCCAAGACTGTAAGTAAAGCAGTCATTCGAAGCTGATCAGCATGAGAGCCTTGATCTGCTTTTGTGTTTCCAATCTAAACTGGTTTGCTCCTCTGCAGATAATCCAGAGCTCACTTACCTCCCTGGGGGTCACTATATTGCTTCAGGATGTCATGTAGACTCCCAAGATTAGCTTTGCCCACTGTATCTCAGAACTCCTGAATTCAAGTGATCCACTGGCTTCAGCCTCCCCCAAAGAAGCAGGGATTACAGGCTATAACTCACAAATCTCTAGTGCTTTTCCTTTTGGCTGCTCCTGCGAATGCAAGTTTGAGAGTTGGCAGCAACCTCAGAGGACCATCTCCTTCTACAGAGAGGTGAAGTCATCCACCCAGGGTGGCACAGAATTTGAACCCGTGTTGACTCCAAATACAATACTCTTTCGACTTGTCTTTATAGTGGCACTCTCAGGTTTCCCTTCGTACCTAGGGGAGTGAGTCACCAGAGAGGGGAAGGCTGTGGGGACTGGTAACACCCATAGGACCCAGGCACCCTGCTATAAGACCAATAGACTATAAAACTATAGATTATAAGACCTATAGCTTCAGAAGGATTGCAGGTAGGTCATAACCTGCCACCTAAACTCCCTCTCCTCCACCCCCTTCCCTTAGACCATGAACCAGTGCACAGGGGGTCTCAGGAACTGCTGAAAAATCCAGGTGTGGAGTACTTCAAAGAGGATGGAATATGGGAAAAGATTCAAGTGAAAAGTGCAAAAGACCGGGAATTGTAAATGTAAAGACCCATATCTTACCCCTCCCCCCACCCCCTCACCTGATCATGAATGGAAGACCTTGCCCTCCTCCCATTTGAACAGGAGGGTAAAGGGGGTAGGGTTGTTTTAAATAGGCTTCTTGTTCCTATAGGTACTCTCTCCATCCATCCATCTATCCACCCCTCCCCTCCTCCCCAAAATCTCCTATATCAGCAGCCCCAATATCAAATCCCTATGTATTATCATCTATCTGAAGCATCTTTAAAATCAGGGCAACTGGTATGATTTGTACCCTCACCTTTTACCCCCATCCTTTTAAATGGAGGGGGGGATATAGAAACTAGGTAAAGCAGCCAGGTTTCTGGGGGCCTTGGCAGCTCTGTTACTAAGGCAACCAGACTTGCTAACCTGTAATTGGCGTAGGAAGCCAACCCAGGGCCTACAGCTGGAGAAGGCAGGGAGGGTGATGGAGGGATGGATGGCAGCCGGATCAGCTTCCTCTCCTTCATCTTGAATCCATCCAGGCCTCCCAGTGAGAACTTCGGTCCTCTCATCCTTCTTTCAAAAGTTTCCCAGCATCAGCTTAAAGAGAAGCCTAGCCCTTATCCTTCTACTGGTCATGGAGTAAGGGAGGGGTAAGCAGAGGGCTCTGGCTCAGAGCCCCCTTGTGTATTTTCTCCTGCCTTTCTCTGTGACTAAAGCATTCCTTCCCATTCTGAGGAGCATCTGTTTACAGACTACTCTTTGGCCAGCCAGAGGGGTAGAGGTCACAGCAAATAGGACCAGCAAGGTCATGGGAGAGTACATTCAGAGCTAGACAGAACTAAATGTTCATCCAATCCACCCCCCTCATTTTATAGACAAGGAAACAGTTACAAAGAGGTTAAACAACTTGCTACATGTCACACAGGCAGTAAATTGCAGGGGCTGGGGCAGTGGCCTCCATGGCGGCGGGGGAGGGGTTGGTGGTATTGAACATAGGTTCTCTGACTTCAGATTCAGCCTCCTTTCCCTCCTGTAGCATTCTGCCTAGGGAGAGGAGAGGGTAGTTCTTCTTTAAGGAAATTTATACATGAAGCCATGCCAACCACTCTGCACCTTTAGCCTACCTGATATTTCCAAAAATTCACAACCTAGCATTTCCAGAAAGTCAGATTATCTGTCTTTGAGTCTAGGTCCTTAAGAGAGAGAAAACAAGAGAGAGAGAGAGACAGAGACAGACAGAGAAAGACAGACAGAGAAAGAGAAACAGAGAGGGGAGGTGGAGACTGAGAGAGGGAGACAGAGACAGATAGAGACAAAGATCTCTCAAGGTCGAAACAACAGGCTTTGTGGGGAGGGAGGGTGAGCGAGTTTGGCTTTTGGGAAATGTGATAATGCAAGAGCCAGGGATTTGGATTCAAGCCCTGGCTGTGACCTCCTTACTAGCTGTAGTATCTTGGCCAAGTCACTAATTTTCCTTCTCTGCTAAACAAGGGCCTAGATAACCTCCAAGGGCTCTTCCCTCCATCACAGTCTGAGTAAACAGCAGAACCCAGATTGAAGGAGGAGCAGCAGAATTTGGATTTAGAGGATCTGGGTTCAGATCCTGATTCTAGTAACTGACTTGCTATGGGATGGCGGGTAAGTCACATTTCTGTTTCCTAATCTATAAAACAAAAGGGTTGAATAAAATGATCTCTAAAGCCCCTTTCTAACATTAAATTAGATGTTCCAACAATCTCCATTCAGCAAGGAAGACAGACTACTTACTTACTGGCCGGTCAATGCCTTGGACCCTCTGACAAGTTCCCCCATTTGACAGATACCCTACAGCCAGGGCTGCCTTCAAGGACTTGGTGCAAATTGGCCCCCTGGGAGGGTGAACACCAATCTACAGCTGCCACCCCAGTGGGAGATATGCCAGACACTGCCCCCTACCAGTCTGGGCTATGTATGGGCAGCAGGGAGGCTGATCACATTCAGTCAGGGAGCAGACCTAGGGTTCTCCCTGCTACCTGTAGAAACCCTTTGAGGCACCCTCAAAAGGAAAAATAAAAGGCCTCTTGACCTCTCCCTGCCCAAGCCAGGCAGCTGGGCTTCCAGTCTCCCCACCTAGCAAGCCCCCTAGTCTAGGAGAACTCGGAGGCAGGGAGAAGCCAGGCCTCCAAAGTCTTTTCTCTGAACAGTCAGGCTGCCGCTACTCTCTGAGAGCAACATTGCCTGCCACCATTGCCAAAATTATCCTAGATTTATTGTGTATATAATTTTTCTCCCCCCTCCTCCTTCACCCTCCAAATCGCTAGTGCGTTTTCACTTGCTGTAAACCCGCCTGCCCCTGGAAAACATCGGCAGAGCTGGCTGAGGCTGCTACCCAAGCATTAGCAAGCCAGGAAGGAAGGAGGAGCTGGAGGGAGCTGGAAACAGAGATGGAAAAAGGAAAATGGAGAAAGGCATAGAGACTGAGGCACCCTGAGGAAGGATAGCCCAAAGACAAACTTGGCGGGAAGGGAGGAGGAGAGCAATAGAACCCTAAGTATCTTGGAAGAGCCCTTGACAGATTACTTAATCCAATCCCTTTATTTTACATTTTTCATGTTACTTTAATAATAGTAACAATAGCTTTTTATAGCACTTTTGGATTTGCAGATGTCTTTGCATGTCATCTCATAATAACTCTTCAAAGTTGGTGCTATTATTCCCATTTTATAGATCAAGAGACTAAGATTGAGAAAGTTTAGTGACTTGTTCATGGTTACATAGCTGAGTAAAGCTAGGACTCCAGTCTAGGGCCTTTTCTATTTCACCACATTCCAAAAAGGGATGGAGGGCAACAACCCTTTGAGGAAGACAAAGTCTCTCCCTTCTGCTCCCCCAGCAGTTGCTGTGAGAAGACACCCCATCCAGCCGAGCCACTGCATCTCATTGCCATCACAAGCCAGGGCTGGGGATGGATGGGAGGTATCAAAAGCAAGCTGGCCTAGACCTGGAAGCCTTGGCTCTTGCTCTCCTCTCCAGCCCCAAATATGGGTAGAACCACACGGTTCCGTTTTAGAGTCGGTCTCAAGTGAAATGAGTTTTGTCTGGTCTCAGTCCAGCAATTTCTAGACAGCAGCATTCCCAGCCCTCTGATGGCGCTCCCCCTGGCTGGCAACTCAACTCAGAGCAGGAGGAAGCCCTTCTTTTATTAATAACTGAGAGGCCGTCGTCAGCTCCGGCAGCCTTGCTCCACATCCCTCCGCCTATCTGAGGAGCTCAAAGCACATTGCGGACATATTAACTCTTTCAGCCCCTTGACTGGGCTTTCTCACTAGCTATCTCAAACAGCCTGAAAGGTGTCTATCAGTTCAGAAAAACAGACCCCCTAGGTCTTTCCTTCCCCACTGCATTTAGGAGGGTCTGAGTGTAGAGGGAAAGCAGATGGCAACTGGGCTAACTTTCAATTCCTTGAGAAAGCATTCTTGGACTCCCACCAATGTCCCCCTTGAGATATAAATCCAAATCCTGAGTTACAGTCTGAACCCTCATGGAATATCAGAAATAGAAGGAAGCTAGGGAGCTAGGCCAAAGAGGAACAGATTCAACCCCCTTACCCTTGTTGTACAGACCAGTAAACTGAGGCTCAGGAAGGGAAAGGGATTATGTTAATGATTATTCCTAATAATCAGAAGAGCCAGCATTTATGCATCAAGTAATCATTCTGTCTAACATAATTCAGGATGTATACATACACTTACGTTGAATGCATTATATACAAATAAAATATGTATGTATGCATATGTGTAAATCTTGTGTGTGTGTGTGTGTGTGTGTGTGTGTGTGTGTGTGTGTGTGTGTGTGACAGCTAGGTGGCACAGGGGATCGATCAACAGGCTTGGTGTCAGAAAGACCTAAGTTTGAAAATAGCTTCAGATACTTGCTACCTGTGTGAACCTGGGCAAGTCACTTACCCCTGTTTGCCTCACTTTCCTCATCTGTAAAAGGAGAAGGAGAAGGAAATGGCAAAACACTCCAGTATCTGCCAAGAAGTCTCCAAATAGGACCAGGAAGAGTCAGAAACAACTGAACAATGATAATTATATATGAATATATATATATGTATGTGTGTATATATATTATATACACATACACATCTCTCTGATATTTGCAAAGTACTTTATAAATATCATCTTAATTGATCCTCACAATGACCCTGTGAGTTAGGTGTTTTTATTCTACACATTTTATGGACTTATGGAGTATAAAGAATGCTACATGAAAATCAATATACACTAGTACCTAGCAAAAATCCTTGAAATAGCAGACACTTTATTCATGTTTGTTGGCTGTTGCATTCCAAATCAGAAGAACTGAGTTGTTATCTATGTGACCTTGAGCAAGTCACTTAGCCACAAATTCTCCAGGCCCTAGTTCCTTCATCTGTAAAATAAAGTAGCTCCATCCAACTAGGCAAGCATTTTTTAAATAAATAAAAGTGTATTGCCATATTTTGTCTTTACATTACCTAAATTTCCTACTATATCTTTCCCCACTCTAACTCCCAGAAAGCTTTCCCTTATAATGGAGTTCTTAACCTGAGGGATGGGGGACTATGAATTTTTTAAAAATATACCTTGATAACTGCATTATTTCAACATAATTGATTTCCTTTGCAATTCTATATATTTTATTTTATGCATTTAAAAACATCACTCCCAAAAGAGGTCTGTAGAATTCACCAGACAGCCCATAGGGTCCATTAAAAAAAAAAAAAGTAAGGCACCCCTGCTTTAATAACAAAGCTTTTTTTTTAATTTAAAAAATAAGGAAGAAAAATAGTAGTAGAAAAGAACAGCAAAACCAACTGATATATAGAAAAAGTCTGACAATATATGCAATCAACACCTGTAGGTCACTCCCCACGTGTCCTCTTTCCCCTCTCTGCAGAAGGTAGGGGAGATGTCCCATATTTTTCCCTTGGAGCTGAGCTTTTGACAAGTGTTTATTAAGCACCTTCAAATTGAGACAGCCCCAGTGTGGTGAATAGAGAGCTAGTCAGGGAGTCACAAGGACCTAGGTTCAAGTCCCAACTTTGGGACCTTTGGTAAGTCACTTAAACTCCCCATGTCCTGCCAATTACTCTCTAAGACCCTAAATTACAAATTAGGATCTGATCTGCATTGAAAAAGGGAATTCACTCACCAGGAGTTCCTTACATCAGTGAAAGCACAGGTCCCATCCAAAAAATAAAATGTCCTAGGCACTAGGAATATGAGCAAAAATTAAAATTAAACAGTCCTCCCTCAAGGAGCTCAAGTTCTACTGGAGAGATATAGTGTAGACAACTACAGGGCTCGGTGGATAGAGCACTGGGTCTGGGATTAGGAAGACCTGAGTTCAAATTTGACCTCAGACACTTACAAACTGTGTGACCTTGGCCAAGTCACCTCAGTTTCCTCATCTGTAAAATGGAGGTAACAATAAAGTACCTACCCCCAAGGTTGTTGTGAAGATGTTAATTGTTCCACTGTTACACAGATGGGTATCATAGGAGGTAAGTGAGGAAGATGAAGGCACCATGTGGCAGTGGCAGTTTTTGACAGTTTGGGGATGGGAGAAGGGTCAGGTAGTGCTCCCAGCCCGAAGCAATCCTGGGGGAGAAAGAGAAGGAAACTGACAGACAGAGATGAGGGTTCCTTTCCTACCTTTGAGCTGCTGACCCATGATTGACTTAGTAACTAGTAAGGGACAGGGAAGAGTTTTGGAACTAAGCCTCCTGATTCCAAGTGCCCAGCCCTTTCTAATTGTCTCCTTCCTCATTGGGCTTTGATTATCTCCCCCTCCTTTACTCAGCCTTTGTCACTACCCTCAGAGTGGGGTTCAAGCCCTCTAGGTTGAAGTGGTGAGGGTTGGCTACAGGAAATTGGCCTTGCTCTGTGGGGGAGACTTGAGGGCTGGGGGAGGGGGTCTCAGGTGGGTGGCTACTGAGGTTTTCTTTGCCAGGCCTTGAATCACCTACACACAGTCCCACACCCCAGCGCACAGTCATTGACTGAACGAATAAATATTCAGCGTGGAGATAGAGCCGAGCAGGCTGAGTCACTGCAGCAGAAACAGACGGGAGGGAGCAGTGAGCCATCAGCACCCTCTGCTCCAGAGTTAGGGTTCACCATCAATACCAAACAGCATCACCCATCCCCAAGAGGTGACAGATTCTGTATTTAAGGTGGGGAGGAGGGGGAGGGAGGAAGAAAATCTATCACCAGAAACTATGGTGACGCCTTTGTATTCCCCTCCCCTTCTTCAGGGAGCAAGAGAGGCAAATCAATGCCATGTTAATGTAAGATTTCCAGCATCTCCGGGGGGAGCACTTCATAAAAGATGTATTGTTTCCATTGGCATTCATGCAGCTTCCCATCATTAGGCAAAATGGCGACAGCCCCAGAGGAGAGAAAAGATCCAGTGCCTGGGCCAGAAGGAAAGCAGTTCCTCCCCCTCTCCCCCTCCCCCCCGCCCCACTCCTGCTGGGGAAGGTGGGAAGAGAGGCAAGGATGAAGGAAAGAGGCAGAGAAACAGGAGAGAGAGGGGCGGTGAGGGAGAGAGAGGAAGAAAATCAGGGAAGAGGAAAAAGGGAGGGAGGAAAGGAGGGAGAGAGGGAGGGAGAAAGAGAGGAGGAAGAGAGAGGAGGAAGTGAGGAGGGGGAGGGAGAAGGGAAGAAAGAAAAAAGAGTTTATGTATATATATATATATATATGTATATATAGGAAAGGGGGAGAGGCAGGCAAAGAGAAATGGGAGCTGGGAAGCAATGTAGGAAGACAGAAGACTAGCAGAGAGACAAGATAAAATTAGAAATGAGCAAGAGACAAGTAAGAGACGGGGGATGATGGAGATGAGGGGGGAAAGGGGGAGTTCCCTTGACCTATGTCCATGTCCCTTATGCCTTTCCCTCCTCAATGCTTCTTTAGCATTTTCCCTGCTTCTCTTTATCCCTCCCTTTTGCTCTGTTTGCCCCCAGGCTTGCTCCTTCCCCTCCTCTTCCCTTCCTCATGGAAATGGGCAGACAAGGCCCCCTCCTGTCTGCCTGAGGATGGAGCCTGGTTTCACCCCATTACTCTGCTTCCCACGCATGAGGGGTGCCAGGCTGGGAGGGAACAGAGCTTGGCTGGGTTCTGCCTTCCACTGCATGCCATCCATCTTCTTCCTGGCATGGCAGGGGCAGTATGCTGTAATTACTGCCTGGCTACCCCCAGTCTGAAGGGGACCCCCAGGGGCTGTACCAGTAACCACCACCTGTGGCTGCAAAAGGATGGGCTGGGCTATGTAACCTTCTCCCTAAATCCTTCTTTGGCCTGGGAAAGTCAGTTCCATGGCCTCCAAAAAGGCTTCCTTAATGATGGGTCATCCCTAGATAAAAGTGTCTTCCCCTCCTCCAATGTCTCCCATCACTTAGCTGGGACTTTGTTCTCTCATTAACTAGATGCCACAGTTATTTGTGTACATAATGGGATTTCAGAGGTAGAGGGGATGTTAGAGGCAATCTAGAGTCCAACCCCTTCATTTTGCAGAAGAGGAACCCAAACTCAAACAGATTAAATTACTTGTCCTAGGACACACAGGTAGCTTAGAGAAGGGATTTTGTGAGTCTAAACTCAGTACTCTTTCCTACTATGCAACACTGCTCCTTAGATGTCTTTTCCCCTAATAAATCATAAGGTCCTTAGAAGCAGGGCCAGTTGTCATCTCTATCTTTGTATCCCTGTGCCTAGGACAGTGTTTTGTGCATAACATCTGAAGAAATTCACTGGAGAAATTCCTCCTGCTGGGGAAAGTAGGAAGAGAGATAGGAATGAAGAAGAAAAAGCCAAGGAGAAAAAAGAAGAAAATAGGGATGGAGGGGGAGAAATGAGGCTAAGAAAGAGTCAAATAAGAGAGGGACTTAATGCTTTTGAAGGAACAAATGAGTTATCTCCCTATTTCTAATGTGAGAGTATTTAAGAATGAAATACTTCCTCCCCACCCCCCCTGCCACCCCCTTATTGAATGACTTGGGTATCTTCCCCTTTCTGTAATTTCATTTTCCCTGGATTTAGGGGATTGGGAGGGAAAACTTGAAGGTTTAAATTATAAAATCATCAGTCTAAAGCTTGAGAGACCCTTAGCAGCTATTTTACAGATCAGGAAATGAAGGTCTAGAGGGGTTATGACTTGCCCAAGGCTACACAAATAACGACTGAGACTGGATTTGAATTCAAGTCTTCCGACTCCAAGGTGTATGTTGTTACCTCTTCAGGTGAACCCATGCAGCCTCCCTCTCCTAGAAGCCTTGCCCTGAAAGGCCCTCCCTTCTTAGGAAGGAAAGAGTGATTTAATTTGATCTTTCTAGACAGCCCACTCCCAGAGTAAGTGGGCACCCTTGAATCCATGAAAAGGAAGCAAAGGAAAGTGGAAGACTAAAGGAGGCACTCAGCCTTATATTGTAACAAAGAGCCCTGGACTTGAAAGTCCTGACTGATATTTATTAGCTATATGACCTTGGGCAAGTCTATGTGGCCTTTCCGGGCTGCATTTCTTGACATGTAAAATGAGAGAGCTGAGCTAAATGATGTCTGAGGGTCCTTTCCAGGTCTAAATCCCGTGTTCCTTGCCATGTTGGAGCCTTGACCCAGGGACCTGAGCCCCAGTAACACTGATTCTCTTCCCAAACTCAGAGACTCCCACTCTGTTCTTTTTCCTTTCAGCCCATCCCTGGACAACACTGTGACAAGCCTCCTGTGGAAAAAGAGAAGGGGAGATCCAGAAGAGAGTTTCAAGTCCCCCATCTCTCAACCCCCCTCTTCTGGCCTTCTTGCTCCACCGCAGGGGAGTTTCCAAACGACTGGAAATAGCTTTAAATTAGGAAAAAGAGCTAAACTGCCAGGGTCCTTTGGTCTATTAAAAGCTGAGCAGAGGCCACTCAGCTCCCCTGGCTCCCCCTGGCTCCTGTCCGGCAGGGAGCGGTTTTGCATTTGAAGCCCTGAATGGCAGCTCCGCTAATTTTGAACAATAGTGCTGAGGATGAAAGGCGTTCGGCTGCCATCAGGGGCTGGGCCGTGTGCCGCAGGAGCCAGGGCTGGCTAGCCAACCCCAGCTGTTTTCCTTTCAGCCACAGTCGGTGGGGAGAAGCATAGCTTTCCCCCCCTGCCCGCTGGGTTTGCCAAAATTAGGAAGGATCTACTTGCCTGGGGACCTTTCATCCCCCCAGGTGGGAGAGTTGGGGGTGGGGTGGAAGGAGGGAGCTGAGTACACCTGTAAAGAATCTCCACTGCCCTCCTCTCTGGTGACATGAGTACTGCCCACCTCGGACTGGGCAGGGGGGAACCAAGGCACAGGCTGGAGTCAGGGGTCAGGGGGTAAGGCGTTTCTAATGACTGGACAAAATGTGAATGTTGCCTTCATTCATTCAGTCATTCATGGAGGAAATATAGAAACATCACACGGGTCCTGCAGTCAGACACCCAGGTTAGTACAAGTCACCAGTTTCATGGTCCCAGCCCTGTTACTCCGCTAGAGTCACATCATCTAACTGAAATGAGTACCTCCTCTTCTTCAACTTAAATATGGGACCCATAATACTTTCACTGTCCTTCCTCCAAAGGTAAACCTTAACCAGCTATTATATTATGTGGGAGTATTTATTCACCTCCAATAACATACTTCTCTCCCATGGAGTGAAGGTGATGCCTCATCCTTGTGGGCCTTGCTATCAGCTAGTGACCACTGCAAGGGAAAGGCTTTGAGCAGTCTCTAGTGATGGACTCCCTATCTGTTGCCTAGTTTTATTCAATCATTTTGTAATCACTTACTGTATTTCAGGATCTTTGCTAGGTGCTGAGTATACAAAAGCAAAAATGAAAAATCCCAATTTCTGGTTGGAGAAAATAACATATATGCAGATAAAAAAATACACCAAGTGAACACCAAGTAATTTTGGGGGATGGGTTATAAGTGAGGAGTCAGGAAAGTCTGTGTATAGCAAGAAGCTTGTACTTGAAGGGAGTGAGGGATCTCGAGAGGTGGAGGTAAGGAGGGAGAACATTCCAGGCATGGGGAGGGTGGGGGTGAAAAGATGTGGAGGCAGGAGATTAAACATCATGTATATGTATAACCAAGTAGGATAGTTTGGAGGGTGCTGGTGAAAGAAAGAAATATAAAACACGTCTGGGGAAAGTAGACTGGTGCCAGATTAGGGAGAGTTTTGAATGTTTAATAGAAGAACCCAAGCTTAGCTCATTTCAGCAAGACTATACCTGGCCATAGAGCGATGCATTTTTACATAGCATATACACAGCACACATGCATAACAATATGTATGTTCCTGAAAACCATGGACTGATGCTATCAATCAACCAATACATCAATAAACATTTATTAAGCACCTACTATATGCCAGGCACTGTGTTAAAATCTAGGAATGCAAAAAGGGACAAAAGGCAGTCCTTATCTACAAGGAGCGTACAATCTAATGGGGAGACAATGTACTTATAGTATTACTAGATAATAATTAACAGAGGGAAGGAATTAGAAGTAAGATGGGTTGGGAAAGACTTTGGAAAAAAGATGGATTTTAGTTGGGACATAAAGGAAGCCAGGGGTGTCAGTAGGCAGAGTGGAGAAGGGAAAGTGTTCCAAGCACAGAGGACAGCTGGAGAAAATGCCCAGAGCTGAGAGATGGAATATCTTGTTCATGGAACAGTCAGGAAGCCAATGTCACTAGGTCAAAGACTAAGATGTAAGAAAATTGGAAAAATAGGAGGGGGGAGGTTTTGAAGGGTTTTGAATTCCAAACAAAGCATTTTATATTTGATTCTGGAGACAAAAGGGAGACCCTAGAGTTTAGGGGTGGGGCGATGATCACAGAGGAGTCTGAGTTTTGGAATACAACAGATATAATGAAACTCCTGACCTCAAACAGTTTATAATCTTTGCGGGGGTGGTGGGGAGTAACACAAATGCAAGTAACTATTCTGCAAAGGGTAGGGAAATTAGGGGAAAAGTGGGACTCATGCAAAGTAACACTTGACATCTCAGGAGGAAAGGAATCATTTTCACTGGGAGGGGTTCTGGGAATGGGAGGTGAAGGGAGGTTTTCTGGAGGATATGATCTTGGAGGAAATAAGGGTGAGTGTGAGAAGGAAGAGAGTTCATTCCAGGCATAAGGAACAGCATGAGCGAAGGTACTAAGGTGGGAGAGGGAAAGATAAGTTTGGGGAGAGAGTATCATCCAGTCTGACTGGCACACCAGAGGAAAGTAGTACGAGAAACAATGGCCACTTCACCCATGCAAGTTGGGGGAGGGAGAGTGCTGCATGCTGCATACAAAGTGCTTCTTCGACTTCTGATTGTCTGGGAGAATGTTGTAAGAGACTTACATGGTGTCAGGTACTTACTTGGGGGAGAGAGAGAGACAGAGACAAAGAGAGAAAAAAGGAAAGGAAGGAAGGAAGGAAGGAAGGAAGGAAGGAAGGAAGGAAGGAAGGAAGGAAGGAAGGAAGGAAGGAAGGAAGGAAGGAAGGAAGGAAGGAAGGAAGGAAGGAAGGAAGGAAGGAAGGAAGGAAGGAAGGAAGAAAAGAGAGAGAAAGAAAAGAGAGAGAAAGAAAGAAAGGGAAAAAGAAACAAAGAAATATTCAAAGAAAGAAACAAAGAGCAAGTTTGAATAGGACTGGAGCCTTCTGAGCCAAAGACACTGGTCCTATAACACTTTTGGCTGGTCCTATAATAGTTCTGATCTCCAGGGCTTGTGATTCTACAGAACGTTGGGAGAAGACCTCCCTTGTGTGATCATTTCACTTCTAGTTTGAGCTGAGATCTTATATTCCTCCCAAATGAAGATCTCATTTATTCTTGTGAATTCTGATACATTCTAGTCTATCGAACTTTTCCGTTTTCTGTTTATTATTTTGCTTAGATAATGGGTTTACTCACTAGACTCTACGTATAACGATCTTTTGTCTAACTGGCTGGCCCACTTACAGTTTCTCTCCTGACTGCCTACAATATTCCATCTCCCATCTTTATGCCTTGGCATTAGCTATCCCTTATATCTGGAATATTGTAACCCCTCACCTCAGCCTCTTAGCCTCCCTGGCTTGCTTTAAGACCAAGCTCAAATATGATCTTCAGCAGACTTTTCTGGTCTCCTCTGCTTCTAATGCCTACCACTCTCAGGATACTACTCTATATATCTTGGATATACCTGGCTATTTATTGTCTAACATTACAGTGTTTGCTATTTGGGAGCAAGGACCGTATTTTGCCTTTCTTCATATTCTTAGTGCTTGGCACAATACCTGGCACATAGTAGGTGCTTAATAAATGCTTGGTGATGAACTGAATGATAGACAAAGCTAAGGAAAGGCTAACCTATCCCACAAGAGTGATAAGAGAACTGACTTTTGTTATAAACCTATCATACATCTAGAGTTATTTAAGGCAGAATAGATTTAATTCTAGCCTGGTAGCCCTCTTCGAGACTGGAGGAAAGATAGTCATGCCTAAGGGGTCCAGGACATTTCCTACCTTTCCACCCTCTCCTCTTTCTGCCCCCAAACTATTGTACTGGGCATGCAAGCATTGCACTTTTCTTTTCTCTTCTTGTTTTAATAATATTTTATTTTCCCCAATTACACATTAAAACCATTTTAAACATGTTTTTTTTGTTTTGAGTTCCAAATTCCATCCCTCTTTCCTTTCCCTTCCCTCCTCCCTCCCTCAGAAGATATGGTCTTATACATGGACCCTTTTCCTACTCTCTGGAAAGGTGGACCATATCTCATATCATATCCTTTCCTGCCACCTTCAAACCATATCTACCTATTTAAATAATCCACACACAGATGTATCTAACAGAGATAAGGCAGTAAAGGAAAGCTGGACTGTGGTGGAGCTACAATATTTGTACATAGAACTTCTATGCATTAAAGCAATGGGAAGCCACTGAAGATCTTTGAGTTGAAAAGTAACATGATCACATCAGCACCTTAGGAAGATTACTCAAGCAGTGGGTACTCAGGCACCCAGAAGGCAACAGAGAAGTGTATGATACATAAGCTTATGTACAAGAAGTGATATCAGGTAGACGTGTCAAACTCTATGCCCTCTAGGGGAGGACAGCCCAAATCAGATTAAAATGTAATTGGGAATTTTTTAATAAAATACTACATAGGAAATAAAATTTGTGGTTTTCTAAGTCAATATGCAGGAGGAGGGATCTGTTTCTGTTTGATCCCACTGACATAAAGGACAGATCACTGAAGAAATAAAAGTGTGGGAATGGCGGTAAACCAATCACGTGCAAGAAAACAGATGAACAGCTTCAGTTTTACTCTTGTATCTTCAAAATGTTAAAAGGTCCAGAGGAAGACTTCTATTACAGTGGGTCAATCCTCAGTAACACGAGGACCCATGAGAGGACATAAGCAGGAATCCAACAGAATGAGAAGGGGTCAGTGGGCTGCCGTCCTGATCACTGGTGGAAACACTGAGATTACAGATACTGTGATGTATCAAAATATCCTGCATTCTAAATCCTCAGCTCCAGTTGGTCTGATCCTCTCTCTGTCCCCTGAATGTTCCTTCCCATGTCTATCTCTTTCCCCATTTACAGCTAATCAAATATCCATTTTTTTTTTTTACGACCCAGACCAAATTCCATCTCCTCCAGGAAGTCTTGCCTGACCACATCGGTCCCCAGTAACTCTCCCTCTTCTGATCTGATCTAATAGTATTTGCTGTCTATACCACTAATTGGCTATCGAACTAATTATATTTATTTACTAACTATATCACTAATTGGGCATTGAACTAATGATTTTTAATTTATTGTCTATGTCACTAATTAGGCATTGAACTAATTATTTTTATTTATTGTCTATGCCACTAATTAGGTATTGAACTAATTATTTTAAAATTTCATTCTCTAAGCAGGAAATTTAATTTTTTTTTTTTGTCATTGGAGGGTCTTGTCTCTCCAACTAGATATGAGCTCCTTGCGGGTAGGATCATCTTCTACTTTGATGGATCCCCCACAGCACCCAGCACAAAACTGTCACAGAATACAAATCCACTGAATATTTGGCATATGATTTTATGAAACAGAATTAATGTGCCCTGGATCTCAAATTAGAGCTCAAACCTCTAATATCAACAATGGGAGATCTCGTGGCAAGGTGGGGGAGGGGGAGACCACCATCTGTATCAATTCTACTTCTACCTCCTCCTGTTCCTTCTGTGCCCACCCTATCTCCAGCCTCAGGTGAGAAGAGAAGCTACCTTCTTTTGACCACATGTCTTCCATCTCCTGATTCATGTGTTCCCTGAGGGAAAGCAGCAAAGAGTGACTTCCATCTGCACCTCTTGCTTCAATTAGCTGATCTCCACCTCCAGACCATCTTCTGATGTGCCTATATCCCGAGGGAAGAGGAAGCAGAAAGTTAGAGGGAGGTCCATCTTCTACTGAGGCTGGTTCAACTGCCATCTCCTGCTGCACCATCTCTTGTCTAATTCTCAGACTTCAGAGACAAAAGAAGTGAAATGAGGACTTCCATCTGACTCAGTACCTTATGTCTTGACCTTGAATTTCTCCTTGCTTGAGCTCCAGGCACCTCTGGGAAGAGTAGCACCTTCCACTCAATGATTAAAATATTCATCCTACACATCCCTGATTCTGATCCTAAACCCCTGTAGATCATCAAGATCATCATCCATACACTATTCCCTATCCCCTACCACCTGATTACTTATTTCCATCCCCTTCAACCATCTTACCCCAAAGTCCCAACCAAATGCTACCCGCCTCTTCCACTGTGCTCTCTGGAATGTCTGATCCATAGGCAACAAATTTTCCTTTGTCTTAAATCTTTTCCTCTCCTATTCTCATTTTCTAGCAGCATTGGGGGCTGGCTCCCCACTGATGACAGCCTCCATAGTCACCCTTTCTATTACTGACTGCACTTTCAGTCATTCCCTAGGTTCACTGGTTGAGGTGGGGGGACTTGAAATACTCCTTTATGCCATTGCCACTTCCAGGTTCTTCCCTTCCCTCCATCACTCAGTAACCTCTCCTCTTTTGAGGTTCATAAAATCCTCATATTTCACCCAATCAAAATTCTTTAGTTCTTGTCTACAGATCTCCAGGTCATTCTTCTTTCTCCCTCATCGAGTTTGGTACCTAGTTCATAATTCTTCTCTCCTCCCCAACTCTTGATTCCATGCTCCTGGCCAGACCAGGAGACTCTTATTCTCTCTTAAATACTCTAACTACTCAGTTCCTCAAATTACTCAACTCCCATAAGCTAACCTTCAATCTCACATCAGTTATACACAAGATGGCATGCCCTGGATTTTATCATTACCCACAAATATACCACATCCATATTGGAGAATTCTGAAATTCCATTATCTGCCAATGGCTTTTCATCTTTCCTTCTGTCTTTCCTTACCAAACCCTACTCTTTATCCACACTGTGACTTCCAATGCCAGTATCTAGGTTACCATCCCACTCTCCAGAGTGGTTCTTCCAAACCTTTATATTCTTCCTCAAACCTCCCATGTTCCCCCTCCCCCACCCTCTCAGCTGAGAACCTTGCTTCATATTTTACCAAGAAAGATGAGGACATTCATAACAAGATCCCTCTTTGCCTCTCCTCCTCATCTCATATGACTCACATGCCTTCTGCCATTATCTATTATTTCACCCCTGACTCACATGAAGAGGTGGTCTTACTCCTTATCTTACTCCTACCCCTCTACCTACACAAGCAATCCCATTCCATCCCATCTCCTCCAACAGATTGCCTCCCTCTCAACACCACCCTTCTATCCCTTCCTGCTCCTTCCCTACTGCCTTCAAACATGTCCATCCTCAAAAAGCTCCCTCTTGATCCTTCCCTGATAATTATGATTCCATCTCTTCCACCCTTGGTCCCTAACTCCTAAGAGAAGGTCATCTAAAATACTTCTTAATCCCTTACAATTTGGCTTCTGACTTCATTGTTCCATTAAAACTGTTCTCTGAAATTTGGCAACAATATTCCTTGGTGTTTTTAGTTTGGGGTCCCTTTCGGGAGGTGAACAGTGGATTCTTTTGATGACTATTTTGCCCTCTGGATCTAGAACTTCTGGACAATTTTCCTTGATGATTTCTCGGATGATATTGTCCAGGCTGTTTTTTTCATCATGGCTTTCTGGTGGCCCAATAATCCTTAGCTTTTCTCCCCTGGATCTATTTTCCAGATCAGTTGTTTTTCCAATTAGATATTTTACATTTTCTTCTATCTTTTCATTCTTTAGATTCTGTTTGACTGATTCTTGATGTCTCATAAATTCATTAGCTTCTACTTGCCCGATTCTATTTTTATCAAAATGTTTTCTTCAGTTAACTTTTGCATCTCCTTTTCCATCTGTCCAATTTTCCTTTTTTAAGGAGCTGTTCTCTTCAGTGAATTCTTTTTTCATATTTTTAAAATCATTGGTCAGTTTTTCTTCTATTTCTCTAATTTGGGTTTTAAAATCCTCCCAGAGCTCTTCCAAGAAGGCTCTCTGTGCTTCTGACCAGTTCATATTCCCTTCTGAAGTTTCAGATGAGAGTACAGTCTCAATGCTGACCTCTTTGGTATTTGTGTTTTGGTCTTTGTCCCCATAGAAAGATTCTATGGTCTTTTCTTTTCTGCTTTGCTTTTTACTCAAGATAATAACCCTTATTCTGCTTTTTAATGTAGATCTCTGCATCTGTGGCACAGGGAGCTCTGTCCCACAGTTCTTGTGCCTAAAACTTGAGGCTTTGTGTGTTGTGGCCTCTGGTTCTTTCAGCTAGAAATTAAATGCTTCAGCTTACCTGGTGCTGAGCTGGCTGGTGTTTGAAAGCAGAGGCTGATTAGGTAATTTTGGGTTTCCCTGCAGTTACCCTGGAGGTAGCTCATTAAGTGTAAGGGAGGGGTGGTCTGGACACCAAAGGCTCCTGTGCTGAGCTAGAGCATAGGCAAGCTCAGCTTTCTGTGCTAGTGTCTTTCCAATTCCACTGGGGTACTGAGGCACACCTGTAGTCCTGGTGTTGGCAGTTGCTGGCTTCACCCCCGTAGGGTTCAGGATCTTCACCTGGTTTGTTGAGGTGGGACTGTCTAGGACAGCTCTGATCCTGCACTGGTCATCTTTGGCCACAGAAAGAGGAACCCTCCTTAGTGATCTTTCTAGCCTCCTATGCTGAGAGTCTGTTAACCCCTTCTGCTGCTCCCACTGTTTCAGGGTTTTTTTCCGGGGAAATAATCTCTGGGCTGGTCAAGGTCTACAAGGGGATGGAGATAGCAGTTACTGATCACTATGACATCCTGGCTCCTGGCTAAAACTGTTTTTTCCAAAGTTACCAATGATTTCCGAATTGCCAAATCCAATGGCTTTTTCTCAGTTATCATTCTTCTGGACCTCTCTGTGGCCTTTGACACTGTTGATTATCCTCTTCCCCTTGATACTCTCTTTTCTCTAGGTTTTCAGGACACTTTCTCCTGATTCTCCTCCTGACTGCTCCTTCTCAGTTTCCTTTGCTGGATCTTCATCCAAGGTCACACCCTCTAACTGAAGGTTTTCCACAAGGCTCTGATCTAGGTCCTCTTCTCTTCTCCTTCTGTACTACCTCACTTGTAAGTAAACTCATCAGCTCCCATGGATTTAAATATCATCTTTATGCTAATGATTCTCAAATCTATCTATCCTGCCCTAACCTCTCTGCTGACATCCAGTCTTGCATCTCCAATTGCCTTTCAGACATATCAAACTAGATGTCTAGTGGACATGTTAAATTCAATATGCCCAAAACAAAACTTGTTCTTTTTGTCCTAAACCTCCCTCCCTTCCAAATTTCCCTCTTATTGTGGAGGGTAACACCATCTTTCCAGTCTTCCAGGTTCATGACCTAGGTTCCATCCTCAATTCTTCACTATCTCCTATCCTTCTTGTCTAATTTGTTGCCAAGGTCTGATTTCACCTTCCCAACAGCTCTCAAATACAAGCCCTCTCTTCTCTGATACTGTCATTACCCTGGTGCAAGTCCTCATCACCTCACGATTATATTATTGCAATAGCTTACTGGTGGACCTGCTTACTATAAGTCTCTCCCCACTCCAATATATCTTCCATTTCACTGCCAAAATGATTTTTCTAAAGTACAGGTTTGAGCATGTCAACCCCCTATTTGATAAACTCTACTGGCTCCATATCACCTCCAGGATAAAATATAAAATCCTGTTTCGTATTCAAATCCCTTCATAACCTAGTTCCCTCCCCACACAGCTGTCCAGTCTTCCTATAGTTTACTCCTCACCCCATACTCTTGGATCCATCACTTGGCTCCAGGCATTTTCTCTGGCTCTGCCTCATGCCTAGAATGATCTTCCCCCTCACCTATGACTCCTGGTTTCCCTGTCCTTCTTCAAAGCCCAACTAAAATCCCACATTCTACAGGAAGCTTTTACCAACCCTTCTTAATTAAGGTGTCTTCCCTTTGTTAACTTTTTCTTATTCATCCTATACATCACTTGTCCATATATATTTTGCTTGGATATTGACTGGACTGTCAGCTCCTTGAGAGCAGAGAATGCCTTTTGCATCTTTTTGTATCTTCAATGTTTAGTATAGTGCCTGTCACATAGTAGGCACTTTGGATACAAGCTTACTGACTGACCAACCAACTAACTGATCTAGTGCCCATTTTTGGGTCTAGCACAATGAGATCCATCAAGGAGCCTGGGACAGGAGGAGGAAGCACATACATGACAGAAACAGGATACTGTTGTATAGTAGAGAGGGCAGAAAGCCTCAATTATAGTCCCCCCAATATAATTTCTCTCTCTCTCCCGTTCTGACTCTATATTTGTCTGTCTATCTCTCTGTCATACACACACATATCATATAGAACATAATGTGTACAGCTCTGTGTGACTACCAATTAAATTCAACATCAAGTTATGTGACCTTGGACAAGTAACCTTAACTCTTTGGGTGAGGAACCCAAGAATTTTGAGGGGAAGAATTTTTTCTTTGACAAGAACTGCTGGAAAACCTGGAGAGCAGTGTGACAAAAAAATATTTCAATCATTATCTTATTCCACATACCACAATAAGTTCCAAATTGATACTCAACTTGAATATAAATGGTCATATCATTTTTTAAAATTAGAGGAAATAGATCAGGTATTTTTCATAACTATGGCAAAAAAGATAATTATTTTTAAATATCTCTCATATTATTAATGGGTTTTGTTCTTACATCAAATCATTTCTGAATATAATCCATTCTTACTTCCCTACCCATCAAGTCATTCCTGTAACAAAGACTTAAAAAGAAAGGAAAAAATTAAAGATAACATTGAAGATGTCTAATTGTATATGCAATATCATCCATCTTTAGTCCTACCTCTGCAATAAAGGGAGAGAAAGATATTTTCTTAACTATTTACCAGGGAAAGTTGGTCATTATAATTATGCAATATTCACATTCATATTTTATCCTTTCCATTTTCATTGTTGAAGTAATTATATTTATGGTTTTATAGTTCTTATTTCCCTCTGTATCAGATCATGTAATTCTTCCCATGCTTCTCTGAATTCTTCATATTCATTTCTCATGGCATAATAATATTCCATTAGAGGGGGCAAATCTTTACCTAAACAAAGGATGGAGGAGATCATAAAAGATAAAATAGATAATTCCAATTAGATGAAATTGAAAAGCTTTTATAAAAACAAAAACAACACTGTTGTGATAAATAGGGAAACTGTCAACTGGGAATTAAGTATCTGTGATAAAGGTCTGATATTTAAGATATACGAGGTAATAAGCAAGACCAAGAACCATTCCTCAGTGAAGTGGTCATTGGACACAAGTATGTAGTTCTCAAAGGGAAATTTCCAAAGTATTCAGAATCCCATGAAAGACCTTTCCAAATCACTAATAATAATAGAAATGAAAATCAAAACAATTCTGAAGTTTTACCTCACACTCAGGGAATGGACAGATTTAGAACTAGTCAAAATTGGAAGGGATATAGGAAGACATATATTAATACCCTATTGGTGACACTGTGAATTGGTACAACTGTTCGAAAAAGTAAATTGAAATTATATTTTTAAAAGAGTAAATTAAAATATCAATGCTTTTTAATCCATAGATCTCATTACTATATACACATACGTATACCCACGTGTATTTATGCATGCATATGCGTACACATATACACATATGTGTGTACATATACACACACATATATATGCATATACACACATATACCCCAAGTAGGTCAAAGACAGAAAGAAATGTCCTAAATACACCAAAATATTCACAGCAACACTTTTTGTGATAACAAAGAATTGAAAACAAAGTATATGACCACTGGGGAACAGCTAAACAAATTGTAATACATGAATATAATGGAATATTTTTGTACTATAAAAAATTATGAATATATCAGGTGTGGTAGTGCATGCCTATAATCCCTCCTACCGAAAGAAGGAGAGACTGGTGGGTCGAGTGTGGGAGTTGTGAGCTATTATAGGATTAAAGCTCATCAGGTGTCTGCAGGAGGGGGACAAGCCACCAGCTTTCCTAAGGAGGGGCTAACTGACCCAGTTCAGGAAAACAGAGCATGTCAAAGCTTTTGCGTTGATCAGTATAGGAATGAGGTTCTTCAGTGGCTGCTGAACTTCCAGCCTGGAGGACCCAGTCTACAAAACACTGATGAATATGAAGACCTCAGAGAAATATGAGAACATAGAGGAACTGGTTCAGAGTAAAGTAAACAGAACAGGAAAACAATCTATACATTGATTAGAACTATATAGATAAAAAGAATTAAGAATTGGGAAGGAAAGGGAAAGGGAAGGGGATGTTGTGTAAATACAATGGCTAAGCTCAACCCTGGAAAAGAGATGAGAAAATATACACCCCTTCCTTCATTATAGAGGTGTGGGGCAATGGACATGGAATATTGCATATCTAGTTTCTAGGTTGGTCGTTTTTGCTGTACAGCGTTGTTTCTCTTTCTTTTTTAATCTTTGTCACAAAGATGGCTTAATGGGATGCATTTGGAAACGAAGGTGAAATGTAAACAAATGGCATCAATTTAAAAAGAGAGAGTTAGTGTCTAGGATAATAATAGCCTGTTCTAGTTAGAGTACTGACCAGGTAGGTGTGAAGTGGATAGAATGCTGGGCCTGGAGTCAAGAGGACTCATCTTCCTGACTTCAGATCTGGCTTCAGACACTTACTAGCTATGTGACCCTGGACAAGTCACCTAACCCTTTTTGCCTCAGGAACCTCATCTGTCAAATGAGTCAGAGCCACTCCAGTAGCTCTGCCAAGAAAACTCCAAAGGGGGTCACAAAGATTTGGACACCACTGAAACAAATGAGCAACACCGCCAGTTAGACATCTGATATCTTGTGTTCAGTTCTGGGCATGATGTTATAGAAAAAATAAGCATAAGCTAGAACACGTCCAGAAGGCAGTATCCAGGGTGTGGAAAAGATTGGAGAATATGCCAGACAAGGATAAATTCATGGGATAGCAGATTTAGAGCTAGAGATTTAGATCACAGAGCTGGAAGGGTCCTTAGCAATGATCCAATCCCCTCATTTTCCAGATAAGGAAATTGAGACCCAGAGGGGTTCAGTGACTCAAGGTCATATAGCTAATAAGTATCTGAGGTGGGATTTAAATCCAGGTCTTTTTGATTCTAGAACAGGGGATCATTTTGGAGGTCATGGTCTTTTTTTGCTGTCTGTTCAAGCCTATGGCCCCCTTCTCAGAATGTTTTAAAATGTAAACATTAAAGTGCATGGGGTTACAAAGGAAATCAAAGGTCAGTAAAAAATAAAGCTATCCAAGTTCACAAATTCCAGGAAACATAGACCTCAGGTTAAGGATGCCCTGCTGTAGAAACAATATTCTCTCCACTATACCAGGCTGTATCTCTCCCAGTTAAAGGAACTGAGTTTGATAACCTGGAGAAAAGAATTCAATTATTGGGGGGACAATCACGGGAGGAGAGGATGACTTGTCCTGTTTGGCCCCAGAAGGCTAAATCAGAAACAGTGGGCAAATTTGGAATTGGTATAAAGAAAAAACTCCTAATATTTAGATCTGGGTCAAAGTAGATTGCATTAACTCAGAAAACAGTGAGATTTCCCATCACTGGAGCTTTTCAAGCAGAGACTAGATGGTCACTGACCAGTGATAAACAAGAGTGGACTCTTGTTCAAGTATGACCTCTAAACTCCTCCCTGACTCTAAGATTCTGTACATTGAGATGCTCTCACAAAGCCCCTTCTAGCTCTAAGATCTATGATTTCTATGGCAAACAGCCCAGGCTGGAGGGGAACACCAGCAAGGCTGCCTTCTGCCTTCCCAGTTGAGAGTCTGCCACCATGGAAAGAGCCACACGTGGTCCACCTTAAGGCAGCCTGGTTCTACCTGATGCCAGACCTCCTGCAGGAAGCAGTATGATCCACTTCTGAGTATCCCTAATTATTCAAAATTTCTGTGGCATGTTAGGCCAAAACACGCTACCCTGACATTTCTCCTTTCTTGTCCTGCTTTTGCTTTTTAGGGTTAGTTCATTTCAGTGAGCACTTATTAAGCACCAAGAGTATCATTGGATCATAGATTTAGACCTGAAATGGATTCCAGAAGCTCTCTAGTCCAGTTCTCTCATTTTGTAGCTAGCACATTGAGACCTAGAAAGATGGACCTTTCCCAAGGTTACACAGGCACCAAGTGAGAGAGGAAGGTCCTCTGCCTCCAGAGCAGTGTTCTGTATCATGCAATGTAAACGCCTGGGGTGGGCACTTGGGAAACAATGATAGAACCAAACTCGACCTAAATCTGTATGGCAGATGCACCCTTCAGATATCCAGAAGCCAACTTTTTCTCCATGTTTTCTGAAGTCCAGGCTAAACATCCCACTTATCTCCAACTGTTCCTAATATGGCAGAATTCCTTTACCATCTTAATCACTCTACTCAGGGACAGGCACTAGTTCTCCCTCTTAGAGTAAGAGGCTTCAGAATTGAGATAATCCTCTAGATGTGGTCCAACTCATAGGGAGGACAATGGCATAAATCCCTCCTGTGAAAGGGTATCTTCTCCTTTACTTGTGAAATTGATTTTTTTCAAGAAAAAAATTCCATTTAAAATCCATCCTGTTAAATAAATTCCGTCCAATTTTCCAATCTGTCAAATTAATAACTGCAACAATAATAGTAACTGACATTTACATAGTTCTTTAAGGTTTATAAGAGCCTTGCATGTATTATTTTATTTTATACATAATTATTATTCCCATTTAAAAGATAAGTATTATTTTCCCCAACTAATGGATGAGGAAACTGAGGCTAGGTGATTTGAACAAGGCCACACAGCTAGAAAGTATCTGAAGATAAATTCAAACTCACACTTCCCTGACTCCAACTCCAGTGCTCTATCCATTTACACCACACTGTCTTCTAAGATCTTTGTTTGTAATCCTTCCCAGTTTATGTCATCCACAAATGTGATAAACAGGTCACCTAGGCCAAGTCATTTCATTTAATTTATAAACATTTTTAACAAAACAGGGCTAAAGAGAGAGGCTGAGGCCTGGGATTTGCAAACTGATTTTACCTATTTTCCTCATTTGATCCTTACAACCCTGTGAGGTAGGGGTTAACATTATCCCCATTTTACAAGTGAGAAAACTGAGGCTGAGATGTAATTTGCCCAGAGTCACACAGCTAATAAGTGGTCTGAGGTCCAATTTAAATTCAAGTATTCCTGACTCCAAATTCTGCTGTGACACCAGCAGCCTAGAGACCTCCTTCCGATATGATATTAATCCGTTCAATCACAGTATCATATATTTAGAGCAGGAAAGCACCTTTGAGGCTATTCAGGCCAACAAGGGATGTACTGGAGGGCTCAAGAAAGCTGATTGTTAAATTTTCAGCGTGAGAATCACGCTGAATTACAGTTCGGAAATCTGCAAACACTACAAATCAGGCTTGACTTGTTTTGCTAATTGTCTTGAGCTGACTTAAGAAAGTGATGGAGAAGATGTTAATAATTGCAGATTACACTTAAAAGTGTGTTCTGAGGTTGTTAAACACTTCCTAAAACACTCGAATCCAAACCACTCATTTTACAGAGGAGAAAACTCAACTGATTAGCTCAAGGTCACACAATCAGTGAATCTCTAGTCTTTATTTATAACTACTTTGTGCCAGGCACTGTGCTAAATACTGGAAATATAGACATGAAGACTTGAACAATCCCTACTTGCAATGAGCTCACATCCTGAGGGGGAAAAATAATGCAAGTATGTGTAATTGATATCATGTTCCTTTCTTCTCAATGGGTGGGGAGGGACAGAATTTGAAACTCAACATTTGAATTAGTTAATTTTTAAAAATAATAGTAAGTGACCAAGTTTCCAGATAAAGTTGTTCACTCAGCTGCAAATGTGTCCAACTGTACTATCACCCAGGTTTCATTTCTTCATCTTGTCTACAATGATATCTCAAAAAGATTTATCATATGCTATAATGGAATCCAGATGGATTATGTCTATTTCCTTCATCTACTAGTCTAATGACCACATGAAACAAAACAAACAAAAAAAAATAGATCAGATCTCTCTCTCTCTCTCTCTCTCTCTCTCTCTCTCTCTCTCTCTCTCTCTCTCCTTAGCCCCCCCACCTCTCTATATGTGTGTATGAAATCATTTTGAAAACCAGAAAGGCTCTACAATCTGTGTTGAACAGCTCTATGATGCCTCAGTGTCCCATATAACTTTGCTTCTTCACAGGTCTAGGATGATAACAATGACAACTGAAAGACATTGGTCTTTTAGAGCATGCTAAAGTTTGGGGGAAAGAGGAGAAACAAAGGAGGAAAAGACTGTTGCCCAGGATGGATGGGGTAATGATAACTGATAACAGACAGAAGGAAGGGGGGACTCAGATCTTATCTCAATTCTGTTTTCTCTGCAGAGGAGGATGACCTTTGCATCAGAAACGATGAAAGAAAAATGGCTAAGGGGCAGCTAATACCTGAGACAACAAGGAGATAATATGAGAATAGAGATAGACCCTTGATTTATTCAAATCAACTGGTACAGATGACCTAAATGACTAGCACTGAAAAAACTAGAGGATGTGAATGCTGATATTTGAAAAATCGTAGAAAAGGTAACAGATTCTGAAGACTAGAGAACAGTAAACATTGTCCCAATTTTCAAACAAAGGGAAGAGATCTGCAAACCATAAGCTGGCAAACTTGACTTCTGTTCCTGAGAAAAGTCTACAAGGGGTTGTTAAAGAGATGGTTAGTAAACATTTAGAAAAGTAGGCAGTGATTCCAGAGAGCCAGCCTAGCTTCAAGAATAAATCAGACCAGACGAACTTTATTTCTTTTTTTAACAAGATTCCTGAGCTAGTAGATGAGGGAAATTCTCTAGATGTGGTCTACTTAGATTTTAGCAATCATTTGATAAAATACCTCGTGCTATTCTCATAGAAAAGATGGAGATATATGGACTGCACGATGAACCAGTTGAATTCAAGGTCAGTCTCAAGTAGTTGTTAAGTAGTTCAGAGTCAGGTGGTAGGAGGTCTCCAGTAGAGGATGCCAGGGTCATGGGATTTGCCTTGTGGTGCTTAACACTTTTATCAATGTCTTAGATAGAGGTATAGATGGCATGGTCATCACATCTGAAGATGACACAATGCCAAGAGGTGTGATTAACACACTGGAGACAGAAGTAGCATTCAAAAAGATCATGACAGGCCAGAATGTTGGGCTTAATTGAAAAATATGAAATTCAATAGGGGTAAATCTAAAGTGTCACACTTGGGTTCTGAAAATCAACTTCATAAGTAAATGGTTGGATAGTTATTTGTCCGAGAAAAATCTTGGGGTTTTAGTGGACCAAAAGCTCGACGTCAGTCAGGAGTGTGATGAGGAAACCCAAAAAGCTCATTAGAACTTGAGCTACATTGAGAGGCATAGCTTCCAGGAACAAGTAGATGATAACGTGATCTTTGATCTGTCCTGATTAGATATCATCTAAAGGATGGACTGGGATCAGTTCTGAGGATCAAAGTTTCTCCAGGACATCGACAAGCTGGATATATTCAGTGAAGAGCAATCTGGTGGAAAAGGGATTAGATTTGTCCTGGTTGGCTCCAGAAGGCAGAATGAGGAATGATGGGTAGAAGTGACCAAGAGGCAATTTCGACTTGATGTCAGGAAAACATAAACAAGTAAACAACACTTATTTATAATTAAAGCTGTCCGAAAGTAGGTAAGATGCAATTCCTTTAAAATATGTAGAAGTAAAGGACAGCCAGGTAGTGCAGTGGATAGAGCACCTGCCCTAGAGTTAGGATCCAAGTTCAAATTTGACCTTAGACACTTAGTAGCTGTGGGACTCTGGGCAAGTCACTTAACTCTGATTGCCTGGGGGGTGAGGAAGATATACAGAAGTAGATGGTTGTTGAAAATTCATCCACTGCTAAATTCTATTTTTTAAAATTATATATTTATTACTTCATTTATAGTTCACAACAACCCTATGAGGTAGCTTCTATTATTAGTCTCATTTTACAGCTGAGGAAACTGAGTTTTGGAAGGACAGAAATTTTAAAGATGTAGTAACTGTGTTCAAGTAACTGAAAGGCTATACAACTAATCAATTCGCAAGCACTTACTAAGCCCCCTAAGCATTATGCTGAGAGATGGGAAATTCAAAGACAAAAATGTAACAACCTTTACTTTCAAGGAGCTTACAGGGAAACATTTCCGTGCTAAGCACAGTATATTTAAACTATATACAAAGTAGATGAAAGAAATAAGGGGAGGGAAGATAGTATCAGTTGAAAAGATGGGGAAAGGCAGAAGGTGTAGGTTGAGCTGAACTAGGAAGGAAAGCAAAGATTCTAAGGAACAGAAGTAAAGAACGTATACATTCCAGGAACTGAGGGTGGGGAAGGGGACTGCCTATACAAAGACATGGAGATTAGAAGACAGAGATGTCACATGTGAAAAACAGCAAGAATGCCAATTTGGCCAGTTCACACCAAGTGTATATAAAAGGGAACAATATACGAGAATCCTGGAAAAGTAAATTGGAGGGACGTCGTGAAGGGCTTTGAATGCCACTCAGAAGAGTTTGTATTTGTTTCTGAAGGTCAATAGGGAGCCAGTGGAGTCACTGAGTAGGGGGATGCCACCGTCAGGCCTCTATTTTAGGAATATAGCTCACTTTGGCAGCTGTGTGCAGGAGGGAGAAACTTGAAGCCATAAGAATCATTAACAGGTTACGAAGAGAGCTTCCCTAAGATGAGGACTTGAACTAAGGTGGTGGTCATGTGAGTAGACAGAAGGGGATGGATGGGAGAACTGTAGACATGTCTATTCATCTGGAAGTAGAAATAGACAAGATTTGGCAACTGACCAGTTATTGGGAATGAGGGAGAATGAAGAGTGGAGACTGTCTGGACGGTGTGAACCTTGATGAGAGGAAGGTCGGTGATACCCTAGACAGAAACAGGGAAGTTTGGGACAGAGGTGGGTTTGGGGGAAAAGATAATAAGTTCTATTTTGGAGAAGTCGAAACTGAGATTACTGTGGAACGTTCTGTTGGCAACGCTCAGTAGGCAGTTGGTGATTAAGTTCAGAAGAGAAACTAAAGCTGGACCTACAAATCTGAGACTCATCTGCAGAGAGATCACTGAATCAATGGGAGCTGATGAGTTCACCAAGTAAGGAGATAGAGAGAGAAAAAAGAAGAGAACCCAGGACAGAGTTTTGGGGGAACAGCCACAATTAAGGGATTCCACCATAGGACAAGGAGAAGAAATAGCTTGAGGAGTAGGAGAACAAGTGTGCTATTGAATTTAGAGACTGGCTAAACTCATTCTGCTTGGCCCCAGGGGGCAAAATTAGGAGCAGTGGTTATAAAGCACTTTTCACTTGCTATGCGGAAAAATTTTCTAAGAATCAGTACAATTCTGTGAATGAGATGGGCTGCCTCAAGGAGCTAGTAATAATTTTTAGAGTTTATGACACTTTCCTAATTAGACTTCAAAGTATTCTAATCCTCCCATTTGCAGATAGGAAAACTGAGGCTCAGAGAGGGAAAGACTGGCCCACTAGGGGAATCCTCATTACTGAGAGGCTGTTATGACCATTTGCCTGGGATGTTCTTGAGGGTGTTCCTGTATGGGTATAGGCTTACCTAGATGCCCTCTGGGATCCAGATACCTCCCCTAATGAGATCTTAGATCTCTGTGAAATATATGACTGCCTATCTCAGAGGCTGGGAAGTTCAAGGTCCCTGCACACTCATTTTCAACTGCAAATAAAGAAGTGTTGCTCTGGAACTCACCTAAAGGGTTCCCTTCATTGGGGATGATTGATCCAACCATCCAGACCCAACCCCATGGCCACACCTAGGCACAAAGCACAGTCATGCTCAGTCACAAGCAGGAAAGGTGAGTTCACCTACAGGCTGCCCCTCAGAACCCATGCTTTGAGCCACCACAAGCACACACACAAACACATCACATACACAAGCACATCTCACACACATTCAAATACACATGCACATACACATACACACACACACACACACACACACACACACACACACACACACCCTGCATGGTCATGCAGGTACCCAGAGAATATAGCCCCTCTTGCACAATTTCTTGCTAGAATATTTTTCAGCGCAGAAAATGAACCATTATTAAAACATCACCGCGACCAGCCGGGAAAAGTCATTTGCAGCAATTTATATCGTGTCACTGAGGCTGCTGAGAGGAAACAGGAGAAGAGAGGGATTTAAGGACTTGGTGAAAAATCACATTCCATCAGAGGGAGAACAGATGGGTATTTTTTCCCCACCCTTTTCCCTGGCTCAGGCTCAGAGTCAGGAATCTTAAATCAGCTGCAGATTTGATCTTTGTTTCATTTCCTGTGGGGTGAATCTATGGCCAAGGAGAGCCCAGTCAAGCCAGGCCTCAGGTGAATGTGACCAGGGCGACTTACTGATGTTCCCATCTCCTCTCCAACACCCTTCCTTGCAGCTTGCCCCACTCTTGGGATTCATACTGCTTTACTTCCCCTCTGTCTGGATTCATCTTCTCCATCACATCTCATCCAGACATCCACCCAGACCCATTTTACCATCTGCTTACCATCCCTGTCCTGCTTCTCTCTTCCTGGACCTCTCTCTCTCTGTTCCCTTCCCTCCCCTTCCTGAAAGAAGTGAATCCATTCATCTTTAGAGCCTGAGCCAAAGGGCCCAATCCAGCTGATTGTTGACCGAGTACAAATCAGACCTTCTAGCCATCTCAAACAGACCATTCTTCTCCTTCATGGTCATTAACCTCTTCCCCTTATACACCCCTCCTTTTCTAACCACCACTCCCCTTAAGATCTTATCTTACCCTGTTGTAGGGGTTCTTAAGGTGGGAAACCACAGATCTGATCAATTTCAAGGGATCCCTGAAGTTAGATGGGACAAAAAACTACACCATTATTTTCATTACCCTCTTATAAAAGCGTAGTGTTTCCTTCCATTAGAATTTTTTTAAAATGCTATTCTGAAGAGTCTGATGGCTTCACCAGACCTCCAAAAGGATTTGTGATACACAAACAACTCTGCCCTATTTTAACATAAGCTCGTTGAGAGCAAAGACTGTGTCTCTTTTTATATTTGTAACCCAGGTGCTTAACAGAGTACCTGACACATATGAAGTGCTCAACCAATTTTTTTCATTCATTCATTCCTTCCTTCCTTTATTCATCCATTCCCTTAATCTAGTTCCCTATCATCACAGAAGTCCTAAGCAATTCTAATATATTCTAGAGTTGAGCTATGAAGCTCAGACCTTAGAGCTCTCAAACAATTCAATTCAATAAGCATTTATTAAATGCCTAGAATGTGCTAGTCACAAAAATAAAAATGAAAATGCTGTCTGTCCTCAAGGAACTTATATTTTGCCATGTTTGTCAGTACCAGTCAAGGCAGTTCCCAAGTTACCATCTTAGTCTTGAATAAGACTCTACACTGAGGGCCTAGACCTGGGTTCTTAACATTCCCCCTTGTTCCTCTGACCTTGACCCCTGTCCTCTATCCTGGAGGCATGTTTATTTGTCCTCAACATTCCTGAAGAAAAGAGACCATCAAAAGACTTTCGTGGCTCCCTACCAAGAGGCAGGGTCTAGCCCCAGGGTCTCTCCCTTCTTCTGACTGCCTGGTCCCTAGGTTATGGGACAGAGCAGCAAGGTAAAGGCATTGGCAACCTAATCACTCAGCCCAAGAAAGACTGGGAGTAGATAAAGACAGAGGGGGTACAGAATCCCAATAGCTCCTGAAGGAAGGCAAATTCCCTCTGTAGAGTGACCTCTGGGTTCCCTCAAGCAGGAAGAGATAACAGGGAATTCCACCACCCTCCACCCCCAGTCTTCTCATCCTCAGCAAGGTCCTCCCTCCACCAGGGGAGAAGCTCCCCATACTTTCCATAGGGGCCCAACAAGGCCCTTCCCATCCGTATCTCAGTCACTACTTCCTATAAACAGGGCTCTTTAATCTCTCTCCTATACATCATCCCCTTTCCTTCTCTACTTCATGTTAGCTGGCTAGTCACCTGCTTCCAGATTTTGCTTCAAGGCATCAGGATGAGGGATGTTAGAGTGGGCTGGGATGTGACATAGATTTCCCCTAGAGCAGCAAAGATGGATTTTTTTTCCTTCCATCTATTTCAGCAGCCCACCCCATCCCCCTTCACTTCCAGGACACATATAGTGACCTAAACCCTTTTAGATGGTAAGTCATTATGCTCCTAGTATTTGTCATATCAAGCAGTCACAAGCAGAAACGAATCACATCCAGGCATTTGAGTATAGTTGTGTTCCCATACGCCTGCATGTCCATGTATACACACACACACACACACACACACACACACACACACACACACACTCATGCAGGCACCCAGAGAACATAGCCCTCATATTTCCTTCATGCTCTCATATTCTGTAACATATTGTATAACATCTACTAACATCTCATATTGCGTAACATCTACTAAATCTCCAACACTTTCCCTACTCTGCTTGGGCTTGCAAATTTCCAGTTTTTTGGTACTGATTTCTAGGTTCTCCATCACTGCCCATCCCCTCGTCCACTTCCTTCAATGTATCAGGAACAGAAAACTCTGTTACTCTGCTCTACCCTCATCCCCAACTAAGCCCCTACCTTTGTGCCAAGTGTCCTGTCCTCCTCCAGAGCTGATAAGAAAAAAGCCTACGGCACGAGGAGGTCTGAGTGGCTCCAGGCTCATTAGCTCTTCAGTGGTGAATGCTCCAGCCATGCATGTCAGGAAAGTGTGGATTCCCCACATCCCCCCAATGAGTCCCCAAAGTCTCTTCCCAGTGACACACCCTTGCTTTATGGCCAGTCTTCTGAACACAGGCTCACCATAAATGATTTGCACTCGTAGAATCCATTCCTACGCTTCAGCCCTGGCCCTCTCCTCTCCTCACACCACAGTTTCCCCCGCTCCTGATCTTTCTCTCCTTTAGACTCCACAGCACTCCCTTCCAAGGCAACATTTTCCCTCTCAAGCTCTTTTTGTCATCGGATTGTACCCAGTCCTTTCCTGCCCCCTCCAACTCTCAACCTCACTCTCTCCTGGACTTGCAGAGCCCAGAGCAAGAGAGCAAGATCTTCCTATTCTCCCCCATCTCCAGACAGCCTCCTACCTAGGAAGACAATAGAATTAGGGGCAGGAAAATTCTAATAGGAATGGGTGGGAGAAGGAGGAGGAATAGGATAAAGAAAGGAAAGGAAAGGAAAAGTAGAGAGAAAGAGGAAAGGGGATGGAGAGAAGGGAAGGTTAGGATTAGAGAGGGAGAGAAAAGGGGAAAGGAGGAGAGGAAGGAGAGCTTCTACCTCCAATTTACCTTATCCCTATTTCCCTCCTCATCCACTCTTCTCCCTTTTCCATTTCCTCTTCCATTTCTCCCCCTCTTTACCCCACTCTTCCTACTTACCTCTTATTCCAACCATTCCCCTGTCCCAAACACTTACTAATTTCTTTGATTATCAATCCCTCTACAGCATCCCCTGGCTGAGCTCCCTTAACTTTTCTCCTTCTGGCCCAGCCTTCCCCTCACAGCACACTCGAGTGAAGAAGCCCTTCCTGGCCTCTCTCATCCAGGGGCAGAACACTTACCTGGTGGCCTGGGAGTAACAACGTATCAGCTCCTGGACACTGAAAAGGGAAGAACATTACAGAGAAAGGGGGACCTAATGTATTGGGAAGAGGGTGGATTATAGATTTGGAGCTAGACAGGAACTTTAGGAGCCACAGAGTCCAACACCCTCATATTTTACATATGAGGAAACTGAGGACAAAGAAGTTTAATTGGATTTCCTAGAGACACACAGCTTGTAAACAGCATTCAAACATAGGTCTTTCCTGACTCCAAGTCCAGTGGCCTCTACAAACCATGCTGTCTCTTAAGCAACACCTGGGTGATAGAAGAAAAGATTAGGGGTAGGGATATCCAAGGTGTCCAGGAGGTCTCCAAGACCTAAGGAACTGCATTTCCCTCACACCCTTGGTAGTTCTAGCTAGCTGACTTGACCTCCAGTCTTCTGACAAAGGCCTCTACCATAACAGATTCCTTTACTGGTAAATGGGAACACAAAACTTCTTTGGAAAGAGAGGGAGAGACAAGCTGAGCTTCCCCCTCTATCATCTTCAGCTAAGGAGTTGCACATAAAACCTGACCCTGGGCAGGCAAGACAGATGAATTCCTTCAACCCTCTTTTCTCCCCTTGCCTGAGTAGAGAAGGGTGATGCAGAAGGTCTTTTGTGTTACCCCCTCACCCCAGCACCTCCCCTGTCCCCACTCCTTCTTCCCTTCTCTTCTCCATCACCCCTCTCCTCTCTTCTTCTGTCCGCTTTCACCTCATGTCCTCTCCTCATTTGCCTTTCCCTCTCTCTTTCTCCTGCATCTGAATCCTCCGTCCCCTCTCTCCCTTTTTCCTTCTTTCAGCCTCGTTTCCTCCTCCTCCTTCCTTCTTCCCTTCTCCCTTGCCTCCTCTGTCCTTTCTCTCCCACCATCTTCTCTTTTCCTGTTTCCTTTCACCTCTCATTTCATTGCCTTATTCCCCTCACTCTTGCTCAGAGCTCTATCTTTTCTTGCCACTTCTCTACTTTATGCCCCCCTTTCTGTTATGTTCTTTCTCTTTTCCTCCTCCTTTTCTCCCTTTTACTTCCTTTTCCCTTCCTCCTTCCAAAATTTTACCCCTCTCCCAATCCTTTTCTCGTTACCCTCAAATTCTTTCCTTCTCCCCGTTTTCCTCCTCTCCTTTATCCTCTCTTAGCTCTCTCCTTCCCCATTCTCCCCTTTTGTCTCTCTTCTTCCTCTTTATTCGTCTTCCTCCCTCTTCATCCTTTTACCTTTCACCTGCCTGTTCATATTCCCCCCACCCCTTCATTCTCCCCTTTCCATCCCCATCCTCCCCTTTCTTCCTTTAGTCTTTCTCTCCCCACTTCCCATCCACACCCCTCCTCCTTCCCAGTCTACCCCAGGCCTGTACACTTGCGCACTCTCAAGCATGTACACGGGGGTTGGGCAAGGAGCACGAGGCGCGCCCGCGTGGGGCGTTTAGCATCTCTTTGCACGCGTGTGCACGCGTGTGCACAGCCTGTGCTGGCCGAGATGCTGGCCCACAGCCTGCTTGCGGACTACTTGCTGCTGCTGCCCCGGCAGCGTGTGGAACTGAGAGGAATGGGGTCGGGGGTGGGGAGGTGGAGATCGGCCTGGCTAGCTTCTGGAGCCCCTCCAGTCCAGGCTTTGGACCTCGGGAGGGAGGGGCCTACGTTAATACTTTCAGCCGCTTCCGTGGGACCCCGTTGCATTCCTTCTCTTGCCTCCCCCCCGCACAATTTTTCGTAAAACCCAGGAAGGGAAGGACCCCACAGATACTGGAAAGCGATCCTCCTCTCACTCCCCTGGCAGTATCTGCTCCCGTTGCCTTCTCTTCCCAATCCCTGCTGTTCTAGTCTTTGGATCTGCAGAGAAAGATGGGCGCCCTCCCTTCCCTCCTCCATCCCCGCCTCTTCCCTTCCCCCCCCCTCCCCATCCCTTCCCCCCGCCACCTCCACCCCCGCAAAATAAACTTTTCCAGTCTCAGGGGAATCTTGCCTTACACTGACTGGGGGAGGGGATGATTAACACTTTCGGGCGAAGGCCAGCTCGAGGACAGTAGTACTTTGAGAGCTGGGTGTGCGAGATGAGAGCAAGAACAAGATCTACACCGAAACCTTAGTAGGAGGAAAAGACCCTGCCCACTGTAAAACCCTGAAGAAAAACTACAACTCCCAGCATACCCTGGACTACAGTTATTAGGTTATTATTTTTTTTTCCTTTCTGTTCTGGACTCCGAGGTCACTGGAAGCAGCTTCTGGAGTCTTAAATTTGGGTGCACTGAGGATAGGGGGCTGACTGGGAAGCTCCTACAGACGCATGGAATGGTTATTACCCTCTACAGGACCACGGAGGATCTCAGAGCACTCTGCCAATCTAACAAAAGGGAAACTGAGGCTACAAAAGAGAAGAGGATCTCTCATAGACACACACACCCACACACACACAAACACAAACACAGTACATTGAATAGAGATAGACCAGAAACTGAATCCAGGCCTCTCACCATCTATATTTTCATCTGTAAAATATAATCTTTATATTACCTACCTCACAGGATTACTGTCAGTGAGGAAAGTGCTTTGTTCATCTGAAGTGTTTTCTGAAACTAGTGATTAGCAGTAGTAGTAGTAATAGTAGTAGTATTTGCTATTTCTTTCCCCATCCTCCAGTCACATCAGGGCCAAGCCAGGTCACACCTGGCTCCTGTGATCAGAAGGGAGATGGAAAGGAACTAAGATAGGGAGACTCTCCCTTCTGCCTTGAGATTATGAAAGCACAGCTTGAGAAAGACCCTTTGGAACAAGGGAGAAGACCTGACCAAGGTCTTCCCTCCCCCAGTCAGTCATTCAGTATTTATTAAGTGCCCACTATGGGAAAGACTCCAAGGCTTCCTGGCTTTCCAGGAACTCCCAGTTTAATGGGAGGAAAACAGGAAAATATGTACAAACAAGACATATACAAGATAAATTGAAGATAATCAACAGAGAGAAGGAAGGACAGAGAAAAGACAGGGTTGGAGGAAAGTGTCTCCCTTTGCTTATGTTCAAACTATTGCTCTAATTCCCTCTCGCCCTCCAACCCCAACCTTACTCCTGCCTCCCAGATTCTATACCCTATGTTAAAAATTCGAAACTGGAGCATGGAGTCGCAATAACGTACAAAGTTAGGACCAAGAATCAAACAAAGCCAGGTGTCCTGACTTCCCTCTTCTCTCCTTTACTCCTTCCAGTTCCAGGTGGCACTGCTGCCCCAGGGCAGCATACTCCAAGTCGGGATTTGTCTCAAACCCTTAGTTTTGCCTGGAGAGTGCTACTCAGGCACCTAATCCCACACCTCCAATCCAGGTTTTAAGGGATGCTCAATGTTCTAAGTGTCAGCCGCCTCCAAAATTATGTGCATTCCTACTCCCACTACCTCCCACTGCAAGCTAAAGCCCTCAAGGAAAAGATTGAGCAGAATATCAGTCCCTTCCCTGGAGATCCAGGCCTGGTTTTGCACTGTTCCCCTCCCCCAAGCCTCATATTCTCTCTCTATTACCCCGACCTAGCTTTGTCCCTGTCCTAGGTCGTCTGTCTTATTTCCCACTGGTCGCCTGAACTGCCTGCTCCAGGTGTAATGAAATCCATCTTGTGTTTTACCTTCCGCTTCTGTTACCTAGGTCCGCAGGCTATCTGGGCTCCCTTCCCCCGGGATCCAGCACCAGAGTTTGCACTTCCCCCACCCCTCCTTGTTCCTCGCTTCTCTCTTCTTTTTTATCCCGAAAACTAACCCGGTTCGGTCTCCAGAGATCCTAACCAGACCTTACCTCTTATCATCTTATAGCCTCCCCTTAATGACAGCTTACTTTCCCTCCTTCTCCCGCCCTCATACAAGGTCTGTTCCTTGGAGATGTCCATCTTAGGACATCTGGGCCAGGTTTTGTGGCTCCCATTGTTTTTGCAAATGGGGCTCCAGTCCACAGTTCCGGGGTGGGTCCTGCTGCCTCTCTGCACCCCAAGGGGTAGCGACTGTTGGCTCTGAAGCCCCAGAACCCAGGTCCTCCTCCTCCTTTTCCTCTTCCTTCTTCTCCTCCTCCTCTTCCTTCTCTTCCCACTCCCCCACTACATTCCTGGGAATCTGGGGCCAGGCCATGTCCTAATTATGCCTAGCACCTCGTAGCAATGTATTTTGCCTGGATACCGGTCCTGTTGCTAAATCCAGACCCGAGTTTTTCTTTTCGCCTGGGAAGCTAAAACTCATCTCTGCTTCCCACGAGCAGAGGGGATATTTATTGAGACCCTAGCTTCAACCCCTCACCTCACCTCAATCCTGGCCGAGTTAGCGCGTGCATCCTGGTTTTCTACACTAGATGACTGTCCTGAGTTTGTTTCAGTCCCTTTCGCTATTGGTTTCGCCTTCCTGAGCAGTGACCTCCTCCCTGCAGTACCATTTCATCACCCAAGAAATCCAAGCTTTTACATGTTGTACAGGGAGCTTGCCTAGATCCGTTCACACCTGGATCCTGCCCACATTTCGTCTCTCTCCTTTGCAAATAATCGCCTGGGCAACCGAGACCTGCCCACGCTGCATCAACCACCTCACATCCTTCTTTCCTTCCCTACCCCCACCCCGTCCCAGTTCTTGGGAAAATCCAGACCTGGGTTTTTCTTGTTCTCACTGCATAGGGCATGACGCAGTCTTCCGTCTCCCAGAGTGGAATCCAGTCCGCTATTTGCGTGCCCCCGGTGCAATTGAGCATGTCGCATCCCTTCTCCAGTCTCCATTCAATCCAATCCTCGTTTTTCATATCCCTCCTTAAATTTGGCACGTCTCGTTCCTTCTCCCTTTCCCGAGAAAGCCGTTCCGTATCTTTCTTGCCCACCCCCATCCCCACTAAGCACGTAACATTCTCTCCACCTAATTTTTCCTGGGGCGGGGAAAAAACCTGACGGAAAAGGGGGAGAAGAGGGGGTTGGAAGAGAAGAAGAAATCCAAGCCGTGTTTTTGTTTTTTCCCTCGCTGCACTGGTGCTAGTTACAAAGACCCCGGTCCGGTCGGCTGCTCCAGGCCGAGTTTTGCCGTTACCTACTGCCCCCCATCCTTTTCCTCCCCTCCCGTATCTGGCGAGCTGAGGAGCGGAGAGAGCAGGCAGGCGGCTTGTCATTGCTGTGTCCGGGAGCCGGCTCCATCCCTTCATCCCGAGGTGCAAAAGGGGGCCAGGGCCCCAGCGCCCCCCTCCGCCCCAGCTCCGCCCCTCCCCTCCGCCATGCAACGCGCCGCCAGCCCCCGTCTCCTCCTCTAGCCGCCCCCCCTTTCCCAGAGCTCCTCCATTAGCTCCGCGCCGCCTCCCCCCAGGTCCCCCGCTCGCTTGGAGCCCCCCGCGGGCACTGCAGGGAGCTCGAGCCGTAGCAGCCGCAGCAGCAGCAGCAGCAGCCCCGGCAGCCGTCCTGGGACCCGGGCCCCCCGCAGATTCTTAGCCGCAGAGGAGGCCCCGGCGGATGGCTGAGCGAGAGTCCCGGAGCGGCCTCGCCCGGCTGGGGGCAGCGGGCGGGGGGCTGGATCTGCCCCGTTAACCCCTTCGCCGCCGCTGCCGCCACCGCCGCCGCCGTCGGAGGGGGGGCGGGGGGGAGTCGGCTGGACTCACACGTGCCGCCGCCGCCGCCGTCGGGGGAGCCGAGAGAAGGAGGGGGAGAGATGCTGCCCGCTTGTGTCGCTGCCGCCTCGCCCCAGCCCCGGGCCCCGGAGCCCTGACGCTGCCCACCCCCTCTCCCCCCCACCTCTCTCCCTCCCACACCAGGGGGGAGAAAGACCCACTCGCCCAGATCTTCGCCTCTAGCCCCGGAGCCCGCGCTCCCTCCCCATCCCCAGCCGGGGAGTGGATTGTCAAATTCAATTTTTTCCCCCGCTAAATTTTTGGTGGTGGTGGCGGTGGGCTGGGGGAGGGGAGCCCCGGAGCCCGCCCTCTCTCCGCCACCACCCCCCTTCCTCGGCTCCGGGAGATGTGCCGGGCGGGGGGCCCGGGGACGAGAAGCCGCAGGAGAGAGGAGAGGACTGGCGAGGAGAGCGAGCCACCCCTGGACAGGTGAGTGTCCACACCGGGGTAGAGGGACATGGGGGAGGGGACGTCACACCTGGGCCAGGTGTCTGGGGCACACAGATCGGGAGAGCTTAGTCTACCCCTTGCCCACGTCCGGGTCTTGCCCCTCTGCGGAGGATGGGAGTGAGCCGAGGAAGGGCGTGGGGGAGGGGGATGGATGGGATGGAGTCTTGTCTAGAAAGGAGGTGACTGGATGGGGGTTCAAATCGTTTTTGCATCTGTTCCGGGGTGGGGAGAATCGGGGGCGTTGTAGCTGCAGAGCTATTCCTGGGGAGACTATGGGGTTGCTATTGCCGCGGAGCTGGGCACCAGCTGTGAGCTAGCCGAGGTGCTGGCGCGGGCTGGGGTTGGGGCGGGGGAGGGGTGGGGGAGTAGGAGGAGAGGTGCGGAAAAGAGAGGCAGCGTCTATGATCCGCGGTTTGACACCAGCCGGGAAAGAGAGACTGGGTCTGGGTGTCTATGCCTGAATGTACCTTTGTGTATCCGAGTGATCGCGCGCGTGTGTGTGTGTGTTCATGTGTCTCTGGTTCTGCCATCCTGTGTCTTTGTGTGTATGTATGTTCCGGCGGGTGTCTGTGTGGCTGTGATGGTGTGTTCGCCCTGGCTGTGTGGGTGTCTGGTTGTGTGTCTCTCCGACCTGTGTCTTCCAACCCCTGGAGGGGCTGTCAGGGGCTGGTACCGCAGGATGCTTTTGGATATACATATACATACCTATGTGTATGTACATATATACATATATATGTTCCTTTTTGGTTGTTTTTCTCTGAGAGGAGGGGGAGAGTGATTGGGGGAGGGGTTGTCTGGGTGTCGTGGCGGCGTCTCCTGCTAGAGGCTCCCCTCCCGCCTGCTGCTGCGGTCCCCCAAGGAACGTGCTGAAAACCTGAGCACAGGCCCAGGTTCCTGGGGTGGGATTGCTCTGTTAGGCTAGGAAGAGTGAAAAAGGTAGCTTGGTCGCCTGTTTCTGCCTTCGATTGCTGTTAGACCCCTGCATCCGCTTCCCCCTCCATCTGCATTTGGTTGGGGGGGTGTCAATCATGGTCCCCCTTGCTCTAGTCCCTGAAATGTCAGGCTTGGGAAGAGCGAAAGGAATGTCATTTCCCTACCACCCCCACCCCAGCCATACCCTAGATTGTGTGTGGGAGAGAGGGGATTGCTTTTATTCCTCTTCAAGATCCCCCAACCACAGGAGGGTCTTGAAAGCTAAGGAGAAGCTAGTTATAACCACTGAAAAGGTGACTGGGAGGTGGGGGGAGATGACATTTGTCAGTGTCCTGAAGCAATAACCTCCCAGAGGTACATGTAACACCTCCCCTCATACACAAACCCACCAACAAATGTATATTCCCTAACCTTGTGCACACCTCAACTCCTTGTTCCCCCATAGGCACACAAATCCAACCCTTCCAAACCCCTATAAAGCTCTCATTGCTCCAACACACACCTCAATTTTTGTACACATGTGGAAAATTTAACAAACCATTATTAAACACATATAGGAGTTCAAGGCCTTGTATTCCATTAGGGTTACAAAGATGAAAAAAAAAGCTATGGTTTAGTAGGAGGAAAGGACATACACAGATAGAATACAGATGTATACCACCTCTGCTTCAACCCCCCCACACCCAAAACCAAGTAAATGCCCCTGCCAATCACCTCCCCCACAATCTCCTGCCAAACAGGGCAGACTCCCTTCTCCCCGTGTTTGGAGAGAGATCCCTGGTGTCTTGTTTCTTCTCCCCATTCCAGAGGATCTGCCCCATGAGGAAATCACTTCAGTGTATGGAGTGAAATGAGTGGCAGGATTCTGGCCATAATAAGTCATCTCTGGCTGTTCTTCCTTTTTAGAATCTACATCCTGACCCCAACCTATTCCCCAAGCCCTTAGGGAAGTCCCTTTTTTGGGGTCTCGGTTTTCTTTTTTGTCAAATGAAGGGTTTGGATTCAAAGTTATTCTAAATCCTATGACCCCATCCTTTCCTTTATTTCTCCCCTATCCTGTTCCTCATAGCTCTGTCTTTCCATCTCCAAACATGTGGGGTGTGGACACTGGGGCGTGGGGGATAAAATGGATGCCAATATGGCTGCTTCTTTCCTTCTCTCCCTCCCTATATCCTAGTCCCCATATAATAAGCCCCCTGTCACTCAATGAGAGGCTGAGGCCCTAGGGGGAAGGTCTCGGGACAGGTAGGGTCAGTGTGCTTTCTAAACACTGAGAATATGGTCCCCAGGATCCTTGGGGGGGGGGTGTCTTGACACCTCTTGCCTTAGACTCCATCCCCCTCATCCCATCACAAACCCACCCCTTATCCACCTCTAGCCTCAGCCCCTAGATAGTGGCCTAAAAGCCTTCTCCCAGAAAATTCCCAGCACCCTCTGCTGCTCTATTCCACTCTACCCTTGGCTTCCATTCTGCCCTGGCCTCCCCTTTTCCTTAAACCATCTCCCCTTTCTCAAAGGGTGGTATAAAGAGATTTCTGCCCTGCTAGCTTCCTGGCTCCCTCCTTACTCCTTTCTGGCCCTTCCCAAATCCAGTTCCTTTGCACTTCTCCCTCTATCATTTGCTTTTCTTGCTGAAAATCTGAGTAAAGGCGTACAGACACCTTTCTTGACATTGGGGTGGTATGCCTTCCCCTTCCATTGTCAGCTAACCCCAAGGTCTCTCTCCCTCATCCCCCTTCACCTTATCCATACTTTGGGTCCAGTTGTCCTTTTGGGGTGGGGGGTCCCCAGTACCAACTCAGGTCAGACCCAGGTCTTAGAGGGTGGGTGACTTCTCTTCTCCCACTCACTCCTCCCTCTAATGCCGAATTTATTACTTAAAAGTAGGATGAAAACAGGGAGAATAAAAGAAGGAATACAACCTTCATTATCATATCGAGAAAATTATCCGTGATTTCCCTAACTAGCAATTTGCCTGCCATGCCGTTCAGCGCTGACTTGCCCATTAATTACAGAGATGAAAAATCATCTGGAAAGAGGGAAAAGGAACTAATTCGATCCCTTGCCAGCGACAGTCAGTACCCATGCACACACACGCCACCACATACGTGTGCACGCACATGCGTGGGCCTCTCCCACTCTCATTCTAGTGATTCGGTGGTCATCTCTCCTTCCCTTTCTGCTTGCTGACCCTCCTCCCTTCTTCTCCCACTCCCAGCCTTATCGATGGTGACTACGGTGAACAGTGTCTGATGGGAACTCCTGACCCCACACCCTTGTGTGGCATGATGAGTTTTTTTATGTAAATACCTTCCTCCACTTATGTGACTGGGAACACCCAGTAGGTCCCATGCTTCTCTTGGCAGAGTGGGCATATTCTCTCATGCCCTTGAGTCCTTCTGTGAATATGAAGATAGAGGACCAAGAGGTAAACTGTCTCGGTTCCCCAAAAATGGGTTGTGTGCTACTGGTCAGGAACCCAAGGGCATGGAGAACCTTAGAAGGGGAAAGCTTAGGAAGGAGGCAGGTAGGCTATCTAACCTGGAGGGCTACCTGCTGAGCCAGTGAAAGCCAGATTCAGCCCAGAAATTGTGTGAATGATCTACTATGTATATATTATATGGGGGGGAGGTAAGAGGTGGGTAAATAACTATGTCTCTGTTGTCTTTACATAAGTATGTGTGCATCTTTTATGTGGTTGCATGTTTGCCTGGGTTGGAACATATATGTGTATACATGTGATCCATGTATAAGTCAGGCACATCTAACATGAGAAGCTAGCTTGATACTAAATTTGGGGTCAGAAGACCTGAATTCCAATACCAGCTCTCTTATGTAGGAATTGCATGGCCTTGGGCAGATCACGTTCCTTCTTTGGGCCTCAGTTTCCTCATCTGTAAGATTAAGATGAACTAGATGATTTCTAAGGCCCCCTCCCAGATTTGTGGCAATGAAAATTGAGATGTAAATCAACAAGTGCTTATTAATTTCCTCCTGTGTGCCTATGCACAGCACTTCAGAAGGGAAAAAAAGAACCACACACAACAATTCTGTCTACTCTGAGCTCTCCCTTTCCTTTATAAGTTGTCTGTGGACTCCTGACCCCTCCCCCACTCCAATGGGATACTACCGTGGCCAAGGACACGAGAGGATCTGGTTTCTGTGTGGGCTGTGCTGTCCTGGGCTTCAATTTCCAGACAGCAGACAGCAGACAGCCTACCCTCCCCCGACCCCTGCCCCTGGGGAGGGGGGACCTGAGTCTCCCTGAGAAGAGTGTCTTACAGGGGGCCTCCCTCTTCTGGGATTCCCTAGGTCTAGGAACCAGAAGCCTAGACCCTGCTCTGGTGTCTTGTAGGTGGGAAAGTAATGCTGGAGGGAAAGCATTCGGAGGGGATGCTGGGGGCAGGAGTTTCTGGACTCCTGAGTTTCTGCTTCCACTACCCCAGTAGAAAGGCTGTTCCTTTCTCTCCTCAGCTTCCCCTGAATTGGAGTGGGGGTGGGAAGGAATGGCCAATCCATGGAAATAAATCAGAGTCTATTCCACTGGGAGAATTCAGAGGCTGTAGCAGTGGGCTGAGCTATCTCCAGCCAGTCCCCTGTGTCTCTCTGGAGAGAAAAGGGGAGAAAAAAAAAGCAGAATTCTTATTTTTCTTAGCATTCTAAGATTTGCAAAACATTTTCCTCGCTTTAGTCCTGTGAGGTAGATCATGAATTACTTTTTCATCTGACAGATGGGGAAACTGAGGTTTAAAGAAATCATACAGTGAGTGACACATAGAGCAAGAGGAAGACAGGGAGGCTCTTAAAGACAGGTAGGTTAAGGGCAGCCAGGGAGCCAGCCCAGCTTTCTTGTCTTGGAGATAGAGGAGTTAAAAGAGAAAGAGAGCAGAACCCTTCCCTTTGGCTTGATTCATCCAACTAAACTCCAACTTGGGCTTGTCTGTCTGTCATCTGAGAGCAGGTTAATGCCTTTTGTTATGTCTGTTAAAGACTGTTAAAAATGAAAGACCAGGACTGGATCAGATTGGGCACACAAAATCCTGCCTGGATCCTCTCACCTTCCTCAGTGGGGAGCATGGCTTGCCCATGGCGGTGTGGTATAATAAAAAAAGCACTGGATTTGGAAGTCAAAGTACTTGGATTCAAATCCTGCCCTTGTTTTTTTCTAGCTGTTCGATGTGGAGTAGATCACTTAACCCCTCCAGGCCTCAGTGTTCTCCCTAAGATTATCCCTTGGATAAAATGATCTCTAATGTCTTTCCAACTCTAAATCCTAGACTTCCTTTTTTTGGGTGGGGGGGAGGTCAACAGTGGGGTTAAGTGACTTGCCCAGGGTCACACAGCTAGTAGGTATCTGAGGCTGGATTTGACTCCAGGGTTAGTGCTCTATCCACTATGTCACCCACCTGCCCCAATCCTATACTTCCAAGAGAAAACTACCTTCCATCACCACCTCTACCAGGATCAGAAAGGTCTCTGGGAGCCAAAAGGGACATTGGTTAGGGCAGAGGGGGAAGAGGGGGCATTATCCCTGTAGATTGTGTCTGGGTAGAACAGGGACTCCATATGTAAATGTCTAACTCAAAATGCCAACCTTGCTCTCCTGTCCCTGGGGCAGAAGCATGAGGCAGAGAAAAGGAAAGAAGATGTAGGGTAAAAAGCTCTGATTTGGGGTCAGAGGTCCTGGATTCAGATCCTGGCTCTGCTACTTATTTCTGTGACCTTGGGCAAATTATTTTTTTTTCTTGGGACTTAGTTGCATCTACTAAGGTCCCTTTCAGCTCTGACCGTGACCCCAGAGAAGAAATTTCTCAAGGAGAAAGGAAAGAATAAAACTATAGAGGGACCCTTGGGCCCATCCTCAGATAACCAAATCCAGAAATCCAAATCTGGACTCTAGATCTTTTCTCAGGGATTAGGGGAGGCTCTCACTACTCCTTCTCCCTCCTTGCTCTCTGCTCTATCTGCCCTTCCTAGGATGAACCAAGGGACCTGTGACTGGCAGTAGATTTCCCCCAGGATAAAGACTTGCACCAGAAGTAGATGGAGAAGCTACATGTCCCTTGCTCCCTAGCAGTCAGTCAGATTGGGAGGAAGGCTGAGCAAAAGATGCCCAGGGACCGAGACAGCTTGGCCTAGTCAAGGCAACTTTGGAGTCACTGCCCTCTACTTCATCATCATCTTTCCTGTAGCCCATAATGGTGAGGGTCATCTAAAGGGTTTGGGGGACCAAGTAAGGCAGTAAGTCTTTGCTTGGTTCATCCCACCTCTTCTTTCTCTGCCTGACACCAAGCCTCTGCATTTCTCCTTCATTACTCCTTCTTGTCATCTTTCCCTTTCCCTGTTTCTAGAGTGAATCCTGAACTTTATCCTAGGTCCCCCCTTCAAGTCCTCTATGTCTTCTCTGCTACAGTCACACCATTATCCTTACTGTCCTTACTACACCCCAAAATCTTACCCTTCTCCCTGTGGGTCATATTCCCTTACCTGAAACCTGGAACTATGCCCCTCTATCCTCTGCCTTACTGAAACCAAAATCTTCAAGGACCTAGTCAAGCCCCATCTACTCTAGGAGGACTTTCTTGATTCACCCCCACCCCCAGTGGCTTCCACCTAGTAGATGCTTAATAAACTCTGCCTCTGACTCTTGTGAGACCCTGGGGAATTCCCATCCAAATCCTTTCTCTGAATTTCACTGCTCATGTGATCTTGGGGAAGTTACTTTACTTCCTTGGGCCTCAGTATTCTCATTTATAAAATGGTCTCTGAGGTCCAATCTGCAATCCTTCTCTGAGCTTCAGTTTCCTCCTTTGAATGATGGAGGGGCTGGACCAAAACAATCTCCAAGAACCTTTCTAGGTCTAGATTCTATAATGCTATAACTGAAAACTCTAAGAAGACCAGGATGGTGAGCTTTCCTACCATGCAGAGGGCAAGGGTACTGAATGGGTAAGTGAATGGTTTGGGTGGGAGAGAGGAGAGATATAAGCAACAGCTCCTCCCATTGTCTTCAGTTCCAGTCAACTGAGCTCCCTAATATGCTCAGAGCTGTGCCAGAGTACAAACAGACTGGGTCAAGGAGACCAGAGGGAAAAAACGCATCCTTGCATCTTAAGGAGCTTATGTTAATTTGGAGGCGGGGGTCACTTAGACTCACATCTGGAACATTCAGAGAACAGTACAAAGGGATGTTCTGTATCTTAATGAGCTGCTTGGGAATGGCTAGGGTTCTGAGGGGAAACTGGTCTCCAGAGAGAGCCCTGTAGGCCTTCTGAGTTAGTCTTGGAGCAGATGTGACTTGGACTGGACTTTGAAAGTTCCAAAGAATTGGGGGAGTGTTATGAGCAAAGACTGGAATAAGTGGGTCCTCTGTGGAGGGGTGAGTCCGATGAGTACATTAATAGGCTAACAGAAAGAATATTGGTTCTGTAGTCCAACAGGACCTAGCTTGGAATCTCAACTCTGCTGCTTGCTACTAGCATGACCTTGGACCAATCGCTTAATGACTCTGAGTGCCCTTGATCACATTTGTAAAAGGAGGGGCTCATTCAGTCATCTCTAAGGTACTTCTTAATTTTCAGACCTGTGACCTATGGGTCTCATCACTATTTATCCATGACTTGGATGAAATCATACATTAATTTCCTGGTTATTGCTCAGCCTTTTCTCAATCGTGTCTTCATGACCCCATATTTGTTTTCTTGGCAAAGACAATAATTTACCATTTCCTTCTCCAGCTCATTTTACAGGTGAGAAAACTGAGGCAAACAGGGTTAAGTGACTTGCTCAGGGTCACATAGCTAGCCAGTGTCTGAAGCTGGCTTCTAACTCATGGAGATGAGCCTTCCTGACTCCAAGGCTGAAACTCTATTCACCATACTGCTTAGCTGCCCCTAGATTAATTCACACATTATATATTTAGTTCCTGCTGTATACAGAAATGCTGTGCTAGGGTGCTGAGAGTAAAATGAAATTTATTTCCCTGCCTTCATGGAGTTCACAGTCTAATAAGAGGATAGCACACAAACACATGCCCATAATACCCAATATTATATGAATGCTGAATGAGGTATGAAGCAGACTAATATGTGAGGTCCAAATGGGAAGATAGTTATTGACCAAGGACAAACATATTCATGATGTAGAAGGAAATAAGCATTGATTAAGTACCTACTAAGTGCTGGGTATTGTGCTAAGCTCTTTACAAATATTATCTCATTTGGTCTTCACAACAACCCTCTGAGGTAGGTGCTATTATTATTTTAGAGATGAGAAAACTGAGGCAGGGAAAGGTTAAACAGCTTGCCCAGAGTCACCCAAGTGAAGATGAATTTGAACTCAGGTCTTCCTGATTCCAGGCCCAGTGTCCTAATTAATGTGCCACCTACCTGCGATGCTCTGGTAGAAGATATGCCCCTTGTGTTAGTTTTAGGCCTAGCATACTGCCTTCTACTTGTCAGGCACTTCACAAATGTTTGGTCAGTTGTATTAATTAGGGAGGAAGTAGAATATGAGTTAAATTTTAAAGGATGGGTAGAAATTTAATAGACAGAAAAGGGGAAGGAGGGCATTGCAGGCATAGTGAATATCTTGAACAAAAATATAGAAGCAGGTGGGCATCTGGTTCATTTGGGGAGCAACCACTAACTCAGCTGGGCTAGAGCAAGGGTTCTTCATTTTTTTTGTGTGTCATGGATCCCCTTGGCAATCAGTCAGGTGAAACCAATGGACCCCTTCTGAGAATCACATTTTTTAATGCATAAAACAATACATGAGATGGCCGAGGAAAGCAAAGGTTAGTGAAAATAATATATTTCCCATTCAAGTTCATGGACCTCCAGAAATCTATCCAAGGGCCAGGATTCCATGAATTCCAGTTTAAGAAGCCCTTGGTTAGAGCATAGCTGTCATGCTTATCAAAATTCCAGATAACATGAAGCTGGAAGAGAGAGTTAACCCATTGGATAATTGAATCATGAAAGAAGGGAAAGGAGATAAGTTTTTATATGCCTACCATGTGCCACTCACTGTGCTAAGCACTTTACACATATTAACTCATATAATCTACAAGGATTTCGATAGCTTGAAATGATGGGTCATTGAAGAAGGGGTAAATGTAAAGTTCCATATCTAGGTATAAAAAGCCAATTACACAAACTCAAGATGGTTGTGCTATGTCTAGGCAACACTTGTCATACAAAAAGTTCTGGGGGGGTTTAGTGGTTTGGAGTTGACTGTATCATGGCAATTAAAAAGACAGAATTTAAAAGCATGATACTCAGAACTGTCCTCTCCTTTGATCAGAACACATTTGGAATACTATATTCCATTCTGGATACTGACAAACTGACATCATATCCAGAGAATGGCAACCAGAATGGCAAAGGGGTTTGAAATCATGTCGAATAAGAACCACAGGTATAAGGCTGAAAGGGATTGTAGAGGTTGTCTACTGCAACCACTTTGTTTTACAGATGAGAATAACGAGGCCCACAGAGGTGAAATGACTTGGTTAGGGTCATACAGGTGGCAAGTGATAGCACAAGGATGTGAACCCAGGTTTTCTGGCTTTGGATCCTGTATGACATTTGCTTCTCTCTCAGTTGGAGGAACTGAGTATGTTTAAGAACGGAAGATTGAGGGAACATAATCTTTGTCTTCCAGTACTGAGGGAGGATTTGACTTGTTTTGGTCGTAAGAGTTCAGAGCTAGGAAGTAGAGGAAGGGGACAAGGAACTGGCAGAGAGGCAGATCAGAGGTTACCCAAATGGACAAATAAAATAGGTGTCTTTGAGAGATACTGAAATATCAGGCACTGGGGCTGTTCCATGGGAGGCTGGAGAAGAAGTTACTAGGGAGGGTAGTATGAGAGGGGTATAGGATATAGCACTGCACAGGCCCTGTCGAGTCTTGAGAATCTGTGATTCTGGCTGGACAGGAAGATTCTGGAAAGAAAATTTGTGAGGTTGGTTCAGGGTCAATGGGGACAGGAGAGTTTGGACTGGCAACTGAAGGAGTCTGGGCTTGATCTTAGGCATATGTCCCACAATTTGCTTTTCCAACATGGAACCACTGAAACCCTAAATGAAGAGGATGGAAATAGAGGAGGAAGTGAAGTAACCAGTGCAAAGCAGGGTTTTCAGAGAACTAATATGATCGATAACGGATGGGTTGAGGAAGGAGATGAATGAAAAGAGACCTGAAAGCAAGGAGACCTCTCAGCCCTTACCGTTTGATCTCTTCCTCAATACCCATTTTCTTTTCAGTTCCAGGTTTCCTGCCTTAAGCCAACCTCTCTCTCTTCCCCCTCTCCCTCACCCCACATTGAGATGGTTGGACTCAAGTGAACTGGAGTGGAATATAAGCTCTTTGAGGTCAGGGATTGATTGTTTTGTGTGTGTGTATGTGTGTGTGTGTGTTTGCATTTGCAATGCCTAGCATGGTGCCTTCCATATCATAGGCACTTAATAAATGTTTCTTGAATTTAATTAAATTGGTTCCCTAGGAAGCCCAGGGAAGAGAGACAAGGTGATAGACCTAGAGCTTTAGAGCTAGAAAGGATCATAAGCCATCATCCATTCTAACCCAATCAGTCATTTTATAGATTTGGAAACTGAACTCAGAGAGAAGAGACTTAGGGTCTTAGAATAACAGATTTAGAGTTGGAAGGGACCTCAGAGACCATCTAGCCTAGGGATTTGCATCAGCGTTCCCTGTGCATGAATGGTCCCCCATGTTTAGAATAGGTTCTCTTTCAATCTCCACCTTTTAAAATCCTTTACTCCCTTCCCAGCACAGCTCAGCTCTCTCCTGTTTTAAGTTCTAGTCCCCTTAAACACCCTGGTAAAACTATGGACCCCTTCTCAGAGAAGTGTTTCTAAATGCATAAAATAAAATACGTTGATTACAAAGGAAAACAATTATTTTCAAATAGTCATTAATTTTTTTTAAAGAAAACAAGTTCACAGACAGGTTAAGCACCTTCAGTCTAAGTTTTGCAGATGAAGTAGAGATGGAGCAAATTAAGTGACTTGCCCAAGGTCACAGAGCCAGTAAATGTTAATCTGACAGGAGTTTAGGAGAAAAGGTGATAAATCCTGAGTCAGAGTGAGGTCAGTCTAAGGGAAGAGAATGATCCTTCCTGAGGACTGGGCCATCCTGGGGTTTTTTGAGAAAGGTTCCAGGCTAGTGAGGCATGTATACTATGGTTTTAAATTCAAGAAAGCGTCCTTGACACTGAAAACCAGAATGGTGAATGGGCCTAGACATTATGCTTTATAAGGATGAGTAATTGGAAGAAGTAGGCATGTTTAGCCTGGGGAAGACCCAGAGATGTCATAATTACCTTCAAAAATGTGAAGAGTTATCATTTGGAAAAGGATTCGACTTTACTTCTTGGCCACCAAATTTGGCAGAATTAAGATTAATAAATGATTGTTGCATGGACAAGTTTAGGCTGGATGTAAGGGAAAACTTCTTGAAAATGAGTTATCCCAAAGTGAAATGGGTGGGGGCTCCTTTTGAGTGTGATCTCTCTGAGGGCTGAGACTGTCTTTTGTCCTACCTGCATCTCCAGCTTAGTGCCTGGCACATAAGAGTCCTTTCATAAATATTTATTGACTGACTGGGTCCTCTTCTCCCTCTAGACTTTCTTATTTGGTAAGCTAAAAAAAATGCCCACAGGCTTAATTATCTTCTCTGTGTAGACAACTTCCATATTTATATATCCAGCCCTAATCTTTCTCCCAATCTTTACTCCAGAATTTCTAACAGATCATTGGACAGCTCCAACCAGATGTCCCACAGGCAACTCATACTCAGCTTGTTCAAAATGAAACTCATCGTTTCCCCCAAATACCCATCCTTTCTCTAAAATTTCCCTGGTTCTGTTGAGGGGACTCCACCATCCTTCCAGTCACTCTGGTTCACAGCCTTGGAAACATTCTCAATTCTTCCTTCTCTTTTTCCTTATCCATTTGATTACCAAAGCTTGTTGATCCTACCTCTGGGATATCTCTCCCATGCGTCCCTTTCTCCCTATTCACAAAGCCTCTACACTATTCTAGCCACTAATCACTCCGTGACTGTTCTATTTCAATAGCCTTCTAATTGGTTCCCTTGTCTCTAGTCTCTCCCCTGTTCAATCTGTTCTCTGTGCAGCTGCCAAATTGATATTCCTAAAACACATATAATACCATGTCACCCCTACTCTAGAATTCTCAATGACTCCCTATTGCCTCTAGGATCAACAGACTCCTCAGTTTAGTATTTAAAACTCTCCATGATCTGACTCCCACCTACCTTTCCAATCATTCTATATTCCTCCCTTAATATACTCTCCATTCTAGGTGCTGCTGCTGTTTGTTCTTTGATCTCAAAGAGGACCATGACATCTCCATTCTGGTTAAATCAGCCTGCACTAGAAGCTTCTGAATACCTAGCATTTCACCCATCTCCTGCTATTTTGCCTTGCCTGAGTGGTTCCCCCATGTCTGAAATGTATCTCCTCCTCACCTCCATGTTTTGGGATCCCTAGCTTCCTTCACTGCACAGTACTGGTGCTACCTCTTACAAAGGTCTTTGCTAATTCTTCCCTCTTCACTTGCCCCATTCCCTCTTCCTTTTTTATATCCTTTTGTAAGATCCCTGAGGGCAGGGAATAGTTCACTTGATCTTTGCATCCATGACCCACTATAGTAGCATAAATGCTTAATAAATGTTTGTTGAATTAGACCAAGAGACTGGATGCCCACTTGTTGGGTAGGCTATAAAGGGAAGCCTTCGTCAGGTAGTGGGAGGACTAAGGCCTCCGGGTCTCATCCCACTCCAAGATTCTGTGATTTCGTGAGAGGAAACATGTGAGACAAAGAACAAGGCACCTGGAGATGGGCCTGGGTCCAAGCCCCCAGCCTCCTAGCTGTGTGACTTTGGGCAAACCTCTCAGGGCCTAAAATGGGCGGATATGAGTAAGAAATAACAGATGAGCCAAAACTATAAAGCATATAATACTAATATGTGTAGTGGGGGGAATACAATAATATTAGCAATATTATTACAATACTAAATGAAATACTAAAGAGCTCTATAAATGTGAGTTGCCTGGAGGAGATTAGCTGGGGGCTGGAATTCACTAGAGTCTTCCTCAGAGACCCTATATGAGAAGCTAGACTACTGGAGATGAGGGAGAAATAGGAAAGGACAGACAAATTGGGGCAGGGGTCTGGGATCTGAGGGGGCTTGGACTGAGAGGCCAAGCTGAGGTGGATGATCATGGAGCCTCAGAAGGCAAGAGGTTGGGGCGGGGAGCCTGCGTAGGCACCCAGCCCCATTCTCCCCCGCAGCACTTGAAGGCTTGTGAAGCCAAGAGAGTTGCCATGGTAACTGGCTTCTGAAGCTGGTTAAGTGAGGTGGGGGGGATGCTGAAGCAGTCTGTTCACCTCCTGTCACCCTCCCTCCCCCTTCTCTGCTGGGCCCCACCCACCCCTGTTGAAGACAGAGCCTGGGCCAGGGGTGTGTTCAGTAAGCCCCACAGGAATGACCAACTTTCCTATGGCAGAATCACAAACTGTCAGAGCTAGATAGTCCGACTCTCCCATTTTACAGATGAAGCCCTGAGATGGAACACACAGTCAGTAAGTAACTGAGCCAGGAATTCACATGCAGGCCTTCTGACTCTTTTTACTCACCATATGGTCTGGTTAAACCTCCTTGGCTCCTACCCACTCACCACCCCAATCACTCTCTGGTCCTCTGACCTCTTAAATGGCAGCTTCTCCCTGCTGATGCCTCTAGCTTGGTGAACTCTTTCATAGGACACAGAAGCAGAGGTACCCAGATATAGAGGGATCCAAGTTGGGGAAACCCCTCAGCCCATGCTTAGCCTTTCCTTTCTGCTCCCATGCATGGATATTGGGAAAGGCTAGGGGCAGCTAGGTAGTGCATTGGATTTAGAATACAGACCCTGGAGTCAAATCTAGCTTTAGACAATTACTAGCTATGTGACCTTGGGCAAGTCACTCAACCCCCATTACCTCCAAAAGAGAGGAGGGGATTAGAAAAGGCCAGCACATGGTGATTTGTACTCAAAATGTGCCCCCTGTACCCACTTGCACCCTATCAGCTCCATGAAGACTGGAACTTAACCTAAGCTGTATCTTCCCCAGGAAGACACTTAAGTGAATCAGGAGATACTTAAGTGAAGCTTACGCCATATTGGTAGCATTGTCCTTTGGAGTCCAAAAGAAAGATTGGGACAGAAACTACTCAGATAAAGTTGGATAAGAATAAATGTCAAGTCCTACATAACTGAGTTCAAAAAACTAACTGAGACAGTACAAATTGGGGAAGGTGTGGTTGGAAACAAACCAGGGGTGAGCTGTCAAGACTACACAAGCTCCATGTGGGAGCCAAAAGAGCTAATGTGATCCTAGAATGCTTTAAGATAGGCTTGGGGTCCGGAGCTAAGGAGGTGTCACTCCTGCTGCTGGACCAGGGCGAGAGAACATCCTTTCAGAAACTAACAGCATCCCTGCCTAGGAAACAAGACAGAAAAAGCCACTCATTTCTTTTGGCATCCTAAGGGCCCCTGGAAGTCCATCTTGTAACTCTCCTCTGTCACAGTTTAGGAATCTCTAGGATTTAGAATTGCAAGGGACCTTTGAGACCAACTAGCCCACTCCTCCCTGCTCCCATTTTACAAACAAAAAAACTAAGACCCAAAGCAATTGAAAATCTAGCCCAATACCCTGCAGATACCAAAGGGCAAGGCCAAGGTATCAACCCTAGTCTTCTATTTTATTTCTTAATAGTAATTTTTTTCTAATTACATGTAAAGATAGTTTTCAACATTCTTTTTTTGTAAAATTTTGAGTTTCAAATTTTTCTCCTTCCCTTTCCTTCCTCCTCTCTAAGACAGCAAGTAAACCTGATATAGGCTATACATATATGATCGTATTAAACCTATTTCCACATTAGTCATGTTGTGAAGGAAGAATCTGAAGGGAAAAACCATGAGAAAGAAAAAACAAAAAAAAAGTGAAAACAGTATGCTTCAATCTACATTCAGACTCCATAGTTCTTTCTCTGGATGTGGAGAGCATTTTTCATCATGAGTCTTTTGGGATTGTCTTGGAACATTGTATTACTGAGAAGAGTTAAGTCTATCAAAGCTGGTCATCCCATGATGTTGCTGTTGCTGTGTGCAATGTTCTCCTGGTTCTGTTCACTTCACTCAGCATCAGTTCATGGAAGTCTTTCCAGGTTTTTCTGAAATCTACTTATGCTTATAGCACAATAGTATTCCATCACATTCACATACCACAGCTGGTTTAGGCATCCCCTTAATTTCTAATTCTTTGCCATCACAAAAAAGATCTGCTATAAATATTTTTGTACATATGGGCCCTTTTCCCTTTTTTTTAATGATCTCTTTGGGATGCAGACCTAGTAGTGGTATTACTGAATCAAAGGGTATGCCCGGTTTGGTTGCCTTTTGGGCATAGTTGCAAATTGCTCTCCAAACTCAATCTTGGCCTTCTGACTTCCACCTTATCACTCAGCCCAATGCAGTCCCATTTGGGAAGCTTTCCCTGAGGCACTCCCTCATGAACTTACCCCGATACCATTCTCAGTACTTTGTTTGCATGTGTCTAAATGTATTTATCATATCTAGTGGTGAATATAGTTATCTTTGCATCTTGTACCCCTACTCACCTGTCAGTTCTAGGAAGGCAAATATTAGGTATTTTCTAAACTGTGTGTCTCTCCCAGCACACCCCAACCCCTGACCCCCAGCTGCTTAAGTGATGGAGTGCTATCGTAATATTGTCTGTTCCCCTTCCTTTGGAATCCCAAAAAGATTTGGACAAGAACTAGTGAAATAAAATTTGATAGACATCCATGTGTAACAACATCCTATATCCTTGGGCTCAAAAAATCAACTGTAACAATACTTGTTGGGAGAGGTATGATGGAAAAAAATTGCAAGTGAAGGAAAGAGTGCATTAAGAGAGACATAGAGTTCACAGCCAAGGAAGGAAACATGGATTTATTAGGCACCTACTATTCTTGCTAAGCTCTTTATAAATGTTATTCTATTTTATCCTTACAACAACCTGGGGAGGTAGGTGCTATTCTTATTCCCATTTTACAGATGGGGAAACTGATGCAGTCCAGTGACTTGCCTAGGGTCACACAATTAATAAGTGTCTAAGGCTGTATTTGAACTCAAGTCCCTGAGCTCTTTCCACTGCACCCACCACTTATCCAGCAAAAGAAACAATAGACCCATTGTTCTTGATGCTAGTCAGGTCCCATCTGGTCTACCATGTTTGGTTCTGGGTACTGCATTTTAAGATCTACATTGACAAACCAAAATGGCCTCCAGAGGAGAGCAACCAGGCCAGTGAGGGGACTGGATACCAGACCATGAAATGATCATTTGAAGGAATTGGATATGTTTAGCCTGGAGACAAGAAGACATAGGAAGCCATTTCTAAAGTACTTGAAGGGCTCCTAGAGTATAGAAGGGAGGCTCAAGTTATTTTATTTCTATGCAATTCCAGAAACATTAAAGTGCCTACTATGTGCTAGGCACTGGTGACAGATGCAAAGACAAAATCAAAACAAAACCAAAGTTCCTTGTCTCCAGGAACTAATATCCTGTATTCTCTTGGATGTAGGGGTAATGGGGGCGGGGGTTGGCAGGCACATTATAACATGTATACAAATATACATGGCACAAAGAAAATTGAGGGATGTTAGCCCAAAGGCAGATCTAGGAAACGTAAGAGAAAATTACAGGGAATCAGATTTCATCCTAATGTTAAACAAATACATTCTTTATGATCAGACCTGGCCCAGCTGCCTCCAGAGGTACTGACTTCCCCATGATGTTAAGTAAGGGCTGTATGATCCCTGGCTAGGAGACTGCTACGTACAGATCAGTCTAGTTTCTCTCCGAGCTCCCTCTGAGCCCTAGAATTCTATGGTTCCTTTGTCTCTAACACCAATCTCATTGCCAGAACCCAGGCATCACCCCCACACCCCACCCTTCTCAGGACCATGCTTACCAAAACCCAGTGACTCTGCCCCCCACCATCCAGCCTCTTGCCCTGGGTACCAGGTGCACTGGCTGAGACTCCCTGGGGTGGGGGCAGAGGAGCAGCCAGTACCAAAGAAAGAGAAAAACACAGAGCTTCCTCGTCCCTGGTGGGCACCATGCCAGGTACTGCCAACAGCCTCTATTCCACAGAGTAGCAGGGTCCTGGCCTCGTGCCCAGTATTGTGCCCTGCACTGTTTCTGCCCAATCAAGGCCACTAGTTTTCTGGCCCTGTGGACTGAAAGAGGCCAAATTTGTTGAACCTCCAAGGCCATCTAGTCCAACATACCTAGGCAAGAATTAGCCCTACAATATCTGCCAACAAGTGGTCTTCTGGCTACCTCTGCTTGCAGTCCTCCTGGGCAGCGAGCTCTCCACCTAAAGAGATAGCCCATTCTGCCCTGGGATGGCTTCTGAGGCTGACTTGTTCAGGGCATCTTAACTATAACAGTCTCCATTTCAATAGTCCTTCAGAATTAACAAAGTGATTTCCTCACAACAGGCTTGTAAGGAAGATAAGACACATTTATCTTTTAGCTTAATTTTATTTTTCTTCAATTAATTGAAAAGCCACCTTCTTTCCTTTCTCCCTTCCTCCTCCACTAAAAAATAAAGAAGGAAAAATGCTTATAATAAATATGCACAATCAAGCAAAATAAATTCTAGCATTGTCTAAAAAAAATTGTCTCAAATCTGTACCCTGAGTCTGTCACCTGTCAAGAGTTGAGTGACAGGCTTTATCATCAGCCCTCTGGAATTATGGTTGGTCAATACCTTGATTAGAGTTCTTAAATCTTCCACAGTTGTTTATTTTTACAATACTGTTGTACTATATTTATATGATTCAACATATTTATACATTCTGTACATTGTTCTCCTGGTTCTGCTTAGCTCACTGCATCAGTTTGTGCAAGTCTTCCCAGGTTTCTCTGAAACCATCTACTTCATCATTCCTTACAGCACAATGACATTGTATTATATTTACATGTTACAATTTGTTCAGCCATTCCCAAGTTGATGGGCAACCCCTTAATTTCTGGTTCTTTATCACCACAGAGAAAGCTGCTATGAATATTGTTGTACATGTAGGTCTTTTTTCTCTTTCTTTGATCCCTTTGGTCTATAGACCAAGTGATGGTATTGTTGGGTCAAAAGGGAATGTGCAGTTTAATAAAGGGCATATGTTATTATCACAGCTCTACAGATAAACAAAATGAGCCCTAGAGAGGCTGTGACATACTCAAGGTCACAGAACCAGAAAGAGTCAGAGTTGGGATCTAAAATCCACCACCAATGGCTTGACTCCAAGGCCAGGACTATTTGTTATTATGTCATCTTGCCTCCTTATCCCCTGGAGCAAGGAGACCATTTCCCAATAGGGACATTGGAGTGACTGACTGGTCCTTCCTTATTACCCTCCCCCAAAATTGAGCTATATCCTTCTTCCCCAACTGTCCCCTGCATGCACCCTCATTCAACAGAACATTTCTTAAGAGAAAACTTCTTTTAAGAGAAGGTTCCATCCTCTCACGGAGCTCACAGGCACTTAGATCACTATAATACACAACTGGACACAGTGAGTTCTTACAGAGGAGGTAAACGGAAAGGCCAGATGAGATCTGAGGACAAAGGTCAAGTACAGCTTGGCTCTAATCCTCCTTTTCCAGGTTTATTATACATTATTCCTCTTTATACCCTCTTGAAATAAATCAATCAGACTTTGCTGTTTCTAACACATGACAATCTATCTCCCACCTCTCTGCTTTTGTCCAAGCTAAACCCCATGCCAGGAATACTCTCCTTCCTCATTTCAGCCTCTTACTATCCCTGGCCATCTTCTTTTTTAAAAAAAACTTTTTATTAAATTTATTTATTTAATGTTTAGTTTTCAACATTCACTTTTATAAGATTTTGAGTTCTATATTTTCCCCACTTCCTCCCTTCCCCACTCCCGAAGATAGCGTGCAATCTGATATACATTCATATTAAACAATCATATTAAACATATTTTCATATATTGTGAAAGAAGAATCAGAGCAAAAAGGGAAAACCACAGGAAAGAAAAAACAAAAAAAAAAAAGTGAAAATAGTATGCTTCGATCTGCATTCAGATTCCATTGTTCTTTCTCTGGATGTGGAGAGTATTTTCCATCATGAGTCTTTTGGGATTGTCTTGGATCATTATATTGCTGAGAAGAGCTAAGTCTATCAAAGTTGGTCATCATATAATGTTGCCGTGGCTGTGTACAATGTTCTCCTGGTTCTGCTCATTTCACTCAGCATCAATTCATATAAGTCTTTCCAGGCTTTTCTGAAATCCACCTGCTCATCATTTCTTATAAAACAATAAAACAATAGTGTTCCATTACATTCACATACCACAACTTGTTCAGTCATTCTCCAATTGATTGGCATCCCCTCAGTTTCCAGTTCTTGGCTATCACCAAAAAAGGCTGCTATAAATATTTTTGTACACATAGGTCCTTTCCCCTTTTTTTTATGATCTCTTTGGGATATACCTGGTTATCTTCAAAGCTCAGTTCATACTGTACAGGAGGCCTATTTCTCCGTAGCTGGCCTCTTCCAAGTACTTTGCATGTTTCTTTGTGTGAATGCTATTCTCAATAGCGGCAGCTAGATGACACAGAAGATAGAGCTTTGAGCCTAGTAAGAAAGACCAAAGTTCAAATCCAGCCTCAGACACAGCCATACTGCATGAACCTAAGCAATTCCCTTAACCTCTGTTTGCTTATCTACAAAATAGGGATAATAATAGTACTTGCCTCCCAAGGTCATTGTGAAAATAAAATGAGATATTTACAAAGTGCTTTGCAAACATTTAAGGCACTGTATAAATGCTATTATCGTTATCATCATCTTTATTGTAATTATCAACATCATTAAGAACTTACCCGAAGGTATCAGTTTTGTCTATGAATCTCCAGCACCTAGCAGAGTGCCAGATACACTGCAGGAGCTTAATAAATGCTTGTTGATTGGTTGCAAAAGAGATTTTTCCAGAGGTGGTATTTGAATTGGGCTTTCAAGGATAAGTAAGAATCCAACCATAGGACTGCTAGGTGGCACAGTGGATAGAGCACCAGGCATGGAGTCAGGAACACCTGAGTTCAGATCCACCCTCAAACACTTCCTAGCTGTGTGACCCTGAGTGAGTCACTTATCCCTGTTTGCCTCAGTTTCCTCATCTGTCAAATGAACTGGAGAAGGAAATAACAAGCCACTCCAGTGTCTCTGCCAAGAAAACCCTATTGAGGTCATGAAGAATCAGATATGACTGAACAACAGGAATTCAACCAGGAAAAAGACTGAGGGGAGACATTCTAGTAACAGAGAACAAAGACCTGGAAGCAAGTGAATAAAAGGTGTGATATGGGACAGAGAATAGTTTAGTTTGGCATAGAATTAAGGATGTGAGAGTAGAGGCAACTAGGTGGCAATGGAAAAGAGTTCTGGCTGGATGTGGAGTCAGGAAGACCTGAATTCACTTACTAACTGTGTGACTCTATGCAAGTGATTTAACTTTTGTCTGTTTTGGTTTCCTCTTTTGGAAAATGGAAATGTAATAGCACCTGCCTCCCAGGGATGTTTCGAGGGTCAAATGAGATCGTATTTGTAAAGTGCTTTGCAAACTTTAAATGCTGACTATGTGGAGGAAGGTTTTAAATGAGAAATTGACCAGTGGAAAGCTGACAAGGTGCCAGACTGTGGAGGACCTTGACTGACACATAGGGGAGTTTGAACTTTACTTAACAGGCAAGAGGAGGCTACAAAACTGAATGATATAAAACCTGGCTCAAGAAAACAAAACCAAAACAATTTAGCATATATTAGAATAGTAATAGCAGCTAGTATTTAAGTAGTGTTTTAAAGTTTGCAAAGCACTTTACAAATATTATGTCACTAGATCATCACCTCAACAATGGAGCTATTATTATCTCCATTTTACAGATGGTAAAATGAGATAGATGGAGGTTAAGTGACTTGCTCAGGGTCACACAGCTAGTAAGTGTCTGAGGCTGAATTTGAATTTAGGTCTTCCTGACTCCAGACCCAGCATTCTGTGCACTGTGGTACCACCTTAAGAAGAAAGAACCATGACTTAGATAGGAGAACATCTGAAAAAGATCCTCGGCTCTTAAGGACTGGCAACATCCCTAGGAATCAACAGTACTCTAAGGTGCCAAAAAATGAATTCACTTTTGACCTGCATCCAGAGAGTCATAGCTTCAAGGTAGGGAGAGGTGAGTGTGGGGGAGGGGTGGAGGAAGAGGAAGGAGCACAAAAAATACATTTTTTAAAAAATAAAGAGGTGATGGTCCCCCTGCACTCTGCCCTGGTCAAATGTGCTGATTTCTGAGCACATACATTTTAGGAAAGCATATTGAGAATCTGAAGAGTGTCCAGTAGAGAACAGCGAGGATGGGGAAGGGTCTTCAAAATCATGTCATATGAGATACATTGAAAGAATTGGGAATATTTAGCCTGGGAAAGAGAAACCTTATCAGGGAGATCATGACTGTCTCCAAGTACTTGAAAGATTGACTTGGGGAAGTAGACTTAGACTCGTTGTGCCTGGCCTAGAGGGCAGACAGGGAAGCAAAAGGAGGGAAGCTACAAATTTCTGCTCATGAAAGGAAAAGGCTCCCCCAACTCCCTGCAAAGTTGTTTTCCAGTCGTTTCTGATTCTGGGTGACAGGCTTTCTTGGCAAAGTTACTGTAGTGGTTTGCCATTTCCTTCTCCAGCTCATTTTACAGATGAGAAAACTGAGACAAACAAGGTTAAGTGATTTGCCTAGGGTCACACAGCTAGGAAATGTCTGAGGCCACATTTGAACTCAGGAATATAAATGAGCATTCCTGATTGCAGGCCTGGCATTCTATCCACCACGCCACCTATTGGCTCAAATGAGAACTATTAAAAACTGAACAGGCAGCCTCTTACTAGAAATCTCTCATCCAAGGCTAGGTAACCTTTTTTATTAGAGGATCTGGAAGCATGCATTACCGCAGGTACAAGTTGAACTAGATGAGGTCTTCTAGCTCGGACCTTGTCATTCTATTAGCACAGAAACAGCAGCATAGAGAAGAAAGAGTGATAGTATCAGGAGAGACCTGGTTTAAATTCTGTCACTGATACTGACTGCGTGAGCTTGGGCAAGTCACTTACGGTCTCAGAGTCTCAGTTTCTAAGGGCAAAGTGAAGATAATGATGCCAGTAGTCTTTGTCTCACGGGAGGTGGGGTAGGGGGAAGATCAGATGAATTAATATATGTAAAGTGCTTTGTAAACGTTAAGAAACTGTGTAAATGGCAGGTGCTGTTGTAGAGCACCAAATGCCAGAGCCAGAAGCCCTTAGAGACTCCCTTCACCTCACTGTGTGGACATGGACCCCTTTGGCAGTCAGTCTGGTGAGGCCTAGGGACCTTTCTCAGATGAATGTTTTAAAATGAAATCTACAGGATTACAAAGGAACCCAATTATATTGAAATCATAGTTATCAAAATAGTATTTTTTTAAGTTCACAGACACCAGGTTAAGAACCTTTGATCTATCTGGTCCAACCATTTTGTTCTTTGTTGATAGAAACTCAGGTCTAGAGAGGGAAAAAGCAATCTGTACCAGGTTTCACATCCAGCTCGTTTGTAGCAGAACCAGGACTAGACCTGGTCACTTTCCGTTGTACCAAGAGAAGGTCCTGTCTGTGTCCTGGAGAAGTTTTGCGTGTGTTTCATTAGACAAGACATGATGCTGTCTGTCTTGATAAGTTGGGTTGTCTGGATTCAGACTGTTTGGGGCTCAAGGGAAGCCCAAGGTCACTTCAGACTGAGTTGATCAGGGAAGGCTTCCTGAGTGAGGTAGGAGTGACGGAAAGAAGGAAGGGAATCACATTCTTATTTTTATAGCCTATGTGCCAGGCATTATGCTAAGTGCTTTTTACAAATACTATTTCTCTTGGTCCTCACAATAACATTAGCTAAGTACAATTATTATCTTCATTTTACAGTTGATATAACTGAGGCTTAACTTGAGGTTAAGTGACTTCCCCAGGGACACACAGATAGTTAGTGTCTGAAGCCAGATTTGAACTTGGGTCTCCCTGAACCCAATGCTCTATCCAGCCAGTTACCTGGCCCCAGAACATTCTAAATTTGTGGTACAATGTGGATTAAAGTAGAGGTGGGAATGCCCATGATTTGGGGCAGGATTGGGGCAGAGGGAGAGAACAGTGAAGAGCTCCTGTCTAACTAAGATTTCTGCTCTGGTTGTGGTAGGTGATCTCTGAGGTTCATCCTAGTTCTGAAATTCCAGGATTCTGGGACTGTAGTCTGCAAGAACTCAGCAGGGCCTAGAATGAGAGACTTCAGCATCTGTGCTGAAGGAGAGAGAGAAGGTGAAGGAGAAAGTGCACAGAATTTGGGAGAACAGGTTTGGAAATGTTCTGTTGCTCCTTGTTAGAGAACAGTGATAATAATTAAAGGACAGTTAACATTTACTCACAGCCTTCCTGGGACTATTTCCTCATCTGTAAAATGAGAGAGCTAGATTAGATGGCCTCTGGGGTCCTTCCCACTCCAGATCTTCGATCCTCTCAACGTCTAAAATCCCATCTGCCCTATGTCCCATGAAGCTATGATTTGCCCTTGTGGGAAAGTGGGGAGGAGGCACAGAAAAACTGTTCTGCGTTGGATTGTGGGGACAGGAGGTTGATAAAACAAAAGAGGCATTCTGAAAAGATTCGGCCAACCTTAGTTCCCCCTTCCCAGCCCCGGATTTAGTTCCTTTTGGGAGGAGTAGGGACCCTAGGAGTCCAGGTTCCACTTGGCCCACACAGGTGGCAGCTCCACTTTCCTTCCCCCGCCCATCCTGCCTTTATCTTCCTCCTGTATTTTCACAGATGTGTTTTATGGCTAGCCCCAACTGCAACCTGAGCCTAGAAGTGCTTCCCACCCCAGAAGACAAGAGAATTGGGGGAACCCAAAGCTCTGTTCCCACATCCATAGTTTCCTCCCAGAGGCCCTGGAAAGACAAGTGCCCTGTTTGCGACAGCTAGGCTCCTGGCTGCCCCGGGGGGTCCACCAAAGGGGAAAGAGGGGACTTGGGCGTCCCTGGTCCCACATCCGTGGCGCCACTGCTCTGCCAGCCAGCCGGGTTCTAATTAGCCACGGGAGCTAGGGAGCAGGAAGCAAGGGGGCTGGGGGCTCCTGCCTGGGGCTTGGAGGGACCGAGTGCTCAGAGCCTTATGCCCCCTCACTCAGGAATTCAATCCTCAGTCTTAACTGAGGCTAAGATACCTGGGTCGCCTCCCACAGGTCATCCTTTCCTTGCTAGGGAAAGAGTCTAAGTAAGTAGAGGAGTGTGGAGAGGGACTGATGCGGTGAACAGGACCGTGTGCTAGGAGTATACAAAGCTGGACTGAACCCTGCCCTCAAAGTGTCGGCTTTTTATAGGGGGATACAACATGCACAGAAGTAAGTGAATATGACATGTATACAAAAGACCAGAAAACAATTCTAAGAGGGAGAAAAATAAATAACTTGGGGCGGGGGAAGCCAGGGAAGGGCAGGAAAGGGCTTGTGTAGATGGCGGCACCCAAGATGGCCTGTAAAGAGATCTCGGGATTCTGGGAGGCAGAGGTGAGAAGGGATGGCATTGCAGGCAACATGATGGAAGCACAACGGATTGTCTTGGACAAGGACAAGCTAGCAGGCTTGTTTGACCAAAATGGAGACAACAGAATGGGGAAGTGAGGGTGGCAGGAGATATAGGGAAGATCAACTACAGAGAGAGTTAGTGAGAAGGAAGATGGGTGGAAGAGGGGAAGAGTGAACTTCTTCCCGGGGATTGGGGGGGGCCTACCCCCCAGCTGGGTCTATCAACAAGCATGTAATAATAGCTATCATTTATACAGCACTTTAAGGTTTGCTAAACATTTTTTATATATACCTATATTATATATTATTTCATTTGACCTTCATAACAACCCTGGAAGGTAGGTGCTATTATCATCCCCATTTTACAGATGTGAAAACTAAGGCTGAGAAAGACATACAGCTTAGAAATGTTTGATTCTGGTCTTACTGACTTCAGATCCAGCACTCTATCCACTGCATCACCCAGCTGCCCCTTACTTCTTACTTACTTACTACTACTTGCTTCCTAACCTTTATAGTTGTGTGACATAAGAGTTGTGCATTTTCCACCAGTTGGATCTTTTCAGATATAATGGCAGAGATTAGACAATCACCTGTCAGTTGCTTGTGGAGGGCATTCTTGTTGAGATATAGATTAGGCCAAATGGCCTCTGATGTCCTCTCCAATTCTGCAGTTCTATGATTCTGCCCCTCCCTGTGCTAACTGGGGGAAAAAGTACCTGGCTTCCCAGGGATACTGGGATAGAGGTGAGAAGATGGGTTACCTAGACATTAAAACCTGAAGTCAAGCCATGAGCTGAAGCTCTGATGTCAGTGTGGGCAGCCAGCCCAATGTCCCTGTGTGTTGCTGCCGCACTAGGGGAGAAATCCCCAGAGAGCTCCAGTTCAGGGAGTAGAGCTGGAGGGTAGAATTCTGGGCTTCTCTTACTTGAGGACACTGAGATGAATGTGTGCCTGGTTCTTCTGGTGTGTGTGCCACTTCTGTGGATATATGGTAGAGAGAGTCAGATCCTGGACTCTGTGACCAGAAGGCATGTCTCCCTCCTCCCTTGATGCAGCTGGTTCTAAAAAGGTGCTGAGCCTGGCTGGCATGACCTAGCTCACGGGTGGGGATGAGAAGGAAAGATTCCAAGGGGTGGAACCGGAAGCATTGCCAAGTATTCTGTGCAGTTAAGAGATCATGGATGTGGGCAAAGCTGCAAGGCCAGGAACAAGTCCATCAGCCTAAAAAAGGGGGAAGGGGAAAGTAGGTGGGGGCCATGGAAAGAGGGTGTCAGGAAGGGTAGGCACCCCTGAAAGGAGTTAAGATTGTGTGTGTGTGTGTGTGTGTGTGTGTGTGTGTGTGAGAGAGAGAGAGAGAGGGAGGGAGGGAGAGAGAGAGAGAGAGAGAGAGAGAGAGAGAGAGAGAGAAGGAGGGGAAGAGGGGGAAGGAGGGAGAGAGAGAGAGAATGAGGAGTTGATTGTGCCAGTGTCCCTTTCTGCGTGTCTTTGTCTCTGTGACTCTGTATCTATGTCTATGCTCTTTGTATGATTCACTTTATCTCTGTGCTGGGATGTGTGTGTGACCGTTTCTCTGTCTGTCTGTGTTCACATACAGGATTGTGCTCTGGGCTGTATGTCTATGCCTGCGTGTGCCTGTTTCTCTGCATCTATCTGAACGTGCCTGTGAATGCACCTTTGTGATTGTGACTGGGCCTATTTCTGTGTATTCGTTTCTGCGTATATGTCTGTGTATGTACCCATATTGGTTTCTGGGTATGTCTCTGCCTATGTGCCCAGGTGTATGTGCCTATGACTGTGCCAATGGCCAAGTGATAATCTTGTGTGCATGTGCATATGTGTGTGCATGTGTACGTCCCTGTCTGGCTGTACCTGTGTTGGGTCAGTGTACCATCTCTCACTGTGTCTGTGTGCCCCTGCCTGTATCTGTATATCTGTGCCTGGGTGTCTGTTTTTACTGTATCTAGGCTTGTAGGTGTATGCTTGGGTGCCTGAGTGTCTGTGATGGTGGTGATGGTGGTGGTGGTGGTGGTGGTGTGTCTGTGTGTGTGTGTGTGTGTGTGTGTCCCTGTCTGACTGTGCCCATGGTGAGTGTATTTCTGCAGTATCTCTCACTCTTCCCCACCCAGGCATCCTGGCTGGGCAGCTACAGGAAATCTTTCCTCCTCACTTTGTCCTCTTCCCTTCTCCTAGGCTGTCTGTCTGTGTCAACCTGTTCACCTGGTGATGCGGGGCAAGGCCCCCTGTGCCCACCTGTTCTCAGCCATGGCCCGCCTGGCCCCTGCCCTCTGGAGTCTCTGTGTCACTGCTGTCCTGGTTACCTCAGCCACGCAAGGTAGGGGATGGGTCTGGGGAGGTCTGCTGCACGGGGAGTGGCCCGAGGATCCCACTTCCCTAATGTCCAAACCATGAAGGAGAGGGTGCAGAGGAGGGCGAACCTTCTGTCCAGCAGCTGATCTTTTCTGACTGTCCCACTGAGGGCTGATTGCTGGCCCTGAATCTGGTCCTTCCACTAAGGCAAGAACCTCTTGTGCCCTCTGGTGCCCACTATACCACACCCTGGCGCTTGGGTCTCCCCAGTTCCATCTTGCTCTTCCTCTCTCTGTGATTACATATCAGCAGCTCTCACTGGGAAGAAGGCTTAATTAAAGCGTGCCCGCTGACGTTTATTTAAAAACAACTAATTACCCAGCTCGGGCCGGCACCGGCCCCAGGATCCCAAGTACATAGCAATTAGTACCCCGTGCCTGCCCACCCACCCTGATTATCCAATTACTCTCCCAAAGGCAGTGATCAGCAGGGGTCAGAGGCCAGGGCATGAGATGGGGAGCATGAACCCTCCCATTTCCACCTTTGGCCCATTTCCCACATTCTAACCCCCCCAAATCTTCTACACTCCTTGACTCCATTTGTCTTTTCCCCAGTGTCTCCCCACACACCATCTAGCCTGGCATCAACCCTCTTCAGAGCGACTTTCCCAATGTCCCTAGCTCCATCCCTCATGCTAGGACATTCCTCATACTATCCCCTTGTCCTCTTGACCATTCTTAGTGCCACCTCATGGTCCAGTGCCATGGGAACTCCATTCTGTCAAGATCCCCAACCACCCCAGGCCATCAAGGTCCACTGCCTAGCAGGCCCAGCCTGCCCCCCCTTCCTGGCCCAGCTGAGCCCTCCCCGACTCCTCCCCAGGCCGAGCTGGTGCTAAAATTAGATGAGGAAGCAGATGGTACCAAGTGAAGCAGATTAAAAAATCCTCTGCCAGCCTAGCCCCAGAACATCCTTCCCTTTTTGCCCCTCATGTCTGGAGCTGAGCACACAGCCCCTTGGAGCCCTGCCCTATTCTCTCCTCATTGCAACTTACTGTAGAACTCCGAGGTATTTAAGATAGGGCCACCTGGTCTGCAGGAGAGAGGAGAGGCATAAGGATAGGAGATAAGATTTAGTATGACTGCCACCAGGCAGAAGACTCTCGGTGATTGACTGGATGTACCTTGAGCCATATCTCCCTTGGACCCTATCCTACTGCCTCTGGCTTGTTGGTACACATACACACACACATACACACACAGAGGCACACATGCACACACATGCACACACATACACACACACGCACATACACACATACACACACACACACATCTATCCATCCATCCCTAGCCTGACCCCCTCCTCTCTCCTTCCCTTCCATCCCTGCTCCCTTAGAAGACTCCTATCAGTTTTCCATCCTTTATCTTCCTACCTCTGTATTTAATAAGTAAGCTCCTTGAAGAAGGTTCTGCAGCTCCTAGGGGAGGACAAAGCACAGGATCTGGAGTCAAAAGTCTTGGGTGCGAGTCCCAGCTTTGCCATGTGCCAGTGACTACATGCAAATCACTTCTCTTTGGGCCTTAGCTTCCTCCTCTGTAAAACGAGGGGGTTGGACCAGATGGAAGTCGAAGGTCCTTGCCAATTCTAACATTCTGTGATTTTTGCTACTCCCCCACCTCCTTTTGATCTCCTCGCTACTTTTTCTGTCTCACCTGAATTCCACATGCTGCTAAATCAGCCTAGGCCCTCCCATCCAATTGGTCGTCCTAGATGCTGGGCCTGCAGAAACAAACTGCACTCAAGTCCCTTCCCCTGGGCTCAGTTTCCTGTTCTGTAAAATCAAGGACTTACAAAGTTTCTTCCTTGACATTCTAGTTCTTCCAAACACTAGGAATGACATCTCGTATCAACCTGGTGCTCGATGCTTTTCAAAGCAACTTTCCATCCATTACCTCATCTGTCTCTCAACACCCTGGTGACGTCCTCAGAATGGGGACTATCAAGTACTGAGTGAGACAGATAGATATAGATAGATGGGTATATATATATATGTGTGTGTGTATATATTCACATACATGTGAAAATAAATCTGATATGCTCAGAGTCACACAGCTAAAAAAGTGCTGGAGCTGGGAATTCCTCACTCTTGGGCTTTGATTGTCCCCCTCCTGCCTTACAGAAAGGACATGAGATTTGAGGTCAGAAGACCTGGATTTCAGTCTGCAACTTATGACATGTGTGATCTTGGGAAAGTCACCTAATTTTGATGGGCCTCAGATTCCTAATCTGTAAAATGAGAGGGTTGACCTAGATGACCTTTCTGGAGTGAATGAAAAGCCTATGATTATCTTCTCCCCACCACCATCAGTCCCAGCCCATTGCAGCCCAGTCAGATCTAGATGGAAAGAGGCCCAAGCTCCTTATTTCTGTGAAGGGAAGCTCTGGGAGGGGGAGCAGGCTTTGTCCACCCAACGGAACCCAAGAAACTCCTGCCCTATAACTTGGTAATAGGGGAGGGAAGGACCCCCTGGATCTAAGTGTTTCTCTTCCTCTGCCCCAACACTGGCAGGCCTGAGCCGAGCTGGACTCCCATTTGGCCTGATGCGCCGGGAGCTGGCATGCGAAGGCTACCCCATTGAACTCCGATGCCCAGGAAGCGATGTCATCATGGTGGAGAATGCCAACTATGGGCGCACAGATGACAAGATTTGTGATGCCGACCCCTTCCAGATGGAGAATGTGCAATGCTACCTGCCCGATGCCTTCAAGATCATGTCCCAGAGGTGAGGACCTGCGGGGATTTGGGGGTGGGATGGGGGAAAGACATTCATTCAAAGCTCATTCGTTTGTTCATTCAACAACAACGACAAAAGGTAAAGTGTTCACAGTGTCCAAAGTACTGTACTTGCCACTGGGAGCCATACTGTGGTCCCTGTCACCACGGAACCTTTGGTCTAGTAAAGGCTAAGACACAAACGTTGCTAATTATGAGTACGTTAAGATGAAAAACAACTTGCTATGGAAATGCATTGGCCACTAGGTGGCTCAGTGGATAGAGCACCAGGTCTGGAGTCAGGAAGACCTGAGTTCGAATGTGACTCTAGACACTTCCTCGCTGTGTGATCCTGAGGAAGTCACTTAACTCTGCTTACCTCAGTTTCTTCATCTGTAAAATGAACTAAAGAAGAAAATGACTAAGCCAACTCCAGTGCCTCTGCTAATAAAACCCCCAAAAAGACTGAACAATACAATGAAGTTGCATGAGAGGGAAGCTCTTGTTTTTTTTTTGTTTTTTGTTTTGCTTTGTTTTTACTGGGAAAGGCTTGCTAAAGGAGGTGATATTAGAGCTGGACTTTTCAGAATGGACAGAAAGTTAATAGGCTGAATGAGGACAGAGGAGGAAGGCCACTTCATGAGTGGGAAACAACAGAATTGAAAGCACAGAGAAGCATTCAGATGATAGAGAACAGTCCAGCTTGGTAAGGGCATGGAGCGCAGAGAGGCGAGGCTGGAGAGGGTAAAGTGGGTCAAATTGTGGTGAGCATTGACTGATGGGCAGAAGAGGTCTAACTTTATTGGGGAGGCAATAGAAAGTCATTGAAGATTTTTGAGCTGAGGAGTGATATTTCCAGATCTATTCATAAAGAAGATTATTCCAGTGGTGCAGCAGAACACATGCTACAGAGTCGGAGAGTGAAGCTGAAAAGATTTTTTAGGAGACTAGTACTTCAGAGGTCCAGTGAAGAGTGCACTAAGGTTCCAGAATTTCCTTCAGATTTCCCCAGCAAAATCTAGCCTTCAAAATCCTACTGGGCTAATCTTCCTTCTTTCCTTCATTCATAAACCCTGTTGCAATGCATACGATGCATTAGGTGCTGATGTTCCAAAGACACCATTTTGACCACACCTCATCCCAGTTCAGAAGTGGCCAGTGCATTGTGGGAATATCACAGGGTACACCTGTACCCCCAGGCCTCCCTCTTGGTACTCTCAGTGATCTCATCGGCCCCCAGGGTGTTAATTAGCATCTCGGTGCAGATGACTCACAAATCTATATATCCAGCCCCGAGCTTTATCCCAAATGCCAGTCTTGCACCACCAACTGGCTACTGCACAAATCCACATGGGTGTGGGTATCTCACATTCATGCCCTAAACAGAACCCATTCTATTTCTACCCCATACCTCCTTGGTTTTGCTAAGGGTGCCACCATCCTCCTAGTGACCCGGATTTTCAACCTTGGACTCATCCTTGACTCTGCCTTCTCTCTCACCCTTCCATATCTAATTCGATGCCAACAATGATCAGTTCTGCCATTGCAGCAGCTCTCTCTTCCTTCCTATTTTTCTCTACTAACATAACTTCTAGCCTTCTCCAGGCCTTCCTCACATCTCACCTAGGCTATTGTGATACCCTTCTAACTGATCTCCTTACTTCCAGTGACTGGATCAATATTCCAAAATCATGTCTGACTGCATCACTCCTATCTATGCTCATGAAGCTTCAGTGACTCCCCATTGCCTCAAGGATTACATTAAAAAATTATCAAGCTGGCATCTAAAGCTCTCCAAAATCAACAAACCACCCATCTTTCCAGTTTCATTTTATATTATTTCCCTTAATTCGCTTATCATTCTAGGCAGACTGACTTGCTAGTAGTTCCCCGTATGAGACATTCCACCTCTCTTTTCATCCTGGCTCTCCCCATATTTGAAAGGCCAACCTTCCTCACTTCTACTTTTTAAAATATCCCTGGTTTCCTTGAAAGCAGAAGTCTGGTGTTACCTGAGGCTTTTGTGATTGAGTCCCAACCCTGCCCTTCCCCCACCATTACATCTCCCTGTCTCTGTCCTTGACACTGCCTCTGTATCTGAGCTTCCTTGTCTCTGTCTCTCCCTCCCTCCCCTCTCCTATCTCTGTGTCTCTCCCCCTTCCTCTCTCCCTTTCTCTCTCCTCTCTTCTTTCTCTCTTTCCCTCTTCCTTCCTTTCCCCTCTATTCCTCTGTCTGTCTCTCTCTCTGTCTCTCTGTCTCTGTCTCTGTCTCTCTCTCTGTCTGTCTCTCTGTCTGTCTGTCTGTTTCTCTCTCTCTCTCTGTCTCTCTCCCCTCCTCCTTCTTCCTTCTCCTTCCCTTGAAATTACATTGTTTAACTTTATAAATACTCTGTATACTTCATCTTTACATTTCTATGTATACCTTGCATCGCTTTTTGGATGTAAGTTCCTTGGGAGTGAGGAAAGTGGAGAAAACCTTGTATCCTTGTGCCCCGGGGCATAACGCAGCACCTTGCATGGAGTGCGCTCTTAATAAGTGTTGAATTAAATCAATCTGAACTGGATTGAATGTAATCTAAACTGTGCCTGGCATTCAAGACCCTCCACAATGTTAATCTCCCCCTCTCTTACATGTGCACCATCTTTTCCAGCCAGGCTCCTTACATTGCTGAACTTTCTCAAAACACATGCCAAGACCATCTCCCTCCTCAGCACATTTGCCTACTGAATTCCCTCACCAGGCATGCCTTGGCCTCTTTTTAGCTCACCCAGTCTTACTCACTCACCTTAGTTCTCACGTCTCCTAAGAACCCTTTCAGTGAAGGAGCTTGTTCTTTCTCTCTCCCTTTTTTTTCTCTTTCTTTCTTTTGAAAGTTCTCCCTGCTTATCTCTCCCCAGTGTCATTCCTGACTTCCTTCAAGTCTCAACTAAAATCCCACCATCTCAGGGAGCCTTTCCCAATCCTTCCTAATGCTATGACCCTACCTCTGTTGATTATTTCCTATTTATCCTGTCTGTTCCTTGTTTGTATAGATTTGTTTGCATACTGACTACTACATTGTAATAGTAGCTGCTGTTCAGTTGTTTCAGCCTTATCCAACTCTTCATGACCCTAAGAAAACCCCAAATGAGTTGATTGAACATAACAAAGATATTGGAGTGGTTTGTGATTTCCTTTTCCAGCTCATTTTACAGATGAAGAAACTGAGGCAAGCAGGGTTAATGACTTGGCCAGGGTCACCCAGCTAGTAAACGTCCAGATTTGAACTCAGGAGGAGGAGTGCTTCCTGACTCCAGGCCCAGGTGCTCTATCCTAGGGTAGGCGCTGTTTTTTACCTCTTTTTGTATTCTCAGTATGAGCTGGCACATAGTAGGGCTTAGGGCTTTCTGAGGGATGGATTGACTGGCTGACTGACTCCTACTGAAGCAAAGAGTTAAAGATCTCACCTCTGTAGGGACCTTCAAAGATCATCTAGCCCAACCAACCAATAGATTGATCAACAGATATTTATAAACCACCTACTCTGTGTCTGGCACTGGACTAAGCATTAAGGATACAAAAACCAAAGTGAAATACATGTCTACACACAAAATAGATACAAAGCAATTGGGAGCCGAGGCTGCTGAGGGGATCGGAAAAGATTTGACGCAGAAGGTGATGCTTGCACTGGGTCTCAAGGAAGATGAGGGACTCTAAACAATGGCAGTGAGGAGAGCAGTGCATGTCAGACATGGGTCTAGTCACTGCATAGGTACAGAGATAGTAGAGGGTTTGCTGTTTGCCAGGAACAGTAAGAAGTCCCTTTTGGCTGGAGTGTATGATGTAAGAAGAATGAGGCTGGAACACAGTTGTGAAGGTCTTAAGTGCAAGTGTCAAACAGAAGAGTTTATAGTTCATCCTGGAAGTAGTAGGGAGCCATGCAAGCTTCTTGAGCAGGAGAGTAACATAGTCAGACCTACTGTGCATTAGAAAAACCACTTTGGTGGCTGGGTAGAGGATGGATTTGAGTAGGGAGGGTCTTGAGACAAGGAAGCTATGTGGAAAGCTACTGTAGTAGTCCAGGAGAAATCAGTCAGTAAGCATTTATTAAGCATCTACTATGTGTCAGAGACTGAGCTAAGTGCTGAGAATACATGAAAGGTAAAAGACAGTCCTTTCCCTCAAGGAATATAATGAGAGAAAGAGCATGCAAACAAATGGATATGAATAGGCTCCATATAGGATGAAATGTGTTCAGTCCTGTTCTACTCTTTGTGACCCCATTTTGGGTTTTCTTGGCAAAGATACTGGAATGTTTTGCCATTTCCTTCTCCAGCTCATTTTACAGATGGAGACACCCATGCAAACAAGGTTAGGTGACTTGCCCAGGGTCACACATTTAGTAAGTATGTAGGGCAGGGGTGGAGAATCTGGGGCCTCAAGGTCATATGGCCCTTTGATTTGAAATTTGTTCTATGAAGTTTGGATTCAGTCAAAGGGCTACACTTGAGGACCTAGAGGTCACATGTGGCCCAAAGGCTGAAGGTTCCCCACCCCTGTTCTAGGGCCACATTTGAGCTCAGGTCTTCCTGATTCCGCTTGAAGCAATCTATCCACTGAGCCACATACCTGCCTCCTCAGCAAACAGAGGTTACGTGATTTGCCCAAGATCACACAGCTAATGAGCACCTGTGGTCACATCTGAACTCAAGTCTTCCCAAGTCTAGGCCTAGCACTCTATCCACTATCTAGCTGCTAAGAGAAAGAAGAGTTAAGAATGACATATGAACCAGAGTACCTGGAAGAATGGTTGTACCCTTGACAGAAAAAGGGAAGTGCAGAATGAGAATGGAATGGGGTAAGAGAATAAGCATCTATTAAGCACCTACTATGTGCCAGGTACTACAAATATTATCTCATTTGATCAAATGTCTTAGTTCAAGTGGGATTTGGAGGGAAAGAATAGTAAGTTCTGCTCTGAAACTCGAGTTTGTCATGCCTATGGGACATTCAGTTCAAAATGTCTTAATAAGCAGTTGGTGATTTGGGACTGGAGCTCAGGAGAGAGACTAGAGCTGGATATGTAGATCTGGGAGTCATTCTCATAGAGATGATAATTAAACCTGTGGGAGCTTATGAGGTCCCTCAGCAAGAGGGCGAACAGAGAGAAAAGGACTCAGGATCGAATCTTGGGGGACATCCATAGTTAGGATGAAGACCCAGCAAAATTGTCTGAGAAATGCTTGAGCAATCAGGACAGAAGCTCCAATAAAACATTTCAGAAAAATAGTCACGTTTCCATTAAAAGACCTTACCCCTAACCCCTTCTCTCCCCCACAGTGATAGAGAGCTCATTCCCTCCTGATGCAGCCTCATTGCACTATGGGATTGGGTTCCATAGTCTGATTGACATTACCGTCTGATAACTTTGTATACAAATCACTTACTTCTCCGTATCTGAGCCAGCTAAAACTGGAGAATTCACTTTTCAACGTGAGTCTCAAATACCTCAAAAATCCGCAAATGCTACAAATCGGACCTTGATTTACTGTTTCAGTGATTGTCTGGACTTCAGAAAGTGTGACTAACACAGACTGAACTTAAGAATGTGTCCTACATACATTTTCTTTCAGAGAGATGGTTGCTAAATATTTACCAGCACAGTCCTGTCCATAAGAAATTTGCAGACCCTTTTGTCTAGCTCCAATCTGTCTTTCCAGTCTTATTTCTCATGCCACCGCCTTTATTTCATCTTTGTTCTGGTGGGAGCAGACATCTAGCTATTCCCTAACCTTATGCTGACCTCCTACCTCTGTAAATTTGCATAGCAGTGGACTCTCCCTATCTCCTTTCTGTTGAAACCTTTCCTTTTGAAGGCCCAGCTCAGATACTGACTCAGATGTGAGACCTTCCTTTTTTTGTTTTTTAAAGAGGCCATCAGGGTTAAGTGGCTTGCCCAGGGTCATACAGCTAATAAGTATCTGAGGCCTGACTCCTCCTGATTCCAGGGCCCATGCTCTATCCACTGTGCCACCTAGCTGCCCCAATGTAAGACCTTCCTGATGTATCCTTGCTGCCAGTTAGAATCTTTCAGGTTACAATCTGTCCCTTGCACCTCTCCTACAAATTTCTCGCATTCTGCTTTCCATCAGGTGTTAAAATAAAATTTTAAAATAAAAGTCTTATCAAGCATCTTTTGTTTCGTTCCGCTGTATCACCAGTATCTCCTCCCCAGGAAAGCTGTGTAGAAAAGAAAAACATCAACTGACACAGTGATCACATCTGACAGGATAAGCAGCGTCTCATCTCTGTAGTCCCCCACCTCTCTACTGAAAGGAAGGTGATGCCACCTTTCATCTTTTCTTGGTACCAACATCAGTAATGACGATTACTCATGACATTTATAATCACTCGACCATTCTTCTCCTTTTCAGTATTTCATTCAATCTTGCACTATTCTCCTGATTCTGATTACTTGGCTCTTCATCTGTTCATGCAAGTCTTGCCATGCTTTTCTGAATTCCCTCCATCACAGTTATTCTTTCTCATAATGCCATCCATGTATGGTGGCTTTTTTCAGGCAAATCCCAATTACGTATCCACTTTGTTTCCTGATTTTTGCTGTGATGGTTCTTTGCACACAGTCAGTGCTTAATAAATGTTTTTACTCAATCATTCATTCCAACAAGGGCTGCTATGTCTCTTGTAAAAGGAGGGGACTGGTGATGCAGTGGTTGTAGTACTGGGCCAGGAAGACCTGAGTTCAAAAATCTGGCCACAGACACTCATCAGTAGCTGTGTGGCCCTGGGCAAGTCACTTCACCGCTGTTCACTCAGTTTCCTCAACTAGAAAATGAGGATAATAACAGCACCTCCCTCAAAGGGTTGTTATAAGGATCAAGTGAGATAATATTTGTAAAAGAAGCTTAGTGCAGTGATTGGCACATAGTAGGTGCTATATAAATGCCCATTCCATTCTCTTCTTTTCCCTTCTAGGGGGTCCTGGATCTCAATGGGTTGTTTGCCCAATATGAGATCTCTAGGTAAAAGAGTATAAACAGTTTAGTCTCCTTTCACATAATTCCTAATCATTTTCCAAAACTGGACTGGTTTATAACTCCCCCGCCATCAGTATCTTAGCACGTATGTGTCATCGCCTTAGGAAGCAACAAGCTCTCTGAGGTCAGGGTCTACGTTCCACAGCCTAAGTATTCAAAGACAGCTTGTCAAAGGAATGAATAAATGAATATCATTCTCTGGTTCTGAAAACAAATGAATACATAAATGCTGAATATAATCAAGCAAACAGACCTTTACTGACACCTATTCTGTGTTCAGTCCAATGCTTGCCTATAGTGGGGCAAGAGGGGGAGAGGGAGATGGACTTAACATGATTAGTATTAGCAATCATCACAATAATAGCTAATTTCTTATAATAATATATAACTTTTTGTAATACAGAAATTTATAATAAATTATGTTAAGTTATAATAACATGTAACTGTCATATATAATTCTTTAATTTCTACAATATATATCTATGCATAGATATACATCTACATATTAAAGTATAATTTTATAATTTCTATCACATATAATTCTATAATAATAAATATCACTTACCATATGCAAGGCACTGTGCTAAGTGCTTTGTAATTTTTATTTCATCTTATTGAGCCTTGTGATAACCCTGGGAAGTAGGTACTATTATTAACCCCATTTTACAGACGAGAAAACTGAAGCAAGCACAGTTTACATGACTTACCCAGGGTCACACATCTAGGATGTATCTGATGCCAGATTTGAACCAGGTTTTCCTAATCCCAGGCCCAGAGCTCTATCCACTGTGATGCCTAAGTATTAATAACCTCTCACATTTCTATAGCACTTTAAAGTTTACAGGTCACTTTTCTCACAACAGCTCTTAGAGACTAGCACTGCAAGTTACTTTTTCCCATTTCATAAGTGAGAAAAAGACTCAGAGATTACTTGACTGTTTTATGGTCACACAGCTCATCAGTAAGTATCACAGTCAGGATTCAAACTCCAGTCTATCTTTATTCCAAGTTCAGTATTTTTTCCCCAGCATACCATGCTCCAAACTACAGGAAGCTGGCACGTTTTTTTGTTTGTTTGTTTTTGTAGATGTTCTGAAATCTTTTATTTTATTTTTAAAAGCGAACAATAAGTCACATCATTAAACAAACCAGAAAGTTTAACGAACCCCAATAATGAATGCAGGTATTAGCCAGGAAAAATGGTCCATGGCTCTGCACTGCTCCCCTTGCCTGGCTCTGTGGGCTGCGACAGACCCCCATCATTCAGTAAGGTTGCCCCCAAGCCTCTGCCTGAGGAGTGAATTCCATCATCTCTTTGGAATGGTGATAAAAGGGACTAGGGATCCACCTCCCACCAAGCCTGGGAGCAGCTGTTTTCACTATGCAAAGATCCACCTGGGCCTTGGGCACCCTGAAGCCCAAGTGACTGGCTATGCAACACTTTCTTGTTATTAGCAAAAGGTAAACAGACACCCTGAAAACTTGAAAATATAGAAATAATCTAATGAATGTGGCCACCTCAAAATCACACACTAATAGGAGAGATGAGATTTACACATTCAATAATCCATTGGGAGCAGAGGCAGGGAGCGCGTCTGACTCAAGGTTCAAGAGAAAGGGGGTTTACTCTGCTTCAGCTCTCTCCCCCCACCACTCCCTCCCAGGCTTCACCCACCACTTGGGTCCTAGCCCTCCCCCTGGAATGTTTTCCCATGTCCTTCCTTGGTAAGGGGAAAGAGAGAGCGGCAGTGAAAGGCCAAAAGACAAGGAGGGATTCCGTTTCTCTGTCCTGCCCCTCATCACGGCCTTATGTCTCTCCACAGGTGTAACAACAGAACTCAGTGTGTGGTGGTGGCCGGTTCTGATGCCTTCCCAGACCCCTGTCCTGGGACCTACAAGTACCTGGAGGTGCAGTACGACTGTGTCCCCTACAGTGAGTCACCTTGTTCCTCGCACGGACACGGGCCCCATCCTCTCCCCCCGCACCGAGTGAGGAGGAGACACCTGTGTCCCTGTGGAGCCTGGGTGGGAGCAGGGAAGGAGGCACAGCACAGGGTGCTATGGGACAGGCTTTGTCTCTTCCTACTTTCTCACCCTGGGCCCTTCAGATATAGTCACATTGCCTCTGCCACCCATAACCTCTGCCTCACATCTTCGTACTTTTCCCACCCTCGGTCCTCCCTTCCTGGAACACTCCCATCCCATCTCCATCTCCTGGCCTTTCCCTCATCGCTTCTCCTCTTTCTCACACTCTCCTGTCCTCGGTTGCCCCTTCATCTGCTCTCTCCATGCACCCTCATGTTCATTTCTCTCACACAGTCACACGCTTGTGGCCCCACAATTTGATCTTTGTGCCCTTATTCCTTTGGATCTCCCATGTTACAGGATGTGCCCGCCAAGGCCTCTAGGCTCTTGGGCCACAGGGGGATGGCGGATACCAAACCCCAGGGGGTGAGTGAGTCCAATACATCTTCAAGGAGATGCACTGCTCCTTTCAGTCTGCCTTTCCATCTCCACGTCACTATTTCCTGTTTACTTAGGAAGTTCCACCATTTGCAATTGGGAGTGGCTATTGGAGACCCCCTGGAGGCCACAAGGAGAGGATTTAAGGAGCCAGGAGCTCAGATGGAATAGATCCTGTCAGGGGAAGCAGCCAGGGAGCTGGGGAAAGGGTTTCTTCTCCTCCTCGGTTACTCTCCCCTCCCCCACCACCACCATTTCCCTTCTTTCCTGCTCCCCTTTTTTCCTTCCCTCCTCACCCTTATCCCCACCCCCAGCTTCTTATAGCCAATTTGGAAGCAAGGACTTGGGGGGAGGTGGAAAGGGAGAAGGGAAGGCCCCCAGTATGTATGTTTTGGGGGTTGGGGAAGGGCAGGGGGAAGCAGGAGGCCCTGGTAATTCCCTCCCTACTCCCCATCCCCACCCACTTTAATTTCTTCTCACAGGTGGCCGTCTATGCTGAGGGAAATCGCTAATGTGCTTCCTTAACTTTCTCCTTTGATTCCTCATCCTTTCCTTTCAGCACCCAAGGCCTCCATCCAGCTACCACCTAAGGGGAAAGTCCCTGTCTCCTCGTTGAAGCCCTCCCCCACACAGCACTGGGCACAATCTCTCCCCATCCCTGCCCCCACCTCCAACTCACCCACTGGTGTTGGGATAGCAGGGAATATCATAGAAACCAGCATATAAATACTGAAAAGTCAGTGCAAATATTATTACACCCCTGTTACCCAGGCAAGAAAATAGGCTGACAGAGATCCCAGGGTCAGAGTGAATTCTATGAGGCATCATGAAAAGGCAAGCATAAAGTAAAAGGGTCTTGGAGTCATTAGCCCACATTAAATTCTGTGTTATTGGGCTATTGGATCTCTAGGTCTGGCCCCGAGCACCACCAGTTGAAAGGAATGAAGGAAGAGCTTGGAGACAGGCCCAGTAAGAGATGAAATAAGAAATGGATGGACTGTTGTGGGCAGAGTCTTATCTTAGGCATGAGGAACACACAGAAGATGGGTGGGGCATAATCCTCATTCACAAGGAGTCCCTGCTCTGATCTATCCTTGAATGTTCCAAGGTCTAATGAGAAAAATAGAATGCACACACAGAGCTACAAGAAAGGCCCACAAAGGAATTAGATTAGGTGCAAGTGAACTCCACAGGTGCTGATCGAAAGCAGCATCAGCTCAAGGCAGGGTATGGAAGGATGTAAACTCTTCCTGCACTCAGGGCTGGGACAAGACATGACCTGAAGTTTAGTGTTAAGAAGGACAACATTAGACCTGAGGAAGGACAGAAGAGCTGGGAAACAGCGGGAGGTTCTGGATCAAGTGACCAGGGAGGCGTGTTCAACTCCCAGAGAGCCAGAACAAGACCAGCCTAGGGGACGTTGGAAGAATTGCCCAAAGGGGAGAGAATAGCAGGTGGGGAGGAGGCCAGATTGGTGAGGCAGGCCTTCCCCTCGTAGCAGAGATGGGGGACCCCAGTGCTGCTGTGGAGGCCTCTCCAGGAGGTCTGGGGTGGGCTGCGGGTGGAGGCTGGGGGAAGGGGGAAGGACCCTATGGAACACGCCCAACTAACAGCCACTTTGCTTTGCAGCTGAGTGCAGTCTAACCCCGTCACCCCCCTTCCTCCCCCAGGTGCCTGCTGGGCCACGGGCAGGTGTGTGCGTGTGGAGCACCCAGCTCCTTGGTTAGGCTAGCTTGGCTAGGGAAATCGGAGTTTCAGTCACCCTGGCAGGGAGAGTGTCTGTTACCACCCCTGGCCCCTCCCTCCTCTTCCCCCAGACCCCACTGTGTCTCTCCATCAGTCTGTCACCTTATCTCTGGCACTTCGTTTCTCTCCATCTGTCTCTCCCTCCACCTCTGTCCCTCTCTGTGTAAAACTGACCCACTCTTGATCTGCGTGTGTATTTTCCTCTCCATCTTTGCCCGTCTCTCTTTGTGTGTGAGCACTTTGCCAACTTTCAAACACTACATAAAGTGAGTTCTTATTACTGTTGTGCTATTTTTGCTATCTGTGTCTCTGTTTGATTTTCTCTTCCTGTGTTTATTCTGCCTGGATTAGAGTGGGTTACTTAAACTCTGTAGGGCATTGAGTGAGGGGGCACAGAGCTTGATCACCTGGAGCAGGGGGCCTGAGCCATCAGAAACCATGGACCCCATTCCTCCCTGGGCCCCCAGAGAAAGGAGAGGGTGCCAGGAGCGGCCAAGGCTGGCCGGCTCTTCCTCGCGCCCCTCTCGGCTTGCCCCAGCCAAGCTCAGATGTTCAGCTTTTCTTTCAGGAAGGCAGCCCAGACACTTCAGCTGAGGGCTCCGTGTGAAGCAGCAGCCTCGCAGCTGGCGTTCCCAGCCCCCAGTCTCCCCTCTGTCCGTCTCTCCGTGTCTCTCTTCCTTGCTTCCTTCTGTCTCTTTTGTCTCTACTCCCTTTGCTCTGAATTGCCTCGGTGTTTCTCCTTCTCCCTCTGTCTCCCTCCTTTTCTGTGCCTGCCCCTGTCATCGGGCCCTCTGTCTCCCTCCGCCAAGTCTCTCTGTGTCTGTCTCTCTAGACACTCCCCCAGCCCGCCCCCCCCACTTGCCCCGATGGAAGGGATTTGGGGGGAGGAGGGGGCGGCCGAGAGGTGCTAAGGGGTTGGGGAAGCAGGTGTAAGGAAGGAAAAGGAGAAGGGGATGCATTGCCAGAAAAGAAACAAAAAGCAATTTAATCTCTTTTTTTCTCTTTTTTTCTTGCACCCTTTTTCAATTGTTTTTCTCTCTCTCTTCCGATGCTTAAAGTAGAAGTGGAGCAGAAAGGTAAACGCACTGTTACCAATGCTAACCCCTAACTCACATTTTGTTCTCCCCGTGCCTATACTTAATGTGACCCGCCCCCCCCCGCCCATTTCCCCCTGCTCCCTCCTCTGCCCCACCCTGCCCCGCCCCGCCCCACCTTCTCCTTCCTCCCCTCTTCCCCTCCAAATCAAGTCGATGCTCTCAGCCCCTGGTGCCCCCTGCCAGATTGGGAGCAACCCCCCTGTGCCAGCCACGGGCTCTTCTGCCCTCCCGACAACCCCACGGAGGGGCTTCTCTCTGAGGTCCGGACTCTCCTCTCTGTCTGTCTCTCTCTTTCTGTCTCTCTGTGTGTCTTTCTCTTTCTCTCTCTCTCTTTTTCTCTCTCTCTTTCTTTCTCTTTCTCTCACCTAGTCCTTGACCCCTGTCAGGGACCTGACAGCCTCTCATGCCTCTTTTTTGCCTCCTTCAGGGGAAATATATAAGCAACCAGGGCTAGTTTGTTTGGGGAGTAGGGGGTATGCACCTCACTCTCTCTCCCCAAACCGCCCACCCCAACTTTTCCCCTAAGACTTCCTTCCCTCTCTCCCCCCACTGGGGGTCATTTATCTCCTTCTTTCCTCTGCTTTCTCTGGAATTGGGTCTGGGTTTGGAGGGGGGGAACAGAGGGGAGGGAAGGAAAAGGGGTACGGTTCATTTTCCTTTGGGGGAGCTGACTATTCCACTGGCTTCTGACAGCTACTGAAGCTCTCTTCTCACTTTGGAGTTTCCAAGGCAAAGAGGTGTTTTGGAGAATGGAGTACCAGTCCTCCCCACCCCCACCCCTTGCCTTGCTCAGCCCTTCCAAGTCAGGAACCGAGAGACCTGGGACAGTGTCCTGCCGTAGATGGGAAGGTGGGGAAGGGAGCGGGGCTCGGAGGTGTTGTGTGTATGGTTTGGGAGTGGGGTGGGGCTTCCTCTGTTTTGTTTTGGTTTTTTTTTTTTTTCCATATTTTCGAAGCTGCAGTCAGGGTTTCTTCTGGGCTGTTGTGGTTAGTGGGCCAGAGGAGAGTGGGGGGGGGGGGTTAGGGGGAGGGGCGCTTCCAGGAGTACCGTAATTTCACGCCTATATAGACTATCCTCCACTTGGGAAAAGAGATTGGTGGAGTGCGCATTGTGGGCAAGACAGAGTCCTGCCCTCAGATTTCTTTTAAAGACTTTGGGTTGGGGTGGGCAGACCGTGTCTCTCTTCCTCAGAGTTTAGAAATGGCAAATCTGGAATGCATTAAGGTGCCACCTACAAGAGACCAGGAGCTGGGTATTAGTATCGGTTCTGGTCCTGAAATTACGGTACATGGAGTATCCCTGTTATGAGGAAGGGGGATATTGCTGAGCTGTTCTCCCTCCCTACCCCTCCCCTTCCTGTAGGAGACCTGGGCAGTCAGCCCTTCTGGGTCCCTGCCGCCCACCCCATCCCTCCTTTCTCATCCCCTTCTCTTTCCTTGAATCTCTCTTCCTCCTGGCACCCCACCCCCGACGCTCTCCTTGCAGGCACAGCTTGGACACTCCGGCTCTGGATTATTCTCTCTCCTGGTTTTGGGGAAGGGTGACATATTGCTGGGTGGACACACCCATAGGGACGACCACTTGCTGGTTGTGGTTAAGGGCCAAACCCATGCGCACAGACCCTGCTCTTCCCTCCCCTTTTGCCCCTTTTCCCCAGTATTATTGCTAACAATTTATTCTTCCTTCACCCTCTGCCAGGTCAGGCTCCAAGACCCTGTGTTGTCCCCACCACCACCACCACCACCATACCACATACACACCAACCCCCACTCACCTGGCAGAGAAAACCCAGCATGGAAAAAGGGGGAAACTGAGGCACAAAGGGGTAGGGGAAGGAGTCATCACTCTCAACCTGAGACAGCCTGAGTCAAGTGAGCTAATACCAGGATAGGATGGACAAAAAACCTAAAGTATGTATGCCAGAGCTGGCTACCAGAAGCCCTGGGTGGCAGGGACAGAAGGATAAATATATAAATGGACAGATGGATGGATGAAGGGCCCTGGGATTTGGTGTGTTCCTACTTCCCTTCCCAATGCCAGTCTCTTAAACTGAGCCAAAATCTCCTTGAGGGAATGAATGCCTATGGTGACACCCACCCTCATTCAGAACCCTCCAGGGAAACCCCACTTCAAAGGGAAGCAAGACCTATGGATGGTAAGTTTCCTAGGTTCTTTCACTATCTTTGTGCCTCAGTTTCCCCTCACCCTGTTACATGGGAGAAGCTTCTGCCTGCTTCATGCTTTGGGGCCCTCTGAGGATCTCCAAGAAACTGGGGAAGTGGGGGAAACCTATCCCACATGGACCCTAGGCAAATTCTGTGTGTCTCACCCATGAATTCCCCCGGTTAATTAGGATGCCTGAGAGGCGATGGCTACCTGCTGCTGTCCCTTCAGGTCAGTGTCCAAGAGGGGCTGTGAGACACTCCCTTCCCTTCCCTGTGCCCACTAGGCCAGCCCTTTCAGAAAGGAGCTGAGTGAAAGCAGAGAATTCACTTCGGATCCCAGGACCCCAGCTCCCCGTGCCTCTTCCACTCCCTCGGCCTTGGTTTCAGGTGGGGCAGAGACCCTGGAGGGATGAGTCTCCCAGAACCACCTAACCACATTGTGCTCAATGCATGTAGTCCCTGAAATAAGGGAGATGGTACAATTCAGCTTCAATTGTATGGTGGAGAATACTGGAAATATATTGTGGTTCAGGGGAAAATTAAAACCTGCTATTCCATGATGGAGGAGAATGGAAACTATCCTACACAGAAGAAAAACTAGATATTATTGGGGGGAAGCATTGTGGGGATAGTGGAAAGAGGGTAGAAATGGGTCAGAAGCACTTGAATTTGAATTTTTGACCTACTTCCTACTGGTGTGACCTTGGGCAAGTGCCTTGACCTTGCTAGATCTCATTCTCCTTCTCTGTCAAATATTCGGACTAGAGCAGGAGCTCATGTATCTTGGACCCCTTTGGCAGTCTGGCTGAATCTACAAAGCCCTTTTCAGAATGTTCATTTTTTTCTTCTAAATCCTAACTGAAGATTTCCTTCAGTTAGGCATTAGTGAAAATAAAGGTCATTTCCTCCCCATCCAAGTTCACAAACCTCCCGAAATCTGTCCCCAGACCCTGCCTCTTGAGAGTCTGCGGACCCCAGGTTAAGAACCGCTGGACTAGAGGGTCTCTTCCGACTCTACGATCTTAAAATTATAATAATTATGATCTTATGCCTGAGCTTTTTTTTTTAATGCGGGTGCGATTAGATATCGCGGGAAAGATGAAAAGCGGGGTGGGGGTGGAGGTGGGGGGAACTGGCCCCCATCATTAACAGCAGTCCGCACCACCGCTGTGTATCGGGGTAGGGCTACAGTAGTTGCAGTCCAGTCCTCGGGTGGTGAGAAGGGAGGGGCAGGGCAGAGCTGGACGCAGAGATGCAGTCCAGGTTTTCCTCCTTTTCAGGGAATGGGGGGGGTGGGGCGGGGCCCCCACCTTTCTGACACCAACGCTGCCTTGATCCCTCTTCCCGAGCCCGGGACGGCCGCAGGTAAATCGGGGGGCGGGGGAGGGAGAGGGAGGCGGTGGTTGGGGGGGCCCTGTCTTCATCCTAGATTCTCGTTCCCTCCCTCGTCCCCTCCTGGCCGGACCTGGGATTGCACCCGAGTAATCCTGGGCGGGCCTGGATTCTGGAGTGAATTCTCTGCTCGCCCCTCTCCGGCCTCTCTCTCTCTTTCTCTCTCTTCCTCTCTCCCTCTCTCTCTCTTTTTCTTTCTCTCTCTCTCCTTCCGCCAGCATTATTAACCTTTTCTTCCCAGGCTCGCTCGGGCTCGCCTCGGACCCAGGATTGGCGCCGCCGCCCCCTCCCCTCCCCTGTCTCTCTTCGCCGCATAGCTGTCCTTTGCCCTTCCCCCCTCCTTTCCCTGCCTCCTCCCTCCGTCTTCACGCCAGTCCTCCCCCCATGTGCACGAGTGCCAGTGTCTGTTGCTGAAATGATCGTGTAGTGACCCCTTAGGGAAACCCTACCAGTCAGAGGGTAAGGGGAGCCGCCTCCCTCCACCCCCTATCCTAGGCTGGAATTTGCCCCTGGGAAACCTTTTCCTTGCTCTTTATTGTGTGGGGGAAGACTGGGCTTCATCATCATCACCACCATCATCAACATCATTATAACCATCACTGGAAGAGCTGATACCCCTTCCCCTCCCCCCTGGTGGGGCGAGGCCTTGACAGTACTACTGGTGAGAAGGAACCTTCAACACCACCAGTGGAGTGGGGGACCCCTTAACACCCACCTCTGGTTGGGGAGGGTCCTAGACAGTGCCAGTGGTATGGGAGAGTCTCCCAGCAACACCACTGGTATGGAAGCCCAAAACCCCTTCAAGTTTTCCAGGCAGGAAAAGTGGGGCACAGTCCGTCTCCCAGTGGAGGAGAGTGTGTGGGTCTTCCAAAACACACCCTTGGAAACAGAGGAATATTGATTGACTTCCTGAAGGAGAAAAATAGAGGCACAAAGTGGGGAGTGGGTAAAAAAAGTCAAGGGGAATTACGGATACCCGCAATAGTTATTCTATGTGACCACTTAAGGGAGGTGTCAAAGCAAACTCTTTATCCCTGGCCAGTGCAGTCTCTTATCTGCCACATATGAAAAAGAAGGGTTATGTTCCCACCTACTAACCAGGTCTTGACTTATCACTCTCAGCTTCCAGAGGTAACCCGTCCAGGGCAGGGAACAGCAAGGGAGGTGCCCCATCCCCACCCCAGATACTCCTTTCCCATCACCAGTCCCACCAAGCAACCGTGACTGCAGCTGCAGGAGGGGAGACCTGCTTTTTAACCTGGCCTCCTATGATCGATTCCTCCTTTCTCCTTTCTCTTTCTCTCTCTCTCTCTCTCTTTCTCTCTCCCTGTGCCTTCTCTCTACCCCCCTTACCTCCCCTATCCTGCCTGCCCCTGGCCCAGTCTTCGTTTGCCCTGGGACTCTTCAGAAGGTGCTGGAGGCCACATCTACACATGAGTCAGAGCACCAATCAGGGGCATGGTGCAAGGACCCACTACAAGCTGGGGATCGCATCTACGTGATGCCCTGGATCCCCTACAGAACAGACACACTGACCGAATATGCATCATGGGAGGATTACGTGGCTGCCCGCCACACCACCACCTACCGCCTACCCAACCGTGTGGACGGCACAGGCTTTGTGGTCTACGATGGTGCTGTCTTCTACAATAAGGAACGAACTCGAAACATTGTCAAGTATGACCTACGGACGCGTATCAAGAGTGGGGAGACGGTGATCAACACTGCCAACTACCATGATACCTCACCCTATCGTTGGGGGGGCAAGACAGATATTGACCTTGCAGTGGATGAGAATGGGCTGTGGGTCATTTATGCCACAGAAAGCAACAATGGGCGACTGGTGGTAAGCCAGCTCAATCCCTACACCCTGCGCTTTGAGGGTACTTGGGAGACAGGTTATGACAAGCGATCAGCCTCCAATGCCTTCATGGTTTGTGGTGTCCTCTATGTGCTACGTTCGGTGTATGTGGATGATGACAGCGAGGCTGCTGGCAACAGAGTCGACTATGCCTTCAACACCAATGCCAACCGAGAAGAGCCTGTCAGCTTGGCATTTCCCAACCCTTACCAGTTTGTCTCCTCAGTTGATTACAATCCCCGTGACAATCAACTTTATGTGTGGAACAACTACTTTGTGGTGCGCTACGGTCTTGAGTTTGGACCACCAGACCCTAGTGCTGGTAAGGACAACCTCTGACCCGGGGATGGCCATTGATACTACTTTGGTCTTAGACTCAGGAATGATAATCTTTGACTTCATTCTTAAAACCATCTTAAGTGTAGGATAGACATCTAGAAAAGAGGCCTTAGAGTTCATCTAGTTCAACTCCTTCATTTCATAGATAAGAAAACTGAGGCTCCAGTTGAATGACTTGCTCAAAGTCATTAAATAGAAAAGCCAGGATCTGAACTTGTCTCCTGACTTAAAAAAAGGTGCTTTTTCCACATGGCCTGACAGCGATCTTGGGGTCCCTCTCCAGGGTGGGGATCCAGAAGTAATTAATTAGATTCTAGGAATAATGAGGTGATTGTGCCACCCTACTCTATCCTGGTTGGTCAGACCACATCTGGAGTATTGTGGTCCTGGGCACTGCATTCAGGGAGGATGTGGATAAGCTGGATCATCCCAAGGAGAGTAACCAGAATAGCACAGGGCCTCAAATCTATGCCATATGTCTGGGTAAGAGCTGTCTTAAGTGTTGTGGAAAGGCTGGCCACACCAGACATGGAGGGAAGCAGGAATCCTCAGGGGACCAGAACATTTCCTGCCCTTATGAGGAGACACAGTAACAAAATGGTCAAGGGTGGGGTGATTTGGAATACCAGGGTCTGATATGTCTGAGGATGGGGGAGAGGGCACAGAAAGGTCTACCTCTAACACTATCTCTATCACCCCACTACGACATAGGCCCAGCCACTTCACCCCCCCTCAGCACGACAACCACAGCCAGACCTACCCCACTGACAAGCACAGCCTCACCTGCTGCTACCACACCTCTCCGTCGAGCACCCCTCACTACTCACCCTGTGGGTGCCATCAATCAGCTGGGGCCTGATGTACCACCTGCCACAGCACCAGCTCCTAGCACTCGGAGACCCCCTGCCCCCAACCTGCACGTGTCACCTGAGCTATTCTGTGAGCCCCGGGAGGTTCGGAGGGTCCAATGGCCAGCCACCCAGCAAGGAATGTTGGTAGAAAGGCCTTGCCCCAAGGGCACACGAGGTGAGTGAGTTCTGGATGCTAGTGTGACTTCTTCCCCTTCCAAGGGGGATGGTTGGGTGGTGATTGCTAATTCCTGCTGTGGAAGAGTGGAAAGTACTCTCAGTAGGCTTAAAAAGAACAGATTATGTTTATGGGATGGGGGCAAAGAACAGTGGGGATTAGGGGAAGAGGAAAGGGTAGACGGAAAATATCAACACATAAAGACTGTCCATTGGCTTCCCACAACTTTGTCCCTCTGGCCCTTTCTCATCTCTGTCTTTCCATTTTCCCCTCTCCTGTCTCTTCCCATCCATTTGATCCCAAACCATATCTTGATCTATCCTGTTCTCTGATTGGTCCTCTCCTATTTTCTTTTTTATCACCACCTCCTCCTCACTTATCTGTCTTTCTCTCATTGTTTTTTCTCTCCTCATTCTCCTCTCCATTTGTCTCCTGTCTTTGCCCATCTTCGTAGGAATCGCTTCCTTCCAGTGTCTACCAACCCTGGGGCTCTGGAACCCCCGAGGCCCGGATCTCAGCAACTGTACTTCCCCCTGGGTCAACCAGGTGGCCCAGAAGGTACCAGCACTTTGCCCTTACTCCATCACACCTTGAGACGCTGGGTCATGGGGATGGAAAAGTGTAATGGGAGATGAATGTGAGAGGGAGCTTCTAGGTTACTGGGGAGAGGTGAAGAACTGAAGTAGAAAAGCTGACCATCATAGGGTTTTCAAGGACAGGATCTGGGTAGGGAGAACTTCAATAAGCTGGGAGTGACTGGGGAAGTATAGAAGAAAAAAGTCATGGTACAGGATTCCTGCCTCCAGATCAAGAGTGGTGAGAATGCAGCCAACATTGCCAGTGAGCTGGCCCGCCATACACGGGGTTCTATCTACGCGGGTGATGTCTCATCTTCAGTGAAGCTAATGGAGCAGCTGCTGGATATCCTGGATGCCCAGCTGCAGGCTCTCCGACCCATCGAGCGGGAGTCAGCTGGCAAGAATTACAACAAGGTGGGCTTACTCATGGGTGTCCTGGGAGAGCTGGGGAAACTAAAAGCTTCCCTAGGTCTAGGTCTGGGGGAAAAAAGACACTCTAGTGGGACCTGGGTGTCATCCATTGTGAGCCTCCATCCATTGTGGAGCCTCTGAGCTGTCTGTGCCTCCTAATTCTGCATCCCCCTTGTGAGGCACACCTTCTCAACTCCCCTGGTTGAAAAAGGAAACAAGAACTATAAAGGCTAAGGTTTAGCAGCTGTAACACCTGAACCACCTTGTGAGGTCAGGAAGAGCTGAAATTAGATACTGGGCTCACCTTGGAAGCCAGATATTTGGCTAGCAGTCAGGATGAGCTGGTGACATGGTGAGAATGGAACTGAGACGGAATGGGGCTGGGAGGCAAGGCATGGGTATTAGGGTTTTGAGTCTGACATCTCTCTCCTGCCCTAGATGCACAAGCGAGAGAGGACCTGCAAAGACTATATCAAGGTGAGATGGAGACAGTGCCCCAGCTAGAGCTGAGGGATGTGGGCACCAAGAGGCATTAGGGACCAGGGTATGCAAGGCTAAGAATGACTAGAGGGCTGGAAAGGGGCCTTAGAGACTTTGGAAGGAAAGTGGAGCTGGGATAGTCAGACTAGAGCAGGCACTCTCAGTCTTACTTATCCCATCCCCACAGGCAGTGGTGGAGACAGTGGATAACCTGCTTCGTCCAGAGGCCCTGGAGTCATGGAAAGACATGAATGCCACAGAACAAGTGCACACGGCCACCATGCTGCTGGACATTCTGGAGGAGGGGGCCTTCCTGCTAGCTGACAATGTCAAAGAACCAGCTCGATTCCTCACTGCAAAGCAGAATGTAGGTGAGTATTCTTCCACACCAGGAAACATTGGGCTGCCCAGCCCCAGGAGATGAAGATCTGACTAGGTTATGTAGACATACCCCCAAAACATGCCTGGAACCCAATATCCTACCTGGACGTATTTAATAACAAACCTGGAACCTGCCTAGAACATAGGCACTCCTGCATGGACAAGAAGACTTTAGGCCATAAGGGAGGGATAGCGCCCTGTCAAGCTCCTTTTGCCAGCCTCCTGCCATAGGGTTCCTTCTCCAGGCCCTTGGATGGTGGAGGCCAGAGCCAAAAATGCTCAAGCACTTTCTCATGTCCCTCCACAGTACTCGAGGTTACCGTACTGAACACCGAGGGTCAGGTCCAAGAACTGGTGTTCCCCCAGGAGTACCCCAGTGAAAACTCCATCCAACTTTCTGCCAATACCATCAAACAGAACAGCCGTAATGGTCAGTACCATGGGAGGAAGTGGGGAGGAAGGGAACCCATTCAGGAATGTATCGCTGAACTCTAGTAACATAGCAGCCCTCAACTTCATCGTGGGAGCTGAGGGGTATCTCAGAAACTAAAGAGGGCAGAGTGAATGGGGTTTTTTCCAAGGTGGGGCTCCAGCAGTCATTCATTAGATTCCAGGAATAATAAAGTGCTTGTGCCACCCTACTCCACCCTATCCAGGTTGGTCCACGTGTGGAGTATTGTAATCCTGTGGTCCATGTAGAGAGGCTGTAGATAAGCTGGACAACACCCAAAGGAGGGTAACCAGAATGGCAGAGGGGCTCAAATTTATGCCATCTAAGTATTGCGGACATTTAACCCAGAGAATAAAACTGGGGGCATAGTTGCTCTTTTCAGGTATCTGAATCTCTCTGTTAAATAGAAGAGGGATTAGATATGCCCTGTGTGACCCCAGACAGCAGAGACAAGCAATAGATAGAAAAAATTGCAAAAAAGCAAATTCAGATTTAATGTCAAGAAAAATGTTTCAAAAATCAGAGCTGTGCCAGAGTGAAATCGGCTGTGCTAGGATGTAATGGGCTTGCCTTCCTTTTTCATCTTCAAGCAGAGGCTTCCCAAGCACTTCTTGGACAGGGTAGAGTGGGGGTTCTTGTCATGTATTGGTTTGACCAGAGGGTTCCCTAGGCCTCTTCCAATTCTTCAGTGCCGTGAGCCAGTGACTTAGACCTGGAAAAGATTTTAGAAGTCATTTAGGCCAGGGGTTCTTAAACTGGGGTGAGGAGAGTGTCTATGAACTTTTCTTTTCTAATTCTGAAAACTGTAATTCCATGTAATTTCTTTTGTAATCTGAATTATTCTATTTTAAGCATTTAAGCACATTATTCTGATAAGAGTCCATAGGCTTCACCAGAGGGCTTCAATGCCAGAGGAACCCATTGTACAATAGAAGTTAAAAAAAAAACAAACATGCAAAAAAATCCTGATCTGGTCTAACCCTCTCAATTTACAATTGAGGACATGAAGGCCCGAGGTCACACAGGTAGGAACTAGTCAACTTGGAGCAAGTATTTGAACTGGTGCTGATGGTTCCCACCAAACTCTCTATTCCAGGGGTGGTGAAAGTTGTCTTTATCCTTTATAACAACCTGGGCCTCTTTCTGTCCACGGAAAATGCCACAGTGAAGCTGGCAGGTGAGGCAGGCTCCGGGGGCTCTGGGGGAGCTGCGGTAGTGGTGAATTCCCAAGTCATTGCCGCCTCCATCAACAAAGAATCAAGCCGTGTGTTCCTCATGGATCCAGTCATCTTCACTGTGGCCCACCTAGAGGTAAGCCCTGGAAATCGACCCTGTCCTGCTCTCACAATGCTCATTTCCTCAGGATGATTCTGAGGAGGCTTTCCTATGGAGAGCATCATTCCCCCCCCCAAGGGTCCCATTTTATCCTCTGTCTGGGGAAGGGGAGGATGGGCAGGGCAGAACTTCTCGGACCCTATCCCCAGTTATGAGCTTATCATTTTCCCCAGCGCTGAGACCACTTCAAAGAAACTGTCAGGGCTCCTATTCTCAATCTATAGGTCCTGATTACTAGTATTGGGTACTCCCTCTTCCAGGTAGGGTTTTTTTAAACTAGATTGTTGAATTTTTGAACTTGAAGGGAATCTTCCTGGTTCCTTGTTGCATATGGGGAAACTGAAACTCAGTGACATTGTGAGAGCTAGATTTGAGGCTTGAACCCAAGACTCTAGACTCTTTCTTAGGTCAGTAGGTTTTTTCACTATACTGCCTCCCACTCTGCATGGAGTGCTGTCTTTATCTTTACTTTTACTTTAAAAGCCCAGACCAGTAGGATTCACCTCCACCCCATGACACTTATCCAATGCTGAGTCTGTGTCTCAGGCTGTGCTACAGCCTGGGTGGGGGTGAGGGGTTGGAGAGGACTCCACAGATCTGATGCCTCTCACTGTAATACTCTGACATCCCCCAACTACCACCACACAACAGGCCAAGAACCACTTCAATGCCAACTGCTCCTTCTGGAACTACTCAGAGCGTTCCATGCTGGGCTACTGGTCGACCCAGGGCTGTCGTCTGGTGGATTCCAACAAGACCCATACCACCTGTGCCTGCAGCCACCTCACTAACTTTGCCGTGCTCATGGCTCACCGTGAGATCGTAAGCCAGTGGCTCCATCAGCTCTACTGGGCCAGGGCCTGCTTGTTAGCCTGGCTTTGCATGGCATTACAACATGAGGCATGCCAAGGGAATCCCAACTTCCTGGACATAGGGAGACATCAATACCTCCCTTGCTCAGGGCATGGGGCTGGAGCAAACAGAAAATACGAGGGGAAAGGACTGCTTCTCCTGGCTCTGTCTCAATTGCCTCCTTCTCCCCAAATATTGAGGGGGAAGCACTAGTTTAATTACTTCTCCATGGGCATTCCAGAGCATGGGGGAAGGGGGCATACTATCCACAAGAGGGTGGGAACCAGTCAGCTAGAGAAGGGGCAGAAGGTCCAGATGGGTGGTCCATCAAGGTCCTTAGCAATTGCCTACAAATGGTGCCCTGGTTAAGTCAAGGTTAGGGTCAAAGATCCTAAAATTGCCCTTCCTGGTTGCTCCCCAGTACCAAGGTCGAATCAATGAGCTGCTGCTGTCTGTCATCACTTGGGTGGGCATTGTGATCTCCCTCGTCTGCCTGGCCATCTGCATCTCTACCTTCTGCTTCCTTCGGGGGCTCCAGACTGACCGAAACACTATCCACAAGAATCTTTGCATCAACCTCTTCCTGGCTGAGCTTCTCTTTCTTGTTGGCATTGATAAGACCCAGTATGAGGTTAGTCAGTGTTCTGGGAGCCTGATGCCCAGGGGGTAGGACTGACTTATTTCCCTCCCTGAGGAGAGAATCAGCACAGAGGTCGCCACATCCAGCACGGGCCAACATCGAGCCCCTCCAGCTCTGAGGGGGTTGGGCAGCAGGGCTCAAGGCCCCAGCTGGGTTGGGGGCATGGGAGGAGGGCTGGCTTGGGCAAAGCCACTCCCCCTCATGGCTGGTGCCTGTGCCCTAGATCGCCTGTCCCATCTTTGCGGGGCTGCTGCACTACTTCTTCCTGGCAGCCTTCTCTTGGCTGTGTCTGGAGGGTGTACATCTCTACTTGCTGTTGGTGGAAGTGTTTGAGAGCGAGTACTCACGCACCAAGTACTACTACCTGGGAGGCTATTGCTTCCCAGCCCTGGTTGTAGGCATTGCTGCCGCCATCGACTATCGAAGCTACGGCACTGAGAAGGCGTGAGTGTTTGCTCTTCCCCTTGTCTCTCTGGTATCTGCTCTCCAACACCTCCAGATGGCACTAGCCCTTTGGATGGGACTATTCAGGGACCAGGGTGCACCCACTTGACTCCGTAGAAACCCCATTAGGCAGAATCAGCCCCCCAGGAACAAAATGGGGAGTTCTACTGGTGGTGGAGGTGGGGCTATTTGGTCCCCTGGGTCCTTCTTTCAAAGGAGATGATCTTTGTAAAGTGCTTAGCACAGTACCTAGACCATAGTAGGCACTATATCAATTCTTATCCTCCCCCCTGTCCCCTTCCCACCTCTACCTTATCCTCTACCTGTCTGACAGCTGCTGGCTCCGAGTGGACAATTATTTCATCTGGAGTTTCATTGGGCCTGTCTCATTTGTCATTGTGGTGAGTCAGAGGGAGGGCCCCAAATGCATCAGGCTCCCTTGAATAATAGTGGTCTTCACTCCCCAACTCTTCTAATCATTTTTAAGGAGCTTATCCCAAAATTTGAAAAGGAGCAACATTTCTGCTGTTCTGCCCTGCCCCTGTTTAAGATCCAAGAAATGAAACTAATCGTCTCTTCACTACATACTTGTGGTGTTCAGTCTTCTCTTTCCTAATTATGATGTCTGGTCTCCCCAAAAGAAGGATGGTTTCTCATCTCCCCCATATAGTGGGTACTTCCCAGTCTCACACTTCTATGGAGCCAAACAAGAATTTAGAGATGCTTTAGACCAACCCCCTCATTTTACAGATGGAGAAACTGAGGCTCAGAAAGATTAAATACTTTCCAAGGTCATGCAGGCAGTAAGTGACAGAGCCAGAATTCCAACCCAGGTTGTCTGACTCCCATATGAAGGGAGGGGGGTGTATAGACACAAGTGAAACTTTTTTGGTTGATCCCTCCAAATAGAATGGAAAAATGAAACAGCCTCAGGCTATCCTCTGGGTCCCGGTAATGGAGTGAGAACATATTTCCAGTATTAGGCAACAAGCATTGTCTCCCTTCAATGTTTAGCAGTCTCAGACCAGGCCTAACCAAAATCCTAAGAGCATCTTGGTGAGAAAAAAATCATGCTAAGCCAAGTAGCCTAACCCACCCTCTACCATGTCTTTGCACCTTTCCTCATTTCTCAGGTGAACCTGGTGTTCCTCATGGTGACACTTCACAAGATGATCCGCAGCTCCTCCGTGCTCAAACCTGACTCTAGCCGCCTGGACAACATCAAGTAAGTGGCTACTTGAAGACAGCTCGGCCAACCCCTCTCCCAGGAGCCCTCAGCTCCAGTTTCAGCCCTGGGGACTGTCTCGGACCCTGGGCTTAGCCTGACTGAGGACTTCGTTGACCTGTTGCCAACTTGGAGGCAGAAGCCTCGGATGACTGTACTGGGGTGGGATGAACTGAGGGATGGTTCCCCCCTACCGAAGCCCCACCCTCGCTCCCTACCTTTCATCTACACCCTGCAGCTGAACCTAAGCTGCTCCCTGCTCTGGAAGCTTGGCTTCCTCCAAGAAGCTACTGCACAGGGATGATTCAGATGCTGTTTCTCTCCTCTTGCTGCCCTGCCCCCCACTTACAGGTCTTGGGCCCTGGGGGCCATCGCCCTCCTCTTTCTGCTGGGTCTCACTTGGGCCTTTGGCCTCCTCTTCATCAACAAGGAGTCAGTGGTCATGGCCTATCTCTTCACCACCTTCAATGCCTTCCAGGGAGTCTTCATCTTTGTCTTTCACTGCGCTTTGCAGAAGAAGGTAAGAGGGGTCTCTGTCCTCTGGATATCACTCTCCAAGGGCCTTTTCCTTCTCCAGTAACTTGACTTTTGGGCATAATGGGTGAGTCAGCCCTACTCCTCCCCCTTGGCCTGACCTCCTGCTGTTTCCTCCTCCATCCACCCTCAGGTGCACAAGGAGTATAGCAAGTGCCTGCGCCACTCCTACTGCTGCATCAGGCCACCCCCTGGAGGCGCTCACGGCTCCCTCAAGACCTCTGCCATGCGCAGCAACAACCGCTACTATACAGGGACCCAGGTAGCTGGGGCTGCTGCAGAGGCTCACAAGTCCTGTTGGGGCTGGGAAAGCCACTCAGTGGCGGGGCTTGTGAGGATGAGGCTATCCACCAAGGAAAGGGAGAGTCAACTATCCTCGGCACCGAGGGCACTTGAGCCACATCTCATACCCTGTCTTGTTATGTTCCCAGAGCCGGATTCGAAGGATGTGGAATGACACCGTGAGGAAGCAGACAGAGTCATCCTTCATGGCTGGAGACATCAATAGTACCCCAACCCTGAACCGAGGTGAGACGCTGACTCCCCTGCCCTTCTTGACTCTGGACTCAGTTTCCTTTCCTCACCCTGAAATTGTCAGACTCTGGAATGTTTGGTGATCTCTGACACCTGGCTGTCCTCTGCTAGGCACCATGGGGAACCACCTGCTAACCAACCCTGTCCTGCAGCCTCGAGGTGGGACCAGCCCCTACAATACCCTCATTGCTGAATCTGTGGGCTTCAACCCCTCCTCACCCCCTGTCTTCAACTCCCCAGGTAAAAGGACAGCCTGTGGGGACAGAGCTGAGAAAGGCAGCATGGTCGATTGTAGCAGAAAGAGTGTGGGACTTGGGTTCAGAACGCAGCTCTCTTACTGTGTGACCATGGACTAGTTCGTCTATGTCTCAGCCTCAGTTTCCTCATCTATAAAATGGGAATAATACTTGCCTCAGAGTTGTTGTGAGGAAAGTATTTGTTCACAACAGTGAGTTGTTTTAAAAGAGAAATAGAACCCTTTTTTTGAGGGCTGGGCATAGGGTACCTAGGTCTTTGAGGAAAGGCTTCATAAACCCTGGATTGGGAGCTGGGTGTTTGAAGATGGGAGATGATCTCTCTGGACCAGTCTCATTCTGACCCTCTTTCTTTTCTCTCCTCATGCAAACCTACAGGGAGCTACCGGGAGCCCAGTACGTCCTACCCTTTTCCAGTAATATTTCAGGAGGTGGGAGACAGTCTAAGGCAGTAGCTGCTGCCAGACGGGGATGACCTCATGTGTGGGTCAGAACATACAGGATTGCCCTCCTCTCTAGGCAGGGTCAAGCTCGGTCCCTCCCATCCCTAAGTGTCCAAACCCCCCAGCTATGACTCCTCAGGATCCCCACGAGAATTCCTGATGAGTGAATGATAGAATGAATGGCCCTGGGAAAGCTAGCTCTCTCTGGTGGAGGTAGCCGGAGCAGGGAGTAGCGTCCCCAGCCTCAGGTGAGGAGGTAAGAAGTGGAAGGACTCATCTGTCTCCCCAGGGTGATGGGAAGAGTCGTAGAGAGTGACTGAGAGGACAGTCCAGCCCCTCTCCCTCCCATGCTCCCTGCCTCATCAGCGCCCCCATGGCTTCTTTCCAGCCATGTTCCCATCCATGCTGCTCTCTTCCTTCTGACCAGTGCCCCTCTGTCTTACAGAACACCCTCTAGGAGGCCGGGATGCATGTGGTATGGACACCCTTCCACTGAATGGTAACTTTAACAACAGCTACTCCTTACGAAGCGGCGACTTTCCCCCCGGGGACGGGGGTCCAGAACCACCCCGAGGACGAAACTTGGCTGATGCTGCCGCCTTTGAGAAGATGATCATCTCAGAGCTGGTGCACAACAATCTCAGGGGTAGCAGTGGGGCAGCCAAGGGTCCCCCACCCCCTGAGCCCCCGGTGCCACCAGTGCCAGGTAGTGGTGGGGATGAAGAGGCAGGGGCTCCCGGAGGGGCTGACCGGGCTGAGATCGAACTGCTCTACAAGGCCCTGGAGGAGCCCCTACTGCTGCCTCGGGCCCAGTCGGTGCTGTATCAGAGTGACCTGGACGAATCAGAGAGCTGTGCGGCTGATGATGGGGCAGTCAGCCGACCTCTCTCCTCCCCTCCTGGCCGGGACTCACTCTATGCCAGTGGGGCCAACCTTCGGGACTCGCCCTCCTACCCGGACAGTAGCCCAGAGGGGCCTAGTGAGGCCCTTCCGCCACCCCCTCCGGCTCCACCTGGTCCTCCTGAAATCTACTACACCTCCCGCCCGGCCCTGGTGGCCCGGAACCCCCTGCAGGGCTACTACCAGGTGCGGCGGCCTAGCCATGAAGGCTACCTGACTGCCCCGGGCCTGGAGGGGCCAGGGCCTGATGGGGATGGCCAGATGCAGCTGGTCACCAGCCTCTGAGGGGCCCCATGGACTCAGAGGGCAGGGTGGCCCAGTGCCAGGGGAGGGAGATCCTGGGGAGGGGAGGACTTTGGGGGATAGAGGGTGAACTAAACGGAGCGTGAGACAGGCTGTCCTCTCCATATGTACCCCTCACCTATGGGCCCTACCACTCCCCTTTTAGGGGACTCTGAGGGGGCAGGGTCCCTGATGTACAGGGTACACAGGAGTTCCCGACAGCCACATGCACCAGCTGTTTTGGGGGAGTGTTGTGAGGATAAGCTGAGGGCCCCCTGGGGGTAGATGGGCAAGAAGTTGGAGGAGCACAGTCCCTCCTAGATTCCCTGCCCAGGGGTAAAGCGGTTGCCAAAACCTCACTTTGCCAAACCTCAGTGGCTCCTCTCTGCAGCCAGAAACCTTGCAGTCCCCACCCCAAGGAAGAATTTCAGGGCAAAGGACAGATGGACAGCCTTCTGTGTATCCTCCTGCTCCCCTGAAACTGGGGGTTCTAGCCCAAGGGAAAGCCCCAGGAGGGAAATTGAGGGGTGCGGCTGGAGGTTTAAATATTGAACTTTCTTCTGAGCCAACTACCCCTCATTCCCTCCCTGGAAGCAAGCCTGCTCTGAGTTCCCCCACAAGACTGTACCCTCTGACCCCCCCCAGGGTGACTCCTGACTAAGCACAACCCCCCATGGGACCCCTAGCTCATGGGGGTGACTCCTGGGGGGACAGTTCCCAGCTCTGTGGGCTCAGATCTCTGGGGAGTAGATTCTGGGTCTGGAACTCTCCCTGGGGCAGGGGGCCTCTTTACCCTTCCCCTCCTCCCCCATTGCTGTAAATATTTCAACGAAATGGAAAAGAAAAAAATTACAAAAAAAAAAAATCTCATCACTTGAAGCCACTGGGAGCCCACAGCCCAGGCCAGCTCTGGCTCTCCACCAACCAGAGCACCTACCCACCTACCTGCCCACCCACCCACCTACCCACCCAGCAGCCAAGACTTCTCTCTGCTTGTGCGTGCATCCTGGCCAGGTTGGAGTGGGGGCCTCCACGGCAGCTTTTTACAATCAAAAGACAGAAAAACAAAACAAAACAAAAACAAGAAGCAAAAGAGACACAACCTTTTTCCTTCCTGGCACCATGTTCCTGTCGTTTCCCTCTGAATCTAGTCCCTAGCATCATCTCTCCTGGGGCTCGTGTCCCACCGCCTGCTCCAGGAATAGGGACCCATTTGCCTTTCCTCATCCCACCATCCCTGCCAAGGGGAGACCCCTCCGACCCAAAGATGCTTTCCTGAGGTGGCTACACCATCTCTTTAAGTTCTGTTAACTGCAAATTGCTTCTGGGCCTCAGGACCAGCAAAGGGATGAAGGCATCATTTTTCTGTCTAGAGAGGCTAATGGAAGAGTTTTTAAAAAAAAGGCAAAGGCCCCCCACCCCACCCCAGTCCCCGGGTGCTGGAGTAGGGAAGGGTAAGATGGGAGTTTTGTGTCCATGAGTTTGGGGTCAGGATGTGGGATGATGGAGTTTGCCCTGTTTGGAAAGCGTGAGAGGTCCCCAGCAGGGAGGCATCGGCTGACACCAGCCGGGCTGTTTCTCCAAACCTCCTACACTTCTTAGAAGCTGGTTTTGTGGGGAATCTGCTCATGTGTGCCTCTCCCTGCTATATTGTCTTTTCCTCTCTAACCTTTTTTCACCATCCTCAACTAAGGGCTCCTCTCCATGCCTCTTGGGGTGGAAATGGGACAGCCCAGCTGTGCAGTGTTGCTACAATGCCCTGGTCCCTGGTGGCCATTTCTCCAAAGGGTGGCCCCTCCCCATTCCTGCTCCCTCCACCTCACACCTTCCCCCTACCACTTTTCTCACAAGTGCCATGAGTTTTCTAACATCTTTGGGTCTCAGCCTGCTGCTGCCATTAACTTCTTGGTTTGGGGGACAGGAGCTCCAGGGAGTAAGTGGGGAATAAGTATGTGTGGTATGAGGAGAGATAGAGGGTCTTGGGGGAATCCTTTTTGCTGCTAGAAACCCCCCTCCCTCCTCCTGGGGAGCTGGGGCTGGCTTGTCCCCATCACGTGGGGGAGAAGGGGTCAAACCAAAGAATGATGGCTTTGTCCCACATTGGGGGCAGGGGTGGGGAGGACACTGAGAAGGAGAACCCGGGTGGTCTCCATCTCTTGTTCTCCTAGGTAAGACTGAGAGTGACCCTGTGTTGGAAGTGGTAAATTCACTTCACCAGGAGCCCCTGGGTAGAATGGCAGTAAGGTCAGGCTGGGGAAGGCAAAGACCATCCAAAGGCCCTGCATCACCATTTCCCCCACACAACATTCCCTTCTTTCTGTGCTTGGGAGAGACTTAGGGCAGGAGCTATCCCCAGTGACCTCTGTCTCGATTCCCTGATTGTGGCAAAGGGCCACCTGGCTGGGTGAGGGCTGTGAAAAGCTCAGTTTGGGAGAGGGGAAGGAGAACTAGAGAAGGGATGTGTCTGACGAGGGAACTGGCAGGTGGAAGGCCTAAAGGGCCCCCTACCCTTCCTGCCTCAAACGTGGGGCAGTCATATGACACCAGCTGGGGATTGGGAACTTCTGGGTTTCTGTGGAACCTGAAGGAATGTAAGGAGTCCTGCTTTCCCCCCTCCCACCCTCCCCTTATCTCCCCAGACATGGACAATCATGGGGGTAGGGTGAAGTGAGTCAGTAGGTTCCCATCTAGCAAGGACAGGGATAGCAACAGGAAGGGTTCCTAGGTCTCACAGCTGCATGGCAGGGCCCCCTGGTGGGGATACAGAGACCATCGCAGCCCAGCTCCAAGCCACCCTAGAGAACCCAGCTGTTCCCCCACCCCAACTAGCCCTGGTGCCTTGACACCCCCACCCCAGCTGGGACAGGACCCACTGTATAGAGAAGGTTCTTGGTTTCCTCCCCCTATTCTCCTTTCCCTGGGCTCATGAGTTCCTTCCCTCTTACAATGTTGTGGGAGGCAGTTTCTGGATTTTCATTTCTCTTGGTTCCCTTGCCTTCTTTCCATTTTTTCTGTCTCTGCCTCTCTTTCCCTCTGTCTGTCTTTCTCCTCTGTGTCTCTCCCATCTGTCTTGTCTTCTTCTTTCCCTTCTTTTCACCCTCGCTTTTCTCTGTCCGTTTGGGCTTCCCTCCTCCTGTCCCGCCCCCCACCTGCCCCACCTTGGTCTCCTCCTTTTCGATATGCCAAACCAATTTTGGGTCGAGTGCATTTAACGAGAACAAATCAAAAGACTCATAAAGACAACGAGTACGTTTCAAAAAAAAAAAGAAAAAAGTTCCAAAAAAAAAAAAAGAAACCATTGTCGAGTCAAAAAAAAAATCAAACAATAAAGAAAATAAGATTTCTTGGAACATTTAGAGCGGAGTGATTTATTTCAGGGTGCAAAAGTGGGAGGGGGACCAGAGGTTAAGGAGGACCACAATGAAAGTCTCAGCTACAGGCAGTGACAAATTCTTTGGAGGATAAAGCAGTTCAATGGGAGAAATAGTATTTTCTGTCTAAGGACCTTCTTTGTCCCCAGGATGTATTAATACCATTTATATAGAACTTGAAGGTATGAAGCATTTTTCTTGCAACAGCCTTGAAGGGTAGATCATACAGGATATTATTATCCCTTGTTATGGATGAGGAAACTGAGGCCCAGTGAGATTTAAATGAAATGTGGCCAGACTTAATAGTCCAAGTGTCAGAGCCAGGATTAAAATGCAGATCTTTCTGTGTTACAAAAACAAAGGCTGCTGAGATTTGAAAGCATGAGTGTAAACATGATGTATAAAACTTCCAGTTCCCTCTTAGGGGGACCCACATTCACGCGCACACATTAGGAAGAGTATGTTTTCAAACTTCTCTTGACAATTTCCTTGTCCAGTTCCTTTATCTTTCATTAAGCTTCCCCCCTCTATGGTACACATATCAGAAAAAAAAAGACAGAACTTGTCTTTGAGTACTTTCCAAGGAGTGTTGTATTCTTTTTTTGAGACTATCAGACAAACCATAATCATATGTACTAGTTATTTTTAGCCATGGTATAGAGGGGATCCTGGGTTCTTGAGGATTCTGTCAGCACAGCTGTAAAAGTTCCAAGTATGGTTCTGACAACAGACCAAGTGTGCTTTTCAAAACTCAGGCTAGCCACATAAGGAGAAACTGACCAACAGTAGACTGGCCCCTTGTCAATGAATTCCTTGGTCATGGCAACCCATAAAACAAAGAAAAATACAAAATGTCCCTTAGTTCTGCCAGTTTGTGCTTCTGTAGTGAGTGCAGCAGAGTGGGAGGTAAGGTGTCTGTGTGTACTAAGAAGAGGAGTTTTTAGACTATCTATAAAATTCGCCTTGGTCTATTACCTGGGCTGTTAATTCAATAAATGTGAGCTCGTTGTCCAATGACCAACAACAAGACACATTACAGGAGGAACTGAATCATATCAATCTTGACATTCTTGATAGAAATGAAACTAGAAGAAATCTAAACAAAAAGATAGCTCACAGGTAACCAATCCCTTGAAGAAACTAAGAAATGAGTTGGTGGAGTTGGTTTTATCATACACCCAAAGTCATCAAGGAACATCATTTTGTGAGACATTTGGTTATCTAAAACTCCAGTGATCATAATATTTGCAAAAAAGGCCACCATGAAAGCACATACAGTTCATGAATTAACATAGTTGTATAGAAATTGAAGAAGAGAAATGCTACAAAGAATTGGATAAGACAATCCAAATTACACCAGCATGCGGTTTTATACTGTGTGATTTCAATGCAAATAGGAAAGGTGAGCATAATGAAACACAGGAAACAGCTCAGGAAGAAGCAATGAGAGAGGTCAGATACATGTTTACTACACAGAAACTTCATGCCTTTCTTCAAGAAAGGAGCCAATTGATGCTAGACGTAGTAAGCACCAAGGAAACTTAGAGAAAATGAAATTGTTATATTTTAATAGACAACAAACAACTCATCTTTAATGTGAGAGTCCGTTTGTGTACAATTAGACCATAACTTATTAGAGCAAAGAGGAGAACTGATATAAAGCTGTGCATAGGAACTGGACCTGGAATAAAGAATTGGGACAGAATGAAGAACTCCCCTCTACTGATGGAAATTAGCAGCTTCTTTGCAGCTGATAGTCTTAGAAGTTGCTAGAGCATTGACTTGTCTAGAGTCCTATGACCAGGACTTGAATTCGAGTCTTTTGATTGCCAGGCCAGTTTTCCCCAAGGCCATGACTCACAGGATGACTGAAAGACATCAGAGACATTAGAGTATAAATAACTAGAGGAAATGAAAAGGAGAAAAAGAGAACATACAACTGAAACAATTCAATCCTCTCCTATTTAAATAAATTACTGATAACAGAAAATGGGCAACAAACAATAGAAAGCAATTACATAATAATTTTATACGGAAGTTTAATTGATAGAAATCAATTGCCTTGAGAAAAGAGCAAAATAACCTTATCCAGAACATAAGTGCCTTGTAGAGAGAGAGAGCAACCAGAGTCAACACCAGTTTAGAATATAAACTCATTTGTAAAATCTTACAAATAAGAGAGATGGGTGATTCCAAGGTGTATCACCTCATAAAGCAGAGAGAAACAGGGATGGGCAAAACCAATTTAAGGAAAGCTGGTCAAGAGAACTAACTTAAGCAAGTAATCCTGAGAGCTATTGTCTACACATTCCCAGGTCACTCTCCTTCCTTCCTCACTGAGCCTGGTACCTGGTTCACAGTCTTTCTCTCCTCCCTCGTAATAGGAGGCAACATACGTACTGACCCTCCCTCAAACACCCTAATTACTCAGTTCCTCAACCTCCTTATTTCCCATGACCTACTCCTCTAACCCACCTGACCCACACACAAAGATGGTCATACCCTTAATCTTGTCATCACCCACATTCAAGAATTCCAAAATCCCCTTATTGAACCATAACCTACTGGTTTTTCACCTTTCCTTCTGCTTTCCCTTACAAAATCCTGCTTTTTCTCTTTTCTGTGACCTCTATTATCTCCAAGATTATCTTGCTACACTAACCACTCTCTCCTCTTTTCCCCATCTTGACCCCTTGATGAAGTAGTTCAACTCTCCACTGTCCTCTTCTCTTGAATTCCTAGCTTTCTTTTATCTCCAGTTATCCCTTGCCGAGCCTCCACCCTGGATCACTTTCACTCCTGCACACATGCTGCAGAACAAAAGTGGAGAAAATCACACAGTCATTTTGCCTGGGCCCCCTTCAAGGCCCTTATCGCTTCAGGTAATCTTACTATTGTGTTTGTCCTTCATTGCTGAAGAAGACCATGCTCATCAGAGAAATGATGACGTGACTTGCTCTTGACTTTGTTTTGAGTGAGGGAAGGCTGTAGAAGGTCACCAGCCTCACTTCTCCTCCTGAGCCATCGGGGTCCAGTGACCAGATGTTCATCAAGATGACTGGAGATGGCCCAGGATGCAGTGGGAGACCTTGGCCCCTTTAGGCCAAGGCCTATTCAGGTACTCACTTAGGGTGAGGTAACACCCATTCAATGAATAGGCCTGTTTAAGAAGTAGTTAGGCACGTCCTTTATCAATACCCCTTTCTACAGCAACTCTGTCAAGCCTCTTCATGATTCCTCAAATCTCTCATGGCTCCCTTTCCCCTCATCCTCTAAATTGAGATCCTTGCCTCATATTTTACAAAAAAAATAATTGAGGCCATGTGCTTTGAGCTCCCTCTCCTCCCTCTCCTCTTCTCTTTTTTCTTCCCTTCTCTTCCTCATCTCCTATCAATCCTGCCGCTTTCTCCTCCTTCACCTTCCTTTCATATAATGAAGTGGCCTTATTCCTTAACAAGGCTAACCCAAATACCTGTTCAAGTGATCCCATTCCTTCCCATTTCTTCCCCCTTTATCATTTCCATTCTATCATTTATTTTCAGTTTCTCCCTGTCTACTGGCTCCTTCCCTGCTGCCTAAAAATATGTCCATGTCTCCTGCATTCTCATAAAACCCTCACTTAATCCTTCCATACCCACTAACTATTATCTTTTATCTCTTCTGCCATTTGTAGCTAAACTCTTCAAAAAGGCCATCTACAACAGGTACATCCACTTTTTCTCCTCTCACTCTCTTGTTAACTCCTTAGAGTCTGACTTCTGATCTTATCATTCCATTAAAATTGCTCTCTTCCAAGTTAATAATGATCTCTGAGTTGCCAAATCCAATTGCAACGTTTGACACTGATGATCATTCACTTCTCCTTGATACCCTCCTCTCTCTATGTTTCCCTCCTGTTTTTCCTCCTACCTTTCTGACCACTCCTTCTCAGTCTCTTTTGCTGGATCTTCATCTGTAGGTGTAGGTGTCCCTCAGAGTTCTATCCTGGGCCCTCATCTCTTCTCCCTCTATACTATTTCATTTGCTGATCTCATCAGCTCCCACAGATTTAATTACTATTTGATAATTCTCAAATCTATCTATCCTACCCCGACCTCTCTGCTGATCTCCAATCTCACATTTCTAACTAACTGCCTTTCAGATATCTCAAACTGGTCCAATACACATCTTAAACACAACATATGAGCTCATTATCTTTCCCAGTAAACCACCACCACCTTCCCTATTACAATAGAGGGCATCAACTAGGCTCATAATCTAGACACCCTAGACTCTCACTATTTCTCATGCCCCATAGCCATTCTGTGACCAAGGCCTATCAATTTCACCTTTGCAGAATCTCTCCAATAGGCCCCCTTCTGTCCTCTGATACTGACCCCATCCTGGCGCAGGCCCTTATCACCACACAAATGGACTACTGCAATAGCCTAATGGTGGGTCTGCTTGCCTCACATCTCTTCCCACTCCAATCCATTCTCCATTCAGTCACCAAAGTGATTTTTCCTATCATGTCACCCTCATACTACACAAACTCCAGTGGCTCCCCATTGCCTCCACAATCAAATACAAAATTCTCCACTTAGCATTCAATATTCTTCATAAAGGAACCCCATCCTACCTTTCCAGTTTTCCTACATATTATTCCCTGGCAGGTACTCTTCAGTCTAGTGACTCTAAGTCTCCTGACTGTTCCACAAACTAGACCCTCCATCGCTCAGTCCCAGCATTTTCTCTGGCTGTTTCCCATGCTTACAATGCTTTCCCACCTCAATTCTGCCTCTTGTCTTCCTTATCTTCCTTTGAATTCCAATTAAAACTCCATCCTTTTTGGGAAGTCTTTCCCAACCCCTATTAATTCTGCTGCCTTCCATCTGTTCATTGTTTCTTATTTATCCTATACACAGCCTGCTTTGTATATATGTTTTCATGTTACCTCCCCCATTAGATTATAAGCTTCTTGAGGGAGACTGTAATTTGCCTCTTTTTGTATCTCCAGTGCTTAGTACAATGCCTAATATAAGAACCTAATAGTTACTTAATATTATCTATTAACTAATTGGTCCAAAGGGCATTTAAGGATGAAAGTGGAAGGATAACTTAAGAAAAATTTAAAATATATACAAAGATATTTATTATAAACTCTTTTTCCTATCAGGACAACATAACCACCACACTTGAACTATTAACAGTACAATCCCAGGTGTACTTTCAGAGAAGGCAGAAATGGCACTAAAAAAAAAAAATTTAAAACAGTTGGATTGGATCAAGTCCCCAGAAGATCTATGCTGGAGGTGGCACAATTACAAGGGTGTTAAAAGACTGATTCACAAGGTAAACGAAGGAGGAAGAGATACCAAAGTGTGGCATAAAAAAATCTCACCCTACTAATACCCAAAAAGGCAACCAAGAGAATATCAGCTACTAACCTACATTCTGCCTTTCCATTTATATACAGTTGGAAGGCATCCTAAGTGAGTGTATTAGGAAAGAACTGTGAATTAGACTTTTATAAGCTATATCCCTCAATAGTCCACAACTTTACCATCAGAGGAATACCTAGAAGCTATAGAAAAAACAAGAACCCAAACTTGTGCTCACTGTTCACTGATTATTAACAAAAAACATTTGACTCATTAGAACAAAATGCCTTAAAGTCTCTCTTCCTATAAGGAGAGTCTTCCATTCATATATAAAAATCCTTCAAAATTCCTTGAACGATTTAATAACAGAGATAATCTTATTCAACAACCCTCTGATCATAAACATCAGATGAGACATGAGAGATAACCACTTGCCAAAGATGTTTGCTATTGTAATGCGATGAAGATTCGAAGTGCAAACAGGTTTCTGCATTGAAAGTAAGGTCCTCTTCATATGTTACATCACAATAGTGCCATCTATCTATCGGGCCCTGGACAACTGCAGAAGCTTCTGGAAGAAATCTGTAACCAACCAAAAGAATTTGGCCTGACTATTCACACACAAAGGATTAAGTGGATGAAGAATGACTGTTGTTCAGTTGGATAGATAACCTGTGGAACATGCCTAGTGGTATGTTTATCGGGGAGAGACAGAATAGATGGAACAAGTTGGAGCCAGAGAAGGCCTTTAGGAAACGGTATGACCTCCAAACTTCTCACAGAAATGAAGGCTTACATTTGTAATATCAATATTCTACTGACAGTGTCATATGACTTCCAGAAATGGAATACAACAGCTGCCAAACATTTACAAATGATTGAATTTACAACCAGAGGTCACTGAAGACCTTACCATACACAGTAGGTATGAGGAATCTGCAACATCTATCAAATGAAGAAAGGAATAAAAGATGTCACCAGTTGAAATGTATGATAGGAGAGGAGATGGGAGAATGAGCTTATCACATGATCAGGACAAAGTGGATAACCTGAATCAACCAGTCAACAAATATTTATGCAGCACTTACTATGTACCAGGCACTATGCTTAATGCTGGGGCTACAAAGAAAAGTAAAATCAACTCTTGCCCTTGAGCATCATATTCTAGGTGGGGGGGCAACATGAAAATATGCATTTACTACATGTATAGATATGTATACACGTGTGTATGTATGTGTGTGTGTGTGTGTGTATGCAAGGTAAATTGGATGTAGTCTCAGAGGGAAGGCACTAGCACTAAAGGGAATCAGAAAAAGCCTCTTGAAAATAGCAGGATTTGAACTGAGACTTGAAGGAAGCTAATCTGTAGAGACAAGGAGGAAAAGCATTGCAGGCATGGAGAATAGCTACTGGAATTTATCTGCTAGGAGATAGAATCCATAATAAAGTCCACCTTTATATACGAATGAGAGACTCTCTTTATAGGAAGAGCCTATTCTAATGAGTCAGATGTTTTTATCAATAATCAGTGAACAATGAGCACAGTTTGAGTTCTTGTACTTTCTATAGCTTGTAGGTATTTATGTGATGGTACAGGACAGAACCATCATCAGGTAATCATCTATTTATTTTTTAACTCTTTCAATATTTTTGAAGTCATTAAGGTTCTTAAAAGAAACTTGTTTCTAATCTCTTTATAGAACATTTAGTCAAGTCCATTATACAATCCCAATTGCTCAAATCATTTTATATTTCGAGCTTTCTCTTGAATATTTTTTTTTTACTTGAAGTTTCTATTCAGCACTATTCATCAGAAATTCTTCAAAGTCTTCTATTCCATTACATGACTTCCCACTTTAGGTAGAATACAGCTTACACAACAGAAACCTACCATGAAATGAAGAAGATTCCCAATTGGTGTAACTGTAAGGGAATTTGAAGATCTTCCTTGCCCCTTAATAGGCTCAGGAGACCTGCTTTGAGCTTTGGCCCAGCCCACAACAAATCACATGGAGCTGAAAGTTTGAGGGGCTTGCTGAATGGGTGGAGCAGGAAGGGTACAACAGAGCTGAGAGCCGGTGGAGCTGAGAGGGAGAGGGAGAGAGGAGGCAGAGCAGAGCAGAGCAGCTAGCCAGAGCGAGCAAAGGAGTGATTTTGCTTGCTTTAGGGAGCTTATTTGTGGGAATGTCTGATGGTGGGAAGTCTAGGGAATGGCCATGTTCCCTTTATTGGTAACGTGTACAAACTTTTTTGTTACCATGGTGGAATTGGTTTTCTGGTAACTGAATAAATATATTGGTTTCACCTTTAAGGAAGAGAGTTTATATTTTGCAAATTTGCCCTGGAAATACACATGCATATCCATAACACTGCTGTGGGTATCATATTGGTACTACAATTGGTTAAGAGTGAGCTTGAGATTGTATTGGGACCAATGACCTCACACCAGAGTAGCCAGGTGGGCCAGTACCAATTCCTCACTGGTATTTTAAGTTCAGAGACATCATTCTTTTCTAGGGTTTGACAGAAGGGTAACAAAAGTGACCATGGAGGTCCCAACGTGGAGGAGACCACTAGTCCAACTAGGTCTCAGGGACTCTAGACAGATGGAACAGTTTAAAAGTTTAAGTGCCACTTAATCTTGTACTATACTCTTATTCCTTCGCCTGAAGTCTTCCAGTGAAGGACAAATGCTTCTTTGAGAATGCTGTCTAAGGATTTTTGATGAAAAGTAATTAGGGACTGGGTGTGACAGATCTCTGAATCCAGAAAGTCAAGCAGGATCAAGGACTGAGGAAAGAGGCATATTCATTTGAGTTGGGGTCATAGAGGGAGGGGAGAAGGGTATTCAGATATCATGGAAAGTTTAATAAACAGCACAAAAGTGACAGCCCTAAGCTAAAGGCAAAGTCTTCCCTTGGATCAGCTCCAAAAAAATAACTGGAGTCCCTAGGAAGCTGACTGAAACCCACAATGCCTAAGGCCCAGAACTATATCTTTTAGAGTCACATTTGCCAGTTTTCAATATTTCATAAACAGATAGTTACTGAAGTGCTTCCTTCCCTATCATTTGTGACAACTGTTATCCAATACCATTCTGTCACTTGTGAGAGTTGATAAGGAGTCACTACCCCCACACATTTCACAGAGAGAATGATGTTGATGTCTGACCATCTACCTTTTGGATGGCTGCTGACCCTTTCACACCTCTTAGGCAAAAAGTGAGCTATCCTGAGATGAAAGAATGTGGTTCAGTCTAAAGAAAATGTCTCAGGTATGGAACCCCAAAATAGAGTAAGTCTCAGGTATTGGGGTGCTCCCATTTGTCTCCACAATGGATAGATAATTCCAAGATCTTGCACCCTTGGGAGAATCCTCTCTCTGCCATAAACCCTTGGAGCTATAATGAGACACCTCAGTCAACTTCTGTTCTTCCTTTTCCCTTACTCCCTAGATGCAATCATTTACCAAGTCCTAGCATTTTTACCTCTTTAATCCTCTCCTTTCTGCTCCCACTACAAAGAACTATGGTTAAGGCTTTCATTACCTCATAATTATTAATAGCCTACAGGGTTTAAAAATGACAAATGTCGGAGGGGATGTGGAAAAATTGGGACACATACACTTTTGGTGAAACTTGTGAACTGATTCAACCATTTTGGAGAGCGATCTGGAATTAAGCCCAGAGTTACAAAATTGTGTATACCCTTTGACCCAGCAATGCCACAATTAGATCACAATTAGATTAGGTTTGGGAAATCAAAGTAATCAGGGAAAAAGAAAAAGAAATTTATATGCTCTAAAGTATTTATAGCAGCTTTCTTTGTGGTGGCAAAGAATGGAAAATTGAGGGGATGCCCATCAATTGGGGAATGGCTAAACAAGTTGTGGTAAGATTGCAATGTAATACTATGGTGTTATAAGAAATGATGAGCTTGTTGATCTTAGAAAAACCTGAAAAGACTTGTGGGAAACAGAATGAAATGAGCAGAACCAAGAGAACGTTGAATATAGTAACACCAATCTTGCTCAAAGAACAACTATGAATGACAAAGCTATTTTGAGTATTACAAATATCTCAAATCAACTACAAAGGACCTTTGAAGGAAGATGCTATCTACTGACAGAAAGAACTGATAAAGAAAAGCATATATAGTATGGTTTTACATATACATACATATATGTATACATTTACATATATTTTTATATTTGTGTATGTATATATGTATATACATATACATGTGTATATATATGTGTGTGTGTGTATATATATATATATATATACACACACACACACACACACACACACACACACATCTGAGTGACCTTTTCTAGTTCAGGGTGGGGAAGGAGGGAGAAAAAAATAAAAAGTATACAGCAGGAACAAAAGAAAACTCAGATGGAAGCACAGAAAAGCAGCGTAGCTTATTACATAGTTGGAAAAAGTTAATAGTGTGGAGATTCATGTTTTCTTACTGAATCATCTTTCTGTGTTGTGCTGTGTATATGGAAATATTTTTTGTCTTTTTGTATTTAACTTCAAGATGAATTTTAAAAAAATTTTTGCAATAGCCTACAGACCTTCTTGCCTCCAGGTTCTCTTCTCCCTTCATACCACAACCAAAACAATCTTTACAATGAACAGCTCTGACCATGTCATTCTCCTGCCCAAAAATCTTTTGTGAACTCTGGCAGATGAGATGGTCAAGTGAATTATTCTGATTTTTGAGGTGATGGGAACATTTCCGGCACATTCACATTAGAGATTTATAGGACAACATGGCCAAGCATCACATAGGATGTGCAAGAATGAACGGGTTACAGTCTGCGCTGGACAAAGTATTCCCCACTCCCATTAATGAGACCATGACTCTATCAAAGAATGAAAGCAAGGGAAAACAGTACCTGTTTTATATTTCCTTGTTGTTCTCATGGTAAGAGGAAAAGAAGTTATATAGCAAGTGATTGGTAATAGGGGATGAGAACCAAACAGGCACGGAGTGAGGTAAGAAGAGCTGGGGAACTCCAGTTAAACAGAAGAGTTTAAATACCACCTAGTCTGGGTTTAAGTAGATTCTTTTATATAAATTTCTAATCAACTTATCCTGGTATACCAATCCTAAATTTGTATATTCCCTTTTCCTTTGCAAACATACCCTGGTACCCTGTGATCTGCATTATTTAGCAGTCAGATTAAGAAAAGAAAAAAGGAACTATACTGGAAACAGGCACCAAGATCGGAAGGAGGGAATACAGTCTATGTGGATGCCCCAGAGGTGTGTCTAAGTAGGGTAGAGGCTGCCCAACTCTTTTCCACCCTGCACTTATGCAAAAGCCCTCTCCTTGGTAGTCAGGCCCCATCCCCCATCTCTGTATAAGGAAGGGAGATGAGGAGAAGGAAATATACCTAAAAAGCATTGAGTTTAGAGTCAGAGGTTGAATCTGGGATCTAACATTAGCTATGTAGCTTAAAGCAAATCATTTCCCCTCTTGAGGCCTCAATTTAATCATCTGTAAAATGGAGTTGAATTAGATGATCTCTAAAGTCTCCTCTGGCTCTAAATTCCATGATTCAATGAAGGAAAAAAATTAGGGCAAAGGTATGGCAGTTCTCTAGCCTGGGGAAGTAAGCAGGTTCAGAGATTAAGAAAGGTCAGAGGACATGGTAATCCAACTGAAAGTTTCAGTGATTAGGAGAGTTTTCTAAAATGATAAAATGTGAAAGCTCTGGTTCAAAGATGAGGTGTCCTTGACTGATTCCAAGAGGAACTAACACCCCAGGAAATAGACTTGTAGCCACAATACCTAAGGAGGGTCTAAGGCTAAATTCTTTTCAGACAGCCATGGAATTGGATTTGGGATATGGGATGAAAGGTCCCTAGCCAAGGGCCTTCTCTAAGAGGATCAGGACATTTATCAGCTATAGAGAAAGAAAGTTCTCCTCTTCCTCTGCTTTCCCTACAGATTATTAGAAACTCGACAAAACTAAATCTGGCTAGTTTCTTCCTCCTAATTTCTATGATTTCTGGCTCTACTGAGACCCTGAGGAATAAATCTTCATCTAATTGCTGCAATTTCCTGTCTAGGTCTTAAACAACTCATTCCCTATCCCTACTAAGATTTCTGACCTCTTTCAAGTGGAATCTGTTACTAAGGCCTTATGTCTTCTTACACTTCATCAGAGAAGTTGACTACGTTCTAGACCTCAGTCTGACTGCGCCACAGTGATTTTTGAGGACTCATGCTGAATGATCACTGGCTGTGAAGAGCTGGAAAGAACGTCAAATAACACTCTAGAGCAGAGGCAGGGAACCTGTGGCCTTGAAGCCACACATGACCCTCTAGGTCCTCAAGTGCAGCCCCCACCTCTGCTCTAGTCAGAAGCAAAGTCAGGATGGTAGAGTAGCAGAAAGCACTTCAGGAAATTCCCTCCAATTCTCCTTCAAACAGATCTAGAAAACATATCATACCAAATCCAGACAGAGAAATCCAAGAAAAAAGTGAAAGTGAGTCATCTTCTATACCTAGTGGGTATAGGTGTACAGACACAGAAATCTGAGGTTCCTGGGGACAGGGTGTGGCCAAGAGCACACTACCATGCCCCAGCAGCCAGGGAGAGACTATGCACCAGGGTGAGAGGAGATTCTAGACCCATACTAGGGCAACACGATGGGTACAGTGGTCAAATGACAATTTTGTCACCCAGATCCAGGGTGGACTGACCTGCACTTATGGGTGGTATTCACAGGGAGCAGTGGAAAGCCCAGGGCTGCATACTGAAATAGAAAGAAGTTCAGAAGCAAATAGCAGCTACATGGCTGAACCCCAGGAGTAGAGTAGAACCTCAGTTCCAGCTTCTATCAAAGTCTGAAACCTGCAAAGGAATAAGGGCAGGAATCCCAGACCAAAGCAAAACCTGAAATTCAATCACTCTGAACCAGTAGAAGTTCCTAGATGTTCAGTAGTAGCTGGGTCTACAGAGGCAGTTCACTGTTGCTCAGATTCAAGACCGGGTCAAGAATTTGCGGAGATTGGGGGGGGGGGGGGGGGCAAGTAGCAATCAGATTTTGCTTTGGACCTGACTGCTTTGGGAGCACTGAAACATTGAAAGTCCCCAGTCTGGACTGTCCCTTATGGAGTAACACAACATTTAATTCCCCCCAAAAAACAGCTCAGACTTTCCCTCCAGAAGGATGAAGAGCCCAAACTTAACTCCAAGTCTTAAAGTCAGAAAGCTGGCTGAAAGAATGAGCAAACAAAAACAGAATCCCACCATGAAAAGCTAACATGGTAACAGGGATACCCAAGACACAAACCCAGAAGATACTCCAAAACATCTAAAAGCAGAACCTCAAAGGAAAACACAGTGTGGGCATAGATTCAATTAGAACTCCTAGAAGAGATGGAGCAAGAGTTTTTTTAAAAGAGTAAAAAAATGTTATATTAAGAGCATTAGAAGGAAAAAAAATGGAAAAGAAATGAGAACAATGAAGAAAGAATCAGAAAGCTAATTAACAGCTTGGTATAAGAAATACAAAACCATGCCTAAGCAGCAAACTTTCTGAAAATTAGAATGGGTCAAAACAGGAACAAATGACTCCATTACATAATGAAATCAAACAACTGAAAATATAGGAGAAAAACTAAAATATATCATAGTAGAAATCACTGGACTGGAAAACAGATTAAGGAAAAAAATTTTAGAATCACTGGACTACCTGAGTGCCATGACCAAAACCAAAAAAAAAAAAAAAAAAAAGAAAGAGCCTAAACATAAAATTTCAAGAAATCTTAAAAGAAAACAGTCAAACTCTCTTAGAATTAGAGGGCAAAATGGAAATAGAAAGACTTTATTAGTCACCTCCTAAAGAAACCTCCAACTGAAAACTACCAGTAACAAAACCAATATCCAGAGCTTCCAGGTCAAAGAGAAAACACTTCAAGCAGCCATAAAGAGCTCAAGTATCACATGTGATTTGCAACTGTGAATATAAAGGAGCAAAGAAATTGGAATATAGCATTCCAAAAAAACAAAGGATATAGGCGTATGGTCAATGACATATAACTTGTCCAGCAAAACTGAGTATAATCCTACAGGGGAAAAAAAATTTAATGGAATAGAGGACTTTCAAGCATTCCTGATGAAAAGACCAAAGCCATGTAGAAAATTTGAAGTTCCACAGAAAAGTAAACACGAGTAAACGACCAGAAGAGTTTACACAAGGATAAACTGCCTAATTCAAATATGAGGAGATGATATATGTGTCCTTTTTCAACCCTATCATCATCAAAGGGCATAGGAGTCTAATTAGCAAAAGACCTGGGAGTGATTCTGTTATATTGTGATCTTAAGAACAGAAAGAGAAGAAGGAAGAGGGAGAGAGGGAAAGAAAGGTTAGGGGAAATTATCTTACAAAATTAGAGTGTGCAAGTAGACTGTTGTTGGGTTCGTCCTTCATTTTCAAAGAGGATTATGACAGCAGAGAAATGATGACAGGACTTGCACTTGACTTTGTTTTGAGTGAGGGAGGGCTGTGCAGGTCACCAGCCTCACTTTCTCATCCTGAGCCATCTGGATCCAGTAACCAGATATTCATCAGCATGACTGGAGACAACCTAGGATGGAGATGGCCCAGGATGCAATGGGAGACCTTGGCCTTTTAGGCTAAGATCTTTTCAGGTACTCACTGAAAGTGAGGTAAAGCCCATTCAGTGAATAGGCCTCTTTAAAAAGTAGTCAGAGGGCCAGCCCCTTTAATAGAAAAGACAAAAAAATAAATGACCCTGGGAGGGGAAGGAGCCTCAGGGTTGTTGTTTCCAAGAGAAACTATTGACATTCACTCTAAGCCAGGAGGGTCTGAAAACTGCCATTGAGTGAAAGTTGGGCAAGGATCCTTTGTTGTTCAATGGATGGACTTCAGAGTGCACTGGGTCTAAGGTTTTAGGGAAGGGAAGGGAAGTGAAGAGAAGTGAATGAAGGAGAGGGGAGGAGAGGGGAGGGGAGGAAATTGCAAGTAGATAGCTATTCAAACAAAGAGGAGGGAGGGAGGGGCAATGGCTAATACTTGAAGTTCCCTTTCATCTGAACTGGTCAAAGAAGAAAATACACACACACACACACAACTGAGTATAGAAATACATTTCACTCATCAGAGAACTAGAAGAGAAAGGGGAAAAGGGATTTGAGGGTAGAGTAAGAGAGTAATCCTAAATGCACAAAATTACTTATAACTAAAGAATGTGAATGTGAGGGTATATCCATAAATTGGGGAATGGCTGGTCAAGTTACAATGTAAAAATATGATAGGATACCATTTTTTCTGTAAGAAATTATAAGAGGATAGCTTCAGAGAAACTTAGGGTTTATGAACTGAAACATAATGGAATAAGAATCAGGAGCCCAATTTGTACAAGGTCAAAAATATGGTAAAGAATTTGAATTAGGTACTCTTATTAATGATCAATCATGATTACAGCATACTAATGATGAAACATGCTACCCACCTAATAGATGAGGAACTCAGAGTGCAGAAAGAGATATCTTTTCAGACCAATTTTTTCAGGCCAATGTAAAGATTTCTTTTGCTTGATTATACACGTTTATAATAGGGATTTTGCTTTTGTGGTTATTCTGTCGTTGTCAATTGGGGAGTGGGAGAAAGAATAGAAAGCAAATTTTTGCTGATTTAAAAAAATACATATGTTAACTTAAAAATAAGAAAAAGAAACTTCGAGTCCAACAGTTCTTAACCCAGAGCCTTCTTTTGTTTTGTTTTTAATATTTTGGTAACTATATTTCAACACAATTGGTTTGCTTTGCAATTTTATCCATCGTATTTACAAACATTATTCTGAGAGAGGATCCTTGGGTCACACCAGGATTCTGGAATAGATCTGACTCAGGCCAGTCCCCTGGTAGTATAGGTTGTTGATACTGGATCGAAATGAGACACTTGTAGGTCATTCAACAGTAGGTTACTATTTAGTTAGACATAACAGAAGGAGATTCAACAAAGATGGGCATTGAGAACATCTCAAGTTATTCAGCTGAGCAAAGCTACCTTATCTGAGTTGCTCATTATGATTCACCAGCCTAGCATCATACATAGTGAGTACCTGGAGCTAGCTCCTCCCCACCCCCTGCTGTTTTGTACCTAGGTGACAGGGAATTAATGTCAACAACGGAAACCTTTAGTTCTTTGAACCAACCAAGTTGTGAGAATGGTGTCAGTGTCTTTAGAGGAAAACTAGCCTAATTTGTGTTGGGACAGGATTTAAGATACTACATGTACCACCACCAGTCTTCCAAAGACTTGCATGACGCAAAAAGGATTAAGGACCCCTACTCTTAATCCAGCTACCCCATTTTATGGATGGGGAAAATGAGGGAAAAGAAGTCAAGAGCCCTGCCTCAGGTCATACATTGGGTTAGCAAGTTAGACAAAAGAAAGCAGTAAGGTGTAGTGGAAAGAACCCTGGCCACTGGAGTCAGAAAATGTCAGTTCTATTCGTGGCTCTGACACTTCCTAGCTATGTCACTGTGAGTAAGTCATTTCCCCTTCACTGAACTTGCTTCTTCATCTGAAAAACAGAGATAACACTTTTACTACCCACCTCACAAGATTCCAAGGACAACCAACAAACATTTCTTAAAATATACTACGTGCCAGGCACTTTACTAAGCACTAGGGACACAAGAGGCAAAAAGACAGTCCCCACCCACAAAAATCTGACAATCTAATGGGGGAGTAAACATGCAAGAAATTACGTACAAACAAGCTATAGGCATGGATATAGGAAATAATTTATAGATTTATAAATAGGGAAAAATTTAAAGAGGGAAGGCACAAGAATTAAAAAGGGCTGTGAAAGGTGTTCCGTAGAAGATGAGATTTTAGTAGGAATTTCAAGAAAGTCAGTAAGTATAGGTGAGGAGGGATAGCATTCCAGGCCTGAGAGAAAGCCTGATAAATGGAGTGTTGTTTGTGGAACAGCTAGGAGGCCAGTGTCACTGGAACAAAGTGTACATGGGGGAAAGTAAGACATAAGAAGACTGGAAAGGTAGGAGGCAAGAGGTAGGTTATCAAGGGCTTTGAATGCCAGAAGATTCTGTATTTGATCCTGGTGATAATATGGAGCCACAGGAGTTTTTGGGAGAGGGGTATGACATGGTTGGACCAGCACTGTAGGAAAATCACTGTGGTGACTGAATAAAGGATAGATTGGAGTGAGGAGAGACTTAAGGCAGACAGGCCTACCATCCAGCTATTAGTCTAGACACGAGGTGATAAAAGCCTGTGCCAGGATGATGACAGTATTAGAGAGAATAAGGCATACAAGAGAGATGTCAGGAAGGCAAAATCAACAAGCTTTGTCATCAGATTGGATATGGGGCTGGACGTGGGGAGATAGTGAGGAATCCAAGATGATTCCTCAGTTGTTACCCTGGAGGACTGGTAGTGCCCTCAACAGTAATAGGAAATATGGTGGGGAGCAAGATGAAAGTGAAAGAAAATTAGGTCAGTTTTGAACATGTTGTATTTAAGATGTCTACTAGACACCCAGCTCTGAGATATTCAAAAGAAGGTTGGAGGTACAAGATTGGAGTTCAGCAGAGAGCCTGGGGCAGGTTAGGTAGATTTGAGAATCATCTGTATACAGATGGTAATTAAATCTATGGGGAACTGATGAGGTTACCAAGTGAAGAGTATAGAGGGAGAAGAGGGACCAGGATAGAAACCTTTGGGACACCTACAGGTAAAGGATATGATCTGAATGAGGATCCAGCAAAGGAGACTGAGTGGTCTGCTAAGTAGAAAGGAGAACCAAGAGATAGTAGTGTCTTGAAAACTTAGAGAGAAGAGAATATCAAGACAAAGAAAATGAACAATACTGCCAAAGTCTGCAGAGAGGTCAAGAAGAATGAGGATTGAAAAAAATTCATTAAATTTGGCAATTAAAAGATTGGTGGTAATTGGACAGAGGAATGATAGAGTTGGAAGCCGGATTGTAAAGGGGTTAAGAAGGGAGTGAGAGGAGATAACATGGAGGTATCAATTGTAGGTAGTCTTTTCATAGGATGAATGTATGGATGGAAGGATCAAGTGAATTTCCTGATGGGAGAAGAATGGGCATGTTTTTAGAAAGAAAAGAAGTAGCCAACAGGAAGGGATTGAAGATAATTGATAAAACAACTCTGAGGTACCACCTCACACCTTTCAGAAATGACAAATGCTGGAGATGAGGGAAAAATAGGTATACTAATGAACTGTTGGTGGAGTATTGAACTGGTCCAAGCATTCTGGAGAATTAGACCCAAAGGGCATAAAATACTGCAAACTCTTTGACCCAGAAAAAACAATACAAGGTCTGTATCCCAAAGAGATCAAAGGAAAAGGACCTATATGTACAATAATAAAGCATCTTTTTGTGGTGACAAAGAATTGGAAATTGGGATGCCTATCAATTGGGGTACATATTGAACAAGTTGTAATATAAGATTGTGATGGAATACTATTGTGCTTTACGAAATAATGAAAGGGGGTGGTTTCAGAAAAAATATGATGTAAATGGAAGTGAGAAGAACAAGGAAATCATTGTGCATAAGGATCAACTGTAAAAGACTTGGCTACTCTGATCAATACAATGATCTAAGACAATTCTAAAGGATTCAAGATTAAAAAATACTATCCACCTCCAGAAAGAGAACTAATGAATTAAAGTATAATTTTCTCTTTTATTTTTCTTCCTTTAAAAAAATAATATGGGTACTATGGAAATAGATTGTGCAATATAAAATTTTCTAATTAAAAAAAAAGATGAGTGGGGACCACAGAGGTGGGGGATGGAATAGTATCACCTGTTCAGGTAGAGGGGCTGGCCTTGGTAAGGAGTCAGATCCTCTTAGGATCTGACAGGTGAAGGAGATAGTGGCAGAACTATCTGAATGATGGGAGGTGAGGAAAGGGGAGAAGGAACTTAAGGAAAATGGCCTCACTTTTTTTCTGTAAAATATGAGGCAAGAATCTCAATTGAGAGGGGAGGGGAAGGAGCAGCCATGGAATGTTAAAAGAGGGAACTTTGGAAGAGAAACTGTGGAGAGTAGGATAAAGATTGATAAGGGAGGTATAGAAAGATTGCCTAGCAGCAGTGAAGGCCCAGTTGAGGTTGTAGAACATAAATTTGTAGTAGACAATAGTTGTGTAATTATAAAGCTTAATGATTTATAAAGTTTAAATTTCTTTAAAATTGTAAGCAATTATTGTCCCAATTCTACCACTTATATTTCCTCTCTCGGGCCCCCAATATCCAAATGAGGGGGTTGGAACGCCAGATCTTTCCAATTGAGTTATCTCCTTCCTTTCAAATATTCCTAGGGTATTCTGAATCTTCCTTTGCCCCATTATATTCTACTTTGCATTACACTTTCTAGTCTACCCTATCCTCACTTCCAAGTAGACCTAAGTTCTTTGAAGGCAGAGACCAATATTTTTTAATATATATTTTTTAAAATTTATTTTTAGTTTTCAACATTCACTTTCATAAGATTTTGAGTTCTAAATTTTCTCCCCCTCTCCCTCCTCCCCAAGATAACCTGCAATCTGATATACAGTATACATGTACAATCATATTAAATATATTTCCACATTAGTCACAGCATAAAGAAGAATTAGAACCAAAAGGAAAAACCATAAGAAGAAACAAAAAGAAAAGAGAGAGACACTACTATGCTTCAATCTGCATTCAGATTCCATTGTTCTCTGGATGTGGATAGTAGTTTGCATTATGAGAGAGACTGGTATTTTTAAACTTGGTATCCCAGTATAGTATTTATATGTACTTCAATATTTAAAGTACTTCATCTATTTTTCATCTTCAAATTCCTTTCAGGTACCTTTCATACTTTAGGTCATGTTAGCCGAGAGTAAAGTCAGAAGAGTATTTTAGACACATTATCACTTGAGATATTCCTTCATGTAATAATTTATTAAGCATCAACTATGACCAGGGTCTCCCATTGCATCCTGGGCCATCTCCAGTCATCCTGATGAATATCAGGCCACTGGACTCCGATGGCTCAGAAGAAAGTGAGGCTGGTGACCTTGCACAGCCCTCCCTCACTTAAATCAAAGTCAACTGTAAATCATGTTATATTGACATGGTCCTCTTTGAATGAAGGACAAACACACAAGGTACAAGGCACAACTGTCCTGTGAGGAAATGAGCTGCGCACTCTAAGTATTATCACCGGGTACTACAGATGAGGAAAGCGAGGGTCTAAGGCGTTAGATGATATACCCACTGTCTCACAACTTATGTCAGAGACAGGATTAGAACTCAATTCTTACTGACTCAGTCTATACCATTCCATCCATTTAACAAGTATCTGCTTAGCGCCGACTATGTGTCAGACACTACGCTAGGTTCTGAGCTCTAGGCACTAAATTTCCGTATCCTTAGCCTTCTATGTGCTGGGGATTCTGCCAGGTGCTCTCGGCAGAGTGCTTGTGGAGCTCACCGAGGTTATCTGGCACATAGCAGAGGCTTCGGTATTAGTTGACTTTAAGGAAACAAAGATTCACTGCTTTCAGAGTTTTCAATCTTTTGGGGAGAGACAACTCATACACGAATAAACACAAAATATACACTAAGTAAAGGGGGGAAAGGATGAGCAAAGTGGGGGATGGAGAGGGGCACACATAAAGATTGGCCTCTTGCAGGAGATGACACCCGAGTTAAGCCTTAAAGGACGGGACATAAAAGATGGAAGTGAGGGAGGAAAGCACTCCAAGTTTGGGGGCAACCTACGTAAGGTCATATTGAGGGGAGTCAAATCACATTTGAATCTGCGTGGTAGTGACTGGGAGCTACAGCAGCAGTCCAGGCCAGCTAGGGAGGTGGCCTTTGTGAAGCAGACTGAGGGGAGGCAGATTCCAGAATGGAGAGCTGACTGCTCACTGACCACGGAAGGGAAGGGAGGCCGCCTCGCTGAAGCCTCCAAGGCTTCTCTCCTGAGTGGCGCCCCGGCGATTCCTAGGGAAAGCTACAAGAGGAGTTGTGCACCGGTGCAGGCAGACACCTACAAGGTGTCTAAGTTAGGCCTAAAATTCGAAGCTGGCAGAACTTGGTGAAGGGAGCCCCGCGGTCAGGGCCTGGGCTCCAGCTGCCGCCACGGCCCTCGCTTCCTGCGGGACGCGATGGGTTGAGCCCGAGGGCCTGGGTTGGGATCCAGCCTCCGTCCGGGGCAGTCCGTGACCTTGGGCCTCGGCTGGAAACACAAGGGGTGGGACTAGACCATCTCCAAGGCCTCAGCTGCTCCAGACGCTGCGGCCATCGGACGTTTCCGCGGGCCCACCCCGGCTGCGGCTCGCAGGGAGCGGTAGGTAGAGCGAAGACGACGGCCGGCCGCAGGCCCCGCAGGCTGCCCGGGCGGAAGGCTGGGACGATCCGCCTCTCCGCCCAACCGCCCGCGGCTCACAAGGGGCGGGGAACGTCCGGCGCGTCCGCAGCGACCGCCGCTTCAGCACACTACGGGCTCACCTTCCGCCTGCTCCCGCCCCCCAAGACCGGCTTGACCAATCCCCTTCGGGCACAACTCTTCTTTCTCCTCCCCCTCTGTCCATCACTACGGGAGCTCGCGGAGCCCGTGCCGCAGTGTTCCGCTAGCGCCTCGCGCCCCCATTCGGCAGTTAGCGGCTCTGCTTCCTCTGCCCCGCCCCCTCCGTACCCCGAAGGGAAAAGCAGCGCAAACGGAAGGAAAAAAGAGGCGGGGACGAGCGCGCGCGCCGAAGCCGTCCCCCCAACGCCAATTGGTCCCAAGGATCCCCGCGCTCCCTCTGCGCTCTGCCACAGCGAGTGCCCTGCTCCGGCGGAGGCGCCGGGGATTGGCTGGCATCAAGAAGAGAGAGCGGTCACGCCGGGGCGCCGAAAGAGGGAGGCTGAGCGCCTGAACACCCCCCACACACCTCCCGCCACACACACCCGTCCATCCGCGCAGAATCGGGCGCGCGCGTGCCGGCGAGGGAGGGCAGCCGATTGGCTGGGAAGAAGCCGAACGCCCTTCGACGGGCGACTGCGTATTGGCCCCTAGAAGCTCGCGCTGAGGGAAGCGTTGGAGCGGATTGGCCGGGGGGCGGATCCGGCTATTTGAAGGGGGCGCGGGGCGGGTGAGGCGGGGGAGGGGCGGGGGATGCCGCCTCATTCTGGTGTGGAAACCGCGCGGAGGGGACGCGAGAGGGAGAGCGGCGGCGGCGGCGGCGGCGGCGGCTGCTTGGAGGGCGCGCTTCGTTCCTGCCCCCGCGAGGCCATGGCCAAAGTTTCGGTTCTGAACGTGTCGGTGCTGGAGAACCCGAGCCCTTTCCACAGCCCCTTCCAGTTCGAGATCAGCTTCGAGTGCAGCGAGGCCTTGGCCGACGGTGAGCCCCGGCCCTCCCCTTCCCCACGGGATCTCCCAGTCTCCCCCCGCGCGTTCCTGACGGAGGCTCCCTCCCCGCCCGGTGGGATCCTAAAGCTTCCCTCTGATAGCAGCCTGCACCTTCCTAAAGTGCTAGTAGAACACACGCGCGGAGGGCAAGGGGCCTGTCTCACTTGGATATTTGCGTCCCCGCTGCCCGGCCTGGGTGGTCGGCGCTTAGTTCAGTGTTTGTTGGCAGATCCTCAGCCTGTGTTACCCTAGGCTTGGCATTTTAACCCTCTGCACTTTTGAGATGAGGATAGCGCCCACCAGGCTCCTTGCAGCTTTAAAATGAGCCCTAGAAAAGTGAGCGCTCGGAGCCACCGAGGCCCCATCCATCTCTGAGGTTCTGGACTTATATTACTACAAAGGGTTTTGTGTCAGCGGCCCCCTCAAGTAAGCCTGGATGTCTACTCTTCTGCCTGTTAGTGCTTCCAGCCTCCGGGAGCTTATCCCTGTTACTCTCCCTCATTCATTTCTTTAGCCCTTTTCCACCTATTAGAAGAAGGGTTTTAATGAAATCCGAGATGGCTTCTTCCTGGATGACGTCTCCAATCTACCCCCAACAACGCCTGACCTTTCTTGCTAGAAAGCGGTTCCTAAATGCCCCAGTGCTTGGACAATTCTCTAATCTTTCCTACCGTATACTTTTCTAGAACTGCCTGCATTAGTGTGGACCCCTGCCCTGTATCCAGGGGCTAGCCGTTACCTGGCTTGTTCCTAAAAGGCCATTTCTACCGCTCTGCTGCTAAAGTAGGAGAGAGTTCTATGAGTTGAGGGTCTGTTATTTGAGAGTGGCAATAATATTTAAACATTTCATTTATATGGGGCTTTAGAAGTTTGCAGAGAACGTTATATATCTCCAAAAATGTGCTTTTAGGAGAGGGGGCTATATGGTTTTGGGAAGATAGGTATCATTTAAAACAAGTACTTGGTAGGTTGTAATTTTGCATCCCCTTTATGAAAGTACTTTTAAAGATGATCTCGTTTAACTGAAGAACATTAAAGCCAACACCATTTTCATTTTCCAGATGAGAAAGCTGAGACAGAAAAAGTAAAGTTCTCTCATTTGAGAAAAGGTGCTCTACATATTGTACTAACAAAATGGCCAGGGTTCATCAGTGAATCTCTATGATTTAGGAATAGACTCAAACACTCTTAACTTCCATTGTACTCTTCCTAGACTATCCCTTTGCCTGTGGGGATAGCAGAATTTAATAAGGCAGGATATAGAAAGATAGAGAATTTAAAATCCAGCGTTTTAGCCACTAATAAGAGTGTCTTTGCCACTTGGATTTAACTTACTTCAAGGGCCACACAATATTCATATAGGCCTTAGCCTTTATTATGTTTATAGTTTGAAGAGACTAAATTCTTAGTTAACTTGCTCAAAGTCAATGGTCAGGTGGAATAGTAATTACTAGAATTTGGATCTCTCAGCTGCTGACTAAGTGTTCTTCATTTTTGTCATATTCCTGAAGTTGGAATGCTATTACCATTCTTCTCTTTTAAAAGTATGGCATAAAATTTATGGTGTAGGAAGCCTGGTTTTTTAGGTTGAGAATTGGAACTCAATAATTCCATAAGTGAATCTGTTAGTGATTTTATTACCTGGGAAGTTTTCATTTTCCTGTTGAAGAACACCTTTTTGCTACCTTTTGCACAAAATTCTAGAGACTACAGAGAGGGCATGCTGTTGCTTAAAGGGCCTAAGAAATCACAGCTTGCCAGTTCTAAGATCTAAGAAGCCATATAACAAATTGTTAGCTGATCCTCTTTTTCCCTAACTCAACCATTTTTCACCTCTCACTTAATCCTGTCAACATTTCAGAAATTGAGCAGTTTACTTTATCCTTTGGTCCGAGATTTTCCTGAAAATACAAAAATTATAGGTCACAAGTTGTGGAACCCACGTATTTAGAAATAGATCTACTATACTCAGTTACTCCTAAAGTTTAGCGCTGTTTTGTTTTTTTTTTAAACTGGATGTAACTCAGTTCATAAACTGAGACTGCTACCTCAAGACACAGGTCCATGAACTTGGGTTTTTGTTTTTAATTTTGATGACTATTTCAATAAAGCCAGTTTCCTTTATAATACTATGCATTTTATGTATTTTCAAACATCATTCTGAGGGGTCCATGACACAAAAAATTAAGAACCTCTGCTCTAGACTCCAGTTAAATTGAAAAGGTAGAAAAGCACATAGTTGCTGTAGAAATGAGGGACTTGGTGTTATAGGAAAACCTTAGCAAGAAATTATCCAGGATGCATTTACCTAAGATCGGAAGTCCTTTCTTAAAAAGGTACTCTACCAAGGATGCTGTCCCAAAGTAATCACATTCTGTGAAATCATGGCTTCTGAAAATTTTCCCAGGCATCTTGAGCTTAGGGTTGTAATTTTAAGACGTCTAAAACATTTTCAGGTTTAGTTGCCAAATCCTTCATTGCTATAACTTTGCCCTGACTATACTTGGAACTCAAGATATTTGCTTTGATTGGCACTGTCATTCACAGGAGATAACTGACCTACCAAACAGTTATGGCTCATTTCTCTTGAAGGTACCATTGGGTGAAAGGAGGCACTGTTAATGTGTATTAGAAAACTGGAGTTTAAGTGTAAATGCTGTGAGTTTCTTGACCATGTTGGCCTCAAGTTCTGCTTGATTCTCCATAAGTGGGTTATGATGATTCTTATTACCTAGATTTGAATGATTTGGAAATTTGCTAAAACTTGGAGCAGCCTTATCTCCCTCCTTTTTCTGGCAGAATCTTATTCTAGGCCTGAGCCAGTGATCCTGCCCCAGTTGTCAAAGGATCTACTCTGTGACACTGACCCTCTGTTTAAAAGAGGATGTTACTTTACCTTTCCTGCTACTCTGTGATGTAGCTAGCAGGGCCCTAAGTGATCCCAGGCTTCTGTTATATGCATCTTGACTCGGACTTCAGTTCAGCCTTGGTCATCCCATTCCATCTTACAGGATCCTGGAAGGCAGATATTTTATAGAGAAGAACCTAAAACAGATTTTCTAAGGGTTACTCAGAAAGCTGAGATTTAGCATTGGATCATAGACTTGGAGCTGGAAAGCTCCCAGAAGCCAGCTAGTCCACTTCTGATCCCAGCCCTTCATTTTACACATAATGAAAAGGAAGCCAGAAGAGGTTGTAACTTGCCCAAGGCCACACAACAAGTAAAAGAACCAGGTTTCAATCCCAGATCTTTTGATCCCAAATCTAGCTCACTTTCCACTGTAATGTGGGGGGTATTTAATCTATTGAATTCCAAAGTCACTTGCTAATATTTAGACAGTATATCTATACTTGGGGCGAAAAGTGGTATTTTTGATGGAAGGCAAATTTCAAAAACTGTTTGGAATAGTTTGTTAAATGTTGTCATTTCTATCTCAACCTTTCTTACATCCATTTCCTGTCTCCACTCGAATAGTTACCATCCTTTTTCAAATCCTTCTCACTTTTTTGTCTGGACCATTGAAATAGCCTTCTAGGGCCAGCTAGGTGTCTAAATGGATGCAGTGCCAGCCCTGGAGTCAAGAATTCAAAGCAGGTCTCATTTATTATTGGTGTACACCGTCAAGTCACTTAACCCCCATTACCTAAAAAAAAAAACAAACCAAAATAGCCTTCTAATTGTTATTTTGGCCTCTAGTCTCTCTCTACTATAGTCCATCCTAGTTACAGTTACCACATACTAGACAGTTACCGAAGTGATACTCTTTGAAGATCAAGTCTAACCAACCCTCTGCTGAGTAAACTCCAGCAGCTCCCTACTATTTTTAGGATCAAATGTTAAGCATTTAAAGCTCTTTACAACCTTGTCCCTTCCTGTCTTTCCAGTCTTCACATATGTACCATCTCAGAGGCAGCAAGGCAGCACAGTAGGTAAAATGTTGGAAGACCTGAGTTTGAGTCCTGCTTTAGATGCTTATTAACTATGACCCTGGGTCATTTAATGTCCCTTAGCTTCAGTTTCCTTAGTGAAAGGAATAATAGTAGCTACCTCACAGAATTGTTGTGAGAATCAAATGAGATAATGTGTATAAAGTGCTGAAACTTTAAAGCAATAAATTAATGCTAGATCTTATTTTTAACACACACGTGCTCAAACTCTACCATCCAGCCATGCTGGCCTATGTTCTGCCCCTCATACATGATACTTCATCTGCATGCCTTTGTCCAGGTTGTCCCTCCTTCCCCTTCCCCCATTCCTGGATTGTTGTCTCTTTCCACCTCTGCCTCTGGGAAATTTAAGTGCTACCTTTTGCATGAGGTTTTTCCTGGTTTTCCCTCAGCACCTATTGCCTTCCCTTTCAAGGTTATTTTATAATGTATTTTTTGTATATGTCTTTACTGTTAGAATAAGCTTCTGAAAATCGGAGACTCACTTTTTGTCTTTGTATCCCAACACCTGATACATGATAGGCACTGGATTTGATTGATGTCAGAAGACATCTCCCTGCCTTTCCACTTTCATAAGTCATATTGACATTCCTTTATTCCTTTTCAGACCTGGAATGGAAAATTATTTATGTGGGTTCAGCAGAGAGTGAGGAGTTTGACCAGATATTAGACTCAGTACTGGTTGGGCCAGTCCCAGCAGGGCGCCACATGTTTGTCTTTCAGGTAAGAAGTTAGCAATTAGTAGCACTAAACTGATGAAGCTTCTCCTTTTTACCCCCAAAGCATGCTGAAGCATAGAATCTGTTTTGTTTCTTCAGGCAGATGCCCCTAATGCTTCTCTCATCCCAGAAACTGATGCAGTGGGTGTAACTGTGGTCCTTATAACCTGCACCTACCATGGGCAGGAGTTCATCCGAGTAGGTTACTATGTCAACAATGAATATACCAACCCTGAGCTTCGGGAGAACCCACCCCTGAAACCAGACTTCTCTCAGGTAAGCTGATTTTTTAACTCAGGGCCCTGGTTCCTTCTGTCCCAGTAGTTCAGGATAGAAGAATAATAGAATCATCTAATGTCCATCCTGAAAGGAATTTTAAAGAATATATTATCCAAACCTCTCATTTAAGTGGCTTAAAAAGGTATGAGTTTCTTGCCATAGCACATCAGTTATTCAGTTCCTAGTCACATGCCTAGCCTTCTGACCAGAGCAAGGGTAGGAACATCCCAGTAGGATCTTGGCTTGCTGTGCAGAATTATCATTAACAAGCATTGCCCTTTTCTAGGCACTCCCCCTTTCCCTTTTCCCCAGCACTGAACAGATGATGTGCTGGAGTTGGGCTGACATGAGGTAGAGTTTGGAGGAAGAAGGAAAAGTATCAGCCTGATCCTATCACTGTGCTATTTTCAAGTTCATTGTCCCTGGGTTTGTCTTTTGAGGGAAGGGAAAGATGTGGCATGGAAAAAAAATAGCTACAAAAGGCAGGTCTTTGCTATAGAACCTTTGATGAGGCTCACTTTTTCTGTCCTAGCTCCAACGAAACATCTTGGCTTCTAATCCCCGAGTAACTCGATTCCACATCAACTGGGACAGTACCACAGACAAATTAGAGGACATTGAAAACCAAGACCCTGTCTTAAACATGGGGCTACCTCTGAGTTGTCCCCTAACCAAAGGATTAGATCTTCCAGACTGTGCTCCCAGCATCATTCCTGAAAACTCCATGGACTGCATCTAACTAAAAATGAGACCTAGGCAGTATGATGGACCTGGATTTCTGCCAAATGAATGGTTTTGTTCTGCCTTCTGGAAAATTTCTGGGGCAAGCCTGAAGGACTTGGGTTGGGGCTCTAAGCTACAGCTATAGCCCAGTTAAACTGGTCCTTATGAAAAGAAAAACCTGTCATTGCTCTGTCCATTAGTTCAACATAGAGAGACCATTTACCAGTATGGTACATTAGCTCTTTTACTCATTGTGAATTTTGCCTGGCCTTTTGGCCTTTTTGGGTACTAGGGCTCTGCAGAGATGATTTGGTCTGTGGGTGGGTTTTTCTTGCTTTGTTTTGGGTTGTTTGTGGGCTTCCTGACCTATAACTGGAGATCATCTCTCTCCCCAAGCCCCCTAATGTTGTTTCTTCTTAGTTTCTTTACTTTCCCAACCATCTTCAATCAGTGATTTGCCCTAACTTTCTGGAGTTACTCATTAATAATCTTCGTAGGATTTGGGCTACTGAAGTTTTGATGGATGGCTTTTGGTATGGTGATTGCCACTCTTTCCCCAGCTGGATATTTATTCCTGCCTCCATCTTGCCAACTCCTGGAAAGGCTCATTCCCTTAGGTGCCAAGAATGGGATTTTGAGGGACTATTTAAAGATAAGGCCATCTTCTTCCTTTTATTGGTGGCCACTCAACTCAAACATGACTCATTCTTCATTGCTCTTGGCCAGATCAGAGGATTTGATCAAGAACTAACCAACTGATTTTCTCTGGACAGGAGTAACTGAAATGTACTCACTGTAAACTGTACCCCTTAACTAGGAGTTAATACCAAAAGGCTGCACTTAACCTCTTCTGGGGACATAAGATTTCTCAGACTATGGAAAGGTGGGATGGTTCTTGTGTTTTGTAGACAAAGTAAAAGATGGCCTCTGTGCACATAGGAGCATCCCCCTGCCCTCGGTTCTTTTCCTCTGATCTATCCTTTGTCCCTGTGGCTATTGTTGCATATGCAATTTGTATATTAAAGGTTTTATATTAAAAGTTATGGTTACTGGAGAAATAAAAAGCACTTAGGCTGGACTATAGTGATTCTTTTTCTCACTTTAGCCTCAAAGCATCAACCAATCCTTTTGAAAAACCGGTGCTGAATTTCTGGAGATGAGAAAGAATGTTGTCAAGAGAAATAAAGAATTTACTTCCCACCCATCCTTAAATAAAAGCCTCTTTGCTCTCTCACATCAGTTGGTTTTCCACACTAAAACTCATTTTGGGCTTTGAATTGTCTCTGTGTGGGTTTTTTAACTGAGAAATAACAGCTCCTTATTCAAGAACTATTTAAAATCTGCTTCCAGGCAGAGTGCCTTTAAGACGGGGGTGTGGTCTGTCAATTTACATTGACACAGTTTTGGGGCTTTGAATAGAGGAAGCTAGAGTAATATAGTAGGTTCACAGGTGGTGCTGTAACTGATCTTAGAAACATGATAGTACTTGGGATTTCTTCTGTGAAGGACTGGAAGGCAGAAGCAAGTAGGAATGAGTGCAGGACTTTTTAAAAGCAGAGATGAGCAGCTCATGCAAGTTTTAAAAACTACTAATAAAGGGAAGATGTCTCTTTTGCTATTGTTACAGCACTTTGCTTTTTGCAAAATGTTTTACTTCAATCAGCCCATCCTTCTGATAGGACATACCAGAGCCACACCCCCTCTAAGAGAGGTCGATTGACTCCCAGATCCCTTGCTCTTTTCATTTGACTATTGCCTTTCCAGTGATACAGTTCTGGCTTGCAGTTGCTAATTCTTTGTCCCTTCCATTTTATCAATCCCTAAATTGTTTGGGGGATGATGGCCCTTGGAAGATGTGTTAACGTTGTCTAGGTGTGGCAGCTATCTCACCTCCCAAGTCCTAGTTCCAGACAAGCTGCCTCGGAACATTAGAGAATGGGGGCTCAGGTCAGAGACCTGTCCAGCTAGGAGAGATCCAGATGAGCTCTGACCAGTAGCAGGGGTCCCTAATGCTTGTCAGTCGGACGCTGGCTACCCATGACATATGTACTGTGGCTCTTATCTGACGAGAAAAGGAGTGTTCCAGCGACTGGTTTTCGGGATCCTCAGTTTCTCGGCCAGGCTAGGCCTCTCTACAAGGGCGGCCTCTATCCTTTCTTTGGGGCCTGCAACATTTCGCTTTGCCCCACCCCCTTCTCCTAGGATTGACACGGAACATTCCCGGGAGAGCCCGTCCCAACCTTCTATAAATAAAACGCCAGCAACCCCGCCACTACCAATCCAAAGGTTCGAAGAGTGGAGCCTGTGATGCGAACAGGGTTGTCTCCAATGATGGGATACGGCCCGCCCAGTTGGTGGTTTGGGGACCAATAGGTGGCCGGCGGGCCGCGTCTGGCGTCATTGTGTCGGGGGCAAATGAGAAGGCGGGAGGATTGTTTTCGACCAATGAATGGCGGGCGCGGGGCCGTCAATCAAGGTGTCGGGGGCCAATGGGTAGTGGGGTGCGGGGTCCGTGGGGCGTCTCGGGCAGCCACAGACTCGGGTTCTGGTTCCCCTGCCGAGCTCGAGGGAGACGCGGGAGCCGGGAGCTGGGAGCCGGCTGGGGGGGTGGGGGGGAACGGGGCTACGGGAGCCAGCTGAGCCCGCGACCGCGACCGCTGCCGCCGCCGCCGCCGCCTGGGGCGGGGGGTGGGGGGGACCCGGTCGCCAGCGCCCGTGCCAGCGCCGCAGCCCGGGGCGGGGGGTGGGGGGGGACCCGGCCGGAGCCGGAGCCAGTGCCGCGGAGATGGGTAACGCGGCCACCGCCAAGAAGGGCAGCGAGCTGGAGAGCGGTGAGTGTTCAGGCCCCGAACCAATCCGATCCCACCCCAGCAGCCCCCGGAGCCCAGCTCCTGCGGCGGGCACAAAGGCGAAACGAAACGGCCCCTGCCCTCTGGCAGCGTCCGTTCTACCGCCCCCCCCCCCCTCCCTCCGAGGTCTCTGAGCCCCTCGGTAGGACTCTTCGAACTCCCTGCCCGGGCCCGGAATGAGCTCCTGCCTTCCCCGTCCGACTCCGAACTTTTCTGGGGCTCAGTTTTCTCATCTCTAAAAAGATGGGGTCGGACTACATTTATCAGGTTCCTTCCAGCAGCTCTGAAACGTATGACCTCCACCGCTCCCCCCCTTCCGGTCATCCTCCCTGGTCCCTGCCCGCCTCCCTCCCTCCCCCTCACCCCCCGACTTTTCTCTGCTTTGTAAATTACGGCCCCTTTTGTTGTTTCGGTTGTTGTTTTCCTTCCCCGTCACTGCCGAAATACCTCGCGTGGTCTCTGCCTATCCTCCCCTGCTTCTGGCCTCACCCCCCCCACCCCTCCTCCCCAGCGCTGCCAAAGCCGCGGCCAGCTGTCAAGCCCAGAGCTGGGGCCCTGCCTCTTGGCCCACCCTTTTTCTTGCAAGGCCCCCACAAGTTCGGCCTGATCTCCACCCTGCCCCTTTTCATAGATTTTGGCCCAGTCACCCAATGACCTGTTCCTGGAGCCCCACCACACCCTTTTTTTAGGAAGCATCTCCGAAGATTCCCGTCTGTTAACTCTCCTCCGAAGGGTCGTTTTGTTTTAAATGTTTTATTGATACCTTTTGATTTTCATCACATTCATTTTTGCACTTAGGTCCTCGTTGAATCCTTTTTTGTAACAAAGAAAAACAGTAAGGCGAAAACAACAGATACAGTGATTTCTTTGGCTACGCATGCAACATTCTGACCCTTTAGTTCCCTGTCTCTCTGACGAGAGGAGGGAAGTGTATTTGATTATCTGTCCTACAGAACAGATTGGTTATTACACTTAGAAAAGAGTTAGCTTCCTCTTAGTGTTCTTTTGATTTACATTCTTGTAGTTGTGTATATTGTTCCTCTGGTTAAATATATTTCATTATGTATCAATTAATATAAATCTTCCTATAGTTTTGTTAATTCTTCATTTATATCATGCATGTATATGTATATGTGTAACTGCATAGTATTCCATTATAGTCATATTTGACAGTTAGTTCAACCTTTCCGCAATCAGTCATAACTGACTGATTTCTGGTCTTTGCTAGCACAAACAATCCCTCTATAAATAGTTTTATATATGTTGGACCTTTCTTTCTGTCCTTGACCTCTTTGGGTTCCTGAGAGTGGGCTGGATTGGTTGAAGACTATGTACAGTTTAGTCACTCTTCTTAAAACTTTCTAAATTGTTTTCTGGGATGATTGGACCAAGTGGTCCAAACGATAGCTTTACCAAGAGTGTATTAGTGTATCTGACATTCCACAGACCTTCCAGCAATGACTTTCCATTTTTTGTCATCTTTGCCAACTTGCTGAATGTCAGATAAAACTTAAGTGTTTTAATTTCATTTCTTTTATTAGTGATTTGGGGCATGTTTTTATCTGGTCACTTATAGTTTGCAGTTTGAAAACTGTCTATATCCTTTGAACACTTATCTACTGTGGAACTCCAAGTTCTTTTGAGGTTTTCAATATAATTGCCCTCCATATCACCCTTATATTTTCATATGGTACTCCCCCAGATTTGTCTCACCCATTCCTTCCTCTCCCTCTGTCTAAACATCTATAATCCATTTCTTTATTTTCCCCGAATACCCGTAGCTATGATAGCTCTCTTTCTCACACACACTTTCTCTTTTTTATTTATTTTAAGTTTTCAACATTCATTTCCATAAAATTTTGAGTTCCAAATTTTCTCCCCATCTCTCCCCTCTCCCCACCCCAAAACATCTTGCATTCTGCCTTCCAGATTGCCCCTTCCACCAATGTGCCCTCCCTACTAACACCCCTTCCTTCCCTTATCCTTATATTTTCTCTTGTCCTGTAGGGCAAGATAAATTTCTATACCCCATTACCTGTATTCCTTTTTTCCCAGTTGTACACAAAAACAATTCTTAACATTTGTTCCTAAAACTTTGAGTTCCAACTTCTCTTTCTTCCTCCCTCCCCACCCATACCCACTGAGAAGGCAAGCAATTCAATATAGGCTATATGTGTGTTGTTTTGCAACTGTTATATTATGCCTTCCATAATAGTCATGTTGACACACACACACTTTCTCTAGTTATTAGAGTATTTGGTCTGGGAGAAGGTTGGGCTTCCCTGTCTCGAAATTAGTCAAACCTTCTCTGTTGCTCCATACTTCTGTCATTTCCCGTTCTTTCTGTCTCTTACTACTCTGTGCATACCCTAGGCAAGCAGATCTTGTTTGTGGGCCCTGGGTCTTTCCCATCTCCTCCAAGGCCAGACTTTTTCCTTTCAGGGATTAAGCATTGCCCTCACCATCCAGCCACTTTAAGGGAGGTGTGTGAAGATTAGGAAGAGGGAGGTTAAGGTCTTTCCCCACCAGGCCCTATCTGTTGAACATTCCCTCTCTGCCCTACCCAGGATCTGAGCACCTGCAGATCCCTCAATAAACAGATATTTCACAACTGAGACTCTGTCTTGCAGTGGCCAGTAATTGACTCCCTCAGTCTGCCAGATGCCCCTGATTTCTCTGCCTGTTCCTTTTTGGGGCAGTTTCCTGTTAGAGACTGGTTTCTCATGATAGGTGTCTGGTCCATAGTTCTGGAAAGGTGGGAAAATTGGTGATCTTCCAGTTTTAGCAAGCAAGGGCTACTCTAGCTCAGATTGAACTAGAATAGCATGGCCTGTGGTTCTTCAGTGGAAAATAAATGGTGAAGAGAAAAGGTGACTTTATGATTTTATGAGTGACTTTATGATTTTCTGGTTACAGGCACACTATAGTTTACTCCTGCCCCCACTAAATAAGGATGACAGGGCAAAGAACTGGAGTCATCCATTCTACTAAAACTGGATAGAAACCTCCTCCAAACTTAATCCTTTGCATCCTAGTCCCACACACTTGGGCCCTCCAAGCAAGGGACTCGTAAGTGTCCAACTCAGTAGTCTGAACTATGCTGGATATTCTCCATGCCCCACCCCTTTTCTACAGGGCCCAGGCATGAAAACCAGGGAACCTTGTTCTCTGTCACTCCTTGGGATGTCCCACATCACAGAACTCAGGGAAGAAAGAGGTGGTAGCAGCTTGACCAGAGATGGCCGTGCCAGTCACTGGGCAGGGAATATGGAAGTGTGACCAGGGCCAAGGGCTTGCTAGGAATGGAGCAGGTAGGGCCAGCCTTTGAAAAGAAGAACAGCTGGAGGGGGAGCTCTGTGAGGACTCAGCTACCTCAGAAAGTGTGGGAGGCTGAGGAGGGACTAGAAGCTTGTGCTGCTTGCCTAGTTGGAAGAAATTACCTTTAAATAGAGCCATCCTGGACCGAAGATTGCAAGAGACACTTTGGAAGAGGGATGGAGGTATATACAAGATTGGCTGTTGGTGGTCTTGAAGAGCCAGAGGCAGCCCTTCCAGGGGCCCTGAGAAAGCTCTTTCCCTGATTTCCCTTGTCATATCTGACTAGGTAGAAGCCTATGCAAGGTCTGGTCCAAGCTGTGCCTGGGGCGGTAGTCATGAAACTCTAAAGAAGGCACTTAGAGTTCAGCTAAGTTGTTTGGCCATGGGGTAAAACCACTCACTTAGTGACAGGCCTATAAATTCAACTGGATCAACACTGACATCTATTGTACTCCTTTCAGGAGACATACCCAAGGATCCTTGTAAAAAGAGCAAGGCCATCCTCGCGGTAGGGCAGTGTAGTAGAAAGAACAGTGAATTTAAAGTCAGAGGGCCTTGTTTTGAATTCTGGCTCTCCCATTTCCTAATCTGTGACCTTGGGCAAGTCTGGTCCCTTCTCTAGGTCTCAGTATCCTCAATAAAAAGAGGGGATTGGACTAGATGAGCATTAAATTTCCCACTAGATCTAAATCCTTTGATCTAAATCACTTCCCTTCTCTGGAACTCAGTTTTTATAATCCAACTAAACAAATATTTGTTAAGCACCTACTCTGTGTTAGGAAAGAAGTGTGGTATAGCTGACCTCTGAATCAGGATAACTTGGATTCAAGCAGGGCTTCACTTTCCCCATCTGTGAAATGAATAGATTGGACCAGATGACCTCTGAGCCCTATGATCTTATGGCAGTTTTCCTAAGGAGGACAAGACCCCTGAATACTGACACCCCAGAGGAAGAGAAAGCATACTTTGAAGATCCTGACCCCTGACATATTGGTTGTGTGACCTTGGATAAATCACTTAATTTCTCAATGTCCTGGGAAACTTAAGATTATCAGTTTCAGTGCTGATTGGCATTAATAGAAAGAATACCCTCAGGCAGAAGTTCCCTGTGTGAAATTACATATTTTTTAAAAATGTACCAGGCACATTTGAAAATGGAGATTAAAAACAAAAATCCTTGTCCTCATGTAGCATATATTGTGTTCTAAAATTCTCCTCTAAAATAGTAATAGCTAGTATTTATATAGCACATGATCATTTTACAAATATTATCTCATGTGGTCCTCACAGGCCTTGGGAGGTAGGTGCTCTTGTTATTCCTGTTTTACAGATGAGGAAACTGGGGCTGAAAGAAGTTAAGACTTGTCTAAGGTTACACATCTCATAAATGTCTGAAGCAGGATTTGAACTCCTGTCTTCCTGACTCCAAGTTCAACACTATCTACTGCTCCACTTAAATGGCTTGTATTTCTAACCCTAGTGCTTGGTATAGTGCCTGTCTTACTTGATAAATGCTTGCTGCCCAATTAAGGGGATTAGACTTCAGGGGTGTCAAAAATGAGCACTGACTGAACCAGACTGAAAAATACAGTAAACCATAGGTAATGTTAGTATGTGGTTTTCCAAGTGAATATTTGGCCTGTAGGGATTTTCCTGTAGTTTAGTGGCCTCTTTTTCTATTTAAGTTTGATACCTCAGGACTAGATGACCTCAAAGGGCCCTTTCAACTCTAAATCCTATCATCTGATGATTTGTTGCAAATCATTTTTGAAATTCATTTGATGAAAGCATTGCTATGCTTTGTTTTCCCAAGTTTAGCCTCACACATTTCCTTACAGGCAGGGGAATAGGTCTTGGACAGAAGGGAGGTATTAATGCTCCAGAAGAGCCAGATTCAAGGACACTCTACAGTGTCAGAAATTATTTAAGGGGCAGGGGGAGAGTTGTACCCTGGCAGGTCCTCATGTAAAACTCAGGAGAGTAGGAGGCCAACGTAGGGAGAAAAGGTCATTGGGAACCAAAAGGTGGGAAGCAGCAGATGTTTTCTGATGGTGAGAGGGTGTTTCTCTTTGGGATGGGACTAGAAGAATTTGTTAGTGATTATGAATTAAGACAAGAGTGGGAATGTCCTGGGGAAGAGAAGGGCTGGGGACCGAGGGAAGATTGAGTACTGAACTTCATAACCACCTTCCAGGGCTGCTGTTGGTAGATGTTCCCCTTGCCCTAGAAAAGGCACAAAGCAAGCTTAGGACCTGGGCACGGAGGTGGAGGAGGCCCAAACCGAACCCCACATGGACAGGCTTTAGTGTGGGAGGGGAGAACAGAGCAGAAAGGCCAGTCCAGGGAGCCCTGGGGACCAAGGACTGAAGGGCGGCGCTTGCCTCCCTGGAGTAGAGAGCCCGGCAGCGCCGGGTCCTAGACCAGGCTTGGCCACTGATTGGACTCGTAATCGATAAGTAGTCTGCTAGCCCAAGTCTCCCTATCTGCAGAATGAGGGCTGGACGGATCCTGGGGCTCTTGCGCTCCTAAGGCGCTGCGGCAGCACAGCTAGGGATCCCCAAGGGCGTGCATTCCAGCCACCTCCTCGAGGTGAGGAGCCGGGTGCGCCCTACAGAAGCCCTAGAGGGTCAGCCTGCCCTGCGCAGGCTTTGGCGGTTGTATGGGTGCCTCGCCGGTCCGCCGAGATTTCTACCTGCTGAGCCCAATCCACTTCCTACGGAGAGCCAGAGGGGTTAATCTGCCCCCTTTACCTTCGGGCTCCTGGGCTGAGCTGCTCTTCTTCCCCCTCCCGCCCCCTGTTGGGCCGGGGTGGGGGAAAGCCCCCTGCGGAGCTCCCAGATGAGCTTTGGCCCTTTGCAGCCACCATAGTCAGGGCTGTCCTGTAAGAGAGAGACAGTGTGATGGCTGCTGCAGGTGAGCCCCCCCAGGACCCCTGTTGCCATAGTAACCTATAGGCAAGCTGTGCCATGCTCCCTGCCCCGGCAAGCACAGTTTGGGAGAGAGGAGTGAGTGAGTGGGCAAGAGACAGTTGTGGCAAAGAGTAGAGATTGGGGGGGGTGCCTTGGCTTTGTAAAGGAATCCTCCATAAGGAGGGGACACCCACCCCCTCCCACATTTCCATCTTTTTCTCTTCCCCTCCCCAACCCCCAACAAGGTATGTGCCCTGCAAAGAGAGTAGGCCTGGGTTTGAATCCTGCCTGTCACTTAGAACATGTGAGACCTGGGGCTTGACATCTCTCTGGGCTTCAGTTGTCCTGTCTGTAATACTAGTGAATTGGACCAGATGACCTCTGAGGTCTTGTGACTTTGTCAGCCCTTTCCTTGGGGACCCCCACAGACACATATATACATACACATTCCCCACAGGAGATGGGTAAGGGTGGGGTGAACTGCCCTGGCAGGCTTTGTGTGGAGAGACCATGTGATACAATGGAAGAAGCTTTGGGCTTGAGGTGAAGACACCTCCCCTCCCCCCGCAATCCTGATTCTACCATTTAACAACCCTCACACCTTGGGCAAGTCACTGCCCCCTGACAGTTTCCTCCTCTGTAAAGTAACAGTAATGTTTGTACTTCCCATCCCATAGAGACATTTGGAGGAGAAAATTTGGTATACCTTGAAACATACCTTGGTTCTTTCTGACTCTAAATGTTTAGTCCCAGTTTTGATTTTTAGAGATAAGTGGGATAACATAAGAATTATGATTATTGGTAGTGTTGGCCCCTGAATTTTGAAAATTGAACACAAAGGTACCCTTGGCATTACTAGAGTAACGTTTGCAGCCCAGCTTCTGGGGTGGGTTTTCACTTTCTAGCATTAGGGGTCTGGGAGGGAACTCCCAGTGTCTTGAGTAAATTGATAGTCTTTTTGGTGTTTTTTGTTGTTTTTTTTTTTATTTAATGCATTTTTCCCCAGGTTTAAGATCAGATTAAAAATGTTGTACAGAGTAGTTATCACTGATGAAAAATGCTTCAAGTTAGGGAATTGCTTAAATATGGAAAAACTGGTCACCCTGTAGGACTAGCTTCTTCAACAAGATGCTCTCCTTAGGAGCAGATGTGGGCTTCCCTCTTGTTATCTGGAGGCAGAGAAGTGGTTGCCAGTGGTTTCTCAGTCCTATCTCTTTCCAAAGGCTGCAGAGTGCTTGCAAATCCCAGGAAATACTAGCTGCCCTTTGTTGTTGATAGGATCTTTTTCCCTGATAGGAAGGTGGTTGGCAGAAACCGCCCTATTGGGCTTCAGAGAATAGAGCTTGGAACTGTGGGTACGAGGTATAGAGAGGCACATTTCAGCTCTATAAAAGAAAAATTTCTGAACACTTAAAAGCTGTCCAGAAGTGAGCTGTCTTGAAGTAGTGAGTTCTTCATTACCTAAGGTCTTCAAACGAAGGCCACACTCAGTGTTTGTTGGTCAGGGTAACTTCCATCTCTGAGTCTGTCGTTTCTTTTCTAATTGAAGCTCCAGTGTCACCTGAGGGCAGAGTGAAGTGAGCACTTAATCAGCTTTGAAGCCTTGTGTTTTAGGCCATGGCACATGGGGAAGATCCATCCTTCTCTTCTACTCCAGCCTCCGGGAGACCAGAGTGAGAGGGGCACTTTTGGTTCTAAGTTTGAAGTGATCAGGGGAAGGGAGCAAATTCTCCATTCATAGAGGAACCATATGGGAGTAACTTAAGGAAATATGTTGTGTGCGTATCAAACCTCAGGATACTGGGTCCCATCTTTCCTTTTCCCCTTCATCTTCTTGTGTCAGGAAACGAAGACCTAAGAAGGATTCTGCTCCCATGGGGACTCTCAGTAGCTCCTTTCTTGATATTAACCTTTGTAGGTCCTGACCTGGAAGTAAAGACTGGCAGATGAAGCCTACCCCCAGGCATGTTCCCAGGGGCAGTCCTGACCCTAGTGCTATCCATGAAGCAAACTGCCTTCTTAGGAGCAGAAACACAGTCCAGCTTGGCTGGGTGGCCTGAGGAAGAAAAAGAAAACAGAGAGGGTTATCCTGCACTCTTAAGGAGCCGCCCCTTGAAGCACCTTTGTGACCTTGGGAAAGTAATTTCCTCACTCTGGATCTCGGTTTCTTGTAAAATGAGAGAGTTGGACTAGATTTCTACAGTCTCTTTCAGCTCTAGAGCTCATGCTCCTATAACTCCAAGAACGGTTGAGAGCAGGTACCTTTAAGTGCTTCCCTAGCAACTAACTCCTCCTCCTCCTCCTCCATCCTGGCTCTCTCTTTGCTGAAGGCTCAGGCTAACATTAGTGCTCTGGGGCTTCTTCATCATCTGCCTGTTCCCAGGCCTTCCCAGGAAGGGATCCCAGCAAGATCTCTAGGGATGAGGGCAGAGGGCCTGGAGCCTGAGAGCACCTCAGAGATGACCTTCCAGCTGTGGCTACAGCTATTTCTGTGGGCCCACCTGGCTGTGCGCTTTGTCAGCTACCTTCGCCATGCTCTCTGGGGACCCAAGCTGTAGCCTGCCACCTGACCCGCATTGACTCATAATCCTCTCTGCAGCTTGGCATCCATCCTGGATCCCCCCATACACACCGGGGAATCATCCTTCAAAGAGGCAGGAAGTAGAGGTTGGTGTAGGACCACCAGGTCGGCTCCCCTTCCCCACCCCCCACTCCCTACCCCCTGGTGTCTCACTTCATTTGCCCCACCCCTAGCCTAATTCTGGGACAATGGGTGGGATCTGGAGAGACCCAAGGCAACCTCAGTGATCTATTTAAAGCCCTTAGCTGTGGCATCACTTTGGCCTGCCTGGCTTCAGCTCCCTGGCGCCTCCTTAGAGCAATTGAGGATTCATATTTTCCCCAGTGAGGAGGAGCTCTGCTTCATGTTTTCCCCTGCAGGAGGCCCTGTTTCCCCAAGAGCTAGTACTACATGCTGGAACTTCCCTCCCCAGGACACTAGAAAAGGGGCAGCAGAAATAATGCCCAGCCCAGCCTTCAGATGTTGTGCTCCCACTGTTCTCCTTGGGGGGTGGGAGGGAGGTGGTGAAGGGGGCTCCTGCTGGCTTCCTCAGATTGAGGAATGGGAATGAAGAGGAGGAGGGTGAGAAGCAGCTGAAAGGGACAGAATCTTCTGGAATCTTGGTTTCAGCAAGCTATGTTACATCCTGAAGCCTGAAAACCCTTATTGCAAAAGAAGCTCTTTTGGGGGATTGGCAGCTGGTTGGGAAGATTAGTAGAGTTGCTCAGCTGTACCATCTTGTTCCCCTACACCGTCAGCAGAAAGCTGACTGGCGGCTTACTCCCAACATCACACGTCTGAGTGCTTTGCTCTCAGACCTGGTAAGGAGATAGGTGGCTGAGCCTAGGGCTCACCTTATTTCTTTCCTGAGAACAGTTCTTGTTTCTATTCTAATTGGAGGAGGTGGGTAGGATAGTCCCTTCAGTTGTGTTTTCTTAACTCCCCAGTTACTCTCCAAGTCTTTCTGATGCACAAGGGATCTTAGAAGCTCAACCCACTCATTTTATAGACTGGGAAACTAAGGCCTAGAGTGTGGCAGGACTGAGGCCAGGATCACTAAAGCAGGGAAGCGCCTAGGATAAAAGTGCTAGGTCTCCCATGCTGTGTGAATAAGAGATTCCTGGGCCTATGGAAATAGGTTTGGACAGTAGATGGAAAGTTGTCATATGTCCCTGGAAAAATTACTTAATTCTGCTGAACTTTGGATCCTCATCTGACAGAACAGAATCCTTCCAGTAGCTACCTCACAGAATCGGTTGTGAAGTCAACACTTTGTAAACTTTGGAGTGTCAGAGAAATGTAAGCTGTTGTAAGAGGCAGCTGATTTGATGAGATCAGGAGACCTCATTTAAAGTCCTAGCCCAGTGACCCTGGAATAATCACTTAATTGAATTCACAGAACAGGTACTAAACCCCTGCAATGTTTCAAGAGTCCAAGCAACACCCTTGTCCTGAGACGATGCGCAGCAGATAGAGGGCCAGCCTCTGACTCATAACTGTGGGACAGGAGGGCCCCAGATCGTTCTCTAAGCCTGTAAAGGAACAGATAAGTTGTAGATCTGTGACTTTTCCTATGTGGAAGAAATCACAGATCTAGATTAAAAAACAAAACAAAAAAATAAACCGTACTACACATTGTGGCGGTTTACTAAGATAAAAAGAAAGCAGGACTTGTTTGTCCTCAAGGAGCTTACTGTCTGTTGGGAATGTAGTATGTACATAAGTGAGTATAGTCCAAAGGCCTCGGAGGGAAGAGAGGGCACTGGAGTGGAGATGGGGGATCAAGAGAAGCTGCAAGGAGGAAGTAGCCTGGAAGGAAGACAAGGATTCTGGGAGGTGGAGAGAAGGGAGGGACAGGCGGTGTAGTGTCAGGACCAGGTTTGGCTGGAATGTGACTCTGGAGAGGACTGAAAGTCTCTGAGCCTCAATTCTCCATATATAAAAAAGAGGTACTGCCGCCCCATAGGGATGTTGCCAAAAAGCTCTAGAGCGCTCCAGCAACGTCAGATGCTATTATTAGAAAGAAGTAATGATGGCATTGGTATACTTGTAGGGGAGGCCGGCCTAAGCTCCCTGGTACAGGTCAAGGGGAAGATCTGCAAGTATACTGGAAGGTTCATGCAGAAGCAGGCTCAGGGGCCAAGGCTACTGAGCAGGTTTGAGGCCCCCCTCCCATGGGGGGACCTAGGGCCCAGTACTCCCAAGAGAAAGGGACCAGAGCAGGCAGCCAAATCCCAGGGCTATAAATACCTCAGCCCACATTGGCGTCCATGGAATGTAGGTCAGAGCTTGGGGGGAGGGGAGGGGGTGGAACCCTGGCCTATAACTGAGATTCCTATCCCCTCCCCCTGGAGAAAGCCCCCCATTCCTGGACATTTGGTGATGGCGCCACATTACACCCTTTAGTTGTGAGACTTAGGAAGCGCAGACCACAAAGTAGGCTTTCTCTACTTGACTGCCTCCTAGAAGGCAATAGGTGCCCTACTGAGGGATGGGGATGGGGAGGGGGTGGGAAGGATGAAACCCTGAGGAAAGAGCTAGCATGTAGCCTAGATGGGTCAGTTGGGTTGGAGCTACCAGGGCCCACCTCGTCAAGCTTAGCTCTGTGATAACAACAAAATATTAAGCACCTACTGTATACAAAGCCTTGTTCTAAGTGCTGGGAGTGATTTTAAAAAAAGTTTGGGTAAGACAGACCCTGCCCATAGGAACCTTACAGTCAAATGAGGCCTAACACCAGCACAGGTAACTCTCCTACATAATAATCCATGAGACATGCATCCGAGTGAGCAATCCAAAACAGAGCTCTCTGTGAGTCCCAAGTTCAGGGAGGTCTTTCTCACCTGGCAGGAACCAGAAGTGTTCCTAGAGGTGCAACTTTTGTTTTGGGCTTTAAAGAATGGAATTGAATTTACCAGATACCTGGAAGCAGGGTGTGCCTGAACAGAGATTCTGTCTGATACATGTAACAAGGGTACAGAAACGCTCTGGCTTGACTGAAGTATAAAGGGCCTGCTAGGGCATTGGGGGCTATGGAGGAAGCCTTGAGCTTAGGAGACAAGGAGCTGAAAAGGGTTTCTGAGCATGACTAGCTCTGTACCTAACCAAGATGACTTTGGCAGATGCGTGAAGGATGGGATGAAGGCAGAAAAGCCTGTTAGGAAGCTGTTACAGTAGTAGCCCAGGTAGGCAGTAACGAGGGCCTGGGTGAGGGTAGCCACAGTGTGAAGAAAGAGGAAGCAATGAAGGATGAGGGAGGATGGGGAAGCAGAGTCTGGAGGACCCAATAACATATGAAGTGGAGGAGCCAGAAGAGTTGAGAAATGGAAAACCTCAGAATTTTGAACTATATGATGAAGTTATCCTTATCAATAACAGTATGTATTTATACTTAATAGTATTAGTAATAGTAATCCATGGCACCACCCTTATCCAGTCTTGTTCAAAACTTGTTCAGAGTTCAAAACCTTTGGGTTATCCCCAGCACGCATGCGCATGTGCAAACACACACACACACACACACACACACACTCACTCACACACACTCACTCTCTCCCTCTCCCTCTCTCCCTCTCTCCCTCTCCCTCTCCCCCCACACCCCCATGATTAAATAAAAGAATATATTGTGAAATAAGTTCTGTGAGAGCAGGTGCTGTTTTCCACCTCTCTCTGGATCTTCAACATCTGACACAGGGCCTTGTACATTACAGGTGTCTGGTCAACTCTTGGTGACTTGTTGCATTTCCTTGCTAGTGTCTTAGGGGCTTTTTCCAGGGTCTCTGAGCCCCTCTGGTCCTTTCTCTGTTTCATGAAGCCTCTAATTTGTGCTCTCCCTACCTTTCAGTGAAAGAGTTTCTAGCAAAAGCCAAAGAAGAATTCCTCAAGAAATGGGAAAGTCCACCTCAGGTACCTCAAGTTTTGCACCTAGGCCAGAGCGGGGGCAGGTGCTGGGGGTACCCTGTATCCATCCAACCCCAAAGCCTTCATACAGGTCCTTTCATTGGCCACCATGCTATCACCCCGAGGAGACTTCTGTCCCTTAACTTCCCCACCATCTTTCCTTCCCCATCCCCTCTCTGAGCCACAGGGTTCATCCTAGCCCTAGCTGCTCCCTTAGCAGAGGCCAGGAGCTCCTGGGCCCCATTCCAAGTTTGTACCCACCCCCTGCCGTAAACCTCAGCAGTGTGTCTTCACCTCCCTTCTTCCCTGCCCCCCCTTCCTTCTGTCCTGCTAAGGCCCTCTCTTGTGGTACAAAAAGGGATTCCAGTACCTTCAGTCCTGACACTTGACCAACCCAAACTGCATAGGGGTGGAGGAGAATGGGCAGTAGGGGGCGCCCTGGGGGCCAAAGAAGAGGCCAACTTTCCCATCTATTCAGCAGAGCACCGTCCAGCTGGACCAGTTTGACAGAATCAAGACTCTGGGCACTGGCTCCTTTGGCCGAGTGATACTTGTGAAGCACAGGGAAACCGGGAACTACTTCGCCATGAAAGTCCTTGATAAACAGAAGGTGAGCATTGCCCTCCGATGTGCCAGGTACTTCATTCTGCACATAAACATGAACTTACACTCTGCCTCTCTCTCTCTCTCTTTCCATGTCCCTTCCTTATCCTAGGGATATGGGAAAAGAACTCTTGGCCCAAATTCCTGGCACTTTCCAAGTGATGAGCTAAGAAGAAAGTTGGGAGACAGGCCTTGAATCTGGAGGGGAGGGGAGGGGAGAGGGGGGAGAGAGGAGAAGATGGGCCTAAATGGGCCTAAAACAGGTGTGAAAGGGCAGCTTGGTGTAATTGAAAAATCTTGGGAGTCAGTGGGGCCTAGGGCCCTAAACTTCCTTAGGTTACATTGGACAAATCATGTGTCATCTCCAAGCCTCCATTTTCTCAGGTCTAAAAATGAAAGAATTGGACTTGATCCCTCCCAATCCTTTTCCCCTCTAAAGCCAGGGTTCAATCCCAGCTGGAAACTGACACACATCTCCTTTTCCTTTAACTTCCTTCACCTCCTTTCCCCACTCTTCCTTCACAGGTGGTGAAGCTGAAACAAATCGAGCACACCATGAATGAGAAGCGAATCCTGCAGGCCATCAACTTCCCATTCCTCGTCCGACTAGAATATTCCTTCAAGGTATCTCAGCTCTGGCCTTGGCCAGCCAGTGGGCAAGGGTGGCAGCAGTGGGGAGGCCAATCCCTCCCAAGGAGAGTAGCATCCTGCTTCATTTTATACTTTTGCAGTTGGTACAGATTTGGCCGATGGATATCCAGCTACATTCACCAAAAGTTTTCTCTGAATTCTGTACTTTGGGGCTGCATGTGAACATTTAACGTCATTCATGACACTGCAGGTGGGGGTCGGGCATGGCCAGAGGAAGTACCATGCTGAAGAAGAGGCAGGAGAACCTAGGGGTGAGCTTGGCCTCCCAGACTTCCAGGAGGAAGGAGAGGACCAGGCTTCTGGTGAGGGTGGAGATAGTGCTATGGATGAGGGTAGAAAAGCATGTCTTTTTGTCATAGGACAACACAAACCTGTACATGGTGATGGAGTATGTCCCAGGTGGGGAAATGTTCTCCCACCTACGGCGGATTGGAAGGTTCAGGTGAGCAGCTTCTAAAGACATATTACAGGCCAGCACATAGCATCCTGGAATAAGGGGATGGACTTCCTGATTGAGGGTGTTGCAAATGATGAATAAGCAGCATGGAGCCTGATGTTTGTAGGGAAAGGTTTCTAAAGATGTATTGGTTAGAGGATGACCTGAGTTTGGGGAGATGGGCTGATATCTTTGTGAACTTTCCTCTCTGTAGTTCATCCTTTCTTTCTTTGCTTTTCCTTCCACCAGTGAACCTCATGCTCGCTTTTATGCAGCTCAGATTGTCCTGACCTTTGAATACCTTCACTCACTGGACCTGATCTACCGAGATCTGAAGCCTGAGAACCTTCTCATTGATCAACAGGGCTATATCCAGGTACTCCCCAGGACACAGATGGCAAATCACTGCAGAGTAGAATTCCAGCGATGATTTCCTGCCTGAGCGTGTGAGCACACACATTCTCTCTCTCTCTCTCTCTCTCTCTGTCTCTCTTTGTCTCTCTCTCTCTCTCTCTCTCTCTCACACACACATGCATACGCACATGCACACACGCACACTCTTCTCCTGCTTGCCCCTTCCTTTACTTCCTTAGCCAGGGTGTGACTACATATAACTTATGACCGTAGGTGACAGATTTTGGTTTTGCCAAGCGTGTAAAAGGCCGAACCTGGACTTTATGTGGCACTCCTGAGTACCTGGCTCCTGAGATCATCCTTAGCAAGGTGAGCTCCTCTGAAACAGTTGACTCTCCCTTCTTTCATAGGACCCATATGGGGCTTGTCTTTCACTCCCTTGGTCCTCACCCTAATCCAGCCAAAGCTCTTTTCTCCTGACCCCTTCTCCCTTCAATTCCCTGGCCTCTCTCCCTTCCATCCTGATCTTTGATTTCTTTCTCCAGGGCTATAACAAGGCTGTGGACTGGTGGGCCCTAGGTGTCCTGATCTATGAGATGGCAGCAGGTTACCCCCCCTTCTTTGCTGACCAGCCCATCCAGATATATGAAAAGATTGTCTCTGGGAAGGTGAGGCCTAACGGTCTGGGCTGACAGCTTAAAACAGTACTTTTTTAGGCTCTTTTGGGGTCTCAGGAAGGATATCTCTGTGGACTACTTAGCCTTCCTATCCCACAGAATAACTCGGTAAGGTGATGCTTTGTCCTGATTAAATACTGTAGGAGCATAATTGAGTCATCAAAGGGTAATCACTTGAATGCCCGGTAGAAAATTCTTAATCAAAAAGGTACCCACCAGGCAGTTACTGGTTTCTGCAATGTCTAAGACTCTGCTAAGCCCTCTGAAGGCACAGCAATCAATAAAGCTCACGACACAGTTGGGGCGTCAACGTGGGTACAAGGTTAGTCCGGCTCTTACCAAGTGATTGTCGTTTAGTACAACAGTCTGAGAGATATCATTAGGTAACATGCAGCAAATGACTGCATGGAAAGTGAACACTAGAGGAACACTAGAGCACTGCACTAGAACTAGAAGATTCAGGTTTCAATCCTTATTTACTAATTATATCTTAAACGACATAGGAAAAATGGAATTTTGTTTTCCACTCGCCCCCTCCCAAAGAAGCAAACACAAACTAGATCATCCCTCCTTCTTTCATAGTTCTTTCTCAATAGGAGGTGAAGGTAGAGAGAGAAAGAAAATTTGGATTTGAAAATAAATATTAAAAAACAAGACTGATTTCTGTTGATGGCAACATCATTCTTCAATCGCTCTAGTTCAGAATCTTGGAATTATTACTGACTTATGTCTCCCCTGTAGTTAATCAGTTACCTGGGTCCCCTCTTACTCCCATTAATCCCCCTTTTACATCATCTGGTAGCTCCCGCATTGGTTCAGGTTCTTGCTTCCTAATTGATCCGCCTCCAGCCTTGCCTTTGCACACGTGCCAAATTGGTTGTCCTGAAACACAGATCTGATTATGTCTTCCCCCACTCAGACACTTTGAATGGCTACTTATTTGCCCCTTGGACCAGAGACAAACTCCCTCAGTCTGGCATTTAAAACCATTCAGAATTTGCACCCCACTTACCTTTCCAGTCTTATTTCATTTTACTCCTCTCAATACCCATTAGCCATTAATGATCCACCCCTCACATGCCATTTCCTGACTCTGCCTTGGCAGAGCCGGTACCCCCCATCTAGAATGAGCTGCCTCCTTACCTCCATCTCGTAAAATCCTTGACTGCTACAGGAGGGAGGCCTTTTTTGATTTCTTCCCAGTTAATAACACTCTTTCCTTTTTGAAATCGTTTTTATTACTATGTATAAATTTTGTAGTCATTGTTTAAACGTTGTATCCCTAGGTAGTATCCTCATCATCCACAAGTATTTATCAATACTTTTCTATGTACCGTGCTGCGTGCTGAGCCCTGAGGACCCAAAGAAAGGCTAAGACACAGGCCTTAACCTCCAGGAACTCACATTACAAAGGCTACAAATTCTTTAAGGGAAGAAACTGAGCCATTTTTATCTTTAGATTCCCCAGAGCCTAGCACAATGTCTTGCACATATAAGGAACTTTAACTTATTTTATTTCATAAATTAAGGGATGGGAAGACTGCAGTAATGATTCTTGATGGATGGGTATTATTTGGATATGCACATAGAAGGAAGTGATCATACTGAAACTGTAATATGATCTGAGGCCACAGACTCCACCGGAGAGAGAACCCACTGTCTTTGTGTCATTGGCACTCCTTCCTCATCTTTCCAGGTTCGATTCCCTTCTCACTTCAGCTCCGACTTAAAGGACCTGCTTCGGAATCTGCTCCAAGTGGACCTCACCAAGCGCTACGGGAACCTCAAGAATGGTGTTAATGACATCAAGAACCACAAATGGTTTGCCACCACTGACTGGATCGCCATCTACCAGAGGAAGGTGGGGTCCCTCAGCTGGGCCTGGAAGGAGGCTGGGGTTGGGGGGGTGGGGCAGGGTGAGGAGGGGTCCAGTATCTGAGAGCTCTTTTCCTCACTTCTAGAGTTACTTCTATGTGCCTCTGTAAAATGAGTTTGGGCTAGTCTATATCTTCATTTTCTCTTCTCCCTAACCCTGGGAGGCCTAGAAAGATGCTGGCATCTTGATGTGCCCTCAGGGTCTCTTTAGGCCACTAAGGAGGAGAGCAGATACTGCCCCTGTTCTTTGGTGACAATGCTCTTTCCCATGTCCTAGAGGCATGCTGTGGTGCTGGACAGAGAAGCCACCAACCTGGAGATCTACTTCTTGGGCAGGCTCTGCCACTGATGCTCTAATTGAGCATGGGGAACCTGCGGCCTCTCGGTCACATGTGGCCCTCTGGGTCCTCAAGTGTGCCCCTCTGAGTCCAAATTTTACAGAATAAATCTCATTAAGGGGATCTATTCAGTGGAGATTGGATTTAGTCAGAAGACAGCACTTTGAGGACCTAGAGGGCCACATGTGGCCAAGAGACCAAAGGTTCCCCACCCCTAGAGCTAGGTCATTGACCAAGTCATGTCCTTCTTAGGCCTTTACTTTCTTCATGTGTGAAATGGGCTGGGGGCCCTTCACCTCTAAGATTCTTTCACTCCTTGACAGGTGGAAGCTCCCTTTATACCAAAGTGCAAAGGCCCAGGTGACACAAGTAATTTTGATGATTATGAGGAGGAGGAGCTCCGGATCTCCATCAATGAGAAGTGTGTCAAGGAGTTTGCTGAGTTCTAATGGTGTCCCTGGGTCCTGGTGGTTTTCTTTTGGGGTTGGGGGGGTGGGAGGGGTGGATTGAGCAGCCTGAGGGCCCCAGAGTTCCTTGCATATTAATTTTTTCCATAGGGAGATCAGAAAGCAGAGATGTTTGCATGGTGGGGAAAGAGATTCAAATATCAGATGGACCCCCTCCCCTTCCATCCCATCCCTAACCCCCACTGGCTTTTTCCTTACTGTCTCACTCCAGCTGGTAGACCCCATGGCTGGGTTCCCTCTGTTCTTTGCCTAACTCCATGCAAGTTTTATATCAGTTTTCCAGCCCAAACAGATCTGAACCTTCCCCCTCTAACACCATCAGAGATCCAGTTTCTTTCAATCCCAACCACCCACCCCCCAGTAGTACCCAGAGCCAGGCCCTTGTTTTTGTATCTCCTTATTGATCCCCCTGGTGGTGGAAAGTTGGGGCAGGGGAACCAGGGGATCCCAAGTTGGAAAACCTCCAGTTCCCAAGACTGGGACACAGTTGCCCATTATTTGTCCTTTTCCTGGCCTCTCCCTGGAACTTCAGAACCTTATCTAGGGGTAAAAGGACAGACAAACCAGTTCCCCACAAGGAGAGATCCTGCCTGGGAAGATGTTTTAGTAAAATTTTCATGGCTCCTTTATATTTAACCAGAAATTTTAAATATTAAGTTATATTTGCTTTCCGTCCTAGTTCCTTCCCACCTTCCCTAGCTGTCCCAAATATATTTTAATGTGTCTGGATCTGCCTAGGTCAAAGGCTATGGAGTTTTAACCTCTGGGATCTTAGCTGATGGTTTTGAGCTGGGTTTGTGACTTGGGGATGGGGCTTTTTTGCTGCTGATCTCAACCAGGGAGTTGTGGGAACAATTGAGAGATTCCCCATGAGGGGTATCCTGCCTAGTTTGAAAGAGCCCTGGCCTCTTTCAGCACCCCTCCCCACTCCCAGTGGTCTCCCTTCCTCATGATCAGCTCTCTTAACCCCTACTTCTTCCCTACTCCCCAGTTTTTGCTCACTTGGGGTATTAGGGCACCAGAAAAAAACATTTCCCAACCCACTCAGGCAGCCTAGCTTGTGATCCCTGCCAAAGAGGCCTCCCAGATATCCCTGGGGCACACCTCCTTCATTTTAGCCATTCTTATCTATAGATTTTTAATGCACAGCCACTAGCTTCCCATTCTCTCTGGGAGTGTCACTCCCTAAAAGCAAGTTGAAGGATATAGCCCACCCTGGGAAAGGAAAAGGGGGGGGGACTGGGAGAAAAGAAACAGGAAGTGCCACAGCTTCAAGGTAGAGAGCTTCCTTTTGCCATGGGAATGCCAATTTTTATTCACTTGATAGCCTCACCACCATCCCCCATCTCTAGAAGCACCCTACATCTGGCTTGTCTGACAGCTACCCATCTCTCCTCCTACTGACCCCTTGTGAGGCATCTGAATTATCATAATTTCCCCCCCTTCTCTCTAGGAAGTAGCTGGGGTAGAGTAGCCCACTTCTCTCCACTCCCTTTCTCTTTTTTTGTCCCTCTCTCAATTTTCCCCCATCCCTGAAGGAGTTCATAGGCCTGGGGTAGGGGTAGGGGTGGGGGGTGTACCTGGGAGTTTAAACCTGTGTGATTCGAAGAAATTTGTTTCACGGAAATGACTTCCTCTTTGACGGTGTGCTTGTTGTAAACATATTTGAAAACTATTACCAATAAAGTTTTGTTTAAAAAAAAAACCCTGTCATTCCTGACCCCCTCCCCACTTTTATACCCTCTGGAATCCCAGAAACAGAGTAAAGGAAAAACTACCTTGGAATTCCAAGTCAAGGTGGGGACATGGAATGGCTCTGCCTGACTCTAGTTCTTTCCTCAGGATAGGGCCTTTCTGTGCTGCAAGGTGGTTTTGCCTTCTCTGAGCAGAGAACTTGGGGGGGGGGAATGGGGGGGCGGGCGGAGAGAGAGAATGACCTTTAAAACCTGCTCCCGGTGTGGTTTCTCCCCCCAGTGGAGGAAGCAAGCTTAAGCCTCTCGGAATACTCTGTTAGGGCTAGAACTAGAGCATAGATTCTCCAGACGGAAGGGGCTTAAAGAGCTTCTGTAATCCAACCCCCTCTTGTGGACCGGCCAGCAAACCTGATCTCTACCAGAGAAGAAATGACTCGCCCGAGGTCTCCCAGTGAAAGGGGCAGAGCTGGAAACCGCACTCCAGTTCAAGTCCTGATTCGGTGTTTTTTTCACAAGACGCTACCGCTTCATCCAATTTCCCTTTATTGCGGGGGAGGGGGTAAACAGGCCCCCAAAGGTGACATGCCAAAGGGCACAACCCAGCTCGTACGTGGCAGAGCGGGGACGCGAATCTGGGGGGTCCCTCCGAGTGCACGTCCTGAGCTCTAAGCGCTACGCCACGCCGCCGCCTCCCTCGCTCCGCGATCCACGGTGCGGCTGTCGGGGAGGCGGCTCCAGCGCCACTGGGGGAGCGAGGCCAAGGCAGACTGGGCGGGGAAAGGGGGCCGAATCGTCCCTCCCTCAGGGTCTAGAGTTGGGGGCACCGGCTAGCGCCGGGAACCGGCGAACGGGCGAGGGAGAGGTTCGGGCGTCGCGGCCCGCGATTTCTCAGCGCAGCCCAAGCAGTGCGGCGGAGAAAGCGGGACGCCTGGCTCCGCCAGTCCCCGAGTTAGTGGTAAGTGCCGTCCTGAGCCTGGAGCGCTGGGCGGCAATGGCGGGGGGGAGGGGGGATGGGGAGGGAGGGGGGACGGGGGGACAGAAGGGGGGAGGGGGCTGGGCGGCGGGGACGTCTGGGTTCCGCGCCCAATGGCTGGAGGGAGAGCGCCACCGCCCAGCCCGCCCACTCCCCTCCCCCCTCCCCCTGCGCGCTCCCTCTCTCTCGCTCTCTCTCGCTCTCTTTCTCCTTCTCTCTCTTTTTCTCCCTCTCCCCCCCCCCCACCATCCCCGCCTCCGCCCCGGCGCCAACTCCGCGGCGCCTCCTTAAAAAGCGCGCGGGAGTTGTAAAGGGTTGGGGGTGTGGGGGGGCGGGTTGAGGCCGGGGAGAGACTGAGCGAGAGAGGCGCCGGAGGGGGGGGGAGAGTCGCGCGCGCTGAGCGGGGCCCCGGCTCCACCTTAAAAGCGAGCGCGTAGGGGTGGGTGGGTGGATAGCCGAGAAGGGGGGCCGGAGTGTCCCGGCCGCGGGGCGGGCGGCGCGTGCGGCGGCGGCTGTGGCGGTGGCGGCGGGGAGGGGCTCGGCTCGCGCTTCCCCCTCCTCCCATCCTCGGGACCCGCGCGCGCCCAGGAGGAGCGGGGTTTTTTGTGTGAGTGTGCGTGTGTCTCTGTCTGTGCATTTTTTTTCTTTTCTTTCTTTTCTTTCTTTTTTTTTTCTTTTTGCAAAGAAACAGCAGCGCCTCCGCCGCTCCACCGAGGCGCTGCGCCCCCCGGGGGGAGGGGGAAGAGCAGCGGCGGCAGCGGCAGCGGCGGCGGCGGCGGCAGCAGGAGGAGAAGGAGGCGGGCGGCTGAGGGAGAGAGGGAGGGGAGTCGGGGGTTGAGAGGGGAGGGGAGAAGGGGGGGCGCCGCGCTGGGAGGGAGGCGGCGCGCACGGTGCAGCCGGGCCGGGCGGGAGGCATGGCGGGGCCCCCGGCCCTGCCCCCGCCGGACACGGCGGCGGCCGCCGCCGCCTCGTCGTCCGCCTCGTCCCCCCGCTACCAGGAGTGGATCCTGGACACCATCGACTCGCTGCGCTCGCGCAAGGCGCGGCCGGACCTGGAGCGCATCTGCCGGATGGTGAGGCGGCGGCACGGGCCGGAGCCGGAGCGCACGCGCGCCGAGCTGGAGAAGCTGATCCAGCAGCGCGCCGTGCTTCGGGTCAGCTACAAGGGGAGCATCTCGTACCGCAACGCGGCGCGCGTGCAGCCGCCGCGCCGGGGCGCCACCCCGCCCGTTCCTCCGCGCGGCCCCCGGGGGGCTGCCGCCGCCGCCGCGCCGCCGCCGCCCCCGCCCGCTCCGCCTGCGCCCGTCGCCTCCCCGCCCCGAGCGCCCCGGGCAGCGGCGGCCACAGCGCCCCCCTCTCCCGGCGCCCCGGCTCCGTCGCCGCCCCCCCGCGCGCAGCGGGCCGCGCCCCTGCCCCCGCCGCCGCCTCCGGCCGGGGCGCCCTCGCCCGGCCCGCGTCGTGCCCCCCCGCCCGCCGGGGCCGCCGCCCGGGAGCCGGCGCCGCCGTCGCCGCTGCCGCTGCCGCTGCCGCCGGAGGGGGGCGCGTCTCGGAGCGGACCAGCCCGGCCCGTAAGCCTGCGGGAAGTGGTGCGCTACCTCGGGGGCAGTGGCAGCGGCGGCGGCCGGCTGACCCGTGGGCGCGTGCAGGGGCTGCTGCTAGAGGAGGAGGCGGCGGCCGCCCGGGGCCGCCTCGAGCGCACCCGCATCGCGGGACTTGCCCTGCCCCGCAACGATCGTTCGGGAAGGGCGCCTCCTGCCACCAGCTCCAGAGCAGCCCGAACCAAGGTGAGACTAGGGTGGGGGATGAAAGTCCTGTCTAGGGAGGGGGGATCATCCTAGAATTCCCGGGTGCCTGAGGTTGGAATCAGGACTGGAGGGGAGACTGCAAGAGGGAGGAGGCAAAGGATGGATGAGATCAGCCCCAGTGGAGAGGGCAAGGGTGTTTATAAGGGCTAGAGGTCCATGGCCAGTAAGAGCTTAGAATCTGTAAGCTCCTCCTCAGCCGAAGGTGGAAGGGAGGGGGTTGGGGCTAAGGACCCAGAAGGCCAGGTTATGGGGTCAGTGAGACTTGCAGAGAAGGATGAGAAAGTGAACTGCCCTCTTCAGAAACAGGCCAGAAGCCTTGGGGTCAGTCTGGTTTGGGCCCTGGAGAAGGGTGTCACATCAGGAGTTAATTCCCTGGAACATGGTAAAGATTCCAAGGACAGAAGTCAACTTTGGACTCATCAGTCTGGACAGCCCCCATCTTTCAAGTCTAACAGAGAGAATGAGGATGCCTAGGGAATAGAAATGGATGGGAAAAGATAGGAGAAAAATTCCAGCTCTCCTCATCCCCCATAGAAGTCAGGGGAAGAGTCCCTGAGAGAGGAGGAGGAAGAAGAAGATGAAGAAGAGGTATCTGCTCTGTCAGAGGGTTCTGAGGTGCCCGAGGGAGAGGGTGCCCACAGCGGGCAGAACCAGTACAATGGAGAGGCTGGCCAACGGGAAAGTGGCAAAGACCGGCCCAGGGAGTGGAGCTCCTCCGTAGCACCAGGCCGGCAGGATGAGGGTCACCGCTCAGCCCTAGCAGATGGAACCCGGGAGGCCTTCCCTATGGGAGTGGTGAAGATGGAAGGGGGTTCAGGTAAGAAAGAAGTTCCAGAAGCTGGGGCTCCCTTTTTCGTGATGGAGCAGCAGGCACTGTGAACTCACTTTCTAAAAGTGGGTGGAGACACCTCAGAAACAAGGTAGATTTGGAGGAAAAGAAATTCAGAGGGGCTCTCCTTTACTGCTGGGATATGTTTGAGGAGGGAGGATAGGTAGAGGGATGGAGAAGCTGACAAGTATGCCCTTTTCCCCTTAGCCTCAGCTGCCACAGGTCCAGATTCCCCTTCGCCCGTGCCTTTGCCCCCTGGAAAGCCAGCTTTGCCCAGTGCTGATGGAAATCCTTTCGGTTGCTCGTAAGTCTGAATTTTTTTGTTTTTTGAACCTGGGTCTATGTTGAGTTGAGGCCAGGGCTGGTCTCTGGGAATCAAATGAGAGACAATATAGTTACCTCGCAAGATTGTAAGCAGTGATGAGACACCTGTTCTTCCCCAGGACTGAGCATAGTCAACATTTGTTTAACTGACATCAAACCCGGGTCTTCCCCTCTGGGCCTCAGTTTCCTCCTCTGAAATACAGGTTGTAATCCTTTCCCACCCCTATCTGCCAAAGAAAGCTGGTGTAAGGATCAAATAAGATGATGATTTGCAGAGCATTTTCACTTGTTAAATGTTTGGCAAGCATTAGATAGGATGATGATAATGTTATGGTCTGTTTGGGCATCCATAGCTCTGGCAGGAAGGAAAAACCATCTGATCCTGTGGAGTGGACAGTGATGGATGTGGTAGAGTATTTTACCGAGGCTGGCTTCCCTGAACAGGCTTCTGCTTTCCAGGAACAGGTGAGACCTCCATCCTGCTGACACCCCAACCCTGGGCTTCCTTGCCTCCTTCACTGAGTGCCTTGCCCCTTCATCTTCTGAGTCCCTTACATACACACACACACACACACACACACACACACACACACACACACACACAGTAGAAATGACCAAGATGGGATGCCATTATGAAATGGAAGGATGCCGTGTGAAGGGGCATTGGAGGGAGTCCCAGGCCTGACCCAAGTGAGCTCTGCTTCTTGCCCCTGTCCAGGAAATTGACGGGAAGTCCCTTCTGCTGATGCAGCGCACAGACGTGCTAACTGGCCTCTCGATCCGCTTGGGACCAGCCCTCAAAATCTATGAGCATCACATCAAGGTCCTTCAGCAGGGCCACTTTGAAGACGATGACCCTGATGGGTTTCTTGGCTGAGGCCCCACCTGTCTGTGACCCCTGAGCTTCCCCTAGCCCTCTCCTTTTCCCCAGTTCCTGAGTTCCCCATCTGCCTAAGAGTCCCTAGCATCCAGGAACTCCCTAAGGGGGAGAAAACCCTATTCCCAACACACTCCCCAAAGAGATTCCAGGGAGGCTGGTGCCTCATTGTCACCCCTTCTCAACTCCCTCTCCCTTAACTATAGGTATCTTTCTTCTATCCACATCCTGCATTCCAAGCTGGGGGTGATTGCAGGGGCAGATGCAGAATCCTGCATCATACCAGGAGAAGCCCCAACACCCCCCCCCCTCGACCCCCACTAAACTCCTGTCGGGGCAAGGAATGCCCTCCTTTTCCCCTAGCCCTTCCCCCAATTCAGCCAGACTTCACCTTTGTAAATGTTTCACCCTGAGGAAGTAAGGACAGGACTGGACTGGCTTTTCTCTTTCTCCCTACCTGTTCCCCTCATCCCAATACCTTTCCTTCCAGTCTTAGTCAGTTTGGTCAACCCCAGGGTTGAAATGGTGGGTTGTCCTATTTCCTTCCTCTCTCTCTTTCTCTCTCTCTGGTTGTTGCTCTGGCTGTCCAAGTTGCTTTTTAATATTGCACCTGAGGTTTTTTAAATAAAATTAAAAGAAAAATCTCTGATCTTGTGTGTGTATGTGTGTGTGTATGTTCACATGTTCATGTAACTGCCTGATGTGGATGGGGTGGCTGGGTGAGGTGGGTTGAATAGGGAAATTCCCATACTCACCGAATTCTGTCCTTAGGGAAAAAGTGGGAAGTCCTTATCTGATCATGGGCTGTAGCCCTGGAAGTTGCCTTAAAACATTTGGTCCAACCTTTTTATTTAGAAAAGAGAAAACTGAGGCCCAGAAAGGGGTAGAGGTGAGGTCCTGAGCAGAATCAAATGAGTTAACATATGTAAAGCACTTTGCCAACCTTTTAAAAGTGCTCAGTAAATTCGAGGTCTTACCACTAATGCCTCCAAATCTACTGTTCCTTCCTACCATGCCGCTACTAGGATATAGAGCAGAAAGAGACCTCGGAGGCCACCTCCTTTTCCCTAACAGTGAATAGTTACGTGATGTCAGTCAACTCTAAAATAAAGGAGGTTGAATTAAGTGATCTAAGCCCTCTCTCCAGCTATGGACCTGCTTATGATGTCATTACCTCTCAGGGCCTCAGTTTTCCCACCTGAAAATGAACGTCCATCCGCTCAGATATTTTATGTGTTTCTTTATTTTCTCCCTTCCTGGGCCTGTTTCCTACTCTAACGTGAGAGTACACACTGCCAATCCCCAGGGAAATTTTTGAGGATGAGGTAGCTCTTTTGAAAAAATAGGACGGCGGAGGCACTGTGGTTTTGGGCTAGGAGAGTGAGGCCGAATGGGTGTACATTGTGAACCCGAACTTGGAGCTTGGAGCGCGCTGGCCCCAGGCGCGTGGCCGCTGGGAGAGAAGCTCAACCCTGACCTGGCGCGTGTTGACATTCAAATGAGGCCCGGCCCCCGGCCCAGGCCTCCTTTCTGTGGTGGTCGGAGAAGGCGAGCAGAAAGCCCAGGAGGCTGCTGCCCCGGAAAGCTGGGGGCGGCTCCCCACTGGGGGAGGAGGGCCCAGGGTGGCCCCTCCAGTCATCTCCCCCATGGCCAGCGAGTCCTGGTTCGGGAGGTCTCTCCCTGCCGGGGTCCAAGACCCCCTCCCAGCGGGAGACTCGGTCCCCGGACCGACGCCTACAGCGCACAGCGGTGTCGAGTCCCCTTGGCCTGTGACCCCTGGCCGAGCAGGAGTTTCGGCCGATGCTGAACCTGGTGGGCCAGTCCTAGGGCAGCCTCTGGCTCCAGCCCCGCTGCCTGGTCCGCCCCCGCCTCCCGCCCCCGGCCCCACTCTACTGCCCCTGGAGAGTATGTTCAGCCCCATCACCGAGCAGCTCCGCTACCTGCTCAAGAAAGCGGAGGATTTCCAGAGCTACCTGCTCTACAGGTGATGGGGCCAGGCTGCCTGGCCATCCTGGAGAGCAGGGAGGAGTGGGGACGGGTGCTGCGGGCGGAACAGGTGAGGTGTAAGGCCAAGCTGGAGCTCCCCTCCCGTGACCAAGTGGGGCTGTGCCCCTCCCCAGCAGGGACCGGGTCCAGAAAGAGCAGTTGGCCAAGGCGATGCCAACTTTCCTGCAGATGTGCCAGCCTTACTTCCTGTATCTGGAGTCTGCTGCCAGGGGCATGCCCCCGATTCACGGGGCCCTGCAAGAGCTGGTTCGGAAAAGGGTAAGTCAACAGAGGGGGAGCTGGATCCTGGCCCTTTACCTAGCTCCTAGATAAAAGTGAGGATGAGGAGCTTGAGCATCGGATGGGGAACTGCCTCCCTCTGCAGTTAGGAGGAGCCACAACTGGGTTGATATGTACTATCCTCTCCTTCCAGCTGCTAGAAATCTCCCAACAGCTGGCCCTTAGGCTGGAGCAACTGGTGCTTATGTATGCCTCCTTCGGGTTTGTGGTACTGGAAGATACCGATCCCCTCAGGTAACTAGTTGGAGGGGATGGGGACAGAAACAAACGAAGTCTGGGTCTAGGTCCTAGAATATGGTCCTAGGTACTTCTATCTCCCCCTTCCCTTGACTCTCCCACCTTATAAATCTCTGAACTAAGAAGGGCCCTGAAGGTCATTTCCATCCAATCCCCTTGGATCCTCCAGCCTGAGCCATCTGTCGTCTGCTTGGACACTTCAGGTGACTGGGAACTCACTCTCAACTCACTGAAAAATAGGCCCTCACACTTGCCAGCTGGCAAGTCATTACACACATTCCTTGTGTAAAATGGAGATACTTGATACTACTTTCTTTCTGGGATTTTTAGGGTTTAACTCATTTTTTGTGAGCTCCATCAGAAAAAAAAAAGCAGAAAAACACTGGATTGAGACACTGAGTCTGAGTTCAAATTCCAACCCTACTACTCATTACCTTTCCTATATAGGGTAGAAAAAGTGATAGGAGTCAGGAAGATCTGGACTCAAATCCCCTTTCAGACATGATCTGGACAAATTAAATCCTGGGCAAATCACTTAATTTGTGGGCCTCAGTTTCCTCATCTGTAAAATGAGATCATATTAGATGACCTCTAAGGGCTCTTCCAATTCCAATCTACGGTCTTACACAAATTATTTAATCTCTCTTGGCCTTGAGGGGTGGGTGGTGGATTTTGGACTAGATCACCTGCAAAGACCTACAATCCTAGCTCTTCTTTCTCACCTCCCAATCAGTGTCTCCTGTTTTTTCTGTGGAAAATTCTCACTGGGCCCCTCCTATCAAGTTTCAGTTTTCCGGTACTGCTCTCCAGCCCCTTACACGGCTGGCCGACTTCCCAGATACTTATACAAGAAGATGCGCTGGAATCTAGAAGCTAGTCCTGAGACCAGCAACAGGGGACATGGGCCTCATATAGAATAGTGAGTCTCCCCACTCAATGCACCCATCACTACCATTTAAAAATTTTCTACCATCAGAAAAAGACCACCAAATCAAAGCCCCAAAATACTTTTCACTCCTAATGTAAAGCTCAATTAGTCTCCCTGGTCAAGGCTGCCCCTAGAGAAAACCCTAAGCAAAGCAGGTATCCCTCCACCAAAGGGTGGCCTGAGCCCTGGGTTTGGAGTAACGGAAACCTCTTTTCAGTTTCCAGCTCTGGCACTATATAAAGGAATCACTTCACTTCTCTGGGTAGCAGTTTCACAATCTTTAAAATGGGGGAAGTATTATTTATACTACCCGGGCCTTAGAAGTTGTGTCTGTGAACCAGTCAATTAGCCTTCCATGCTCAGGTTTCCTGACCTATAAAATGTGGATAATACTTGCACTGACTCACTCAGAATCCTGGTGGAGAAAGTCTTTTGTAAATCCTAAAACTGCTAGAGAAGCTGTTGTCATTTGCTAAAGTCTCTCTTCACAAATACTTTAACCTCTGATGAACTCCCCACCACTTCCCTCCTCCCCGAACCAAAAGAAACACCCAAGGACCTGATTGTAAATACTGTCAGCATCTACCATCCTATCCCTTCCTTCCCTTTCCCGCAGCTACTTCCTGTGTTATCGAGATACTTGGGAGGACACCGGCAAGAGTCCTGTCAACTCTTGTGCCCAGATTCAAAAGCTCTGGTCCATTGGGCGTTGGGTGCCCCTGGGCCCAGGCCAAGATGGCTCCTCGGATATCTATTCCTGGTAAGGGAGCAGGACTGGCTTTGAGATCCGGTCCTACCTCCAAACACCTAATCTCCAGAGCTTTCCCCCACAATGAAAAAGAAGGGGGAGAGGGGTGATTAGCTTTCCTAAATACCTTGTAGTTTCTACCCGCTTCAAGAAATTAGTGGCGCAAGGTTTCTTTTTTCCTCCCAGCATGTCCGTTCGCAACTCTTGGGCCCCAGACACAATCGAGGGAGGCAGGTGGTGCAGGGGAAGGATCAGAGCTCCATCCCCGCTATTCTTACGATTTCCCCTGGGCTGCCTCAAACAAACTGGAAACGTACCCCTCCCCCTCCCGCCAGGATCCTGTGCCCTCAGCCCCCGGGGGAATACCAGCAGCTGTTGACCATAGGTTTCGAGGAGCCGTCGCACACCCTGGCCACCGATCTGCTCGTACAGATTCTCACGGGCCAGGCAGGGAGCGCAGGGCGAGCCCCAAGTACAGCCACGGCTCCCCCTGGTTGGTCTGGGGCTCCCGGGCCCTGAGCCCTTGGTCGCCCTCGGTTTTGGCTATGGGGAAATGGGGCAGGCGTGGGAGAAGGACGGGGATCCTTCTCCAGCCTTCTAACCCTCCGCAAGCTTAGGCAGGGAAGACCGGGACTTGGCAACTCCCCCCGAGAATGGACGGATGGCTCTGTTTGCATTTAATAAAGAGAGTTCAGAGGTGCCTCGGTCGTAGCAGCTTTGGTTTCAGTACCGCGTCCTTCCCGTCCAGGAGCTCCGCAACTCCGGCGAGAGGGAAGGGGTGGGGATGGGGGCGGGCGAACTACCTAGGGATTGAAGGGGAGTGGTACACATCCCTGGCCGGGGCGGGGGGAGGGGAGGGGAGGAGGGGGAGGAGGGGGAGGAGGAGGGGGGGGAGGAGGAGGAGGAGGCGGCGGCGGGACGTGGCGCATGCTCAATCGCGCCCTGGAAGCCAAACGGAAGCATCCGAGCCCGTACACTTCCGGAAACGGGAGAGCTGGCCACAAAGTTGATCGATCGGTTGGCGGTCCTTTCCTCGACCCGGTCGGTGGAGCCAGCTGCGAGATCGCAAAACAGGGTTTCTGAAAGGGATGCAGGGAAGGGGAGCGCATTTTAGCCATGAAGCGATCTCTTAAGAAAAAAGGCCTCCGCCAGATGTAATGGAAGATCCCTGGATTGAGAGGGATAGGACTTGCGTTGGAATTTCGACTGTTGCCGAGTTGCTGCGTCACTCTGGGAAAGCCCCATTCCTCCCTCCGAGACCCCTTTATCCTACTGGGAAATGGAGTTGGACTAGTTAATTCCGAGTCTTAACCTCTTTTAGTCTCGGTTTCTTCCTATGCAAAAACAGGAATAGCCTTTAAACAATCTACGTAATGTTGCACTTAATGACCTCCAAGGTCCCTTCCAGAGCTGGCCTTAAACAAGACTACTATTCCCATCGTGCCCTGCGGAAACCAGGCTTATCACGTGTTCTGGTCGGTTTCCCAGCCCTTCAGAAGTAGGCTGAGTAGGTTGCTGGAGCCCTTGCCCCAGGTTCCAGTCTGGACACGGATGGCAATTGACCCCTCCCTTTATGCGGAGGGGCGAACAGGCTCCGTGGCATACGCCCTTCCCCGCCAAAGGTCGAGGTTATATCTTCCGGTTAACTCCGCGTGGGCTGAGACCAGAGTTGCTGGCCCCGGAAACCTCCGCTGGCCCTGGGACTGGACGGAGTCGAGCCGCTCCCGGACGCCGCCCTGTGGCCACGATGAAAAATCGCAGCTCAGCGCCTGCTCTATTCTGCCGCCCCTTGGCAGCGCTCTGAATCGTGGTTCTCCTTTTCCTCCTCCCTTTCCCCCTCCCCCCTTTCCTTCCTTCTCTCTTCTGACATGAGTCCCTAGATTTAAAAAGTCAAGGGTCACAGAGCTGCAAGACCCTAATGATCCCAACCCGAAGCCGGGCATGTCTCCTGCTGTCTAAAATGGTCATCCATCCTCTGCTAAAAGATCTGTGGTGAAAAATTCATTACCTGTCAAGGCAGCCCCTTCACCTTTTGGAGGGTTCTTATTGTTAGGACAGTGTTCTTTATAGGCAAACAATAGTTGATTTCGTCAGCATGAAGATATTCCATTGTGGGAACCCTTCCATCAAGGCAAACTTCAACCAGTCTGTAATTTATAAAATCTTGAGGGGGGTTTGGTCGGAACAAGTATTTATCAAATCCCTGGTATGTGCCAGTCACTATGCTAAGTCTTTTATCTCCAAGATCCAGAGCTGGAAGTGACCTCAGAAGCCATTTTTAGTCCAAACCCTGCATTTTACAGCTTTGGAAAGAGAAACTGAAAATTAAAGAGGTAAAGGGAACATGCCCAGGGTTACACAGGTAGTACGCAGCAGAGATGAGATTTGAACCCAGGTCTTCTGACTCCAGAATCAATGCTGCTTCTCTTGTACTAGACCGACTTAGTCAATCCAAAGAGTTGCTCAGACATTCAGTGACTTGCACAGGGTCACCCTGCCTAAATCTGCCTCTCTATAACTTCTCCCCATTATTCCTGGCTTTGCCCTCTGGTTTAGATAAATCTAGTCCCTGTTCCCAAGGACGGCCCTTCAAATACTTGAAGACACTTATCATCTCTCCCCTAAGGTCTTCAATTTTTCCAAAGTCCTTCCGCAAATGTGGTACAAATGGTACATTTTACTATTTAGTGTCTTGCATTTTGAAACATCTTTTATGCTGTGGCTCTCCTCTTCCATTACCATTTAACTTTTTGTCTTGTCTTGAGAGTTAGACCAAATCCCTTGATAGCTTCTGTGGATCCCCCACAGTGTCTTACAATAGGCTGAAAACAGAAAATGTTCAATGAATATATGTTGCTATATGATGGATGTTCAGTCCAGGCTGAAAGAAGGAGGGCATGTGGGATTGAAAAGGAGGGCATTCTAAGAGGAAGGAGACAGCAAGAAGAATGGTAGGGTCTCTACCTTCTTGGAGATCAGTCCAATACAAGGGTTCTTAACTTCCTTAATGTCATATATATACCCCTTCTTAGAACAGCATTTTTAAACACAAAATAAAATACATAGGATTACAAAGGAAGTTAACATACAAGTCATCAAAATATTTTCAAGTTCACAAACACCAACTTAAGAACCCCTGAAAGTAGAGACTCTGAAAGATATACTTAGATGGCTTGAATAGAGGAGACTTCCTAGCTATGCAACTGGGCAGAGTCATTTCATCTGAGCCTGACTTTTCTAATTGTAAAATGTGGGTCATAATACATCTGGTACCTACCTCACAGGGTGGTTATGGAGAACAAAAGAGACAAGTGACATATAGTATTTTACAGACCTTACATCATTCTACAAATGTTAGCTGTTACAATTATTGATAAATGCCCTAAGAGGAGAGAAAACACACCTATCTGGAATGATTCTGGGAGGGGTTGAGCTCCAGTTGGCCTTCCCAGACATTTTATGCCACTTTCACTTCCCCTCTAGAATATTTTATGTTCCAGTTAGACTGGCTTACTAGCAATTTTTTCTCTGACCTCAGCCTTCCACATTGTGCTTTGGAACCAGCAAAGTGGTATCATGAACCAGCTAGGTGGCATAGTGGATAGAGTGCCAGACCTGAAGTCAGGAAGACCTGAGTTCAGATTTGACCTCAGACCTTTATTAACTGTATGATCCTGGCCAAGTCTGTTAACTCTGCTTACCTCAGTTTCCTTATCTCTAAAATGAGCTGGAGAAGGAAATGGCAAACCACTCTAGTATCCTTGCCAAGAAAACCCCAAATGGGGTCACAAGTCAGAAATGATTAAACAACAAGGGGTATAATAGAATAAGTTCAAATCCGGCCTGAAAAACTTACAAGCTGTGTGGCACAGGACAAGTCACTTTACCTTTTGTCTGCTTTAGTTTTCTCAACTGTAAAATGGGAGTGATCATAGTATTATGATTGATGTGAGGATAAAATAAGGCTATTTGCAAAGCGCTCTGCAAACTTTAAAGTACTGTAAGAATGCCAGTACTCCCTCTGTGCTGTGGCACACCCTGTCAGCCTCCAATGCATGGAATGCTCTCTTACCCATGCCTTTTATAAACCCCCTCTTGTTTCAAGACTCAGAATAGGAGCTACTCCTAAGAAACTCCTTTCTGGACCCCCCCTCAATTATTCTGTCATCACATTTATTTAAACTTATTTCCTAGGTGGCACAATAGGCTTTTAGTCAGAAAGACCTCATTTCAAATCCAGCCTCACATACTGCCTAGCCTAGATTCTAGGCAATGCCATCAACCTTTCTTGGCTTCTGTTTCTTCATCTGTAAAATGGGGAGGGGGTCGATCCTCTAAGCTTCTTCCCAACTATTGTATTTCTCTTCCTCTATAGTAAGGCAGGGATTATTTTTAGCTTTTGTTCTTGTATGTCCATTACTTTAGTAAAGTGTTGCGGGTCGAATGAATGAATGGACTTGGCATTTGAGCTAGGTCTGGAAGCATAGGTAGGATTTCAATAGGTATAGCTAAGGGAAGAGGGCAGATAGAAGAAATAGTCTGAACAAAGAAAGAAACAGAGAAGGAGAAGTGCCCTTTGTGTTCAGGATCTTCATTGAGCTAGAATTCATTAGGCACCTGGGAAGTACAAGGCTAAAAAATAACATCCCTCTCTTCATAGAGTTGACCATAAAGAGTATGGTGTGGGAGGGAATTAGTATGATATATACACAAATAATTGTTATTAGAGATAGAATGCGATAAGGACAAAGGAGATATTCAAGGAAGGCACTCTAAGGAATTTGATGGAATCAAGACAACATTCAGCTGAAGGTAGACAGTGGAAACTTCCAGGAGAAGGTGGCACATGAGTGGGGTCTTCAAGGAAGAGAATTTCTCTGGACAGAGATGAAGGAAGTACATTAAAGGGATGGAAATTGCCCCCCACCGAGGTAATATGGGAAGGCAGGGGATACCAAGTTGAGGGAGCAGGTTCATAGTCTTGTATTAATAAAATGGGGGTGGAGGTGGGGGTGGGGAAGGACTGAAAAGCCTTGAATACCACGATAAGGAGTGTGTATTTTATCCTGTTTGAGTGAGGAACTAATTGAAAGGTTTTTTTGGTCAAGGGCCTGGCATGCTCCTTTCTGGACACGAGGAAGACTGGGGAGATCAGAGGCAGTGCCTGCAGTGCAGTGCTGGTTTGAATCCCTGAGCTAACTACTTAGGGCAAATCACTTAAGCTCTCTGGACCTTCTCCTGTAAAAAGACAGGGTTCGATTGGCTCTCTCAGTCCTCCATCAGATCTAAATCCTATGACCCCACGTTAGTGGGTATATGTGTCTGTCGGAAGGGTGCAGCCTCCCCTCCTACTTCACTCCCTTTCAGCCTGTTTTCCAAGGTGAGAAGATAGGGGAAAATCCAATTGAGCTCGCACTTCCTAATTTAGGCCACGCGGAGGCAGCATGAGACAAGACCTAGAAGCTCCAGCAGCAGGGCATGGAGTTGCGCCGCGCCCTGAGCATCCTAAAATACGCGGGCGGGCGAGGGATAGAACTCTGAGCTCCCGACAGCCCAGGAAAAAAGGATGTTAACTGATCGGTCCCTTCCTCCTCCTCCCACGGCTTTGGTCCCAGAGAACAAGCCGGGCAGGGACTGCAGATAAGGGGTTGCCAGCCACCTCCTAAGTAACAAGAGCCAGATTCCAGAAGGTTCCTCCCTTTGCTTTCCCAGTCCCCAGCGCTCTCCCCACACCCTGCATGCTACCTCCTCCTCCAATTGGGCCTCAATTAGACCCACCAGAAATGCTTTGGGTCCCCAACAGTTCCTTGGGGTTTTTTTCCCTCCCTCTCCCTAGTCAGAGTACCACAGTGTCCCTGGGGAAGAAAGAGTCACAGGCAAACAACCCTGGGAAAAAAAGGATGTTTATTGATGGCACAGTGAGCAGAGAAGATTGGGGAGGGTTCCCTCTCTCCCAGACATGTAACAGTCAGAGGCCTGGATATGGACTGGTTAGCTTCCAAGAGAGAATAGAGGAGGCAGGCATTCTGTTTCCCTCCTGGATGGGTTAGGGTGCCACAACAGCATTGGGGACAGGTGTCCAATCAGGAGCCCCCAGTCCGAGTTGAGGGGGGGATGTAACCAATCAGAACTCCCATTCCCGGTTAGTGGAGGAAGTGGGGGGGGAGGTAACCAACTAAGGCTACCCAGTCCAGGTTAGTGAGGGGGAAGGGACAGGTGACCAGTTATTCTTCCTGGTTGAGGGGCTCCGTGGTGTGGATCAAGATCGTCTTCCCTCGATTAAAGGAACAGGCACTATCACGGTAATCCTGTGAAGAAGGGGGAACAACAGAGGGTGAATGAATCAGGGTGAACAGTGCAAAGAAGGTTTACTAAGCCAAAGAGCTAAGCTTCCATTCCAGAGCTGGAAGAGACCTTGGAGTCTCTTTCAATAGTATAACTCCATTTCACAGAAACCCCAGATATGAAAGTGACTTACCCAGAGTTACACGGATAGTGAGCAGAGTGCAAAATGAGCATTCAGGACCTTTGACCCCAAACCCAGTGCCTTTTCCAGAGCATCTCAGTATCTAGACCTCAGATGATCATCCCTAAAATGGGGGTTAGGGAGGGAAGACAACTGGAACGGGGAGAGCAGACTTGAAAATCTCTAAAGTTCCTTCTAATTTTTTATCTTATGTATGGGGTACAGTAGGAGCAAGCATTTGTTCTGGTATTGGAAGAAACTGGTCTCTATTCCCATCTTTGACACCTATTAGCTGGGTGACCTTGGACAAATCATTTAACCCCCTCCTTTCCCTTTCACCCCCACCCTAAGTAGGCTTCAGTTTCCTTCTCTGTAAAATGAGAGGGCTGTACTACTTGGCCTCTGAAGTCCCTTCCAGGTATCTTATCGCTCCCCCCCTTTTTTAGAAGGGGAGACAAGCTCAGAGAAGGGTCAAAGAAAAGGGACTAGCCTTAGACCACAGTGGAATGAGAAGCAAAGCCAGTACTGGAATAAGGGACCCAGGCTGTCATTCCCACTCTACCAAGGCTGTCCAAATGACCTATAGAGCAAAGAGCTAGGTCTGAGGTTTCATGAATTTCTTCTCCTTCCTGGAGCGGAGTCTTTTACAGTGGAGCCTAGGGTTACAGTGGAGGGGGAGAATCTGCTTATGTGTGTGTCCAGTACTTGGAACACAGGTAAATTTCTGAAGTGTTGCAGACATTGCTCACCTGCTCTAGGCTATTATCAGAATCCCGTCGAGGGGGCCACACCACTGAAAGCTTTCCAGAGGGTGTGCTCTCTGCAAGGAAAGGGGGAAAATTAAGTCATGAGGAACAGCATCTCTGCGGTCCCATCTCGGTGATTTTCCTGTTTTATGGCCCGGAAAAGTTCTTTCTCTTCCACCCTACCCCACCCCCAGCCTGGCGCCCGGGGCCATAGCAGTCCACGCCCTACTAAATGTACATAGAAGCCAGAGGCCTGCTCTGGTCCTCTCCAACCCCACTCCCTAGGCACCGATTCCTAACGCTTGGAGATTCCTATCCCGTAAAGAGGGACGGGATGGAACGGAAGAAACTGGGGGTCGGAAAGCTGATGCCGCAGTCTGAGACCTGCCCAGGAAAGCTCAAGAACCTGGGCAGGAGAAAGACCCGGCATCTTACCCGTGAGACTCGGGGTCGGCTCCTTGAATTCTGAGGTCCCATAGATGCTGCGCCTCTGGCGCTGCAGCTCCCGCTCCCTCTGGCGAACTTCTAGGACCTCCTGCTCCAGCAGCGACAACTGGACTTGACGGGTCGGAGCCGGGGTCGTAGCGGAAGCAGGGACTGGAGCCAGAGTTGGGACCGGGACCGGGGGTTGAGCAATTGGGGCCGATGCCGAGGCAAGAGCTGGGCTCGGGGAGCTCAGAGCAGAGGCTGATGGCAGGACCGGGGCACGTGGGGCCGGAGCCGGAGCCGGAGCTAGGGCTAGGTCTGGCGTCCGGGCGACAGCTACGGCTGGGTTTCGGGCTGGAGCGGTTGCTAGAACGGGAGCAGGAAGACGAGCCTGAGCTAGAAATGGTGCCCGGAGCCGACTGCGATGCTCCAGAACTACCACGTGGGCGGCGCCACTGGCCTCGGTGAACGAAGGGCCCCGGCCCACCGACTCTGCCCGAGGATGCGCGTCCCCAGCCTCAAAGACCAGCTTGCGCTCGCTCAGCGGCTGCGGCCCCTGGCCGCGCTCCGGGCCACCGCCGGGTCCCGAGCCCAGTCGCACCAGCGCCTCCTCCCGGCGCGCCTCCCGCGCGATTTCGCGCTGCATCTGGGCGCCTGCTCGGGCGCGCTCCACGTCCCGGGGCAGTCCAGGCCCCGGGCCCGGCAACAGGCTAAGGATGGGCCGGAGGCGCAACTCCACCAGCTCCCCACCGGCGAAGCTAGGGCTCAAGCCGCGGCTCCGTCGCAGGCTCGCCTCGCGTTCCTGGCTCTGACGGATCTCTCGCTCAATTGGGGTCTCGGTGGCAGTCGTGGCGGCCGCCCCGGGGGGCTCCATGCCCAGCTTTGCTCCCGAGGCTGTGACCGGCCGCGGACTCAGAGGTACGGAGGGCTACTGACCGCCGGCCCCGCCCGACTCTCCTCTCCAGCCCGCCCCTAGCCTCCGGGAACTGCCCCTCCTCGCCCCAGGGGCAGGCCAGGCCCCGCCCCCTGCACCTGCCCGGACCTCGGCCCCGCCCCTCGCGGCCCCGGGTGCAGCCACAGCTGCCCAGACGGAAACCCTTGAGGCTCTCCCAGGGGGACCGGGGCACAGTTCTTTCTCCTGGGCCCCTGTCCGAATATTGTCTTGGTCAGTGAGGCTGAGCCACGCGTCAATACGACTGACACTACCCAGACTAGGTTCCTTGATTCTTGTGGCCATGGGCTGGGTGAGGGGTTTTCTAGGATGGGTATTTTAAAATGAAAGGAGCCTTGAGAGAGTTCTCCCCAAGAAACATCGTAGCTGATGCCCCCTGAGTTAGCACTTGACGCCGTGCCCATCTCTTCCACACTACCCTGAAAGAGCTCAATGATGCTCCTCTGCTTTGTGCCCACATTCTTGCCGTTCTCCAGGCTGTACCTCCAGGGGGCATTTGTCTCTATGTCTCTGGCATAGGGTCAATGGGTCCCCTAGTGTCACTGGAACCTATCCCACAGTCCATGAACCCTAGCTCAGCAATGGGATGGGATCTGCCTCTATCCCACCTCACTCTCCCTTGAGATGCCACCTTGATCCAAACCCTTCTCCTCCAGAGGAGTGTGCCACCCCAAAGAGGCCAACCCCTTCCTAGGGGCGCTTAAATTCCTGTCCCTCTTCTCACTCTCCCTCCAGCTGCCTCTGGATTCCCCCAGTCACAAACTGAACACTACTTTCAGGGCTCTACACCAGGAAAGCACCACCACCACCCCCATCCCACAGCTCAGCAGTTTACTGGCACTTCTCACCCCCACCCCGCAGAGGAACAAGTACCCTCAGGCTAGTCTGGTCCTCCCTTGGGGAGAATTCCTGGGCATCTACGATAGCGTGGAGGCCCATATCGAAGCTAACTCCTCCTGGTTCCTCTATAGACCCAGCAGCCTCTGCTACCTCCTGCTGGAGACCAACCGGTCCTCTGAAAATTGGCATGAAATTCTCAGCTTCAATATTCCAGCTACAGAAGCTGCTGAGCCTCCTCCTCCACCATAGTGGAAGCACTAGAGAATGAAACATTCTCCTTCTTTCCCCTAGAATCTGTCGTTGGGCAGGTTGGCTGGGGAGGGCTATACGATGTATGTAGCCTAAGCAAAGGTGACTTTGGGACAGTTGAAATCTAGGTGCTGAAAGAGGGGAGAAAGTGGGCCTGTTCCAGGTTGTTTGGCACAGAATCAGGAGCCTCCTTAGAAAAAAGGAGACTGGAGTGACATCTACTGTTCTCTTTTCTCTACCTCCTTCTCTACCTGCAAGTCTGACCACACCCACCTCCATCTTTTAGCCCATCACTTTCTCTTTCTCTATTTGCAGTTTTGTTTCTTTCTCCTCAGTCTTATCTCTCCGCACTTCTGTTTAGGTGATTCGTGTGTATCCCTGGGTTTCTTTCTGCTTTTCTCTATCTCCAATTTCAGTTCTCTGTCTCTGTGTCTCTGTCTTGTGCAGCCCTCCCTCCTAACCTCCTCACATGGAGTATGTCTATCTGCCTCTGCTTGTTTCAACTCTAAATACTAAATGGTAACTGTTCCTCTTTTGGTCAGGAACCCTGAGGGCCTATCCTTCCCAGTTTGAGGTGTTTTTTTTTAAAGGGCCATCCTTGAGTAACTACTTAAAGAGGTCTATTCACTGAATGGGCATTATCTCACTCAAAGTGAGAACTTGAAAAGACCTTAGCCTAAAAGGGCCACGGTCTCCCATCGAATCCTGAGCCGTCTCCAGTTGTCCTGATGAATATAGGCCACTGGACCCAGATGGCAATAGAGGAGAAAGTAAGGCTGGTGACCTTGCACAGCCCTCTCTCACTCAAATCAAAATTAACTGCAAGTGATATGATCATCTCCCTAATGTCATAGAACTCTTCCATGAGTAGCAGCTCCTCTCATCTCCTCTCCTCTCCCTTCTTATATGGAGGTGCTGTGCTCAGGGGAAGATGCACTTTGATGGCCCAAAACTGTCTTTTTTCCTTGGGGCTTACTGGCTAGATTTCTTACTCAAAAAGCCTTAAACCCAATTCATTCGGGAGCTCATAGACTGGAAACAGGTCCCTGCCCTCCCAGCACAGAGTGAATGTAAATACTAAACAGTAACTGTTTCTCTTTTGTTTAGGAACCCTGAGGGTCTTCCCCTCCCATATTGAATTTTTTTTTTTTATTAAAGGGGCTACCTCTTGAGTAACTACTTAAAGAGGTCTGTTCACTGAATAGGTTTTACCACATTCAAAGTGAGGACCTGAAAAAACCTTAGCCTAAAAGGGCCCCAGTCTCCCATTGTATCCTGTGCCGTCTCCGGTGGTCCTGATGAATATCTGACCACTGGACTCAGATGACCCTAGAGGACAAAGTGAGGCTAGTGACTTTGCGCAGCTCTCCACTCAGATCCAACTCAACTACAAGTCATGTCATCACTCCCTGATGTCATGGTCCTCTTCCAGAAGGAAGGACAAACACAACAAATACAATCTCCTTGTATCTCTTCTGCTCCGTCTTGTCTATTACTGCTTTTCAGGGTCTCTGGCTCTCTATTTTTTCTATGTTTTTCATATCTTTTAATATTTCTATCTACCTCTGAAGGAAAGCTATGGCAAATCTAGATAGCATACTAAATAGCAGAGACATCACCTTGTCAACAAAAGTCCATATAGTCAAGGCTCTGGTTTTTCCAGTAGCAATGCATGGCTGTGAGAGCTGCACCATAAGGAAAGCTGAGTGCCACAGAATTGAGGCTTTCAAATTGCAGTGCGGGAAAACACTTTGGGAGTCCCTTGGACAGCAAAGAGATCAAATAAGTCCGGAGCATTTGGCCACATAATGAGAAGATAGGACTCACTGGAAAAGACCCTGAGGTTAGGAAAGATGGAAGGCTAAAGGAAAGGCGGATGGAAGAGGAAAAGATGGATAGATAGTGTCATGGAAGCAATGAACATGAGCTTGGACAGACTTTGAGAGAGAATGGAGGAAAAAAGAGCCAGATGTACTGTGGTCCATCTGTGGGGTCATGAAAAATTGGACATGACTGAACATCAACAATCTGCCTTTGTCCGTCTTTGCCTCTGTTTCTGTTTCTGTTTCGGTCTCTTTCCTGTTCCTTTGCCTACCACTATGTGTCTCTGTTCTTGTCTGTCTCTATGTGTTTCTATCTATCTCTGGTGTCTGCCTATCTGCCCGCCCTGTGTGTGAATCTTTGTTATGTTTATTTTCTTCTTCAGTTAGGTGTCTGTCTCCTGTTCTCCTCACATCAAAATTCTCCGATCCTTCTGACCTTAAACTTCAGAACCTAGCCACCATCTTTCTTTTTTATTTTTATGAATAGGGCAGAAGGCAGATATTTTTATGTATAAGCAGATGGCAGACTTTCTCAAATGGAGATCCCTGGAAATGAGGATGGCACCATAGGGATCCTAGGACCCTATGTTTAGGGAGTCTTCTGAGGCCCCTGGAGGGTATCTATACTTCTGTGCCCCCTATCTTCCTTTTACACAGATTCTCAATATCCCTTAACCAATAAGTAGCACCCTAAGTAACAAAAGCTTCTCTTTTCTCCCTGCAGTTCAATGGTGACATTCTTTCTCTCTTAGTCCCAGGAATAATCTTTTCGTTAGCCCTTTCATCCAATAAACTTTCATTGTCTCTTCTCCCCAGCATCTTTCTTCTATTCTCCTCCCCTGTCTCACTCTTCTCCCAGCATCCTTACCCCTTAGATCCTTCCTACTAGTTGCTACTTCCTTGCCTGTCCTTAGTTTTGCAAAAGAGATTGGGACCCAGTTTGAAGCCAGAGAACTTGGCTTTAATCCCAGCTTTGCCATTTTAAAAGTTTTATTACTTAAGATGACTCATTTTCCTCCCTTGAGTCTCATTCTGTCCCCTCTAAAATGAATATAATAATTCATCACAATGTGTCTCAGTATTTTTGTGAAGAAAGTATACTAGAAATTGGTGTGATCACCTGGATGACATTCAGCAGGTCACTTTCTATCTGTGTCTCATTTTCCTCATCTATAAAATGCCAACATTTAACTAGATGATATCAGGGTCTCTTCTAGTGCTAAATCCTACATCTCTAAATCCTATTCCTTTCTCAAATACTTCAAGTCAACTCTCATGCCCCTTCTACGTCTTCTGTCCTCCAGGCTAAAGGTCTCCTTTAGCTGATTCCTTTACAAGATGGTCATCTTAACCTTCTGGGCACCCCTCAGTTTGTCTCTTTTCCTTCCTAAAACAGGGAGTCCAGAAATAAGCAAAGTACTCCAGACATAGTACCCCCCTGGAACCTGCCTTAAAGGATCCATGCTCTTAGAGCTATGCTCACTCTGGACATGTTACCAAAACTCAAACTCAAATGAGATGGAAAGAAAACAGTTTTGTATAGGAGGCAGGTGGGTGGGAGGGGTGGGGGGGATGGTGTGTGAAACCTGCAGGGATTGGATATAGTGGCTCATGTGCATTTACACCTCAGAAATCAGCAACTTCTACAAATTGGGACTTCATATGGTGTTTTGTTAATTTTCTAGACTTAAGAAATGAATAGAGAAAATGTTAATGATGCAGATTAAATTTAAAAGTATGTATGTATACTTCTTTCTCCCCAGAGAGCTGACTGTCAAACATTTAACAGCACATCACTGCATGGAAAGAAACATATACAATTCCTGCATTTTCTCAAATGAACACTCTTCCTCCTTCCTCTTCTCTATTTAACAATTTCAGGTCCTCAGTGTCTGTCAGTCAGACAACACGCATTTATGAAGCACCCACTAGGTGCCAGGAATGGGGTGTTAGAGGAGGATTAAAGTTAAGTGGTTTGGGGATTGCTCATCCACCTCTGGTGTCCAACTGATTCACCCAGCTTCCACCTGTGACTCCCAAGAAAATGTAGCATTCACACCTGGTGAACTGCCTTGGCAGATGACTAAACCAGGCTGAGGGGGACCTAAAGGTCTCAAACCCGTTGGTGAATTAAGGGGTTGCCTACTCCAGCATGTGAAGACTTCCCTCAATGGAAAGAATGGATGAGAGTAATTGTTTGAACAGCCATGAAGGCAGATGAAGCAGCTGCTAGGGAGTACTTAAAGCTTGGTCAGATATAAAGACAACCAAGCCATCATCAATCCTCTTAATTTTTGTCTTGTTACTGGACTTTGATGACTCTGGAAGAAAGAGTGAGGCTGATAACTTTATACAACTCTGCCTCACTTAAATCCAATTCATGTGCAAGTCAGGACATCATCCCGTATCTACTGTTTTACAAAATTGTGATGTCATGGTCCTCTTGGAAAAATGAAAGATGAACAGCTATATGCCAGGCAGTCTGCTAAGTGCTACTCAGCCCCGCACCCCCACTACCACCACCACCTCCTCGAAGCCTTCCCCAATTCCAGTCCCCTCCACCCAGAGGTATCTCTTATCTCTGAGCTACTGTAGTAGCCTGGACTGTCTGCTGACATTTAAAATCATGGATTTGGAGGTCCAAATTCGCAGGTCCTCAGATGTGATCTCGTCCAACCATCCCATACCACAGATTACTGCAAACTTAAACCCAGACAAGAGTAACCTTCCCAAGATCACACTGGTAATAAGAGAGTCAGGGATCCTTGATCTTGGATCCTCTAACCAAATCAAGTCCTCTTTCCATTACATTACAAGGATCCCACAGTGCCTGATATTGTCAATTATCTAGTCTCCTGTGTGTATTTCCTCTCCTTAGTCAGAGATGAGAGACCTTGAAGGGCAGACCTCCTGGCTTTTAGATTCAAATCTTCAGTAGCTAGCACATCATAGCTAGAATGAATGAATGATGGATGGATGAATGAATGAATGAATGAATGAATGAATGAATGAATGAAATGGGGTGAGGGTGGGGGTGGGACTGCTGAAGTTGATGAGAAGGTCATCTAGTTCAATTGCTGCCTTTTACAGATGAAAATACTGAGAATCAAAAAAGGACAGTGACATGCCCAAGGTCACACAGGTATTAAATAATAATAGCTCATAATTCTATTGCAGTAACAATAGCAATAATTCTATTGCACCTTAAGTTTGGAGTTTATTTTTGTCCCAGACTCTGATTTAATAGGTCTAAGGAGTTCCCTATTAGGAAACCCTTCAAACAAGAAGAAACAAGAAGGCTGGATATTTACATATGTGCCAGGCATCCTGCTAAGCACTTTGTAAGTATCATCTCATTTTGGTCTTCACAACAACTCTGGGAAGTAGGTATTGTTATAGGTCCCATTTTACAGATGAGGAACCTGAGGTAAACAGAGATTAGACACTTACCCAGGGTCACACAACCAGAAATTATCTGAGGCAGCATTTGAACCAGTGCAGAGCAGATGGGCCACTGCTCTAACAATTTAGTCTTAGAGAGGGATATGGGGCCCTGAAAGAGTCAAATAACCAGTGCCTCGCCAGTGCCTCCCCAGGCCCGCCAGCCAGCTCTGGCTCGGGCCCCCTCTCCTTTCCCTGCTGTCACAGACAGCAGTTGAACTCTGTTCCTTCTAACCCTGAGGTCAGTCACTACTCATGACACAATATTACCTCTCAGATTTTAGGTTTCACAAGTTATTTTCCTCACTAGCACTGTTAGTGGTGGGTAGCACAAATGTTTTTATCCCCATTTTATAGATGAGATAGTCAATAGTACTTATCCATGGTCATGCAATGATCAAGAAACAGAGCCAGAAGTCAAATCCAGGTCTTTAGATTCTCACTCCTTTTCTCTGCTCCACACTGTCTCACAGCCCTCAAAAGTTTGGGAATAACATGTGGAATAACATTCCCCTCTAACTGTGTGCCCCTCTGCTCTTCCAGCCTGGAAGTAGGAGTCCACCAGTGGCTGGTCCTCAGGATTCCCAGGCTAATCTAACTCCACCCTAACTTTTCTTTCTACCCTGCTTCAGAACTCAAGAAGAAGGAAGGAGGCTCCTGGAAAAGAGAGAGCTGGCAAGGGGAATGTGGCGATGCTTAGAGCACTACTACTACTACTACCACAACTACCACCACCACCAAAATTAAACTACTACAGCTTCCACAATTACCACTACCACCACCATCAGTACCACCACCACTACTACCACTACCACTACTACTACTAGTTAACATTTATATGGCACTTACTTTGTGCCAATTCTTGTAAGTTTTAGCTTATTTGAACTTCATAACAACCCCAGGAGATAGGTGCTATTATTATCCCCATTTTACAGATGAGGAAACTGAGGCTTAGGGAGGTTAAGTGATATGCCCAAGGTCACACCACTAGTAAGTGTCTGAAGTTGGATTTTAACTCAGGTCTTTCTGACTCCAGGTCTGGCTCCATCTACTGTGTAACCTAGCTGCCAGCTAGATTTGGAGTATGAGGACTTGCATCTCCCCCAGACTTGGGGACCTTGGGTCCCTCTCTGGGCCTCAGTCCCCTCAGGATCTTAATAAAAGGGTTAAGTGATGTCTAAGGTCTCTTCCAGCTTTAAATTCTTCTTCTTGAGTTGTCTGTGGCTATCCCCACAAATGCACAAAGAGTCTTGGCATGTTCTTGAATGATCAATTTTTTTCTTCTTTATTAAATTAAGCATTAATCCTTCAATTAATAAACATGTCTTTTTTTCTCCTTCCTACCTCCCTTCCTGGGGGAAAAAAGAAATAGAGAAACAAAACCTTTGTACCAAATATGCATAGTCAAGCCCAACAAATCCCGGTGTTGGCTGTGTCCAGAGATGCACGTCTCATTCTGAATCCTGAGTCCATCGTCTCTCACTGTCCTGTCAGGAGCAGGGGAGCAGGCTTAATCATTGATCCTCTGTTCTTAAGTCTGTCAAAGTTATCAGCTTGTAGTTGTTTTAGTAGAAGTTGTTCTCCTGGTTCTGCTCACTTCACTTTGAATCAATTCAAGCAAACTTCCCAGGTTTCTCCAAAATTGTTCATTTCATCATTTCTCATAGCTCATATCCCATTACTCTCACCACTGACATGCCTGTGCACGACTGTGAGGGTGTATGCATGGGATGGCTGCAGCAGCAGAGGGAGGCAGCTGCTGGTTGGTAAATAATTCATCAGGACAGCTGATAGTGCCTCCCCAGGCCCGCCAGCCAGCTCTGGCTCGGGCCCCCTCTCCTTTCCCTTCCCTCCCTACTTCCTTCCGCCCAAACCAGCCTGACCAGCTCTCCTGGTGCCCGAAGCAGCCCCCCCACCCCCACCTGTCGTCCCCAACCTCTCCGGGCACCTGCTACCCCTCTGAGTAGCCCAGCCTCACAAGCAAGATGGCCCTACAGAGTCAGGGTTTGCCCCACAGCGGGTGGACCCCAGCAAATCCAATGTAAGTACCAGGGCTTGGGAGAGGGCATGGGAGTAGAGCAGCTTAAAGGAGTAGTTTATCTCGGCTGCATTGAACAGTTGGAGGGGGTGTTGTAGAAAGAGCACTGACTTGGAAGTCAGAGGACATGAGCTTAAATTCCAGATTGACCACTGACTCAATATGTGACCTTGGGCAAGTCACTTAACCCTGATGGACCCTAGTTGTCTCATCTGTAAAAGGAGGGGCTGGGCTAGATAATTTCTCAAATCCCTTCAACTCCAAATCCTATGACCCCACCTAGCAAGGGGACAGTTCCTCAGGACAGCACCTGCCCCCTGGTGGAGGTCACAATCGGTCCCAGCCTCTGCGGCCCGGACCAAAGAGGCCCCCCACCCCCACATATTACAGCCCTGAGCTGCCATTTTAAAGGAGACGAATGCTTCAAACCTGAAGCATGCATTTGTCCCTGGGAAAAAGAGAAGAATCTTAGGCCCTCCTTGCCATCCCTTCCCCCTTTCTGGATTCAGATGCAAACTGTTCAGGAGTCACATGGGTCTTGGGGGCAAAGTCTGGGCTGGAGGTGGGAATGTAGTCCAGCATTGCAGGACAAGAACCTTTGAGAAGGGAGGTCAGTGAGCTGTGAGGGAAAACCCCAACCCAGGCCCCTAGAATTCATGGGACTCCAGATAGACAAGGAGCCCATTGGGAGTTATGAGGCATGAAAAGCAGTATGGTTTGAATTTTAGAGAACTGGGTTCTCTAAAGCAAGGGTCCTTGACTTGTGTGTCCTGGACCCCTTTTGGCAGCCTGAATTTTGGAAGAAGAGAAACTATATTTGACTCTACACTTACTGGGTGGATGTCGTGGAACAGGTCATTACTTGTCTCTGGGCCTCAGTTTCCTCATTTATGCAAAGAGAGGATTGAGTTAGCTAATCTTTGCTATTCCCTGAAGCATTAAATGCTATAGACTCTGAGTTATTCATGGATTTCTTGGGCCCTTCTGCCTATATCCCCTGGCCCTAGACTGAATGCAGCCAATATCTCCTTTCCCTTGACCCCTCAGCCTCTTGACTCTTGGTTGGGGGTACAAGGGAGGGCACAGGGCTAGAGGGTTCCAGGAAGGACTCCTCCAAGCCTGTCGAACCCCTGGATCTGCTACCTGCATTATTCACTATCTAGAAACCTAGTTGCTACGCAACAGAGAACCTGATCACCCCAGTAGGGAACTGGCAGAGGAGATCAAATCCCCAGGGAGAGGGCCCCCCACCGGGACCTACCTAAGAGGAAAGGCAGCTTTTCTGAGAAGGCCCACCCCCTTCTGCATCGGTCTACCCCACCTGAATATAACCTGGAGGAATGCAGCTAGGGACCCCATCCTGAAAAGCAGTTTGATCTGATAGAAAGAACACCTCATTAGAGTCTAGAGACCTGGGTTTGAACTCCATATCTGCTTTTTACTGCTTGTGTGACTTTGAGCAAGTCTCTTTCTTTAGGGGGCTTCATTTTCCCTCCTTGTAAAATGGAGGGGGGGGAGTTGAACTAGGTTCTCTAAAGCAAGGGTCCTTGGCTTGTGTGTCCTGGACCCCTTTTGGCAGCCTGATCCAGGCTAGAGACCCCTTTCTCAAAATGTTTTTAAATGCATAAGATAAAATATATAGAATTATCAGGAAAATCAATTATATTGAAATAAAGATGTAATTTTTCCCTTTCAAGTTTCCTCCCCTGAAATGTATCCATGGACCATGCACTCCAGTTATGAACTCCTGATCTTGAAGACCCTTTTTCAGCTCCAAAGTCTATGTCTGCCCCCAAGGTGCCAGCCTTCCTAAAGAAGTCAGTTAAGGACCTGGTCTCCTTTGTCCTCCAGAGCTTACTGGAAAGGAATCAGTCAGTGACTCCCTATATACCCCTTGGAAGGTGTAGCCAAGTTCTCAATCAAGAGAATGAATATGGTAGACTGGAGTATGAAATTTTGAATCAAAAGAATCTGAGTTCGAATTCTGACTGTTACAAGTCACTAGCCTCAGTTTCCCCATCTATAAACTCAAGTGTTTGGACTAGATGTTTTCTAAAGCTCCTTCCAGCTCTAAACCTTTGGTGCTAGACCATGGACATTCCTAGAGAGAAGGGAAGGGAGTTTCATCCTACCCTTCCCCACTCGCCTTTGGCTTCTAGGGGTAGGGGAACAAGCCATCTCTCCAAGTTATCACGGTGACAGCAGAGGTTTGGCTCCCTTGAGAGGAGGCGAGGGGGTGTATACAAATCCACAAGCTTATCCTGTAAAAGCTAGTTAGAATCATGAGGTAGTTCCTCAATGTCTACAGTCCAGGAAGCAAAAAAAGCAATGGGAATGGGGGGTAGGGCTTCTTCACCTTTAGGGCTCTGAACATCATGCCAGTGGTATTCCTAAGACCAAGGAGTGCCACAGAGTAGAAAAAGTATTGTTCTTAGAATCAAAAGATTCTGAAACCCTGGCTTTATGTACATATTTACTGGCATGTTACCTTGGTGAATTTACTTCCTGACCTCAGTTTCTTTTTCTGTGAAATTAGAGAACTGGACTAAACTATTTCTGAAAATCTTTTCAATTCCAATATTCTCTGATTAGAGGGTTTATAGCCAGAATGAACCTCAGGATTATCCAACACACTTTCATTTAAGCATTTACTGGGTGCAGGTTATTGTGCTGGGCACCATGGATACCAAAATGAAAAATGGTCCCTGACCTCAAAGAGCTTACTTACATTCTTCTGGAGAGGGACAGCAAGTCAGTCAGTCAGTCAATAGACATTTAGTGAAGCACTCTATGTGCTAGGCACTGAGTTAAGAGCTTGGGGTACAAAGAAAGGCAAAAGGCAGTCCCTGCCCTCAAGAAGCTCATAGTGTAATGGGAGAGACAACATACAAACTATGTACAAATAAGCTATATACTGAATAAATTAGAAATCATAAGTGGAAGACACTATCATGAAGGGGACCTGGAAAACCTTCCTATGGAAAGTAAGATTTTAACTGGAAGTGAAAAGTATGTACATGTTGAAGAAAGAAGAATTTTAGGATCCCAGATTAAGTGAAAGAAGCAACCTCCGAAGTCATCTAATCTAAAAAATGTCAAATTCAAATGGAAACTAGGGCCATTGAACAGTACATAAGGATCCCTGAAAGTCACATATTGACTTAGCATGAATTAACATTATCTGGGTTGTATTATATTTTTCTTTATTTCTCAATTATATTTTAATGTGATTTGACCTACTCTCAAAAGCATTCTGGGCTCTGTCTAATCCAAATCCAACCTCTTTTTTTTTTTTTTTTTTTAATGAGGGACCTGAAGCCCAGAGAGGTTAAGGGAGTTACCCAGCAATACAGGGGTAGTAACTGGGAGAATCAAGTTTCAAACAAAGGTCCTCTTATTTCATATCCAGGGTTCTGTCCACTGTACCATACCCAAGAGAAACTTGGTGGGTTTCCTATAGAAGTCAGGACATGAACTGAGCTTTGAAAGAAGACTGGGATTTTAAAAGATTATGTTGAAGAGGGAATGTATTTCAGGCATTTGGGACAGGCTGTGCAGTGGTCCTAAGAAAGGAGGGAGGAATGAGCATTAGGCCAGTTTGGCTAAAACTTAGCGGGTGAAAGGCAGAAATCAGAAATAAGCCTGGAAATGTAATCTAGGGGAAAAATTGTAAAAAGTTTTAAATGTTACACTAAAACTTTGTATTTTATCCTAGAGGCAACAGGGAGCCATTGAAGAGTCTTGAAAAGAGAAATGCCCTGATCAGATTTGAGTCTATAATTTATTATAGGCTATAATTTATTCTATATTTATATTATTTTATTACATTATAACCAATAATCTGTTATATTATTATTATATTACAATAACAATAGCATTTATATAGGGCTTTAAGGTTTTCAAAGTACTTTAGAAATATTATCTCGTGTGATCCCCGCAACATCCTTGAGAGTCAGGTGCTATTGTCCTCATTTTACACATGTGGTTGTGGTCTGCCTGGAGTCCCAGAGCTAGTAAAGTATCAGAGACTGGATTTGAGCTCAGAACTTCCGGATTCCAAATCCTGTGTGATATCCACTTAACTAATGGTTATTTTGTCACTGCATGGTTAGAGTTGAGGGCAGTACATACTGGAAGCCATGAATTCAATTAGGAGGCTGTTGCAATAGCCTAGATGAAAATGGATGAAAGCCTGAGCTAGTCATGGGAGTGGAAAGACGGGGACAGATATGAAAAGAGTTGTGGAAGTAAAGACAAAAAGCCTTGGCAACTGACTGTTTAAGGAGGATGAGGCAGGAGGGAAGAGTCAGGGATGCTACTGAAGTTGTGGATCTAAACGACTTGAGGGGAGAAGGAACAGATTGAGTTCCTTTTGCATATGTTATGCCTGTGGGACATGGGGTGGGGGGTGTCTTGAAGACTGGACATAAGATTGGAGCTTAGGTGAGAGACTAAGGCTGGATATATAGATCTGGGAGTCATAATTGAACCTATGGGAAACGATGTAATCACTGAGAGAGGGGATAGAGAGAAAAAAGAGTAGGACTCAGGACACATCCTTGAAGGACACCAATGGTTAGGGATGGGATATGGATGACAATATGAGCATAGAAAATGGAAAAGAAATCAAACAACCATGCTTGTTTTATTTTATGAATATTTTGCTGTTACTTAGAAAAAAGACAAGATGGTACCACGGGTAAAGCACCAGCCCTAGGGTCAGGAGGACCTGAGTTCAAATCTTGTCTTAGAAATTTACTAGCGGTATGACCCTGAGGAAGTCACTTAATCTTGATTGCCTCCTAGAAAATAAAATTTTAAAGAAGATAGGTCTTAAAACTCTCCCTCTCTCTAATAAAACCCTCCTTTGTAACAGAAAAGTATATTTTGAGAAAACAAACATTAATCATATCTGATGTCATATGCACCCAAGTCCATCACCTTTTTACCAAAGGGATGGATGTTTCATGATCAGGTCACTGGAGTCAAGATTTAGTCATTTCATTGATCTAAATTCTGATGTCTCTTAGTTCCTTTCCTTTCCATCATCGTGGGCATTGTGTATAATATTGTTCTGCTTTTGTTTGCTCTGCTCTGTATCAGTGCAAATAAGTCTCTCTAGCTTTCTTGGAATTCCTTCCTTATTTTTTGTCAGTAAATAAGCATTTATTAAGCACTTACTGTGTACCAGGCACTTTGGCAAATGTTGGAAATAGAAAGACTCTCAAGGAGCTCACATTCTAATGGGGAGACAACATGTGAATTATAAGAGAGAGAGAGAGAGAGAGAGAGAAATATTAAATATAATCTCAGGGATATATATAATCCTTGTAACTATATAATATATAACAAATATAATCCTTGTAACTAGTAAGATCAGAAAAAGCCTACTATAGAAAATGAGATTAAAGCTGAATCTTAGAGGAAGTCAGGGAAGCTAGGAGCCAGGCACTCTAGGCTTGGGATACAACAAATAAAAAGGTAGAGGGTCAGGAGATGGAGCATATTGTGGAGAGAAGAGCATGGAGGCTCATGTAGAGATATTGTAGTGTATGTGGAGGGGAATAAGGTGTAAGAAGTCTAGAAATATAAGAAGGGGACAAATTTGGAAGAGCTTTAAATGCCAGCAGACTCTATATTTGATCCTCAAGGTAATAGGGAGCCTCTGGAATTTATTGTGTAGGTGGGCAGCTAATTGGCACAGCCAATACAGTGGCAGGCCTGGAGTCAGGAAGACTCATCTCCATGAGTTCAAATCCAGCCTCAGACACTTAGTAGCTGTGTGACCTTGGCCAAGTCACTTAACCCTGTTTGCCTCAGTTTCCTCATTTGTAAAATGAATTAGAGAAGGAAATGGCAAACCACACCAGTATCTCTGTCACAAAGAATCAGACACAACTCAACAATAAAGCACTTTAGGAAATCACCTTGTAACTGAGAGGAGGATGGCTTGGAGCAGGGAGACCAGCAATAAGGCTATGGTAGTATCAAGTCCTGTACCAGAGTGGTAGTTGTGAGAGTGAAGAGAAGGGGACATACACAAGACTTGGGAAGGTAGCAATAACAAGGCTTGACAACAGATTGGATGTGTAAGATGAACGAGAATAAGTCCAGGATGACACGTACCAAGGGTAGCCTTGGTAGCCCCAAGTGTGCCAGGGAGGACGGTGGTGTCCCTGACAGTAACTGAGAAGTCCGGAAGAAGGGAGAGTTAGGGGAAGAGGTGATGAACTCTGCTTTAGATATTTGGGGTTTGAAATGCCTATGGAATATCCAATTTAAGAAATCCAGAAGACAGTTGGTAGTTGGAGTTGTGTGACTGTAGCTCAACAAAGAGACCAGGTAGAGATTCATAAATAGATCAGAAAATCATCTGTATAGATAGGATCATTGAACTCATGGGAGCTGATGAGAAAGAATAAAATGAAGAGAGAACAGAGCCCAGGATAAAGACTGGGGAGGCACTCGTGGTTGGTGACCTTGATGATGAACAGCCAGGAAAGGAGACCGAGCAGTGATCAGAGAGACAGGAGAGGAACTGGGAGAGAGGTCTGCAGGGAAAACCCAGAAAAAAGGGTTTCTCTAGGAGGTGATCCGCAGTACCAAAGGCTAGAGGATGTTAGATTTGGCAAATTCATTCAGTGGAATGATGAAATCTGAAGATAGATTACAAAAAGTGTAGAAGAGCATGAAACAATAGGAAATAGAAGCACCAAGAAAAAGGGAGGAGATATAGGAAATGATAGCTGATGTACATGGTATAGTCTAATGAGGGTTTAATAAGGATGGGGGTGTATTTGTAGGTAGAAGGAAAGAACTAGTAGATAGGAAGAGATTGAAAATAAGAGAGATTGGAGATGATGGGGGGCAATTTGTTGGAGAAGTGGTTAGAAGACAAGATAAAGGGTGCATGTAGACAGGTTGACTTTGTCAAAGTAAAGGGCCACTTCTTCATTCAAGATGAGAGTAAAAGACGAGATAACGGAGGGAATCTCAGTGAAGTGAGATGAGAAGAAAGATAGAAGGGGAATCTATCAGCAAATATCTTCAATTTTTTCTTATAGCAAAAAATATTCTATTACATTCCTATATTATAAGTTGTTCATCTATTTCCCCAGTGAATGAGTAACCACTTTGTTTCTAGTTCTTAACAACTGCAAAAGTGTTGCTATAATTATTTTGTTATATATAGGACCTTTCCCTCTGTCTTTGACTTCCTTGTGGTATATACTATACCTAATGGCAATAATGCTGGGTCAAAGACTATCAGTTAAGTCATTTTTTTCTTCAACTCAATCCCACAAACATTTATTAATGTTTTAAAAATAAATTTTATTGATATATTTTTATTTTTTATGACACCTACTTTCCTCAAGATATCCTTTACCTCTGGCCAGTTATCTTTTATAACAGCATAAAAAAAGAGGAGGGAGAAAATATAGCAAAAAAAAAAAAGAAAAAAGCCCTTACATGAAATAAAGTCTTGATAACATGTGGAGTGCTTCACACCCATAGTCCTCTACCTCTACAAAGAAGGTAGGGAGACACATTCTCATGTCTTTTCCTTGGGGCCAAGACTGGTTAATTTCATTGCATTTAATTTCAATGATTTTGTGGCTGATTTTTTCATTATCATACTTTTAGTCATTGTATATATTATTTTCTTGGCTCTGCTTACTTCATTTTGCATAATTTCCTATGTCTTTCCTTCTTTCTCTATATTCATCATAGGCATAATTTCCTACAGCATACTAGCATTATGTATTAACCATTCTCCAAATCACGGGCATCTATCTACTTTGTTTCCAGTCTTTTGCTATACTACAAAAAGTGCTCCTATAAACATTTTGATGTCAATGGGGGTATTCTTTTTGTTGTTGATCTCTTTGGGGGTAGATACCTAATAGTGCAATCTCTGTGTCCAAGGTGTAGACATCCTGGTCACTCTCCTCCAATATTTTCAAATTGCTTTCCCCCCAGCTGGCTGGACCATTTCACAGCACTACCAACAATGTATAGTGTGCCTGTCTTTCCACATAACCCCTCGAACCTTAACTATTTCCATCTTTTGTTTTCTTTGACAATTAGATGTGAAGTGAACTTTCAGCGTTCTTTTGCTTTGCATTTTTCTTATTGGTAGTGAACTGGAATGTAACTTTTTATGTGGTTCGCTGATATTCCCTCATTTTTTAAAGGAAGAAACTGATGCTTAAAAAGTTTAAGTAAATTGCTCGACATCCCACCTAGAAAGTATCCGAGCAGGGAATCTGGGTCTAAATTCTGTGACCCCTCTCTCCAAATCCGATGCTCTTTGTACTATACTTTGCCCTTCCCGCCTGTAGCTCTGACCAGAGTTAGAGGTCGACACCCCAGATCTCCGTTCTGAAGTCCCAATTGACCAGGCAGGAGAAAATAGTCGAGGCGACCTTGGCTAGTTCCTGGACACCCTAAGCAAGGCCAAGACTCAGGAGTAAAGCCATTCAGCTACGCGAAAAGGGTAGGGGTGGAGGGCATGAAACTCTCCCATCTTCCATCTCCCGACTCCTCTCCACCTCCCTCCAACCTCGCCCCTACTTTCTCCGCATCTCTTTGCAGGCCCATGGTCGAGAGCGCCCTCTACCGCCAGCGGCTGGAGGTCATTGCTGTAAGTGACCGGGGGCTCTCTGGCTCCTCTCCGAGGCTTTGGGAACAGTTTGAACCCCGTTCTCTGCTTCCCTCCGGGAAGCCTGCCGCCATCCCTGAGTCTGGGACTGCAGCCTCTGCCCGAGCCCCGTCCGCATTCCCGTTCCCACGGGTCTCTGCTCCCCATGCTCTTCTGGGGGAGGGCTGAGGCTGGACGGGCTCACCTCTGGAGTGAGAGAGCAGTGCCTCCGGCCCCAAAGTACCCCCCACCTCCCAACCCCCCCAAACCCCCATCTCCTTTCTTCCAATCTCCTATTTCTTTTTCCTGCACCTCCAACATCCTATCTCTCCATTCCCTGATCCTCCCAATCCATACTTCCAGGTTCCCTGTCCCCAGTTCCTCATCTCCTGTTTCCTTTTCCCCAAACTCCATCTCATACGCGGTCCTAATCGTGTCTCTCTATCCTGACACTCAAAACTCCTATCTTTCCACACTTTGATTCGCCCATCCTCTCAAATCCTCTTCATCTTTCGCCCAGGTCCCAGTCCCTCATCGAGTTATACCCTACTTTGCTCATTCTCCTGGGCTCTCCCTCTGTCCCCCATTTCTTTTCTGAAGGACCCATTCACAGTCTCGCCACTCCCTTTTCTCCATCCTTCCGTGCTCATCACCGTTTTTCCTTTTCTCTATCCATCCCTTATCTCCCGATCCCCTAATCTGCATTTCTCGCAGTTAGTTCTCTGTTCCTCATTCTCTCCTTTTCTTCATCCCCCCCCACCCTCCTGTCCCCCATCCCCCGTTTCCATCGTCTCAGTCTCCCGCCTCTGGCAGAGAGCCGCAGGATCCGGCCCCGGGGCGCGGCCAGCACCACCCCTTCCCCTCTCCCTCACCCCCGCCCTCCCTTGAACTGCTGAGTCAGCGCCTCCCAGACCACCCCCTTCTTTCCCCGCACCCACAGCAGGTCTCAGCTCCAGACAGTAGGGGGTGGGGGTCTTTCCCTACTCCACCTCTTCCCAGAACCCGAGGAGGACTTCCCTGTACCCTGCCCTGCCTCTCCCTCGCCCCCAGCCCTAGGCATCTGGGTTCCAGGCATCCCAGGGGAGCCCCTCAGAGGCAGAGGGAAAGGAGGGAGCACGAGAGGGAGGCGCAGGCTGGAGCGATCCGTTGTCCTGTCTCCGCTGGTCTCGCTAGGCTGGGCACTGCTAGGCTCCACGGGGCTGAGATGGGCTAGGCTGGGCTGGGCTCTCTCCCTCCTGGCCAGGATTGGGTTGGGTTGGACTTTCTTCTGGACCAGGCTGGGCTGGGCAAGGCTGGACTTCTCCGCTGGGCCGCCACAACCCCGACTTGCTTCGCTCTGAGCAGGAGAAGCGGCGGCTTCAGGAGCAGATCTGCGGAGCTCGGAGGGAGCTAGAGGAGGAAAAATTGAGAGTGCAGCGACTAAAGGTGGGGCGAGTCCGGATGGTCCCAGTCTGAGGACACCCAGTGAAGGAGGGCAATAGTGGAAGGTCCCTACCTTAAAGGGGTCAATGAGAGAGGGCATAGGTGGTGGGAGCAATGGAAAAAAAATCCGTCCTTGTGGGAGGGGGCAGTGAGAGAGGGGGTGTGTCCCAGTCTAGGGTGGGACATCTGGGCAAGGGTCTGTGGATGAGAATAATCTGTCCCAGTCTGGGAGGGTGGGGTGGCTTGTCCAGTCTTTGACTGGGCTCGCACCTCCCTCTCTGCCCTCCCCCAAGAGGAAGTCCCTGCGGGAGAGATGGCTGATGGATGGAACAGCTGAGGGACCCGAGGGCGCTGAGCCAGAGGCGGATCCCCATTCCCCCCAGGGCCAGGCCCAGGCCAGAATTCAACACTTGGAAGACAGTCTGTTCACGTAAGGGGCTGGGGGGAGAGCTCTGTTATTAAGTGCCCACCTGGTCCTTGGGTTCCTGTTCACAACTTGGCCCTGCCCCTTCCTATGGCAGATCAGAAATAGTGAGGTGCATTGAACTAGAATGTGAGGTTATGGGCTGGGAGCCAGTTTTGCCACTGACTACCTTGGGCAAGTCCCTTTCCTCTTCCTTCCCTTCTCTCCCCTTTCTCTTCTCTTTCCTTCCCCTTTCCTTCTTTTCTCTTTCCTTCCCCTTTTCCTGCCCTCCCCTCCCCTTCTGTTCTCTTCCTTTCCTTTTTCTTCCCTACTCTTCCTTTCCCTTTCTTTCTCTTTCCTCCCTTCCCTTCTTTTTTCTTCACTTCCCTCCCCTTCCCCTTCCCTTTCCTTTCCACTCCTACCCTTCCATTCCTTTCCTTTTCCTTCCCTGTCCTTTACCTCAGTTTCCTCATCTTCAAAATGGGTTGGATTGGATTTAGGGCCATTCATAATCCTATGAAGGCAGGCTATCTGAGGCTTGGCTTTGGGATGCTGGGGAGGAGAGGCTGGACACTTGGGTCCCATGGTGAGGTGGGGGGGTGGGGGTATTGGGAGACCAGATTCCTGGTTTCCAGCAACAACTTCTTCCCCAGACTCCAGTCACAACTCCAGTTATTGCAGAGCGCATCAACAGGTGCCCAGCACAAGACTTCCGCCTGGCCCACCTGGCGCCGACAGGTGAGAGGGAACAGGGTGTAAAAGATGTCTATTCTTTTCAGGGTGGAGAGAAGGGGTAAAATATCCCAGGTATCTACTAGACTGTGCCCTTTGAACAGTAATGAACAGGTAGAGTGGAAAGAGCACAGCATTTGATTCTTCCACTAGTAGCTATGTGACTTTAGGCAAATTGTTTCCCCTCTCTGAGCCTCAGTTTCCCAACCTGTAAGATGCATGGGATGATCAGAAGCCACAAAGACCTAACTAAGCTATAAAGATGGGTAGAGATAAATATAAAGTCTTGCCCTTGGGTTCAAAAAATCAACTTCAAAAGTACAAGATGGAGAATGCAGGGAAACAGGATAATAGTTTATCAGAAAACAATCCAGCAGTTTTAGTGCACAGCAAGGTAAAGACTAGTCAACAGGGAGGTCCAGCAGCCAAAATAGCTGATGTGATTCGGGTTGCACCGAGAGAGATACAGTGTCTAGGAACAAGATAGTCTTACTCTACTCTGCTCTGTTCAGACCACAGTGTTTCAGTTCTGGGTAATGAATTCTAGGAAGGTCATAGATAAACTCTAGATCACCCAAAGAGCAACCAAAATGGTGAAGGGCCCCAAGATAGTACAATATAAAGACTAACTGAAAGAACTGGGATGTTTAACCTGAAGAACAATAGACTTCAATGATGTGCCAGTCAGTATTTAACAACTGGTTCTCCAACTCTGTGTGTGTACAAACACACACACACACACACACGTGTATATATATATGCATATGTATAGGCACTACCTACAACTCTTAAATTTACTGTGAATTATTAACATTTCTCCATAATTTCTTAGGACTAGAAATCAACAAAACGATAAATCAATCCTCAATTTGTAGCATTTGCCAGTTTCTGAGGTATAAATGTTCATCAACAATTAGCTTTCTAGTTACAGTGGTGTCAGAATCTCTCTGCAGGTATACAGTCTTCAAGTACTTGAAATATGAAGAAAGGATTAGACTTGTTCTGATTTGGCCCTAGAAGAAGAGGTAGGAGGTTGAAGAGAGGCAGATTTCAGCTCAGATGTCAGGAAGAAAACTTCTTAGCAATCAGTTATTTAGAAGTGAAAGGAACTGCTTCAGAGGAGCAGATTGATGCTCACCAGGGATCTTCAAAGACTAAATGACTACTTCTCAGAGATGATATAGAAGGGATTCCTCCAGCCAGAGCTGCCTATTGTCCCCTCCTCATCTCACATCTCTCAGACATCTTCCCCCACTCACTCTGCCTTCATCCCTCTCTCACATGAAATCACCTTTCTCCTTTCCAAGGTACAAGTGGTCTCAGTACCTCACATCTTCTCCAACAGAATGCCCTCTCTATCACCTCCAATCCTTCATTAATCTTCAGTCTTTCCCCATCTATTAGTTGCTTCCCTGCAGTCTACTAATATACCGAGTTCTCCTCCATCCTTTAAAAGCCCTCAGTTTGATGGGCCCATTCCTACTCTCATCTTACATCTCTCCTTCCTTTCATGGCTAAACTAAAGAAAGCTGTTCACAATTGGTGCCTCCACTTCCTCTCCTCTCATTCTCTTCTAAACTCTGACTTCTGATTCCCTCATTCAACTGAAACTTTTCTCTAAAGTAACCAATGAGTTTTTGATTGTCAAATCTAATAGCTTTTTCTTGGTCCTCATCTTTCTTGACTTCTCTACAGCTTCTTGATACTGTCACTCACCCTCTTCTCCTTGATACTATCTTCTCTCTAGGTTTGCATGACACTATTCTCTTCTGATTTTCCTTTTATGTCTGACATCTCTCTCTCCTAACTGACTAACCATGGATACTTCTCAATGCTCTCCAATGCTGTCTTCTTCTTCTACTACTACTACTACTTCCTCCTCCTCCTCCTCTTTCTCATCTTCCTTGATGATTTCACCAACATCCTTCAATTATCATCTCTATGATCTATAATATTCTTAGATCTAGTTCTCCAAACCCCAACCTCTCTTGACCTCCGCTCTGGCATCACCAACTGCCTATTGGTCATCTTGAATAGATGTCATATGGTGTCACACTCAAGTTGTCCAAAACTGAACTCATTATCTTGCCCACCCAATTCTCAACCTTCCTAATTTTCCTGTTACTGTCAAGACTGCCATCAACTTCCCAGTCACCCAAGTTCACAACCTAGGTATCGTATTTAACCATGCGATCTCTCTCTCTGTTGCCAGATACTGTTAATCCTACGCTCTGTTCCTCAAACATGATTCCATACATTTTTTATTGGCTATCACATATGCCCATATGCTCTTGCTGCTTGTCCTATAGCTTCCAGCTTCATTCAAGTATCAGGCAAAATTCTACCTTCTGCAAAAAAGTCTTTCCCTATCTCTCTCAATGTTAGTGCCTTCCCTCTGAAGTTATCTCCAATTTGCCCGAAATATTGGAATAAACAGGGCAACTAGGTCACTCAGTGGATTGAAGGCAGGATTATGAGTCAGAGAGTTGGCTGAGTTTGACTCTTGCCTCAGACAATTACTAGTTTTGACTTAGGCAAATTAATACTTCCAGCTTCACTTTTCTGTAAAATGGGAATAATAAAAGCACCTATCTTACAGGCTTGTTGTAAGGATTAATTGGAAGTACATAGCTGTTTGTATGTGAACTAATGTAAGCTCCTTTAGGGATAGAAGCTTATTTTAGTCTTTTGTTGTATCCCCAGTGTGTGATGCAGTGCCTGGAACAGAGTAACACTGTTTGTTGACTTGATTCTTTGGAAGTCTCTTCAAACAGAGATTCTGTGGTGCTGACCACAAAGATCCCCTCCATCTCTGGATCCTATGGGCTGATTCAGAGTCTAGCCAATGTTCTCATGCACAGGTCAGATTAGCAACAGATAGAGGAAAGGCTACAGGAGTCAGGGAAGGGAAAGGTCATTGGGTAGGTCAGGGAAGACTGTGACTGACCAATCAATAAGCCTTTATTAAGTGTCTACTAGGTGCCAAGCTCAGGGCTAAGTGCTGGAGATAAAAAGACAAAAGTATCTGTCTGTGCCCTTATAAAACTTGCATTCTGATGTGGAGAACGAGAAGTAAGGCTATAAGTGCCTACAGATATTGACAAAATGAATACATAGTAGGTCTGGCAGAGAGAGCACTAGCACCCAGGGGCATCAGAATGTCATCATGGAGGAGGCCATGCTTGGGTGAGCCAGTTTTGAGGAGCCAGCCAGTTAATAAGCATTTATTAAGGGTCAACTATGATCCAGGTACTATACTGAGTGCTGGGGATAGAAAGACAGCTGGGACTTAAGATGATCCCTTAGAAGTTGGGGAGGGTTCTAAGTTCTTAATTTGGATGGGCAGAAGTAGTAAAGCAGAGTAGAAAGAGCCCAGTAGAGACTGAGGACCTGAGTTCAAGTCCTAACTGACATTTATAATTTCTGTGGCCTTGGACAATTCTCTCTCTGGATTTCAGCTTCTTTATCTATAAAAGAAAGAAGTTAGGTTAGATGACATCTAAGCTCTATGTGTCTCTCTGTCTCCATCTGTGTATCTCTGTCTCTGTCCCTTTCTGTCTGTCTCTCTCCTTCTCTCTCTCTTTCTCTCTCTCTCTCTCTCTCTCTCTCTCTCTCTCTCTCTCTCTCTCTCTCTCTCTCTCTCTCTCTGTCAGTCTATCTCCTCTGTCTTTCTCTGTATTTGTGTCTGTCTCTCTGTCTCTCTCTCTGACTCTATGGATCAAAGTCACTTGGTAAATTGACATGGAGAAAGGGTTATAGAGAGAGCACCAAAACCAGTGTGTTCAGTCCAGAGGCTTAGTGTATGAAAACAGGGAGGAATGAAGCTGGAAAGATAGGTTGAGCCCAGAAGATGGAGATTCTGAATGCCAGCATGGGGCGGGGGGGTTGAAATTCATTTCAGAGGCAGTAGAGAGCCATGAAAGAGAGTCATGATCAAAATGAGACTCTAGCAAGATGAGCCTAGTGGTCTTGGTAGGAAGAATTGAAAGGAAAGAGACTAGAGAAAGACAGATGAATTAGGAGGCTACTAATGGTCCAAGTGAGAGGAGATGAGATCCACAATCAGGGGAAGGAAGAACCAGGGGGAGAGACCAAGTTTAGCTATAGGGTTCTCTCTGTTTCACTCTAGGTATCCCGATCTCTCTCTCAGACTGCCATGGAGCCAGGCCCTGAAGGTAAGTGTCTTCATGCCTCTTTTTTGGGGAGCCACTTTGAGCCTCAATCCCAGCTGACAGGGCTTAGAGTTCCCCTAAGATCTGTCCATTGCCTAAAAAGCCCGATAAAGGCACTGCTAGTATACTTGCCAAATTTGTATATTACACCAAGCGGAGAAGGACAGCAAACATGTTGGATAGTTAAAACCCCAAAGGATTTCAACAGACTAGAATGATGAGTTTATTCTAATAAAATGGAATTTAATAAAGAAAAATGTAAAATTCTATATATGAATTTTTAAAAAATCAACTAAAAAAATCAAGGATGTCAAGACTTGGCTAATAATAGCTAACACACACACTGAGCTATTGTTAAATGTTTGACAATTGGATTCCAGGAAAAAAATATTCTCTGAACACCTTTAAATTTAATCTGCACTATTAACATGAGCTCAATCACTTTCCTAAGTGATTTTCTACTCACTTTTGTTGAGTAGACACTCAACAAAACAATAAATTCAGCCCTGATTTATAGTATTTGCCTATTTCCAAAGTATGAACGCTCACACTGAAAATTTAACAGCCAGCTTTTTCAAGCCAGTTTTAGATGGCTCCAGGACACCACTAGCTCTATATGACCCCTACATATGGCACCATTTAGACAAAGTGTTTTCTTCACAACAATCTGATGAGGCAAATAATGTGACTATTATTATTTACATTTTAAAGATAATGAATGAACTAAGGCTTAGAGAGATGACTTACCCAAGATCACACCCCCTAGTAGTAAGTCAGAGGCAGAGTTTGAACTCAGATCTTCAGTATCTCAGGTAAATTCTCTTTCTACCACCCAGGGGTAGATAGGATCTAGGGTTATTAGTGGACCTATAAGCTCAGAATGAGTCAACAGGGCAGCAGACTTGGAAGTCAAAAATATTCATGTAATTTTAATTTGCATTCATTGAGGCTTAGGTCAAGAATGAGACAGGTGAGTGTTCTCCCGGTTTTTTCTCCTGGTCTCCCTGGCCTTTCTCCTGATCAGACTACATCTAACATGCTGTATTCAGTCCTGGGCATTGCATTTATGGAAGGACATCAGTAAACTAGAGGGGAACCCAAAGAGGACAAGCAGGATGGGTAAGAGGGCTGGAGACTATGCCATACGAGGGCTGATTGGAGGAATCGGAGACACTTATCCCAGAGAAGACTTTAAGGGAAAATGAGAGCTATTTTCAAACACTTAAAGAACTATCTTATATAACAGGGATCAGACTTGTTCTACTTGGCTCCAAAGAGCAAAAAAAGTTAGAAGAAAGAACCAAAAACCAACAACTTCTTGATAATTGGAGCTATCCAAAGTGAACTAGGTCCTCCCAGGAGAAAATGACTTCCCCATTACTGAAAGTCCTCAAGCAGAGGCTGATGACTGTTTACTTGTCAAGGATGTTTTATTCAGGTATAGCTTGAGTTAGATGCCTTCTTAAGTCCATTCCCAAGATAAGACTCTATGGAAGGCAGGAGCAAATATCATGTCCCTGACTTGCCCTTTAGGTCTTCCCCACTTTCTGCTCCTAGGCAAGGAAGATCTTGAGAAACGAGCCTCCCTACCTGTTATGCCAGCTGTTTCCATGCCGGATCCCTCTACCTCAAGGATCCCCAAGGAATTGGAAGGAGAGGCAGCCACAACTCCCCAAACGCCAAAGGAAGAGGAGGTATCCACGGCAGATACTATCGAGGCCAATGGTCCATGCCCAGCACCCATCCCTGTGGAGGTGGAGCTGACCCAGAATCAGGTGGACCCAGCAGAAGACAGAGGTCCAGGAACTGGGGATGGGGTAGACAGCTCCAGGGACGCAGTTCAGGGACCAAGCATAGTAAAGGTGGAGTGGGATGAGCTGAGGTTCCTAGAGGAAAGTGCCAGGGAGGCCCCCACATGTACAGAAAAGGGAAAGGGAAAAGAACAAGAGGTTGAAGAGATAGTCTTAGAGGTGATAGGGGATCACCAGGTAACAGGAGACCCAGAGCTTCCTGAATGGATGACCAAGGACAGGAGAGTCCAGGAGGTGGAGGAAACGGTTCTAGAGGCAATGAAGAGCCGGTCAATGATGGAAGCCCCAGACCTTCCTGAGTGGGTGACCAAAGACAGGGCCATTGTTGAGGTTGTATGGGAGGGACTGGGGGGAATTGATGGCAGTGATGTGGGGGACTTAGAGGAGATGGCTAGAGAGGATGCAGCAACAGGTAGCCCTGTTAGCTCAGGGCTGGAGTCCAAAGAGAAGGGCCCTGGGGGCAGTCCTGAATTAGGAGACCAAGGAGAGGGCTCCTTCATCTGGGTGGAGAGGGTACTCATCACTGAAGACTGGGAGGAAGTACTAGTTGAGGAATCAGAAGGAACTGCCAAGGAATCAAAAGATAGTGAGGCAGGGGAAAGCTTGCAGCTGAGGGGAGAGGAGGAAGGGGAGAAAGAACAGCTGGGAGAAGAGAAAGAAAGGGAAGAAAAGCATTTGGAGACAGAGAAACTGGGGTCAGAAGGTGAGACAGAGGAAGTCTTTCAGAAGGATGAAGAAAGAGAGGTACATACAGGAGCAGAAGAAATAAAGGGAGATGAAGAACAGCTGGGGGAAGAAAAGGAAAGGGAGGGAAAGGAACAGGAGGGGGCAGAGGAGGAAGCAGGGGGAGAGAAACAGCTGGAGGCAGAGGAGAAAGCAGAGGGAGAGAAACAGCTGGAGGCAGAGAAGGAAGAGAGAGAAGACCTGGGGTCAAAGGAGGAGGAGGAGGAAAAGGGGAGGGAAGGAAGGGCAGCAAGGGAAATGACAACAGAGAAGGGGCCAGAAGGAGAGAAGGGGCCAGACTATGAGGAGAAAGAAGAGCAAGAACAGGAGATGAAGCAAGCTACCCAGAATGAGGCAGGCCCAGGACTGCAGGCTGAAGAGCCCCAGGCCCCAGCCCCATCCCTGGAGCAGCTCCCAGCCCCTGGAGCAGGGCCCCCAGAACGCCAGCCCCTGCTTCAACCAGCCGTGCGCACTGTGAACCCCACTAGCCGCCCCGTGCCCACCTATGCGCCTGCCCAACGGGCCGAGCCCCCACCTGACAGCGAGCAGGCAAGCGGCTCCAAGCAGACATGCCAGTGTTGCGTTGTGATGTGAGCTATCCCTACAGCCAGCCGAAAGACCTTATGGAGGCAGGGGGGAGCCTAGGGGTGTGAGGCTTCCCCCTCCCATCCTGACCCTGACCCAATCAATCTCGCAGCTACCTCGCCCTCCCTTCCACCCTGGGTGCAGCCACAGGGAGGGGGGGGGGGGCCACTGTCCAGCCCAGCCAGGTGTTGACACAGGACTTAGGCATGGGCCACCACACCCTCAGCCCAGGCAAGACTCTGGAGGTCCTGCTGCCCTTTCGGCCCTCACCCACTGCCTCAGCGATCCTGGCCTTTCTCCTTTTCCTCTCTCAGTCCCAGGCCCCAGTGATGCCTTAATACTTGAAAATAAAAAGGAGAACAGAATGACATGGAGAACTCTGGATTTGGGCTCATAGAATCTGGGTTCAGATTCCAGCTCTGTGACTCACCACTCTGTATGAATCAGTCCCATCCCCTCTCTGGGTCTCATTTTTCTCACTTATAAAATCAAAAGGGTGAACTGATTGACTGCTAAGATCTCCTTCTGGCTCTAAATCATGGTGACATCACAGTATGGTAGAGTCTGCTACTCACTAGTCACTTGGGTCTCAGTTTCCTCATTTGTAAAAGGAAGTGAGTAGACTAGGCTATCTCCAAGGTCCCTTCCCGATCTGAATCTTTGGATCTGTCATCAAGGTGCATAGTGAGAATAGAAGTCCTTCTCCACCCTTCCTTGGGAAACTAAGCTAGGAATAATAGTAAATCAATAGCTAGCACTTCCGTAGGAGAAACAATTAGCATTTCTCTAGCACTTTTAGCTTTGTGAAGCACTTTACAGGCATGATCTCATCTGATTCCACAACCCCATGAGATGGGTGCTTTTCTTAACCTTACTTTACCAAGGAGGTAACTGAGGCTAAGGGAGCATGAGTGCCCATAGTTAACACAGCTAGGAAGGGGCTTAGGTAGGATTGGAACTCACACTTTCCTGACTCAAATCCACCATGCCATCTGGTGCCCTGGAACCAGGGAGGGATCATGGTGTTCCTTCTCCCTATCCAACACCTCCAAAGACCTTAGTTTCCCTCAATTCAATTCCAAACCCCCTTATTAAGCATCTTTGTAGGGTGGAAAGAGCATTGAATTCAGCATCCAAAGAACCAGATTCAATTCCCACTCCTGTCACAACCTGGGTGACCTTGGTCATGTCACTTAACTTCTCAGATAGGCCTGTTTCTTCAGCCGTGAAATGAATGGGTTGGACTGGGTGGTTTCTAAGATTCTTTCCAGCTCTCAGTCTCTGATCTTCTCTGTTCTTAAGTACCTCTTATTCTGGGTAACACCTGAGAAGAGGCAAGAATGGCAAAGTCCCAGACCTTACCCTCAGGGATTTTGCAGCCCCGTCTGAGATAAAACAGATTCACAGGGAGCCAGAATCCAAGGCCAGTGTGACATATAATATGCATTAGTGAGAGTAGTACAGAGTCTAGGGAGAGCAAAGAGGAGGGAGGGAGTCAGGTCCACAGTGAAGGCTTCCTGGAAGAGGTATCATCTGAGCTCAGTCTGAAAGGATATATTAGAGTTCAGGGGAGAAAGGCAGAATGAACTGAGGGAACCAAAACCTGGGGAGATGGTGGGAAGGTGTGTTTTAGATATGAATGGTGAACTCTATGTAGGCTGTTGGGCACTGAAGGGGAGAGGGACAGCAGGGCAATGGGAAGCAAAGCGAGAGAGACTGTAGGGCTTTGATCACCAGGAAGAAGGGTTGGGACTTGGTCCCGTAGGCAGTGGGGAGGCCATGTAAGATTTGGTGGCAGGGGAGAGACTTAACTGAATTCCCTGCTCATAGATGTGGGTAGCATCTATGTATGTATGAGGAATGTAGGGTCAAAGAGAGACCCTTGGGTTTAGTGTCAGGGAGCTCAGGTGTGGGTTGAGATTTTCTGCTCCTGATGAGCTATGCAACCTCAATGGAAACACTTCCTTCTCTGCACTTCTGTTTTCTACTCTATATGAGGAAGGGAGTTGGACTATTTGATCTCTGAGGTCCCTTCTAGTCCTAAATTCTCTGGCCCATTGTAGGAAGTCATGGACTCTTCCCCAAAGGTCCTCAAAATGGTCAGAGGAACACAGTAGGATTTTCCCATGGCTTTCCTCCCAGAACAGAAAGGGACTGGGTGGGCTAGGGTAGGGGGCAAGATTGAGCCTAGTCCTGATTCTAACTTGTTGTATGGCTTTGGGCAAATCTCCCATTCTCACCCTTGACCCCTTAGTCTCCGTTTCTATAAGATGGGAGATGGAGTAGACAAGGCAATTTCTAAACCCCTTTCAAGTTTGGTCTTCTATGGTCTTGAGACTTCATCCCACCAAAGTCAGGGCAATGCCTTGATCCTGGGTTTGGTCACTCTACATCATGAATCTGCCCTCTTGGCAGAGTTTCACTGTCCACAATTCCTCAGGTGGAGGTCTGTGATCTGGGCAGGGTCAGGAGGCCCAGCTCTTCAGGTGTGGGCAGAAAGTGTTTCTCATATCCAGAGTCAAGTGGGATGGGAGCCTCTGGAAGCTGGGGGGCTGGGGACATTGGAGTCTCCACTTCTTCCACGTCTAGGAAAAGGGCGTCCTTGGGAGGTGGAGCCTGGGGGACCTCCTAGGGAAGGACAGTGAAGAGAGAGGCCTTGGCTCCTTCCTCCCCCATCAACTAGCCATTCCTCCCTTTCTCCCCTTGGGGCTCAGCATATGACAGACAGGAGGAGCCTGGTAGTTCAATGATGGGAGCATTCCAATTCCAAGTTCCTAGCCTAGGAAGCCAGGCTCTGAGGCCCCTCTACTTACCTCTCCCCAAAGCTGCATGCTCTTGCTGTTGGAGGGATCAGGGATCTTTTCAGAGACCCAATGGGGCAGAAACTTTTGACAGAGGCAGCTGATTCAGGCCAGGGAAAGAAAGTCAATGACACAGTTAAGGTAGTGAAATGAAGGCATCTGGGATCTCCACCCCAGGATACACTGTCCTCTCAGAAATCCAGAGTTTCTCTGCCCCAGGGGCCCATGGTACAAGCTACACTTTTCTCCCCTCCCTCTCTGGGAGTCCTGACCAGGACCGAGGCATCCAGTACCCTCACCACTTGAAGGACACAAAACCCAGGCAGCAAGTCATGGATAACAGAATACAGAACAGCAGGACATTCCACAGCACTTTCCATTCTTTGGAATTCTTCTCTAGGAGCATAAGAAGGCAAGGATCAGATCTCAGAGCCCAGGGAAATGTGCTGCCTAGCAGGTTCCCCAAACCACCCTGCTCCCTTCCCCCAGCACACACATACACGCATACATGTACACATGCACACATATACAAAAGGTCAGAGAAATAGGCTTCTTCCTGTTAATGCTTGCTCCGATCCCCATCCCCACATCCAGTATCTCCAGGGCCCCTAGCATCCTGACTCCCCAGCAAAGCCAGGCATTCTACCATCCAACAGCTGGTCCTTTTAGATTGGAAACCTCTGTTAAGAGCTAGGGTTTACCATTCACCATCATCACCTGTCAGTACAATTATCCCTTCCACATCGAGATTGTCTCTATCATGGTTTCAATATATCGCCAGTCAGCATAAGAAATTAAATGGGAATTTTTTGTGAGTTGTGTAGAAGCTGCAGATGACACAAAAAGACCCAAGATGACACAGAAGTTTGGAAACTCAGAAATGTATAAAATATATATATATATATAGTATTATATGGTATAGGCTATGACCAAATATTTAATGCAAGGTACTGTAAACATACCATAAAAGAAAAAACAATTCAGAATTCCCTGGTACGAAGGGGAGGCCAAAAAATTTTACATGGATTTTCCAGATCATGGAAGGTGCCGTACTTCTACCCCCTGAAATGTGGAAGGGATAACTGTAGTTCTCCAACCTACCACCCTAGACCTCCTGTCTCTAGCATACCCACCAGGAAGAAAGAGTTGGAGGATCTGGCCAGGCTGTCCAGGGCCAGCACTGGTGGATGCTATCACCCACATCTTATAGTGTCCTCCAGGCAGGTCCCATAGAGTCACGTTTAGGGTCTCCGCACTCACTAGAGGGAGAGAGAAGATGTGGACAGAGTTGTCAGTGAGAGGAAGACAGAGTGAAGGGGGCTAATAAGGGCAAGATGGGTTCATTCTAGGAAAGCTTCCTGGAGAAAGCAAGCTCTGGACCAGATTCGGAAACTGTGGGAAAATGGAACGAGCAATATGCCAGGTGCCAGGAAACCTGTGTGTTATTCCTGTTTCTGCACTAACTCACAGAGAAGCCTTGGGCTAATCCCTGCCCCCTTTCTGAGCTTTTTTAGTTTCTTCATCTGTAAAATGAAAGAATTGGACCATAATCTTTCAAATTCCATCCAGATCTAATTTCTATGTTCCTAAATTACTTGTGTGACTCTGGGCAAATTCTTTGCTTTTATGGGCCTCAGTTTCCTAATCTGTAAAATGAAATGATATAGGTAATTTCTGAGGGTCTTTCCAAAATTCTGTGATTCTTTGAGCAACACTGCAATAAGTAAGGAGAAGTCCCTGGGTGGCAGGTTGCAGAATTAGCCATAGTGGACTAGACACTGGTCAGTCTCCAAAGTTTTCCTAGAGAAAGTGGAATCTGAACCTGGATTAGAGGCCAACATAGGGGGATGAAGAGGGAGAGGGGAGAGGATTACCATTCAGAAGGGTGGGGGGCCCAGAGTCTGCCTGCACATGCAGGGTGTAGTGTGTGAAGTGTCCCCCACGTTGTCCTCTGGGGAGCTCAGCCCATGCTACAGTTACTGCCCCTCTGGCATCATTCGGAATCTGCCACAAAGCTGGCCCTGTGGGGGGTGCTGGGGGAAAGAGTAAACATCAGAGGCTTTGCTTCACAATTCCTTTCCTGGGACTCTCCTATGTCCCATCCCAGTTCCTTTACCTATCTCCTGACTATATCCCCAGACTGGAGAGGCAAAAGCCAGCCCCTTCAGAGAGATGCTGCTCACAGTCACTCGGTATGGAACTCCTTTCTTGAAGTTTCCTAGGAAGAGAGGGAGGGGGATTGGGTCCAGAAGAACCATAGGAAAAGTCCACTCTCCCCTTCTCCGTCCTCTCCCCATGCCTGCTTCCCCCTTCCATCACATCTTCTGTTCATCTTTTTTGCCTAGGAGCACCTCCTTTCCAGGGCTTCCCAGAATCACCTAATCTCAGAGTTGTAGAGAACCTTGGAAGACATTGAGAACACTCCCACCTCCAACTAAGCCCCTATCTCCCACAATATCCTCTCAGAAGGACCCATTGTCCCCTGAGACAGCTCACTCTACTTTTCGACAACTCTCACCAGGAGGAAGTGTTCCCGATATTAAGCCCATGTCTGAAACTTCCACCAACTATCATGAAAGTCCTTCAAATGTGTTAATTAGTCATTAACCTTCTCCTGCCCCCCTTACAAGTCTTCTCTTCTCGAAGCTCAGCATTCCCAAACTGATCTTATGATCTGATTCTGAGTCCTCTCAGCATCCTGGTTGAACTCCTTTGGGCATGCTGGACAAATGTCCTTCCTAAAATGTGGGGCCCAGAACTGAATACAGTATTGGAAATGAGATCTGAGAAGGGCAGAAGATAGTGGGACCATCACCCCTTTATTCTGGACCCAGTGACTCTCAAGGTAGTCATTTTTTTGTATTGCATGACACCTTTTGAGTTTGCAGTCCCCTGAGGACCCTGGTTCCTTTTTTTTCTTTAATCATTCCTAACTCATGTATTCACCATGACACAAATTTTCCTCTTCATCTGTCTGTCACTCTGTAGTACCCTTCAGCAGCTTGGTGGGAGGATTCAGACATCCCTTCAGCTTGGATGGTTCCTTAATTTACCTCTCAGGAGAGTACTGTGGTTCCCATTTGGCAAACGGGTCCAGTTGATCTCCTGGGGAGACATTTTTTCTTCAGTCCACTCCACTATAAACTCCTGGTGTTCCTGTGGTTCTGGTACCCATGTGACCAACATCCCCTGATTTTCCATACTGTTTACTTGGACCCTCTTAGGAGCAGAACCTGGGGACAAGTGAGAACCAGGAGGCTTGGTGCCTCAGCTGCCAACACAGCAGGGGAGTCAGCATCTATTCCACCTATTCCCTGTCCCCAAGTCCCATTCCCCCTCCATTACATCTGCTTCTTCAACTCACACACATGCTGTCTGCTATTTCTGCATGGCCTTTCCCCACCAGTCACAGAATGTCACAGATGGAAGATCCATCTACATTAATGCTTCAATCTGCATCTTCACAAGGATTCTCTTGACAATATCCCTCATTGGTCAGTGGGTAGAACACTCCCAGTGATGGGGAACTCGATTTCTTCCAGAAGCAACGCACGCCTACTCTGGGATAGTTAGGACCACCCAGAGCCAGGATGGCTTCACTATCCTCCCTGATACTTCCGAGAGGAAGCTCACAGTCCCTTACCTGAACAAGCCAGGGTTAGGTTGGATGGATGCCCCTGGTCAGTAATATTGACGGCCATTATCGATACCCACTCTGTGCCTTTGGAAAGGGTGAAATTGCAGCAGGGGATGACCTTAGTTTGCATAGCTCTACCTGGTACCTGGAACACCACCTTATAGGTCAGCCCCAGTCCTGGCATGAAGTCCTAAGCCAGGAAGAGAAGGGGTTAATGTGATGTGATGGAGATCACTATTCATTCAATGTCCATTAATAAAGCACCTGCTATATATGAAGACCTGTGCTGAGTGCAAAGCCACTTTGGAAGTATGGGATTCAAAATTTAACTTAGATCACTGAACTTGGAGTTGAGGCCTGAGTTCAGGTCTTGATTCTGTCATTATTGCTGGATCACCCTAGGCTGGTCACCAACCCTCTCTTGGTTTCCTCATCTGCAATGAGGAAATAATATATCTTGTACTACCTTCTTTGCAGGGTTGTTAGAAGAAGAGCGTTTTTTTAATCCATTAATATGCTAAGGCAAGAGTTCCTACCTTCCCTGAGCCCGGAGTCTAGAAAAAGGACATTGCTTTATATTAGAATATTTGAACCTTTTAAAGGCTGCAAATATCAGAAGACATTGAGGACCAGGGAGGGGAAGAGTCTCTCTCGAAGTCACACAGCTACAGTGGCCAGAACAAATGACTTGAACCCAGATACTTGACCCTCAAGTCCACTGTACCTTCAGTTATATCTCTCGCCCCAGTTGGGACCTGGCCCTCAAAAAACTGAGCCCAAATTCTCTCTTCCTCAGGCTCTATAGATCTACCTTCCCCTTCCCACCCCATCTCCCATGTCCGAGCTACAACTCCCTCTGGACTGTAGCCCAGGCACACCCTAAAAGAACACCCCCAGACCCCAGGTTACCTTCCATTGCAACTTATATGGCTCTTCTTGGGGGTGTGGACCGTTGCAGGGTGACCCAAAGACCCACATATCCACCTGGCCAGCTAAACAGAAGCACAAGGACAAAGAAAAGGGGAGTGAGGAACTTCTCCAGTTGCTAGGAAGGGGAGGGGAGAGCACCCAGGACTTGAGTCTCCCAACCCTAAGAGAAGAAGGGACTTACCAGCTAGGAGGCTTTGGAATTTCAGGGTGGAGCTCCAGTCACTCCAAAAACCTATGCTATTTTGCAGTTGGCAGCGGGAGGATACCTCATACACTGTGGCTGGCTTTAAGTTCTGAAGCTCCAGAAAGAATGAGGTTAATAAATTTCTAGGCTCCACCTGAGGGAGAGATGAAGAGATGAAGGGTGAGAAATAGCTCCCATAGGTCATGTAATAACCCCCATGAATCTATAGAATAATATAATATTCCATAATACAATATATAGGATAATATCCAATGGACTCTATGTTACATGTAAATATCCTCATGGGTCATGAGCTCTATGGGTCATAATACCCGCCGTGGACCATATAATAATCTCAGTGAGCCCACGTACCATATGATAATCCCATGGGAAGTCATATGAAGTGACACAGAAGAAAGACAGCCTTGTGGCATACGATTATAACAGAGCACTATTGTGATCCATGAAATGATGAGGGGGATGATTTCAGAAAAACATGGCAAGACCTATATGAACTGATGCAGAGTGTGAAGTGAGAAGAACAGGGAGATCATTGTGTATAGCAACATTGTAAAAGATGAATAACTGTAGAAAATTTAGTTTACTCTAGTCAATACAAAGATCTATGCGTGATGAAAAAATGCTCTCCACCTTCAGAGAAAGAACTGTTGAATTCTGAGCACAAACTGCAGTATAATTTTCTCTTGATTTTTCTTGCTTTTTTCAATATAGCTAATGTGGAAATTTGTTTTGCATGATTTCACATGTATAATTGATTTTTCTTTTGCCTGCCTTCTCAGTGGGTGGGGGAGGAGGTGAAAAGGAGGGAGAGAATCTGGAATTCAAAATTTAAAGAGAAAAGACTGTTAAAAATAAGTAAATAATAAAATAATTTTTTAAAAGAATAAAGACAGGCAAGCCAATATAGTAATAATGACTACCACCATTTATATTATGCTTTAAGCTTCATAAAAGTGCTTTAAGCCTTGTAAAGTACTTTAGATACCACCTGGGCAGCTCATTTCATTTCTCTGAAGTATATCAAACTGCCTACCATTTTCAGGAGGTGGGGGAAGGGAGGATGGGAGAAAATTTTGAGTTCAAAATCTTGTAATGATGAATGCTAAAAATTTGCTTCACATGTAACTGAGGGAAAAATAAAATACTATCAAACTAGTTTCTCTGAAGGTTCTTATGGATAAAATAAGGGGGTCGAATTAGGTGACTTTGGAGACCCTTTCTAGCTCTAAATTCTATGCTCCTAGGATCTTATTTGATTTTTATCCAACATTACAAGCATCATCATATCCTTATTTTTACAGATAACGAAACTGAGGCTCAGAGAGGTCATCCATGGTCACATAACTGGTGTCAGAGTCAAGATTTGAACCCAAGTTGCTCTTGGTCCCCAAGTCCAGTGCTGACCACACAGCCCCTTCCCACAGTTCATAATGATGACGAAATCCATACCAAATAAATCACCAAAATGTTCAAAACAAGCAGGATGATTTGACTATCACATTAAAGATAATCCACTCCTCTTTTGTTCTGGGATTAACAGTTGAGAAATTGCAGAAGGTGCTAAAGTTGGTCATGGGCTCAGGGTTCAGGGTGCTGACCTGATTCCTTGGTAGCCTGAGCACCTGCCAGGCAGGCCCTGAGGAAGTGCAGTAGGGTATAGCATGGATAGAACACAGGCCCTGGAATCAGAAGGACCTGAGTTCAAATACAGCCTCAGAGACTTACTAGCTGTGTGACACTGGGCAAGTCACTTAATCCTAATTTAACAGAGAGAGAGAGAGAGAGAGAGAGAGAGAAATAGCAGAAGTTCCCAAACATATATACTAATTTACAATCTCTTTTTTTCTAGTTTTCTTTGTTTTTAAGACTAAGCAAGCTTTATTATGAATTCAAATGCAAAATTCTAAAAATGTAGACTCCAAGGACAATAAGAATTTAGAAAACACTCCTTTTTTAAAAAATAAGAATAACTCAATCTCTGTAGAAACTATCAAAAATTGCCAGTGTCAACTATATTTCAAACCGTCATGGTGGGGTATTGGGGAAAGTTTTTGACTAGCCATAATCTCACCTTGGTTAAACCTCACTGACTACAATATTACCACTGTGCAAAACTTTTGTTCTTATCCATATATTTGTATATGAATGGTAACAGCAGAATAGCAGAGGTGACATGGGTTCTAATACTGCCTAGGATACATATTGACTGTATGACCTTGGACAAGTCTCTTAACATCTTGGCACACCAGGCATGTCTCTAAGCCTAGAAGTTGCTTAGTAGCTGGTGATGTGAATTGATAGAGAGAATTTCCTCACCAGGAGCTCCTTACAACAATGAAATCCCAAGTCTGGAACATTATCTATCAATTTTTAAACCTCTGTTATTATAAATATATAGTACATACGTTGTTGTCATTCAACCACATCCAACTCTTCCTGATACCATTTGGGGTTTTCTTGGCAAAGTAGGTTGTCATTTTCTTTTCCAGCTCATTTGAGAAAGGAGGAAACTGAAGGAAACCAGGTTAAGTGACTTGCCCAGGGTCTCACAGCTAGGAAACCTCTGAGGCCAAATTTGAATTCATGGAAATGAGTTTTCCTGACTCCAGGCCCAGTGCTCTATCCACTGCACCACCTAGAGACTCCATTATATATATATATATTTAAATACTATTTTTTCAATGAATGTTAAAATAAAATGGATTTTAAAATTAATAAGAGCCTTTATGAGTCACATAAAAACCTTACTGGGCTTTGTAATAATACCCATGGACCATGGAATAATTTACATGTGCCATGTAATAATCGCTACGAGGCCTTGTAAGGAGCAGAAACCCAGCATCTCTGCATTGGCAGAGGTCACCCAGTCCAGCCTATCCCTGAACAAGAATGTCCTATACCACATACTGACTGAGTTCAGCCTTTGCTAAAATGCCTCTAGTAATGGTGACCTCACTACCTCCCAAGGCAGTTGGTCATGCAGGCAATAAACTTTTTATTTAAGTCCTAATCTGTGCTAAGTTCTGGGGATACAAAGAAGTACAAAAGACAATCTCTGACCTCAAGAAGTACCCAATCTAATGGGGGTAGGGGGAGAGAGAGCAAGCAAACTATATACAAACAAACTCTGTACAGGATAAATATGAAATGATCCACAGATACAGTACCTATCTCCTACATGGAATACACTAGAATTGACAGATTAGGGAAGGCTTCTTGTAGAAGGCGGGATTTTAGTTGGGACTTGAAGGACTTAGAGATGAGGAGAGAGAACATGTCTAGGTATGGGGGACAATCTGCAGAAAATATCTGTAGTCAAGAGATACAGCGTCTTGTTCACTGAGAGACAAGGAGTCAGACCATCACATTTTGTCTGGTTCTAATTGTTGGGAAATTCTTCCTCATAAAGAATCGAAATCTGCTTCTCCACAATGTCCCCCCACCGCCATTTCGACCAGTTTTAGTTTTTGGGACTGAATGGATAAAGTCCAATCACTCTTCCGCATGTGTCTACCCCTCATATACTGTAGGACAGCTTTCTTTGTTCCTCCTAGGTCTCTTGTCTTGTATCTATGACCGTGTTCACAATCACCTCCCTCTCATCAATTCAGTCTTATCTTCAATAGCTTTCTACTACCTGCTCCTATGTTGTCTGCAAATAAGCCTGTGATTTTTCCCTTCCTTAGTAAGCCTTCTCTTGACCCTACCAGTCCCTCAAAGTAATATCCTGTCTCTTTTTTTAACAGCCAAACTCCTAGAAAAAGCTATCTAGACTCATTGCCTGCACTTCCTTTACTCTTACTTCTCAATTCTTTCCAATCTGTTTTCAGACCTCAGCCATCATTCAAATGAAAGTATTCTCTCCAATGTTACCAATGATCTCTTTTAAAAAAAATTATATTTTTATATCACCTATATTTCACCCTATGTCCCTCTTCTTCTCCCCTCCCAGACAACCATTCTAAATAACAAATCATTTTTTAAAGGAAGAAAAAAATAAATCCTTACCAAAACTTATCAATATATTGAAAAAATATGATATGCCTTATGACATACCCATGGACCCCCTACCTCAGCAAAGGAATTCATGGAAGATTGGCACCAATTCTAGGATATCTTCATGTGGTCCAAATCCAGAGCAGGATACTTCCATAGTGTGTGACCATGCCTTTCCAGAAGCAGGCTCCCCAGCCTCTTGTATGTGGGAATTGTCCCTTTTTACATGGATGGAGATAGTAATCACTACTCTTTGGGGCTAGTCATTCAGCTTAATCTAAACGTGGTCTTGACTGAGTCTGACCACGTCACCGCCTCCCGTTACTCCATTGATTGTGTCCACATTGTCTCCAGAATCAAATACAAAATGGTCTGTTTGGCATTCAGGGCCCTTCATAATATAGTCCTTCCCTTTCCTTTCCAGTCTTCCTATACTTTACATACTCTTCAATCCAGTGACACTGGTCTCCTGGCTGTTCCATGAACAAGACACTCATCTCTTGGTTCCCAGTATTTTCTCTGGTTATCCCCTATGCCTGGAACATTCTCCTTCCTCCACTCTGACTACTGACTCCCTGGCTTTCTTGAAGTCTCAGCTAATATCTCATCTTTACTGGAAGCTTTCCCCAACCCCGCTTAATTCTAATGTCTTTCCTCTGTTAAGTTATTATTTTATTTCCTATTTATCCTGTATACAGTGCTAGGTGGTACAGTGGATAGAGTCCTGGGCCTGGAGTCAGATGACTCATCTGCATGGGCTCCAATTTAACCTCGGAAACTTACTTAGGTGTGTGACCCTGGGCAAGTCCCCACCTCAGTTTCCTTATGTCTAAAATGATATATATTATTAGAGATAAAATATATTTCTAAAATGATATATATTATTAGAGATAAAATATATTTATAAAATATATTTCTAAAATAAGATAAAATGGAGAAGGAAAGGCAAACTACTCCAGTATCTTTTCCAAGAAAATACCAAATGGGGTCATGAAGAGTCAGACACAACTGAATTTCTATACATTTATATCGCTTGCTTTGTATATACTTAATTTGTACATTCTCTCACCTATTAAATTTTCTCTTTGAGGACAGGGACTGTCCTTTTTGTATCCCCAGCACTTAGCATTTGTACTTGGTATGCAGAAGGTACTTAATAAACGTTTATTGACTGACTCATTGACATAGTCACATGTACTCATCAGTTAATTCTATCCAGAGTTCACTTATAAGGGAAGTAGTGTTGTATGGTATAAAGAGAACCCAAAAGATTTGGGTTCAGATTTTGATTCTGCTACTGTTTGTGTGACTTTGGGCAAATCATTTCCCTTCCCTGTGCCTCAGTTTCCTAATGTGTAAAATGGAGTTAATGATAATAGTACCTACCTCTTGAGAACTGTTATGAGGATCAATTGAGTCAACATAAGTAAAGTGATTTGCAAACATTAACGGGCTATATAAATACTAGTTAGGGGCATTCTGACGATTATCTGGAACATCAAACTCAAAATGGCCTTCAGACATTTGGGGAATGTGACTCACGTATTTCCATATTGAAGCTGAGATGTCTCGGAAGCGGAGCTGATACTTGAAGTTTTCATGGGGAGGCCAGGTTGGGGCAGCCCAAGTCACAGTGACCACTGTGGGATCATCAGAAAACTCTACTTCATGGGATAGCTTTGGTGGCTCAGGCTTCACTGTGAGAGGAAAAAAAGTAATATCCCTGTGAGTCCCAGGGACCCCCAGCTGCCACTCTCCGGACTGACACCTCCTTCCCCCGATCTCAGAGGGTACCTATGTAATCCAGATACAAGCTTAGTGGCTCTGGGTCTCCAGGCTGGGAAGTGTTGTCCTTTGGACTCAGCCACACTCGGTACTGGTCAGAGATGGTGAGGTACTCCCGTTCCACAATGACCCAATCCTGACCTCTGGGCACTGTGACATTTTGGATCCTGTTAGGGTGGCTGGTGAGGGAGAAAACAGAAAGACTATGAGGGAGGTAAGGCAGAGGAACCTAGAAGCATTGTAGCACTGGACAGGATATCCATCCTCTCATTTAACACATGACAGATCATAGTCTTAAAGCCAGAAGGGGCACAGAGGCAGTCTACTCTTCATTTCACAAATAAGAAAATTGAGGCTTGGGGAGATTAAGTGATTTGCCCAAGATGACATTTAATAAGCATCAAAGGCTAAGACTTGAACTCAGGTCCTCTTGCTCTCAAGTCAAGGCTTTTTCCAATGTACCACATTCCTCTTCATTAAGGGACAGACTTGGTCACATGGAAGAGGAAGTACATCAGTGGGGTTAGGGGGTGGGACTTGAAAGCTGCCTGTTCTCCGGTGCTGTTGGAGGAAGGCATGTGGGGGAGGAGATAGAAAAGTCACATTTTACTCACTACTTTAAACTCTGATAGTAGAAGTTATACGGAATGCCAGGGTCCAAGCTGGGTCCCCAGGTACAGTTCATGTTCCCCTTGGGTTTCATACAGTAACACTGGAGTTGACGGAGAGGAGCTGAGGAGGGCAAGGACTCCTGGTCAGCATGTAGTCCTGTTTCAGCAAACCCAGAGAGATTTAGTCATGTTATTCCCCTTCCCCCGAAAACCTGTGGCTCCTTATTGCACCCATAGTCAAGATCAGTCTCTGCTGCCTGGCATTCAAGGCCATTCTAAATCTGCCATCACCCTGGTCTTTCCTACCTCTTCTCCTATCCTCCCCCTCTACTCCCTTTCCACTACCCTCTACACACTCCAGCCAAACTACAGGACTCTCAGATTCTCCCCCACCCTAATGCTCACAACTCTCCAAGTTCACGTTGTACCCCATGCCTGGAGTATTCTCTCTTTCCCTCTTACCTGCTTAATTCCCAGAGTCTTTTAAAACTCATCTGAAATGTCAAATCTGAAAGGGATTACTGACTCCAATCTCCTCATTTCATAGAGAAGGATACTGAAGGCCAGAGATGGTTCAAGTCCAGCAGCTGGGCAGGGGTGGGTGGCTCCCCAATTCACCTATTTTTAAACTCTTCTATAGACCTCCCATTTCTTCCTGGAAGCCCCTGAATCCTTAGACTTGACTCAATAATGGCCTTCTTCTGGGTTCACATGTATTACTTCATTTCTACCTCTCTGATCACATAATCATGAAGAATATATAGCCTCATAAAGTACCATGTCTTCATGCTTTGAGGCTGGCATGACTATTCTGTAAGTTAAGCAGTATAAATACTTCCATCCCCATTTTACAGAGGATGAAACTACGACTGAGAGATAAAATGACTCAATACTAATAAGTGCAATTTTAGAGAGTACACTAACGTGCGCAAAGCATTTTCTATACATTCTTTCATTTATTCTTCCCAATAACCCTGAGAGGTAGGGACTGTCGGTATTATCTGCACATTTTAGAGGTAAAAAAGAAACGGAGTTTCAGAGAGCTCCAGTGATTGCCATGGTCCCCACTGCTAGTGAGGAAGTGTCTGAGCCACTATTGCAATTCACGTTTCAACTGACTCTTAAGTCTTGAACTTTTTTTATACTAGGCATGTGCCTGTTGATCCAGCACAACCACCCCATCCCACCCCCCACAAGCAGCAATTTCCATAAATTTGAGGGATATATTTTATCAGAATTTTCCAGCTTACCCATGACCAGCACAAGCTCTATACACAGACGGTTTAATAAATATCATTTGAATAACCAACTTTCAGCTTCTGCTGAAGCAGAGGCTAGGGCCTTCCTTAGGGGCCCAGAGCTCTCCCAACCCTCCCTCCTTCCTTGGCACATTTCATCCTCCAGCTCTCCTACATCCCCTGAGGGCCCCAAGGAGTTAGCTGACCAGTGGCTGGGGGAGGGGAAAGAGGGAGGGAACCGAAAAAGAAGGCAGGAGGGACCCTACCCAGCACCTGCCTGAGGCTCAGTGTGAAGTGAGGGATCCTCCAAAGCTACTGGTGCGGGTGAGAAGCCCAGGGGCAAGGAGGATTGTAGAGCCGGTAATCACTCACCCTCTGGGAGGTCCAGAGATCTTACTGGAAAAGTCAGCAACAGCCACAGCATTAGAAGCAGCCTTGTTGGTAGTGGCTGCGACGGGAACAGAGGGAAGCCGATGCCTGAAGTCCAGCTGAACCCAAGTGTGTCCATGGTGGTCCCTATCTGGCTCCCTCCAGCTAACCCAGACTCAGGGTAGAAGGTCACAGATCGTGGGCGGGAGGCACGCCACAACGGGCCTATAAGGATGGACATTTCTCTTGGGGGAACTGAGGCATAAGGGAAATGTGCTCCTCAGCTGGGGGGTAGAGAGAAGGGATGCTGGTCAGCCACTCACCCCTTCAGTGACCTACACACAGACACACACACACACACAAAGGCATTCTGAGTTTTATTGAGACTTTGAGAGAGATTGGACCAGGGCCAGCCCACATCCTGAACCCAGGCATCCGGCCTCCCAGCCCCAGACACCCACCCTTTCCCCATCCCCCACAGTGAGCACAGAATAGCAACTGTCTGTAATTTCCCTGTGTGACTGAATGATTCTGGGTATAGAATAACATAGTATCACTGGGTGCGGTACGACTGTGACTATTCACAATCATGTATGGGCTAATCCCAGGTTGCAAACTATGGGAATACATCTGAAGTCAGCTTTAAATCTATGATCCTATAATTCTGCATGATGATTTTTTTCCCCTAGGCCAGAAAACAGCGACTTAGGAGATTTCCCTGTGACCACCCCCACAATCGATGCCCTCCTCCTTGTGCCCACAATAACGGCAGAGCGGTGATGGGTGGGGTGAATTAGGCGGGGTCCAGCTCCCCAGGCTCTGTTCCCCAACCAGGTTCAACAGTAGTGGAAGCTTATGGACCAGGCAGAGGAGGAATGCAAAATGGAGGGGATAGTACACACAGATCTGGAGCATGAGCAGGGGCCAGTTTGGAGAGGATAAGGAGCAGAGAGAAAGAAGAAGGACCTGGAATCTAACATCAGAAAGGAAAGTAGATCCAGGAGAGGAAGGGAAGGGAACCCCAGTCTAGCACTGGAAAAGGAAGGGAGGGACAAGAGTGAGAGGCAAGACCTAAAGTGTAGCCTCAGGAAGGTCAGAGTGCAGGGCGTCCAGGACTAATAAAGGGGGGAACACTCAGCAGAGAAATTTTAGTCTCCTCCTTAAGAGTCTAGCACAGGCTGCTGATCTCAGTCTTGCTGCAGCCCCACTTGCAGCAGTTGCTGGAGACACCTGCTAGAACATCCCGACCACCTCGAAGGAAGCCCTGGCCAGGTCTGGCTTCAGGCTCTGACTCTGACCGGCTCCTGGACATCCCAGGCCAGCTAGGGCTTCCCACACTGCTATAGAAGTCATCAGGCTCCCTGGACTGTGGCAAGAGAGGACTGGACAGCCATTCAATCGAAGTGGTTTCCTGGGAATCACCCCCCAACTCCTCAGCAAAGGCATCCCCTAGAAAACAGAGTAAGACATTATAACCTCTTGAATTTTCCCCATGAATGGGCTGCCTTAGTGCTTTAACTGTCTCAGACTTTCCACTCCAACAATGGGATTTAGACACTTTCAGCTTGTGCCTCTCATCTGTGCCTGGGGGTCCTCTGGGAGACTATCCCCTTTCTCCCCAGGATAGAACATGTCTTACACTTGTCTGTCCCAACTCTCCACATACTCATCTCCCCAGAGAACACTTAAATGGGAGTGGATATGTAATGCTAACAGTTCATATTTCAATGTCTCTTTCCTCCTCAATAAAATGAGTTTAAATTAGACGGTCTCTAAGATCTCCTCCAGCTGTGAAGCCTCTCATCCAAGAAATATATCTCTGATCGGGGTTTAAATCCTGTCTCTGACACAGACTGGCCATGTGACCCAGGATAAATTCCATTCTGCTCTCTGAGTCTGAGTTTCCTCATCTGTAAAATGAGAGGACTAGATTAGGGAGTTTCTAAATTCCCTCCCACATCTGATTCTGATCCCTGGCTCTCCCTGTCCCAGCCTAAAGCACACACCCTCTCCTAGCACCCAGTGTCTCATTTGGGCTTTGGTTTGACTCTAGGTCTTTGTTCCTCCAGGCATCCTTCCCTTCCCACTACTCACCTGCCCTAGCCCTTCTCCATCGAGATCCCCCACAGGTAAAGATGACAGCCCGGATGAATTCTCGGCCACACAGCTTTACTGCATACGGAGATGTCCGGCCCTCAGCCACTGGCAGATCCCCCAGCAAAGCCCACAGTACCAGGAGCAGCACTGCCTTGGGCATGGTGGACCAGATGTAAGGACTGCTAGGGAGACTGCTAGGCCCTGGAGCCAGAGACGGATGATGTCAGGTCCAGCTGCCTTTTTCCATCCCTGCTTCTGTCTCCCCATTTATACCCAACTGTAGTAAGATAAGATATGACCTCCCTTATCTCCTCCAGCTAGCAGCAGGACCAGTGTCGGTATCCTTGACCCCTCTATTCCCAGGAAAGTCACCTGGCTTTAGCGATAACCTTTCCCCAGTGATGGGGGAAGGCTTGGAGAGGGGCAGATGATCAGGCAGGGACTGGGGGGGTGGAGGACCGAGGAGGTTATGTGTCACTGTCATTGCTGCAGAGGAGGAAAATCACTGCACTTCCAACTTGGAGCAAAGGGGCCTGGATCCTTCTACTGGTTAAAAAAAACCACTCTCATAACATTTAGAACAAGACTCAGAAACCATGTAATCTAAGTCTAGAAAGGGGAAATTATTTTAGTTCAATTCAGTTCAATGAACAGTAGACACCTGCCATGCAGAAATCAAGAGTTTGGAACTGGACATGCAAAGATAAAAAGAAAAAAAATCTTTTCTCTCAAAAATATTACACTCTACTTACTGAGTGTGGAAGGAGACACAACATGTAAACAATACAGTATGAAGAAATTTGAGGAGGGAGTGAACACAAATAAATGGTGGAGATTAGGGAAATTTTCCAGAGGAATTGAGCCTTAAAGAAAAAGCAGGAAGTAGTTCATTGTAAACATGGGAAATGGCTTTTGCAAAATTATGGAGGCAAGAGGTGGATGTAGTTTGGTGAATAGCTGGTATGGGATGTGATGTCCATGAAATGAAGTACTAGGAAATAAAACTGGAGAGGTGGGTGGGTACCAGGCTGGAGAAGACCTTAAATACCAAGGTTGTTGTGAAGTTCCAAAGAGATAATATATGGAAAGCCTTCTGCGAACATTAAATTGCTGTATGAATACTAGTTATTATGACCAATTAGGAGAGGAGAGGTCCAAAAAGGCTCTGAGGTCATAGCTAGAAAGCATCAGAATTCTAAACCAGTTTTCTGCCTCTAACCAAGTGTTCTTTCCAGTACACAAGGAGTGCGAGTGTATGCATGCATGCGTGTGTGTGTGTGTGTGTGTGTGTGTGTGTGTGTGTACCTAATAGAGCAAGATCCAGGGCTTCATAAATGGAGCTGAGGCCCATGGAAACATAAACAGAAGTTCTGAGAATCTATGAGAAGCAGGGCTAAGGGGAACTGGGCCAGGGGAATTCAAGGGATCATAGGAACTAAAAGATAAATGAGTCATTCACTTAATAAACATTTATTAAGCATTTACTATGTGCCAAACTATGCTAAGTGCTGGGGATACAGAGAAAGATAAAAGACAATCCCTAATCTTGAGGAGCTCACAATCTTTTTTTTCCCCTCTTTTAAAAATTTATTTTTAGTTTTCAACATTCACTTCCATAAGTTTTCAATTTTCTCCCCCTCCTTTTCCCCTTGCTCCCCAAGGCAGCATGCAATATGATATAGGCTCTACACATACATTCCTATTAAACATATTTTTATATTGGTCATGTTGCATAGAAAAATTATAATGAATAGGAGAGAACATGAGAAAGAAAAAAACAAAACAAAAAAGAAAATAGTCTGCTCTACTCTGCATTCCAACTCCATAGTTCTTTCTCTGGATATGGATGACATTTACCATCATGAGTCCTTTGGGATTGTTTTAGGAGAGGAGCTCACAATCTAACAGGAGAGAGACATGTAAATAACTACATACAAACAAGCAATCTACAGAATAAATAGGAAATCATCTACAAATGAAGGCAATAAAATAAAGAGGGGATAAGAAAGGCTTATAGTAGTTCTGGTGAGATTTTAGCTGGGAGTTGGCTGAGTGGAGGACAGACTGGAATACAAAGAGACTTGTGGCAGGCAGATCAACCAGAAATCTATGACAGTAATGCACAAGTGAGGAGATGAGGGCCTGCCCCAGGGTGGTAGCAACATAAAAGGAGAGAAGGGGACATTTTTGAGGGATGTTACAAAGGGAAAAATCAACAGACCTTGGCAACAGATTAGAGATGAGGGAGGAAAGCAAGGAATCAAGGGTGACACTCAGGTTTCAAGCATGGTGGATTAATGGTGCCCTTTGATAGTATCGGGGAAATTGGAAAGGGGGGAGGTTTTAGGAGGAAATATTATGAGTTTATCTTTGGACATGTTGAGTTTAAGGTATTTATTTACAGGACATTCACTTCAAGGCTAGGAGATAGGTTAGGGCCAGATAATTGGATTTAAGAATCATCTGCATAGAGATAACTGAATCAATGAGATCACCAAGTGAAATAGTATAGAGAAGAGAAACTAGGACAGACCCTTGTTAGTGGGCATGACCCAACCACCTTATTATACAATTTACAGAATAAGAATCTCAGCATTGCAAGGTGCCACAGGGGCCATCTTGCCCTGTACCTGAGCACTTGCCCTCTGCTCTAGGTAAGTCGCCTGAAGTCTACCTGGGAAGACAGTACCTCAAGGTCCAACCCACTCCAGTTGTGGGTAGCTCTAATTATTACATCAAGCCTCACCTAGCTTTCCATCAATTTCCATGTATCATTCCTAGTTCCACTCTCTGAGGCCAAGGAGAACATGTCTAATCTTCCTCCCATGAAACAGTCCTTCAGCTACTATCTTTCTGCTGTCTTTCACTAGTTTTAACCTATTTCCTTCTAATTATCCTTTTATGGCAGAGTCATTGCACCAACCTACTCATTCTCTTGGGCATGCTCCAAGCATGGGGCTTTAGTGCAACGCAGACCAAACACTATGGTATTACTTCTTTTTTAAGAACACTGCTTTCATTGGTCGGCTAGATGGCGCTGTGGCTAGAGCATGGGCCTTTTAGTTCAAATCCAGCTTCAGATATTTAAAGCTATATGACCTTGGGCTACTTCTTAATCTTTGTCCCTCAGTTTCCTCATCTGTAAAATGGTAATAATAATAGCACCTACCTCCCAGAATTGTTATGTGGACAAGTTAATATTTGCAAAGTGTTTTGCAAAGCTTAAAGTGCTATATAAAAGCTAGCTACTATTTTCTCAATGCCACCTATGATTGAATTAGCATCTTTTGACTGTCATGTTCCTAGTCCAAGAACTCCCCCAAATATTTTTCATGTAAACTGCTTTCCAGCCACATTTTCCTCATCCATTACTTGTGCAGGTGATTTTTTTTAAAAATATAAGTGAAGGATTTTAAATTTATCTCAATTTAATTTCATCTTATTGGACATGGTCCCTCATTCAAGCTGCCAAAAACCTCTTTAGATCCAGACTGTCATACAGTATATTAGCTATCCTTAGCTTTGGGTCATCGGAAATTGGATTTAAAATGTCATCTATGCCTTCATCCAAGTCATTGAGAAATGTCAAACAGCTCAGGACCAAAGACATCTAGATGGTCCCAAAGGCATTTCTTTGCAAGCTGACATCAACTAATTAATGACTCACCCTTCCGGTCTGGTCATTCAATCAATTCAGAATCTACCCAGCTGTGCTCTCACCTAACTCATATTTTTTCATCTTGGTCATGTGGACAACATGAGGAGATTCTGATTTTCTGATGCATATTATATGTCTATAATGTTGTCATTGATCTGTCAGCCTAGAAACCTGTCAAAAAAAGGATAGTTTCTGTCATCTGACATGACCTCTTTTCTTTGTAAAGTTGTATTGTCTTTTTCTTTTCTATACAGGAATTTCCAGGATATAACTAATTTCTTCCCCCACTGAACCTGTTCTCTAAAAAAAGCTAGCAACTGAATCTGATAAATTATTCAAAACTCTGCACCAATTGTCTTCCATCTTTCTAGAGACTTATGAACTTATTTTCTCTCCCGGGTCAAGATTAGCATGAGCTGGGGTAAAACACTGGAAATGGGATTCACTTTGTGACTCAAACACTGATCTGTCCCCTTCCTCTGGGCTTCTTTCAGTTTCTTTCTCTGCAAATCATGTGTCTTGGAATTCAAAGGGGGCCAAGATTTGAGTTCTATGCACAATGTTTATATAGTTGGTACCTGTCTAAATCTATATATGGCTTGAATGGCTCTCTTTGAAATGTGGCATAGATATCTCATCTGGGATCTGGCCCCCCACTCTAAAAGGGAACTGGAGATCACTACCTTTGTGGGGAGCAGGAGGACGGCAGTGGCTGGCCATTTGCTCTTTCCCTCACTTCAGGAGAAAGATGACAAAGAAGTCTTCATTCTATAAGCTTAGAAATAAGATGCATACTTCCTGCCACCATTGTGGCTCCAAGGCAAAGCATCTTCAGAAGTCATGTATGTCAAATGTTGATACCCTATTAAACACAAGAAAAAGTATAACTAGAGTACCAAGCTGAGAAAACTCACCACCACTGATACTGGTCCAGTGAGACACCTATGAATTCCATGAAGGAACAATAAGACACCTAAAACCCAAGAGAGCAGCTTTTACAGTAACAAGTTCATTTTGACTCAGCTGTTTTTTAAAATAAATATTCTAAGTAAAAAGAGACATAGAGACTGGAAGGAAGAAAGGAAGGAAGGAAGGAATTAAAAAAAAACAATAAAAAAGAGAAACAGTCCTTAATCTGTAGAAGTTTACATTCTACTGGGATCAGGGAAGACTCAATAATCAGAGGAATGGAGGGATACAAACAGGGAAGACACTGCAGGTGCCCATTCTAAACAAAGAGAAGGAAGAGGGCAAGAAGTGAACTGAGACCAGAGGTGTCAAATAAGAAATCCAATAGTGCATGAACCAGATTAAAATGTAATTGGGAAATATCTAACAAAACAAATAAAAATACAATTAAACATTAATAACACTACTTTTTAAAGCTAAGTCAATATGCTGCCCACAGAGGTTCTAAAGTACTGGATTAGTGCCCCCCAGCCAATTTCTATTTGAGTTTGACACCACTGAGGTAGACTACAAAGAGTGAGATAAGCCTAAGAGAACCCTGAATGTTAGAATCACTGAATCAAGTTAGTGAATGAAACTCAAATTATGCACAAAAAACCTTTGAAAACATTCCTCACAACTGGTTTATGTAGTCTGCTTACTCCCAGTGTGCTTATACTTCTAGAGGCAGCTCATCTTTCCAAAGATATTTATAAAAGCACTTAGTATAGTCTGATACATAGTAAGTACTTAATTGCTTCTTTCTCTTCAGGCTTCAAATTCTTCAACTAATCCTTTTAGGACATATTTTCTAGTACTCACCATCCTGGCTGACTTCTTCTGAATCTTCTTTGTTTGTCTAAATCTTTCCTAAAACACGATGCCCAGAACTGAGCATAGTTCTCCAGATGTAGCCTAACAGAGCACATATATATCATAACACTTATTCCCTCCCTCTTCCTAGACAGTGATATAACTAGAATAGAAACAACTGCATTGGGTGCCCTATCACATTGTTGATTCATTTAACTTGTGGTCCTCATAGGGTACAGACTCTGGGAACCTCCTGGAACTCTCCTTGAATTTTCCCACTTAATCTGGTTGGGTATGAAAATACCCAAATCTGTTACCTTAACCTAGCCTGGCCCTCCATTTTCTGTTACCTCCCAATTGCCTCCAGTGGTTTCCTACCCTAGATCACATCAGAATCCCACTCTCCTGATTCTGACTTGTAGTCACCCTAGTCCTATCAAGATCCTTAGACTTCTCCTCAAGATGTTCCCTAAACCCCTCCTCCCATCACCCCAGACTACTTTGCCAACTCTAGATCCCTCCCACAGTCTGTCTTTATATAAGTTCCTTCTTGTCTCCATGAAGGGGCTCAGATTCTATCTGGCCCTATTGTCAATACAAGCATCACAAATGGCAAAGCTTCTTTAGAGTCAGCACCCAGTGTGGCAAATCTTTGATAAACATTGTTTTTCTTTGACTGTAAGAAGGCTTGAGTTGAAGTGATTCAGGTAGGACACAGAGTGTTGGTATTTTGAGGTCCCAAGCACCCCAAACCTCAACATTATGGTTGCCTGACCTCAACAGTTCCCTAAAGTCCCCAGATTTTCTTTCATTTTCACATTGTGTTTAGAAAGTTTATTTTGGAACTCAGGTATAGAAATAAACATTTATCCCTAATTAAATGTCATTCTATTTAGCCTATTGGTTTGAGCATGCATTGAATCTGGTCTCTTGTTAGAATATAGCCTAAGTTATCTAATACCCTCCAAAAGCTCTGTTTCATCTGCAAATATGACAAGCATATTATATAGCTCTTGCCTTCATAAAATTGGATCCACCCAACAGAAGTTTCTTTCTTGAGGATCACCTATCATCTCCAATTTCAAATCTGTACCCCTAGCACCTAGCACCACTGTACCTAGCACATTAACTGGCACTTAATACTTGATGCTCAATAACAATGATCAGTGACAAAGGGTCAGTAGAGAGCCAGCTCCCTGGGGTACTGTTTTACAGCAGAGACCTTCCTCTGAGGTACCCAATATTGACTCGTTAATGACTCTTTGGGTCCAGTCATTAAATCAGTTATAATCCTATCAAAGAGTACACTGTATCACCTAGCACATGGAAAGCTTCTCCATTTCATCACAAACATATGCAAACAAAAATGCTTTGTTCAAATCCATAGTATTCCTCTGTACCAATCTAGTTTCCCCGTTAAACAAGAGGGGAAAAAGAAATGCAAAGTTGTCAGATCTGACATATGTAAGGTGGGTCTTTGTGATCACACTTTCCTACCTAAGTGTTCAACCAACTCCTTAATAGTGTTTTTTATGATTTTTTCCAAATAGAAGTTGAGTTTACCAGTCAACAAAAGTTTTCAGGCTCCACTCCATTCCCTTTTTTGAGAATTACAGCAAAAATATCTGCCCTTCTCCAATCCTGTAGCACATTTCTTATTCTCTGAGATCTCCAGGACTCAAAAACAACGCCCCACCCAAAAAAAAAGAAACAGTCTTTGATCTCTAGAAACTTAAATTCTACTGAAATCAGGGAAGACTCACAGTTGAAGGAATGGAAGAAAATAAACAAAACAAGGCAAACATTTGACATTCCAAGAAGACAAGAAGAGAATGAGATGATGAGAGGTGTAGACAAAAGATGTCAAACATGAAACCCACAGGCACCTTTTAGGGTCAGCAGTCACATCTGTTCAAAACATTAATTTTGCATTAAGTTGTAATCTGTTAGGTCTAGCAACTTGAATTGAGAACAGGTACTTATGACACCAGAGGCTATATATCTTTCCCCCTATCATAAGAGTTTCCATTCCCCGCTAACTATTTTCATTCTATCCTCATCCCAAGTTGGTATTTTTCACCCTAACACAACACCAATACTATAATACTTGTGATATGATGAAAGAACCATAGCACTTGGTCTTGGATGCTAAAGTTGATTCAATAAGGATGCTGAAGATAATATATGACAATCACTATTTCTTGGACTGTCAAACCCATTTGGGACTCTGTTGTAGTGGGGATTTGGGGGGTAGGCTACAGACTGACCATCTGAAATTCTGCATGAATAAGTTTTCTTATTAAATGGAATTGATCCTGTGTTACATGCTGGGAGGAGAGGGGATACTCTACATGGAGTACAATCTTTAGAGGGATAGGCCACATGCACAAATGTAATCCAAATATCATTATAATTGTTGCTGCTCTCCAAAGCTCTTCCTCTACTTTACCTGATTACCAAGTGAACTCAGGATAAAAGAGTTTGTAGTTTATATTGTGAAGATTTTTGAGCAGAGAAATGATAAATAAGTAGTGCACTGGGGAAGATTCTCGAGTCAAAGCAGGGCAGGATAAATCTGAGAGGGAAAAGACTAGCTTGGAGGTGAGACCATCAGTTAGGTTACTACTATAATAATTTAAGATGAGAGCCTGAAACTAGAGTGATGGAATTGAGGCAGAGACAAGAGGAGGGCATGGATTGATAGTGGAGAATGATGAAGCCAGGAGACAAGTTAGGAGGATACTATAAAAATTCAAACAAGAGTTGATGAGGGCTTGAACTCAGCTTTCATGTAGATCCACTGGTGGTGCTTGAAGAGAGGAAATCTATGCAGAGGCAAGAGTGAGAGTGCATGCCAAGTACATCCTCTTTTGGACATGCCTGTTTGAGATGTCACTGGAATATCTAGTTTGAAATGTCCTAGAAAAGTTAAGTAATGTAAAGAGGCATCAGGAGAGAACCTGAGAATGGCATTAATCCACATAAAAGGTATTGGTCAGCATAGGGACTGAGTTCAAATTCTAGTTCCGATCCTTATGTATCAAAACCCATGTATGGGTCCATGTAACCTATGGATCTAACCCTAATGTCTAGGGGGAGAAGATGACCTTGGACCAGAGCCCCCGAAGAGCATAATGATTTAGAAAAGGAGATCAAGAAGGTACCAACCCATCCAACAGGTTGGAAGAGAACCAGGAATAAGTTGGATCATGAAAACTCAGAGATGAGAACAACCAGAGGCTCTTATTGGGGGTGGGGTTAATGACAATGTCAAATGCTGCAGACAGATCCAAGGAGGATGAAGACTGATAGATTTCAGTTTTCCAGATTCTTTGGTAATTTTGGAGAGGGAAGTCTCACTCAAGAGGCAAAGGGTTAACTCCAGGTAGTAAAAGATAGAAGAGAAGAAAGGAAGTGGAAGCAATAGTTATTTGCATGTTATCTTCTCCATGAAATTGTGAGAGTTCCTAGAGAGTAGACCGGGAAGGAGAAGGTTCTGTTTTTGTTTTTCGTATCTTCCCAGTGCTTTCACATAGTACTAATTTAATAAATTAGTCCTTTTTTTTAAGGAATTTGAGGAAAGGATGATAGCCAGAAAGTTTTTTAAGGATGGGGCACTGGGCCTGTTTGGCTGAAGAGAAGGAACCAATTCAGAGAGGCTGAATTTTGAAGAGAATGGAGATAATGGAAGTTGAAATTTGTTGAAGACTGGAGATATTAGGATCCAAGGACCCATGTGAAGAGTTGGCCACTTGACTAGGAGACTAGGAAAGGAGTGTTAGAGGATAATATGTCAATGATATTTTGAGTTGGGGAGAAGAGAAGAGGGAGCTCACATATAGAATTGTCTCAGTTTTCTCAATAGATGTGAGATAATCAGCTGAGAAAGAGGGAAAGGCTGAAGACAGAAGAGAAGGTTTGAAATGATTTCTGAGGGAGTGAGATTATTAGAGAATTTAAAAATTGCCTTGTTGCAGCGAGGGCCCAGTTGATATTAGATGAGATGATAAAACAAACTTGTATCTACATCTATCTCACAGGTTTGTTGTGAGAAAAATGGCATAAAAACCCTTGGGGGCAGGGATCAGAGTCCTATGGGGCTTCAGAGAAGGAAATTGAGATACATGGAATTCCTATTGTTTGAAATATCCAAGGTCACATCTCCTCCAGGAGACTGGCTTTTCTCATCCCTGCACGTTGCTAGCATTCTCCTCAATCCCTGAAATTACTTTGTAATTCTATTTTATACATTTTGTATTTACTTATACATTCGGATACAATGTTGCTGCTCCATACCCTTTGTAAGTTTGTTTCATTTTTATCTGTATTAATCACCACCTCCTGGCATAGGTAAAAGTTTTTTGAACTGAAGGCTCTCTAGCCTACTCATCATTTTACAGAAGGGCCCAGAAAAAGAAAGTAAGTGACTTTGGGTCACACAGTTAAGAATAGCAATCAGGACTGTGATCTCAGCATGCTATTCAGTGTTTCCAATGAGCTAAATTATATCATCATCCAAAATACTATTGAGAGTTTGAGTGTGGGTGGGATGGATAAATGGGCCCCTCCCAATTTAGCTTAAATTTCTAGCTTAAGATAAATCCACTCCCCTCCCCAACACACTAGCAAAGTTCACTAACAGTATGAGGTACAAGAACCAGAAGTCACAGGATCTTTTAGAGAGAAGAAATCTCCCTCCCCCATCCCCAAATCTGGAGTAACAGGGTTTAGATGGTTTTGAAATTCGTACCAATAGAACCTCAGTAAATTCTACTCCAGTTTTAGAATTTTTCAAGGCAAAATATTAGGAAGCTGCAGAAGCCAAAAATTTTACTTCAGTCTAAAACTAATTCTTTGTAACCCAGACACCAAAACACAAGAATGACTGTTATCAGGAGATGTTCCTGATTCTCAGGAACGGTTATCTCCTAAGAGTTGGAGTAAAAAGGAAGAAAGGATAGCCTGGAGCTGTTTGGGAAATGCTTTTGAAATAGACCTTTTTGTAAGTAATAACAAGCCTTAAACCCAATTCACTCTGGAGCTCATAGTTTGGACAACAGGTCCTTGCTCTCCTAGCACAGAGTAAAAGTAAATAGTAAAGAGTTTCTCTTTTGGCCAGGAACTCTGAGGGTCTTCCCCTCCCGCTTTGATTTTTTTTAATTAAAGGGGCCATCCCTTGAGTAACTACTTAATGAGATCTATTCACCAAATGGGCATTATCTCACTCAAAAGTGAGTACCCGAAAAGAACTTAGTCTAAAAGGGTTAGGGTCTCCCACTGCATCCTGGACTATCTCCAGTCGTCCTGAAGGAGGATCTGGAGGAGAAAGTGAGCAGCTGGTGACCTTGCACAGTCCTGCCTCAAAGTCAACTGCAAGTCATGTCATCCTCTCCCTGATGTCACGGTCCTCTTTCAGAAGGAAGGAAAAATACACCAAATAACTAGCAATAACACTTAACATATAGCTTTAACTATGTGTCAAGCACTGTACTAAGGGCTTTAGGATGATCATCTCATTTGGTCCTCACAATACTGGGAGGCTAGTGCGATTTATCCAGACAGAAATTAAGTTAATTTGCCCAGGGTTCACATAGCCAGAAAGTCTTTGGATTCAAATTTGAAGTCAAGTCGTCCTGACTCCAGGCTCAGTTGTCTATGTTCACTTTATCACCTAGTTGCCTCAATTTTGGGGGTCGAAAATTATCTTAGCAAGAATTATATAAAGCCTAAGGAAGAGTTGGAAAAACCATCCTTAAAACCACGTTACAAGTACAACTCCAACATGCACAGATAAGGAAGAAGGCTCAGGTCCAGAAAGGGAAGAGTGACCTTGCCCAGGGTCTCATACAACAGCCTACAAGTAAAGGATTTTAACTTTTTTAAAAATTGGACCCCATATGCAGGGAGGTGGGAAGGGGGCGGGGGGAGAGATTGTACTTCAATCCTGTCACCTCCGGACCATCCCAGGAAGGCTTCCCGGAGGCGCCCGGCTGGCAGATAGACCTCCCACGGGGTCCCTAGGAGCGGGCCACGGGTGCCGACAAACCCGCTGGCGTGTCCCAGTTCTGAACTTTGCTTATCTCTCCTCATTAGGCAGTCCGCTAATTAAGTCCCCCGCCCATTCGGAAGACCTTTCGGGAGCCGGAGAAGTCGCCGCCTGCGAACACCAGATAGCAGCAGACGCGGCCTGACAGCCTTGACCTTTCCTGCCCGCCAGCCTCATCCCGGCGTGGCGCGGGTCGGGGAGAGGTATGTAGGGGGCTGGGGCAGGCGGGGTCGAAAATCTGGGTTCCGCAGAACGAAGTGCTTAGCTCTCCCCTCCCACCACTCGACTAGCGCATTGTGACGTCAAGAAGCCACTCCCCTCATTTCAGACACTACAAAGAGAAGGGGAGCCTGTGACGTCACGAATCGGAGAAGGGTGGTGACGGCAGAGAGAGAGGCAAGGCTGACATCTGGTCCTGAACGGAGGGTGAAAGTAGGAACTCTGTGCCGCAGGACAGGACTACGGTTCCCGCCTGCCCTTGCAAGAAGCGCACGCGCACTACCCTCTAGCCCACAGGCACGGCCCACTCCTTACTATCTCTTCTAGACGAGGTGGTGGGTGGGTGTTTCCCCCCACCCCCACTTGGAGATGACTGACACAACTTAGTCCAATAGAAAGACGTATTCCCAGTAGTAGTCCAATCGCAACCTTATCAGTACTATCTCTTCCCCTACCCAGCCGACTTTCAGGCTTTCTCGCGGGAGTGATGGGCTCCACTTCCAGTCGGAGAGAAGTTCCGTTTGATGGGCGTGGGTGCGGCTGAATCGGGGCACCGGGTGTTCGAGCGGGCGCTGAAGAGCGTGCCTATAATCCAATAGTCTTGAGAGGCTGAAAAACGGACAGCAGCACCGCCCTATCGCTTCTCGAGGCGCTTCCAATCAGTGCAGGCACCGCCCTCTCTTGCCTGACGTAAGTAGGGTGGGTAGCAACAGTTGCCCCGGTGAAGGAAACGGAGGCGCCATAGCCACGGTAGTCGTGGCGACCAAGCAACCCGGCAACGCGAGTCAACAACAACAACCGCCCCGGCCGACCCCCCCCGCCCCCCCGCCCGGCTCCGGGACCCTGGCAAATTCCACCCCCCAAAAAAATCTTCTCCGAGGCCCCCCGGAAACCCCCTCGGCGGACAGAAGGGGGGGAAAGCTGAGGTAACGGGGGCGGCCCCGAGGCTGCGGGCCGGGCCGCGGGCGGAAGGACAGACGGGGTCTATTGCGGTGGGGGTCCTCCTGTAATTACAGTCCGGAGGGGGGAAAGGGGGCGGGCAGTCAAAATGGCGTCTACGACGCCCCGGCTGCAGCTTGTCGGGGCTGTGCCGTGGGGGAGGGGGGCAAAAGGCGGCGGCGGCAGCGGCTGCAAGGGCGCTGCGCTGGAGGGCGGACAACACCCCTTCCCCCTCCCCCCCTCCTCCCTATTGGGTCCGACCCCTCCCGGAAGGGTGGGCACTACCCGCCTCTCTGTGGAGACTGGCGGGGCGGGACGGGGGGCTTTTATATCGGGAGGTGGGAAGGGGCGGAGGCCAAGTGGTTGAGCCAATGGGAATGAGGGAGGGGTGCGAAGGCGTGGCTAGGGCCAGAGGGCGGGGCCTTTCTGTCAGGTGTGGGCGGGGCCAATAGGGAGGTTGGCTGCCGGGGGAGGTGGGGGGGCAGGCAGGCAGTGTGGAAAGCAGAAGAGGAAGCCTGGGTAGAAGATGGGGTTGGATCGACTAGGGTCAATCAGCGAAGAGGGTGAAACCCTTCTGGAAAATGGGCCCTGGCATTTTGGGGGGCACTCTAACTTGCAACCCCTTATTTCCCAATCGACAGCTCTTCAATTTCCAAACTGTCAACTTGGGCAAACTTTTGCTGGCTCTCTGGGCCTCAGTTTTCCCCTTTGTAAAATGGGTTGAATAATTCACTTTCCCCCTCCCCCTTACCAGATATCCAACCAACTTTTCTCCCAGTACCCAGTGGTTTTCTCACATTCATTTTTAAAAACGAGTTCTCTGTTGTTTGCTTGAATTGTGTGTGTTACCTGAGTATCTATATAGCCTTCTCCATTTAAATACTGATCTCAGCTAAAACTTTTAAGTCCTAGCATGCTTTTCTCTTCCTAGGATGACAGATAGATTGTTCAAGGCCTTGAGAAAGTTAGTTGGAAGTTTCATTGAGGAGTTATTGGCTAAGAAAGGTGGTGAAAGGGGCCAGACTTGGTGCTGGCTTAAAGGACAGACCTGGTTCCAAGCAGGCCAGATGTAGTCTGTTCCCAGGGTAGAGAGGGAATATTTCTAAAGCAAAAGAAAGCAAGTTATTTATACCTCTTGTGTTTTATCAGTGGTAAGGCTCAGGTCTTCAGATGTGATGTGATGACTGATAGGTGTAGCCTTTAAGACTTAACTACCATCTAACTTCCTCACCTTTTCCTCCCTTTCAGTAGTGGATATTAAGTAATGCAAAGTGTTATTCTGAAATTTCTCAGAGTCCTTGAGCTGCTTCTCATATCCAGACACAAGTTTTTTTGGTGTCAGTCAAGCCCCAGCCAATGTCAACTAGGCCATTTTAAGCTAGTCACATGTCCCAGAAGAGGTGCCAGCTGTCAGTATCATATGTGCAGAAGTGGGATGCTGTGGTAGGGACAGACTAGCCCAAGAAGTGTATTCAAACCCCTTCTGCAGTTTCTAAAACCAGCTTCTTCCTGTCTATTAGATTAGAAAGAAAATGCCTGCGTCTTGGTTCAGAAAGGACCAACCATTGGTTGGTGTGGGTTCAGTTTGTTAAAGTGGCAGAGAGGCCAACAGCACTGTGTTTATGATCACTCTGGGGCTCTTCATCAGAGATCAGAGCTGTTTCATTTAAGATGTGAGTTGTAAATCTCCAGCTTGCTGTTGCTGTCTTATAAAAAATTTAAAATCTTTTTTTTTTAAACAAGGCCTGACTAAAACCTTATTAGTTTCAACCTATCCATTTTTTTTTCTTCTCAAACAGAATTTGAGTTTGGGATCTGAGCTTTATAAAAGTAACCTTTAAAAAGGAAACAAATATACTTGATATAAGTTGGCCCAGTCTTGAACAAAAGACGAACCCATTAGATAGATGATGATTAAACAGGAAATGTATTTCCATCTAGGAAATCCAAAAGTCCAAGGAGACCTTAGCATTTTTTGAAAGTCCAGAGTAGACCCAAACCCTAAATCCTGAATTTGTCGCATTAGCAGATACTGTATTTTGAGTTCACGATAGCCTTACAAATTCAGTCTACAAACTTTTTAACTCCTTGTGGCCTAGGTAGAGCCAATATTATCATTAGCATATCTCTTAGAATTGTAGTGCTTGCATTTTTCTCTTTTTTAATTTAGGAAAGCAACAGTCTAAGGTAAAATTACTGGTGATAGTTTGATTTTAAAGGGTTGGAGTGAGAGTTAAGGTATGTCTGATATGCAAGGTAGAGTAGAAAACTGGCCCTTAGTCCAGTCAGACTCTTGAAAGTTTGTCCAGAGAATCTCAAGTGTTGGGCTCTGGCCCATCCTTGGTCTATAGAGGGATCTCCTTTACAACATCTACAATAAATAGCCAGTCAGCCAGCCTCTGCTTAAAAGCCTCCACAGTAATTCCTCCCAGAGCAGCCTAGTCTACTTTTGAAAAACTCCAATTGTTAGGATGTGGAGTTTTTCTTCAACCTCCCACAGTTGTTTCTAGTTCTGTCCTCTAAGGCCAAGTAGAATAAGAGGCCCCTTCCAACTCTCCATTCCATAGTGGTTCTCTTTTGTGTTATTTCTTCTGATCTTTGAAGATAGCCAACATATGCCTAGGCTCAGCATTCCCATTTCTTCACCTGATCTTAGTTCTCCTGGATACATTCTAGTTTGTCAATATTTTTCAATTCAACAAAAGTCAGTTGATCCCCTGCTATGTCCAAAGTAACGTAGTAAGGGCTAGAGCTTACAAAGAAAAGCACTAAATAGTGTCTGTCTTCAGAAAGCTTACATTCTACTTCTTATGTCATATGCCACCCAGAACTGAATACAGTCACTCCAGATACATGGTCTGATCCAGGCAGGTCACAGAACTCATTTGCCTAGTAATGGATGTGAAAATTCCCTGTGGCTTTCTGGATAGGAAACATTAATTTTCTTAACTCTTTCCTCTACCCTTGGAAAATAGGGAAAGATTTTTTTCTCCCTATGCTTTGGTTTCCAAGATGCAAAACAACTTGCTTGAGTGAAGAAGGAACAGGATTCGTCTATACTATACTATGCCATGCACTTTCCAAAATGCATCCTTGAGTTGGTAACAAAAGCAAAGCAGCTCAGGAAAACACCAGTAGGGCCTGTCTAGCAATGTCCCATTCTAGAACTGGCATCCCCACCCCTTTCCTTTGAACCACCCTGATTCGTGTGTAAGAGGAGGAAGAGGCAGGGCAGAACCAAACCAGGCCCTCCTAAGGATGTCAGACTCATACAGTTGGCAGTTCCTCCAAAACACTGCCTTATAGGGACACTAAATGGCCTTCTCCATAGCTCTCACCTAGGCATCAACCTCTTTTTTTTTTTTCAGTTGATTAGTCCTTTGTAACTCTTTGTGATCCATTTGAGGTTTTCTTGGCAAAGATACTAGAGTGGTTTGCCATTTCCTTTTCCAGCTCATTTTACAGATGAGGAAACTGAGGCAAACAGGATTAAGATACTAAGTAGCTGAGGCCAGATTTTCACTGAGTTCTTCCTGACCTGAGGGCCAGCATTCTATCTACTTTGGCACCAGCTTCCTTAGGCATCTAACACTGGAAGTCTTTATCCAACCCAGCAATATATGTCTAAGTGCCACTTACCCAGATAAGGAGTTATTAACATCAAATCAGGTAGTCACCAATCCCTTCTGGGAGTTGACTGCCTTACTCAGAAGGAGCCCAATCACTTCCTAGATGTCATTTGGTTCAGATGAAGACTGAGAGAGGCTTACTTGTTTGGATTCCTGGAGCTGCTGTCTATACACACATGCACACACACACACACGCACACACGCACATAGAATTAGCTCTAAAATGACAAAGTTTCTCATCTCAGGAGCTCCTGTAAAGATTCATTCATAAGATTCCCTATTAAAGAAACAGGGTAACTTTTAAATAGTGTTCACCATATGCCTCTCTTTGCTGAAGTTTAACTTAGGCAAAGTAGACCTAAGTTCTCCTTTGCTAGACCAGATCTTCCCAATTATTATGCCCATAGTAATTGCTTGGATTTTCCCAGACAGAGGAGTTATTAGGATAATGGATACTTCCCTCCCATTTTAGCCTTCACTTAGCCCCAACTTATTTACCCTTTTCTTGGTCCTGATGTCCTTCAAACTCATGTTTCCAAAGGGAAGCAAGGGATGGATGAAAGATCTAAAAACCTTTTGGGGTCAGTGCTTTTGAAAAATAATCCAAATCATTGAGGCTAATTTCCTGTTGGACCGGGATTGCCTGAAGGCCAGATCCTAGTCTAGCCAACATGACTTGGAAAGCCTGATTCATCTTCCTCTAAAAACAACCATGCTCGTTCTCTGTTCTCTGTGTTCCAAACAAACCGAACAGGCTCCCAGGAATCGTCAGAATGTGACCTGTTCCATTACAGGGACAGATGGTGGACCTATCTTTTCATTGCTTAGAGGTACAGAGCCTTCCTGTATGTGGGCCCAGGGCATCCCCCTTCTGTGAGACTGAAGGCTAACTCTAAGAAAATGCTTTTTCTTCATGCTCTGATGAATGCTAAAACATTTGTTCTGCCCATACTAAAATCCATCATATCAAATGAGATAAATTTGTGAACCTTTTAGCACAGTGCCTGACACAGAGTAGGTGCAATATATAATAATTGCTTATTCCTTTCCCTTTCCTTCCCCCTTCCCCTTCTTATAATCCACCTGTGGCCTTGGTTGTTACTCTAATATCCTTGAGGGAGTATTTTGAATCAGAACTGGGAAGACCACAAGCTTCCTATATTGCCCTATCCATCCCTCTTCTGGCCCATCACCACTTACATTGTGTGTGTGTCCAGGGTAGTCCCCAGCGATGAAACCTTTTAAGTCCTGTATCCCAGCTACTCTCCTTAGCCTTTTCTGCCTAGTACAGATGTGGACAGACCCTTTCTGCTCCTGTCAGCACTCCCTTCAAGGGCCCTCTAAACCCATAAAGATGTTTCCCACCTTTGGAAAGAAGGGCTCCTTTTTGGTGCTGAGCTTACCTTGTTAAAGTTTCAAAGAATTCTATAACCATGCCTCCCTGCCTACACCTATTATGGTTCTAATCACAACCCCTGAGCTCAGCCTTTGTACATTGAAGAGTCCTTGTTTCTGTAGTCACTCTCCTCAGGCATGGGTCAACTCCCTACCTGCCAGGACTCTTTCATTTTTTGTTGTTATGCTCTGAGCATTCTCTAGTTCCATTTAGTCTCCCTAGAGATGGGGCAACGGAGTTTGAGTTATGGACACACTGCAGTTTTTTATAAAGAAAGAAGCAAGGTTTTCTGATTTTTTAAAAATCCTTTTTGATGATGCTTGACATTTTCTTGGCCTTTTTGACAATAGCAGTACATTAGGTTAGATCAGTGACCTCCCACTGTATTAACATTTACAAACTTCTCTTCATCCTAAATCTCTCTAACTTCTTTCCATCTTGTTGAGGTCCCTTTGGAAAGCATTGTTCTTATAAACCTTTCTAGCATTAGTTGCTCCTTCCCTTATGTTCCCCAATGGGCTAGGAGGATCAGTTCTCACATACTTTGCTCATCATTGCCACTTTCAGACCCTCCTTCTTCCACCATTACTCAGAAAACTCTTCCTTTAAGGTTTATTCCATCTATATTACAGGTCCAAATTCTTGTTGCTTTTATGTACTAGCCCTATTATAGGATCATTCTTTAAGGAAGAGGCAGACCTAAATGTGATGTAAGTACAGAGAAAAGAGCCAGTAATAGGAAAAGAGGGAATATGAGAAAGAGGAAATGATAGATTAGGTGAACTCCTGGAGGAGGTGATGGGGAGAAAAATCTTTTTCTTTGAGAATACACAAAAGTATTCTCAGAGAATTTGTACCTGGCTCATTTTCTCTCTCTCTCTCTCTCTCTCTCTCTCTCTCTCTCTCTCTCTCTCTCTCTCTCTCTCTCTCTCTCTCTCCCCTCATAGTAAAAGACTTTAATTCAGTTTAACAGGCTTTTGCAGAGCACCAACTACTCTGGCCAGACAGGCAGAGGGGTACAGTACATAGGGAGTTAGCCTTCGAGCCTCCTTCAGACACATGTTGGCTCTGTAGTCCTGGGCAAGTCACTTAATCTTAGTTCTATAGGAACTTTCCAAGTCTGTAAGTAATAGAGAAGGTTTTGACCTTTGTGGGTAGAAGTAGTGCCATCACTGGGAATACCCGGTACCAATGCTAGGAACAGGGAATAAAAATTCAAAAACAACTAGCTCTTGTCTTCAAGGACCCTACATTTCACTAGAAGTTAGCACATGTACAGAACCAAAAACAGTACAAAGGAAACTGAGGGGAAAGAGAAGACTAACAATCAGGAAGTGCCACATAGGCTGCATCTGAAAGAAAGCAGAGATGAGGAGGGAGCACCTTTCAGCCTTGAGGACCCACATCTGGAACTGTGCCACCTCTGTGCCTTTGAACTCCGAAATGACTTCTCTCTTTCCATCTATCTCACCTGTTCTTTGGCCTCATCACAACATCCATTTAATCCCCCTTGGACTTCCCTGTTCTCCCAGCCCAGCATTCCCTACTCTGCCCTGGTTTGGAGTTATTGCTGTCTGGCCTTTCTTTGTACCCCTAGCACACAGCCCAGTACTGGCACCCAGGTACTAACCAAGTGTTAAAGTTGACCAGTTCAGCTGTACTTTGTCTTCTTACCCAGAGTCCCTTGCTCCTTTGTAATACTACTATTCATTCCCTGCATCCCTACCCCTGTATCACTCCTACTGTCTGCCTTCTCCATTCGTACTCCAGAGCTGCCATCCACCACCGAAAGATGTTATTACATGGTGCCCACTGTGAGTCCTTTACTAATTACTTAGTCAACAAGCATTTATTAAGCACCCACTGTGTGCTAAAATTTGTATTATCTCATCTCCTCTGGGATCTCACTGCTACACAGTCATCCCTGTATTTTGCCTTGATTGACTATCCCATTCTTTTTAAAGTGTGTTCCAAATCTCTTCTCTCTTTCAATCCCTAAAACCACCTGTGCTTCCCGCAGATGCCTTTGCCTCTTTCTTCTCTGAGAATATACTGAGGCCATCTGTCATGATCTCCCACTTCTCCCCTGCTCAATTCCTCAAAACTCCGCTTACATTTTCATTCATCCTTGCCTCCTGTAATCTGGTCCCTGAGGAAGATAAGATTCTTCTTATCAAGGCCAATTTTCTACCTGCCCTTCCCGTATCTTTCTCTAGGAGTTAACCTCATCCATCATTCTTTTTTATCTTCACTCTCCCAATTTACTTGCTTTTTCCTCTGTGTCTATACCGTACTTAGGTCTGCCTTATCCTTTAAAAAAAAAAACTCACTTAAACCTTCCATCCCTTCCAAATGATCATCCCATATCTCTTCTTCCTTTCACTGCTAAACTACTTGAAATAGTTGCCTGTACTTATTGACTCCACTTCTTAAAACCCTTGCAGTGTGGCTTTTGACCACACCATTCTGCTGCTTTCTTCAAGGTTACCAGTGAGTGCACCCCCTCTTTTTTTTGATATCTTTATATGATATCTTCATTTACAAATATTTCCCTCTCAAAGGAGTACATTCCTTGTAACAATTAATAAAAAACAAAAGAAAGTGACAGGTGAGGAAGTGAAGGGTGCAAGGAAGGCAGTTCAGCAAAACTAACCAATACTCCAACTGATTCGACTGTGTAGTCAGTGTTCCGCACCCATAGCTCCCCACCTGTATAAAGGGAGAAAGGAAGTATACCTTCTGTCTTCCTAAGGACCAGGCTTGATCGCTGACTGACCTTTAGCTGCTAAAATCCCCTGGTCTTTTCTTAGCTCTCCATCGCCTTTTGCCTTTCCACACTTGTGACACTGGGACACCCCCTTCTTCAGGAGGAGGTTTTCTTCCCTTGGCTTCTTATGGGATGCTTCACTTCCCTGGTTCTTTGACCTAAACTATTTCTTGTCAGTCTCTTTTCTTAGACCATCTCCTGTCTCCTGACCCCTTATTTTGGGTGTGCCCCAGTGCTCTATCCTAGGTTTTCTTCTGTGTATTCTCTGTACCCTCTTGGTTGGTGCTTAATAATCTTACCTGCTCCATGTTTCATTTCTGGGCAGATGACTCCCACATCTACATGTATTTCTCTAAGCTCTCTCCTTAGTCCAGCCCCACAGCACTGGCTGCCACTAAACATTTCCAAATTGTCCCTTAGGGATCTCTAAAACAGAGCTCATCTTCCCCTAAAGCCCATCCCTCCAGACTTCCCTATTTCCATTCAAAGCTCTATCCTATTGCTAATTTATCCAGGTTCATAAACTGAGGAGTCATGCTTAACTCTTCCCTCTCCATTTCCCACATCCCATCATTTCTGCCTCCACAACATCTCTCACAGCTATTCCTTCTCTCCACCCGGTCAGTCAAACAAACATTTATTAAGCACCTCCTTTGTGCCACATACTGTGCTAAGTACTGGGGGTGGGGATGGAGGGTGAGGAGGAAAGTCCCTGCCCTCCAGGACTACTCATCCTAATGGGGGGGAACACGTAAAGAAATAGAGTGAAGATACAACCGCTGCTCTAGATCAGGCCTACATCACCTCAGCTGGACTATTATAACATTCTCAGAACTGGTTTCCCTTCTTTTCTCTCTCCCTTTTCTGACACATCTTTATCTGTCTGCTGAAATCTTCCTAAGGTTCAGTTTTTTCTTTCAGTCCCTCCCTCAGAAACTTCTCATGCTCCCCACTGCCTCTGAGATACAACACATACTATCCTGGGTGGTGCCTACCTACCTTTCTAACCTCTGCACTTCTTTAACTTGACATTCCAGCCCAATCAGTTTCCTCTCTCCTCCCTGAGTTCAACAGGTGTGTTACCCACCTCTGTGTCTCTGCACTCGCACAAGTTGTCCAGAATGCTGGGACCCTGAAATGAATACATTCTCTCCTCATCGATACCAGTCAGATTCATTGAGACTCCACTGGGCTGGTATCTGCTCTGTACCAGCTCAATTTCTTTCTTCCCATCTCCCCCAGGCGGTAATACTCTTTCCCAATTTAATTACTTTCTATCATACTTATTTTTTGTACATACAGTATCTTTCCAATAGAATGTGGGCTCCTTAAAGGCAGGGACTATTATTATGTGTGTGTCTTTATAGCTCCATGGCCTTGCTCATTATAGACCCTAGAATGTTTGAATTAAATTGTTAAGAAACAGGCCACATGACTTGAATATACCTTTGCTGACTTCTGTGGATAGCCCTGAGTCTGAATGAACCCTAGGACAGGAGAAGCTGATTTTTCCTGTGACCACCCCTGAGGCAGCCATGGAAGCTGGCTGCATCTTTGGCTGTCTTGATGACCCAACTGCATCTCAGATACCTTCTTCTCTTGGTGCCATTTTGAGAGGAATCATGACCAATTGTTGAGCTTCAGAGGAAGGCAACTAGTAGAGGGAAAGGTCTAGAACCTATACCACATGAGGCAGAATTGAAAGAAGTGGGATCTTTAATTAAGAAAAGAGAAAGCCAAGGGAAAATGTAACAAAAGCCCCTAGACCTCTAAAAGGTCATGTCATGTTAAAAAGGAAATGGGTTTGTTCTATGCTGCTCCAGAAGGCAGAACCAGCATCAAAGGGTAGCTATCCTAGCAAACAACAGAACATCTCCAGTAAGGATGAGAACCTAGTCACCAATCTGATGTTGTAGAAGAGGATCCAGTTTGGGAGGCATGTTTACCTAGGTAATGTTTAAGTCCACTTTCATTTTTAAGACTGGGTTCTCTGGCCTGGGAAGAATAACTGCAGTAAATGCTTCTGTGGGCTTTCGGGTCCTGCCTGCCTCCTTAGATGGGCATTAACTGATGACTAGACACTGAAGGAGCTGACTGTGAACAGCCCTGCTGAGAGGGCCAAAGAGGTGCAGGTGTACCTTGTCTGGAAAAACAAGAAAGGGAAAGGTGATAGTTTAACAGGGCTGATCTTTTCAGGATTCCCAGAAAGAGCCTGAAGTCTCGGCTCTCTGGAAACAGAGGTGGATTGTAGGAAATAGACAGCTCTTAGCCTAAGACAAGGTGGAACAGATGAAACTAGCTCCATCCCTAACAGCAGCAAGATCAGATTAATGGCCTTTCTGCACACTGGAGTCTGATTTGGGAGGTTCAACTCTTTCTTTCCCTTTCAGCCCAATATCTTCTCTGCTCTGTAACCAAACCTCCCCTCATTCCCCACCATATTCAGAATGATAAGGGTGACAGATTATTATCTTACATGAAGGAAGCAACAGAATTTCAAATGACCTTTCTATAGGAGAAGCAGAATGAAGTTGGAAAGCACTGTTAGCTACTGAATAGAAAAGTCAGGCTGGAAGAGCCAGGTATGCCTCCCAATACAGACACAATCACACATATACAATGTATTCAACCCTAAACTATCTTCTGGTTTGTAGCTGATCCCATGGGAAAAGTCAGTAGGGTGAAAAAAATTCCCTATCTGCTTTTACTATTGGACCCATTGGTTAGTGGGCCACTTTGGACTAGGAAGTGCACCCCAAGTTGATTGACTACTCTCTTCTTAGAAAAAAGTCAGGGACCAGCAGATATCAGTGAAAAGTTTTCCAGCAATCAAATTTGTTCTCCTTTGCTGGAAAGTCAAGGATGTCAGACTATCTGTGTAGACCTGTCCTAGTGATTCTTTGGAATTGGCAGGTCTCATTTCAGTCTTGGGGAAATGAAGGCCAAAGAAAAGTGCCTGTTAACTAGTTTAAGACAAAACAGTTCATTGGCAACCTCTGGTATCTTTCTGGTTCATGGTGATTAATAAGTGTTCTTTTGTCCTAGTGTCCTCTGGGCTAGGGAATCTGCTGAGATAGGGCAATAAAGGAATTATTTTCTCTTTGTTACAGAGGGGAAAAATGAATTACAATGAGCTGCTCACAGGCCCACCCTATGAACTTCAGTGTCAGAACTAGAAATTAACTCCAAGACTTCTGTTTCTAATCCTGTGATTCTGGGTAGCTAAGAGTCAAGGAGACTTGTCCTGGCCTAGGCAACTGCTGTGAAGGCAAGGGTGGGCAGTGTTCTTATTTCAGGAGACAAATACCAAGGTCAGGAGAGAACTCATTTTGTAGCAGAGGCTACAACTAGAAAGGTGCTGCCTTTTTCTCCCCACCACCCACTAGTCCTAGAGATGGCATATCTTTCCCCTTTGAGGAAAAACTAGACTATAATAGGGCCCTTGACCACATGCCCCTTAATTATTGCACTTCAAGCATTTCCTTGACTCAAACCAATGTCCCTGATGTCCCCTCAGTACAGAATCATACCTATTCAGCAAATGGGAAAACTGGCTGTTCTAGATGGCAGTGACTTTGCCATGCCAGAGGCTCTGTGGGGAGGGTCCAATTCTCCACAGATGTGGGAGTAGGCTTCTCCTCCAGCCATTAAGAACCATGATCTCCTAGAAATGGTCTCACATCTAGTTGCTAATAACTGAGCATTTTTGTTAATCAATTTTACTAGGGAAAAGAGATTTTAAATATTCTCTGCCCCTTCCATCCGTCCTTGATGTCAAATGCCTTAGGAGACCGACAGCCTGATGCAGTGGAAGAAGTACTCACTAGATCTAACATCAGAGGCTATGGTTCCAGCCCAGCATGGACACTGTCCCCCAGCCTCCCCAACTGTAAAATGAGAACCTCCGAGGATCCTTCCATCTCCAGGGCTGTGACTCCATGCACTTTTGCAGCTAGTGTGGTTCTGGCAATTTTACAAGTTGAAGGGACTCTTTTCCCTACCTGAGGATATCTGAAAATAGGAATAAACTAGGGATGCAACAGGGGTTCCCAAGATCCAAAAGAAGTAGACACCACTTGACTGTGGAACTGTCTTAGCTTTTTTTTTAGAAACCCAGCTTGCCATGGGGAAATTAGGTGGTGGGGATCTCTTGGTCCAGTGTAGAAAGTGAGGACAGCAAGACCTCATTAGACATTTGTTTGCCAGTGAGGGCTCAGAGGTGGTGCAGCATAGACAAGTCAGGCCTCCCAGGGCAAGCGGTGGCCACAGATCTAGACAGGCAAAGCTAGATACAAATGTGACCACTTTACCATTTCAATAGTGGAGAAAGGCTAGCTAGAGCCCCAGTCAATAAGAGATTGGCCTCAGGGACCTTTGAAGAATTGGTGCCCAGTCTAGTTCTGATAATGAATTCGCCCATGGTCCCCACCATGTACCCATGCCGTAATGGCCTCTAATTGGTTGTGGGCCATGGGATCTAATTAACTTAGTAGCAAACCCAAACGACATCTGGGAGCTGTATGATGTCCCTGATTTGCTCTGCTGTGCATTAATTCTTGTTTTTCCTTCTTTTGTTTTTTTCCTCTTCCCAAGGAAGCAAAAAAAAGCCTTATTTATTATCATTTTCCCCACTGTTGGCATGGCAACACAGGCGTATGTTACTGAGCTTCAGGCGGCCCCGCAACCACCACAGCCTCAACAAGCCCCTCCACAGGCTCAGCCCCAGCCACCACCACCACCACCAGCGGCCCCTCAGCCACCACCACCACCACCACCACCACCTGCCGCCACCACCTCCCAGCCACAGTATGTTAGCGAACTGCAGAGCCCACAGCCCCAACCTGCCGGCCAGAAACAGTATGTGACTGAAATCCCAGCCCCCCCAGCACAGTCACAGCCCAGTGGCCAGCCTGCCCCAGCCCCGGCTCCCCAGCAGTTTATCGTGGTGACGGTCTCAGGTAAGTACAAGAAAAAAAGATCTAGTCTTCTAGTCCTTATATGAGATGGTTGTCCTTGGAACATCTGTGAGCATCCTACCTATGAAAACCCTTTGGGATTAAACTCTAGTGTCTAGCATAACAAAAGTTTTAAGGTTCCACAGGTTAAAGATACCCGATTCTAAGTCCTCTGATCTGTGATTTAGGAGAGGGATTGGGGCAGCTAGGTGGCACAGTAGGTAGAGTGCTGGGTTTGGAGTCCTGTCTTAGACACATGCTGGCTGTGTGACTCTTAGCGAATCACTTAACCTCTCTGTGCCTTAGTTTTCTCACTTGTAAAATGAGATTAATGGTATCACCTACTTCCCAAAGTTGTTCTAATAATCAAATGAGATAACATGTGAAGCACTTTGCAAACCTTAAAGTGCGGTATAAATGCTAACTGCTGTTATTGTTAATTGTATTATTTCTGATAATTACTTTTATTTAGTTGTGATTAAATAATCACAATAATAGTATCAGTAGTAGTAGGCCTGCTCTGATGTAGGGAGGTGAGCTTAGTTTTTCAAAGGTTATACCAGCAGGCTATGCCCACATAAAACTTGTAGTTTTTCCAAGCTGGAGTAGTATTGTTTGAGTCTGTGACATGTTCCATGGCTTTCATTGAAAGTTGGATGATCTCTTCAGGGGAATGGCTGTCAGGTGATGATTTTGTTCAGCCATAATAAATCACAAAGCATGCCTAAACAAGAGAAGGCTTAGAGTGGACATTATTGTTGTCCTCAAATATTTGAAGAGTTCTTATTCAGAAGGAGAATTACATATGTCCTGCCCAGCTCCAGAAAACAGAACTAAGACCAGTGAATAGAAGCTATAAGGGGGGCAGATTTTGATTCATTAGTGGGGGGAAATTTCTTAATGACTAGAGCTGTACAGTGGAATGGAATATGTCATCTTGAGGTCTTTTAAGTGGAGGTTACATAATCACTGGTCAGGGTTGTTTAACTCTAGGTGTCTATGACAAAATGCATGCAGCAGAAGTGGAGTTCTTCATCAGTCAAGGAATTAGCCACAATGATGAAACTGTGGATCCTTGAAGTATATTACAAATAATCATTTTCATAATTCATAATTCATTTTCCTTTTATTTCCCCTAAAAGATATTGCTAATAGCACCAGCATTTGGATATAAAGAATTCTGGAGGTTCTGGAGCAGAGTTATGAACCAGTTAAAAGTCTCTGACCCAGTCCTTGCTTCAACCCCAGGCACCATAAGATTCCCAGAAGACATCTAAATTACATGATTTTAATGATCTCCTTTGTGTTTTTCTTCAAATACCATAATGATCACAGAATTATTGTCCACTCTGCTCTTCTCCCTAGTCCCAGGCAGTAGCTTTATCACCCAAGGCACTTCAAGGCCAGTGAATCATTTGCAAGTCTGTTTGGTCATCAGGGGAACTGTTAGAGATAGGCAACAAAGGGTCAGAATACATAGTTTAAAAAGTATATTTCTCTAGGGATCAGAGTTCTGACAAGGCATCTTGTACATTTGGGTAATGGATATGAGGGATATACAGGGAGGTCTCTATGTTTGTGGAAGGCCACATGGATGAAGATGAACATGAGAATCTTAAGCCTAGGAGAGATTATTACTTATGGTGCAGACTTCGAGGATGAGGTCTGCTATATGGGATTTCATTCCTTTTGCCATCTTGGTCAGCTTAGATTGGATACACCCCCCAGTTCAGTTGCTACCAAGTAGGGTGAGCTTAGAGTCCAGTAACAGCCACCAAAGGTGTTACAGAGCTCATCACACCATAGGTTGCTGTTATATTGCTTGGTTTAGCCCTCGGTAGAAATTGTTCCAGCTGGCATTTTTATCTTTGACTAGGATAAAGGTCTAAATGGCATGCTTATTGCATGTGCTAATAACTGTCAAATGAGAGGGGTAGTCTACACAGTAGAGGGTTTGAACTGAGATTGTAGGTAGGCTGAATCTAATAAGGTAAAGTTCAATAGGGAGAAAGTCCTACATGTGGGTTTTTTGGGTTGTTTTTTTTTTAATCAACAACATCAGTGATCATGGAGACTTCCTAGGGAATAGATAGGGAGATCTTAGTGATTCTAAGCTCCTTGTGAATCCACATTGATCTAGCCAAAAGATATACAGACAACTTGGGTTGCATTAGCAGGCAGAGCAGTATCCAAGACAAGAAATCAGACTATGCCACTGTCCTTTTCCCTGGTTAGACCACATCTACAGGCAGGGATGAACAGAATGAGAATAGGTCCAGAGGACAGTTACCGTAATGGTGAGAGCTTAACCATTCTGGCCAGGAGTTGGTTAGAGAACCTGAAGATGTTTAGCCTAGAAAAGGGAATATTTAAGGGAGTCGTGGGATTGCCATCTTCACGTGTTTGCAGACTGAATGAAGGATCAGACCTACAGCTAGGACTAGTGGGTGTGGGGTAGGGTGTGAAAGTTACAGACGGATATTTCAGCTCAGTCTCAGGAAAAAATTCTTAACAATTGGAGTCATTAGAGATGGAATAGATGCTTCAGTGTATAATGAGGAAGGGTGGATGGTTGTTTACTGGATGATATAAAGGAGACCTCCATTGACTTAAATAACCCACCAGCCTTTAGGACCTCTTTCAACCTTATCACTTGATGAGATGGGTGGGGCAAAGAATAGGGCAAATATGTTCACCCAAAACTACCTTTCCTTCAATTCCTCTTTTCTCCTTCTAATTGTTTTCATTTTGTCAGTCTCATGGGCCTTCACTGGAACAAAATATCTACTTGCCAACCTTCTAAAGGAATGAAAAGGGGCTTTGAGGTACTTTGGTCCTAACTATTCAAGTTGCTCATCTAGAGCAAAACATTTCTACAAGAGCACCCTCAGGTACCTTACCACAGGAGACTGGCTCAGGCTCAGGGACTCCCAGACCCTGTAGGCTAAGAACTGTCTAGGTCTATTCCATGGCCAGAAGCAATTGGAAATTGTCCAGGGATCAGAGCAGGGAAGGGAGAGGCCCCCTGGCATTAGTCCTCTGGAGTGAGAGCTGGAACACACATACAGGAGGCAAGTTGAGGGAAAAATGAAAAGCTGACTAGATAACAACAGAATCCTGTCCCCAGCCAATCTGCCCTGGAGGTGACTTTAAGGATGACACTGGCAAAGATCAGATTACTCACACTGGGGACAATACTTTGGATTCAAATCTCTGTCCTCAGAAGCATCCAAACTTTTAAATGAAACCTGAGCAGGAAAGAGGAAGGGTACTGTAGACGACAGTGGGCTCTATGCCCAGAGAGGCTGGATGCCCAGCTGAGGATAGGATGTGCATTCTGGGTCCCCTAGTTCCTCAGGAAGAAAGAAAGTAGCCCTTTGCTACCAACTTGTCAGTGTTAAGACTGTGATGAATGATGCTTTCTTCTCACTTTCACAAACTTTGTACCAAGAGCTGCAGAGAAATAAGGCAATGAGCCAAGATGACGTGTCATACAACTTGCATCTAATCTTTATTTCTTTTGTATTAGTTTGTCTTGGAAATCTGTTTCTGTATGGGGAGAAAGTTTGAAGGTCCTTGCTAGAATCACAAGAGATTGTATGGGGTGGTCATGGTATTTGGAAAGTTCTGATTGGCAGGAAGTTTTTCTTTATATTTAACTGAAATCTACCTCTCTGTAAAGCACAGCATCCCCCTACTCCATCCCACCCCAAAATCTTCAGCTTGTTAGAGAATGTTCCTTATCTGTTTTCCATGGTACTTTTAAGAGTGGAAGGGCAGGTGGACCTATGCATATTCTGAGTCCTACAGGTGTCTTATGTGCCTATTTCTTCAGACACCTGGGCTTTTTTACCCTCTATCTCTTTGTGAGTTGCATCAAAAATTAGCTCCCCACAGATAGAAAACATGGGTTTAAAAAGCAATGGTGTAGGGCTTGGGTCATATAGGATATCAGGGGCAGAGCTGAGCTAAAAGCCTCAGACCTTTATGATTCCTGGCTTCTGTGAAAGCTACACACACACTTAGGCTGGGAGCCAGGAGGCTGCCCAGGTTCTATGAGCAATGGGAATTTTAATTAGGAGCCATTTCCAGGAACTTTTTTTCCCCCTCAAACCAACTCCCCAGTGGGAGTATCAGATCTCTAGGTTGGTAACATCACAGAGTCTGTATTGAATTATATGGCCCAGAGTCAAGCCCTGATTTCTGGACTAGCCTAACCCTATATGTACCCCAGCAAATCCTGCCTCTGCAAATCCTGTACCCCTGCAAATCCTGGGTCTATAAAGGATCCCTTTCGTTAAGAAAGTCAAAGACTTTAATGGGAAATCTAATTCAACTTCACAACTTTCCCTCACTGAAAGAGTCACTCCTTATATTCAGATAAGGCACCTAAGATCCAGCTGGCTTGGGATGACATAGCACATCCATGGGAAAACCAAAGACCACTGATCAAGTGAGAGGAAATTCAGTGCACTCCACCATTGTGACACCAAGTTCTCTGGCTATTAACTTCAAGGGCTCTTGGGAGAGATCTTTTCTCACAAATCTCTATACACATCTGTACATACACAGAAAGCTATAGATAGACCTACCCAGAGAGATATGTGTACAGAGAGGAATTATAGAATCTCAGGATTGGAGGGGACCTCAGAATCATTTAATTCACACAATATCTGAAAGGACAAAGGATCGTGTACCCTCTACTTCTGAAGAGCTGTAATCGTTAGTCTTTCTTTTCATCTGGCTAGGCTCTACCTCTGCAGATGCAGAACAAGAGATGACTCCTTGTTCTGACCCCAGAGGCTGAGCAGGATCCCTCTTCCATAGGACAGCCCTGCAATGTAGAGGAGTTGGAGCACAGATGTGAATCACAGAGAGAGAGATGTACACAAGGAGGGGGTGGGAGGTCAGGAGACTGAGGAGAAATACCTGCCTGCCCCCTACCCACCTCCATGATTCAAGCAAAGACAGTCAAACTATCCATACTCAGTCACATAGACACAGATGTAGTCCCATAGCCATGGCCACAAATGGTCACGCATGTGCACACACACACACAGGCATCTCTGCAGATATAGATCCACAGGTACCCTTTGCAACATAAGCACATGTGTATGAAGCAAAAAGCCTGAAGTTATAAAGAAGCCCACTTACCAGGTGTTTTCTTCCCATGGGGTTCTTAGTACTGCTAGAAAACCAACCAAACCAATTAGAGCCTCAGTCCCAGCTGTAGAACTCTTGACTGTTAGCCTGATGGTAGTGAATGTTCTTCTTGCTGTGCTGTGCCTCAAGTAGAAACACTGAGGACTTGTGAGAAGAAATGACAGTTGCTGTTAACTTTGGGTCTTGCCCAGAGGTTCCCTTTTAAACCTCTTCAGGCAGCAGCCAGAGATGCCCAGCGCGGAGCTGTGAGACCAGAGGCATGACAATGAACCAAGTCAAAAGTCCATTCCTCTCCATACCTCCATTCCCAAAGCCCAGTGTTTCCAGCTTAGTTGATGTCCCATTCCTTTAACTGGGGACACAGCGTCCTAGCTTAGGTTACCCACACCCCTAGGTGTGTTGGGAGCATCACGTGGCACAGTGCTTTCTCAGGTTGCTCCCAGCCTTACCAGTTGAGCTGGAGTCATTAAATGCCTCCTCCCTTGAGGCTGCACAAGGATACCAAGGAAGGCCCAAATAAAATCCAAGCAAAAGCCGTTAAGCTAAATCCAGAAATTGATGACTTTGTAGGCTATCCTTGAGGACTCTGGCTGCCAGAATTATTTCAGTAAGCATTGCCTGTTATTATTATCCCCTGAGAACCATCCTCCTTTCCCAATACTGAGCAGCAGTGGAGTTTGACTGCTGTCTTTCTCATCAGATCAGCATGCAAACTATCTTGGTATCAAGACTGTACCTAATTGGTCAGGACCCAGCCTGCAGCAGCTTCCCAAGGCGTCATCCCCAAAAGGCTCAATCATACCTGAAGCCACAAGGCCAAGTCTGAAGGTCCTGGGCTTTTAAACAGAAACTTCAACTGTGGGTGATTCTATGGGCCCTGTGCTGGTGAGCACTTTCATTCTATCTCCCTGGGGAAGATGATGAGGAAATAATCTACTCAGCTCCACCATCCCTTAGAAGATTCATTTGTCCCTTCTACTCCTGCTCAGTGCTTCTACACAGGGAAAATGGAATGCTTTCATCTTCTGTTTACCTCGAGACAAAATGATACCCCACTCAGTTCTTGCTCTCCAAGCCTTGTAAAAAGGCACCTTCATTCAGAATATTAGCAGATTTCCCTGAAGCACTAGGGACCAAAAGTGCCACCAGCATGCAGGAACAGATATCTTTCAAAGGGTTAGGATCCTACTGAACTCATATAGAGGGCTGGAGAGAGAAAGGGAAAGGCTGAGGATTTGTTCTTTGGGGAAAAAAAAAATAACCCATCCTCCTGCTCATCACCTCAGAGATGTGCATGAAACTTGACCTCCTTCCTGATAGCATCTCCCCAGCCCAGGCACTGACCTCTCTGTGTGCTTCAAAGGCCCCTCCTTGTTTTGTACCTACTATGAGGGGGATGTTTATTCAGAGAGAAGCAAGGAGCTTTGGAGCAAACTCGAGGGGATTAATTCACCAAGGTTGCTAGTATAAAAGCTGCTCTTGTTCCCACCTGCTCTTGCAGAGAGGCGTGACCAGGAGCTGGCCAGGCAGGCCACCCCTGGGCTGCATCATGTTCTATGATTGCCTCTTCACAGCTCCCTGCCAGCGTGAGTAACCCCTCCCTTCCCCCCCATCCCATTGTGGTGAGTTGCACACTGAAAAAGTAGGAGGGAACTGGGTGTGAATGAATGGAATGGAAAGGAGGGAGGGAGGGAGGCAGCCTAAACTAAGAGGTTTGAGGGTGGGGGGGCAATATCCCAGACTTCTACCACCTCCTGAGACTAAATTTCTTTGTTCTCACCAGCAAAATAGATAAGCTGGTGGCTAGAGTACCCTGGTGGGCATATTGTAAGAATCATTAGTAAATTGGGCTAATGTGCTTTAGAAGTGAGACCAAAGGCACAGGTTGAAGGCAGGATCTTCCAAATCTCCATCCTAGTCAGGGAAAAATTCTACATCTGAGCTTTTGTTTTCCTCCTTGGACAAGGACATTCTCCCCTGCCTTTCTGTTGTGTCTGTGGAGTAGATGACATAAAAATTCCTGTCAGCCTAGTCAGGGGTAAATAGAGTGAAGACCACAGGGAGCATTGAGGAGGAGGACATTAAGAAGACTGGAGACTGTACTATAGGAGAATCAGTTGAAGGGGCTGGAAATACTTATTTAACCCAGAAAAGGGAACAGTGAATAAGGACATCATAGCTTGTATTTCAACATCTGAAGAGGAGTTGTATAGAAGGAGTAGACTTGTTCTCCTTGACCCTGAGGGGCATAATTAGGAGGAGAAGTCCTAGAGGGAAGTTGCAGGGACTTATTTTTGCTATAGAAAAGGAAAACTTAAGATGTCCAGAAAACTTACTAACAATTGTCCAAAAGTGAAATTGGCTTCCCAGAAGATAATGAGTTCCTATAACTGGAGGTCTTTCAGGTGGAGACTGGGAGATTCTTTGTCATTCCTTGTAAAAAAGATTCTTGCTCAGAGGTTAGACTAAATGATCTTAAAGCTCATCCCTTCCACTGCTGGGATTCTGAGCTTCTGTTGTTCTTCCTGAAAAAGCCATCCTGGTTCAAAGCAAAAGTCAAAGGGGCCTGGGGTCAGGGAGAGGGGAAGAGCATTGGAGTTTGAGCCTTGGACTCCTCTTGTCCTGCAGAGCCATTCCCAAGGATTGGCCTCACAAGGCCTTCAGTGCTCTAGCTCTGTCTAGCCTTCCCTCTCTCTTTGCTCACGTCTCACTGGACTTTAGAATACCTCTTCCATGCCAATCACAGGGCCATACCTGGGGCTTACCCCTAGGAATGAAGTCAGGTGGAAGAGTGGATGGATGGAGTGGACAGGCCCTAAGCCTTAGAGCCCCTAGACAGCATTGCTCTCAACACATCCAGCCCATTCCTACAGGACCCATACACATGCAGTTGGCATGGGAGGTGACCCCAGCCACATTTGAAAGGATAATCTGTAGCAGGAATTGTAGACCCTACTGGAGCTCTGATGCTTCCCACATCTACCCCCAAATATGTCTGTCCCCTTCCTAACACTATAGGAACTTTCTCAGATCCTAGAACTAAGCATCTAGGATCCAGATCCAGACCCCTAGCATCTCATTCCCTGTATCCTAGGGACAGTACTGCATAGTGTGCCTGATCTAACCCCTTCCTCCCTACAGAAGGGGCCATGAGGGCCAGTGACACTGTCTCAGAAGCCAGCCCAGGCTCCACAGCCAGCCAATCTGGAGTGCCAACACAGGTGGTCCAACAGGTCCAGGCCACACCACAGGTATGGGGCTCCCAAGGTAAGGGATTGAATAGTTGGCTCTCAGCACAACGGGTTCTTGGGACCAAAAAAGGCTGTCTCCAGCCACTGGGGGCTTGAGAGGAGTACAGATATAGACTGCTTCTCACTGCTCCCTCCTCCATCATTGCCCTTTAGCTCTGCCCCTCACCATCTGCCAGAACCATCTGTTTGTCTTCTTATCAAGATGCTTTGCTTCATTCTGCTCAGCTCCTTTTCCATCCTCCCCTCACTCCACAGTTTGGGGGTCGGGGTCAGCCTCCCTTCACCTCACTGGGCTTTGTTCCAACAGCGGTTGCTGGTGCAGGCAAGTGTGCAGACCAAGCCTGGTGCTGTGTCCCCTCTGCAACTGACCAGCATCCAAGTGCCCCAGCAGGTAAGACTGACCCACCCAAGGGCTAACGGGAAGGTAGCACCATCCTCTGGGGCTTCATGGGTCCCACCGTCCCTAACCTTGAAAACCAAAGATTCCTAAATGGGGCTGGTGACACCTCCTTTACTAACTACCTCCCTCTTGCCTGCACACAACATGAAAAATAGAAACCTCTTCTGGCCTGCCCAGTTCCAGTCCATTTCTAATCAGGGAAATTAGAGCTGCCAAACCCTTGGCTATCCTTTTGGTCAAGCATCTCCACTGAGAAGAGTTGTGCTAGCTCGGTCTGTTTTTTACCTCCCCAGAGGCAGCCAGTGTCAGGGAAAGAACACTGTCCCTGGGAGTCGAAATTCCTATATTCTCTGTTCCCAAGTTACTATGTGGCCTTGAGAAAGTTACCTAAAACCTGATAGGATGATGATGTCTAGAGCTAGAAGGGATCTTACAGATCACTAGGCTCTATGTGTTCAAAGGTGCAGCATGGGCTAGTGGAAAGGGATGTGGATTATTAGTCAGAAGATCGTGTCTCTAATCCCCCTTCACTGTTTTATGTCCTGGGTGACCTCAGTGAAGACCTTCCCTTCTCTGGTCTTGGTTTCTTTATCTGCAGATGAGACAATTAGACTAAAACTAGATGATCCCTAAGGCTCTTTGAGCTCTATAAAGCCCTCTAACCTCTGAAGGTTAAGGGAAATCAAGCCATCTTCCCATTATACTTAAGCACCTCTCAAAACAGCAGACTTCTGAGATTAGGATTCTTATGACTCTTGGTTCTAGAGGCTGGGGGCTCCTCTTTGCATACTCTACAGAAAAGAGATTAATTAACCCACGTACCCATGGACCCAGGCATCTTGAATGAAAGCAAGTACAGCAAGAGTGAGGGAGAGGGAAGCCTCAGGAACTGTGGGAAGAAGGCAGATTCCTGTTCTTGCTCCGTTTTCCTCCCTCACACCTCCATTACAAAGAAACCTTTTGGGTTTATGCAGAACCCTACTCCAGTAGCCTTGGGCTGGAGAACATGGACTGTGGAGGCAAAATCCACACCTCCCACCCACCAGGATGAGCTGGTGCAAATGAACCCTACTGCCAAGAGGCATAGGGGAAAAGCATTGAACTTAGAGCCAAATAACCAGGGTTTGAATCCTGACCTCAGCCTAGTCCTTTCCCCTCACTGAGCCTTGGGTTTCTCATCTATACGATGATGGGCTTGGATTAGATAGAGTCAGAAGATCCTTCTAACTCTAATATGCTTTGACTCTTAAAGGTCAGCCCCCTGAAATCTCTGGGATTGGGTCATGCTCTCTGCATCAGCATCTTCCTAATCACAAGCATTCCTCACACAGCGGTTGGTGGTGCAGAGCACAACCCAGGCCAGCAAAGGGGGCCCGGCCTCATTAGCTGTTCATAGTGTCCAACAGGTGCACTCTCCCCCAGAGGTAAGTGGCAGCTCCCAACCCTGTAAGTCTTCCCTCCTTCCCAATCTATTTCTATCCTCTTTTTCTCTCCTTAAGCTGTTTCTCTACCCTTCTTCTCCCTTACCTTGCTTTAGACTCTCAGATCCAGGCTTCTGTAGGTGACATTTAATGAGGTCAGGGTAGCTTCCAGCCAAGGTTAGCTGCTAAGGATTTGTCAGGGAACAGAGAACATCCTAGCCCAGACTGAGCTTCAGCAGAGCCTGGGCTTTTAAGCTCCAGGAATGGAGAGCACAGCACCTTATGAGGCTGGATAATGCATCAACCATGTCCTGGGTTGCTGTGTGACATCTCATCCTCACCCCCCTCTCCCAGCCCTACCATGGAAAGCTTCACCTCAGAGGTAAAAGCAAGCTTTCATGTCTCCCTTCCTCCAAGATCTTTACAGGGATTCTCCAGTCTTGGAATCAGGGGCAGGTGAGACATGAGAGTTCATAAACTAAGACACTAGAGCAAGGGCCAACTCCACAAGAGGCCCAGTGGTGTCTTGGGAGCATCACTCCACAGCCTAGGGATGCCTGTCCCTTACTCCGACCCCTCCCTGCCTCCCAAACCCCTCCCAGACTAGTGCCCATAAAAGAACCAAGTGGTGTTCATAGATTCCCTGGAATATAAGCCCTGCAAAGCCAGAGAGAAAACAAGGTCTTTACCTGCTTTGGCTGTCTTGTTAATTATCTCTCCAATAATATCCCTCCAAACCATTCTAGCATTTCAGTACCAAACCAGAAGGTGGTGGTGAGCATGAGGAAAAGTCTGTCCCAGGGGCTAGCCCGAGAAATACCAGGTTGGACTTTAGAGAAGGTCTAAGAGAGATTTGAGATCAGTTCTTAGCAGGGACAAGTTTTTAAGGGGAAGATTCAGCCAGTGCTGGGCTGAGCAAAAGCTCAGGGTTCTGGGCTCATTTGCAAACTTTGTTGCAAAAGGGGTTCTCTTCACACTGCGATCTGTGCAGTTTCACTCTAAGCCCTTTAGCAGATATAGGGAATGGCTGAGAGTGGGTCCCAGAAAAAAGCCCACCCTGATTTTGCCTGAGCCTCTCCTTGCCTTTCTCTCTCTCTCCGTGTGTGCATCTCTCTCTGTCTCCCTCTGTGTGTCTCTCTCCTTCCCTCCATGTCTGTCTCTTTCTCCCTCCCTCCCTCTCTGTGTATGTCTCTTTCTCTCTCTCTCTCTCTCTCTCTCATTCTCTCAACAGCAATCACCAGGACAGGGGAACAGCTCCACCAGCAAAGCTGGCTCCGTGCAGCAGCTCCAGGTGCATAGTGTCCAGGCCGTCCCTGTCACACAAGAGGTATCTGACAGGGGAGGTGCCCAGGCAGAGCTGTTTCTGAGGGTCCTAAAACAGTCTGAGATGTGCATCCAACTAGCACTGACCTTGTACAACACTTGGAATGGGAGGTCCACCATGGGGTTTGGAGTTGAGACCAGATTCCAAATCCTCCCTCCATTGATTCCCAGTGGGACCTTGGGCAAGTTTCAACTTCTTTGGGCCTCAGGCCTTCATTCATCTAGAGGTGATTTCTTAGACCTTTCTGGTTCTCAGTCTGGTTCAGTGACTTACCCAAGGCCACACAGCAAGTTAAGACCAAAGAACCCAAGAAAACTGAGGTCCATTAGAATGACTTGCCCCAAGAATAAGGTTGGAGATTAGATCATTCACCTTCCTAGTAAATGCTTGCCACTGCTTCTCATTGCCCCACAACAGCTGATGGTGCTCATTTTATCGCAGGATGCCGGGATCTGCCCTGGGAATCTCTAAATGAATGAGGGAGCAGTGGGATGGGAGGCAGACAGTTTTTCTGTCGGGTTCATTTAAGCCAGTGGATAGTTTTCTTTATGGCCTGGCTGGAATACGTGAGTATTGGCCAGTTCTGTCAAGGAGAAATTGATTATTACCTATCTACATTTCCCTTTTGGCAAAGAATCATGAGAGGAGCAGTAGGGGAGAATCAGTGGATCAGTCCATTCCACAGACTCTGGACTGTGTAGCCCATTGTAAAAACAAGAGGGGCCCCAGATTCTGGGAGTCCTTCACCTTCTTGAGTGCTAGGCCCCCCAGAGGCTCTCAGCCTAATGAGTGACAGGACAGTTAGGAGAGATGTGGCTGCTCCTTCAGTGATTTGGGGTGCTGTGTGTCCCCTCAGAGATCCGTCGTGCAGACCACTCCACAAACACCAAAATCAGGCCCAGTGCAGCAGCTGACAGTACAAGGCTTGCAGCAGGTCCACGTCACTCAAGAGGTCTGTGCTCTTTGGGCCCCGGGTTCTTCCACTTACCCTCCTCTCACTCCCCCTGGAGGTTTTCCCTGGCTAAGCTGTGATTGGATGGGCAGTTTTCTGGGCACTAAGAGAGGCCCTAAGAACCAATGGGCTCTACAGGGAGGGAGCTGAGCAGATGACTCTAAATACTGTGATTCCCATCTTTCAGAAGGGAGGCCTATTAGAATATCTTGCCCCAAGGATAAGATCAGGGATAAAACTGAGACCTGCCCACTTCCTGGCCTAAGACACTGAAAAAGAAGCTGCTATACATGTTTTTGGACTGTGAGACCTTTGTAGGGCATAAACCAGGGCGTGGAGGAGGGGCACCTTTTAAAATTCCAACCAGACAGACCCACTCAGCCCGGCCCCGCCCCCCTGCCTCCCCTCCCCGCAAGGTGCGAGCCTGTGGGGCCTCCCTCCTCCATCCCTGGCCGGCTTCCTGGTCTCCCAGGTGGCCCAGGGCTTGGGCCCCTAAGGCCCGTGAAAGGGCCCCGCGCTCGGTGCATTTGCCGGGCCGCCCCCTACCCGCACCTGTCCTGCCCAGTCCCCCAAGCAGGGCTGCGGGTGACGGGCCAGTGTCTCTGTTTGTCCTCCAGTGCTCAGGCAGTCAGTTCCCCGCTAGGAAGGGAGAGCCGCAGGAGCCAGCAGCAGAGCCGCCTGTGGTGCGGGCCGAGCCGGGCGAGCGGGCTGGAGAGGCACCCCTGCTGTTAGAGTGCGGTAGCGAGATCCCGCAGTTAGGCAGCGGCAGCCCGGAGCCCCGGCTCCATTACCTGCCCGCGGCGGCGGCGGCGGCGGCGGCGGCAGCAGCAGCGGCCGAGCCGGGTTCAGAGCAGTGGGTGGAACTGGTGCGCGTGGTCCCCCAGCAGCTGCTCCTGCCCCAGCAGAAAGTGGTGATCGAGCCCCTGCCGGGGCTCTTCTCCCGAGCCAGCCCCGACCAGAGAGTCAGGATCCAGAGAGTCCCCCAGGTGCTAGTGTTCGGCACTGCAGCCACAGCCCTGAAAGTAGGTGGGGAGAAGGGGGCGGGGCTGACTTCTGCCCAGAGCCTGCCCCGGTGCCCCCAGGCCTCACCTATAGAGATTCTTCACCCGTGGCCCTGGGACCCTCGCCCCTCCCTGTCTCCCCACCGCTCCTAGGCTCTGCCTTTTACTGATACAAGCCCTGCCCCTAGTTCTTAGGCCTCTCCTCCACTTAGCAGCACCATCCATGCTCACCCCTCCTTTCATTTAGTCTCCATTTTCTGCCAGGCGGCTGGCCTGGGTTTCTGGCCACTGGGATAAATTTATTCTGAACAAGAGCAGCAGGGTTCCAGACCTTGAACAGCAGTTTTTCTTAGGCAGACTGCCAGATCCCTTGTTGGGAAGCCTCTGGGCTCTATGTCTGTTGGCCAAGAGCACAGGGTTGTAGGTGATAGAGCTCTTCCAAGAAGATTCCTGTACTGTCCTCCCCCCACCTCACCCCTCCTTGTAGAAACTCTGGTCTAGATCAGTCTTAAGCCAGAGAGCAACCCAGTCCCAGGGGTCCCTGCACTGTTGTATCATCTGCAATTTAGCCTGTGTGCCTCTGTTCGAGCTCACATGCTGCTGTCTAGCCCCAGTGTTAGAGGATGCTAGTCCTCACCATAACCCTTTGGTCTCTTGTCCCAGGTGCAACAGCTCCAGCAGGTGCCCGTGCAGCATGTGTACCCCAGCCAGGTTCAGTATGTGGAGGGCGGTGATGCCAGCTACACAGCCAGCACCATGTGAGTACATCAATGAGCATATCCTGTAGCCCTCCTCCCACCTCCCCCAGAAACTCAAACTCCAGATGTAGACAGGGCCATTCTACATTGTAAACAGGCAAAGCCATCACAGGCTTTGCCATTAAGGAACTTGCTCACCTCTAGCAATCAGAGGATTATGTAAGGCATGAGATGTTGAACTATATCAGGAAAGTTCTGGATAACAGAAAGTGGGGAGATTTCATGCTGGCCGTGGTCACATATGAGGAGATTGGGATTGAAACAGTCTTTTATAGAGAGGCAGAATTTTTACAGGTGGAGGGAAAGAAGCAGGGCATCTCAAGAAGAGGTAGTGGTATGCCCAAAGGCACAGAGACCAGTGAACCTGGCACTTCATGGCATTGTTAGGAGAGACCCACCTGCCCAGCTGCAGAGTAGGACAGGATTTTTAAAAAGTTATGGAAAATAGAGCTGAAGTCAGGCTCTTAGTGCTCTTAGAGACCACTTTTTTTGAACTTCTGTGAGCAGTAGAGAGGCATGGGCACTTCATGAACTAAGAAGGGATGGGATCAGAGGAAGACTAATTGTGGTAGGATGGAGGGGAAAGTTTTGAAGTTGGAAAGGTTTCCATCATAGAGAGCTGTGGGAGTGGAAAGGAGGGAAGAAGCAGTTAGCCTTGACTGTTGATTATTAGATCTATGGGATGGGCAGATAAAAAATTAAGAAGACCCACCATGAGCCCAGAATGAAGAGAAGGATGACAGAGCCAGTGACAGAAATGGAAAAATTGTACAGAACATTCTCTTGGTTTCCCTTTGTTAGTTTTTTGGTACTATTCTAAGGTAGAAGAGTGATATTCAGCTCAGCCCCCAACTAGACCAAAGCAACTGGGTGCTTCTGGTGGGAAAAGTACCAGAAGGCTTATTGATAGGCAGAAGAGGATCCTAGCTCTAGGTCCAAGGTGACTAGTGGCACTCAAGGCTTATGACATTAAACATCTGGATATGTCTGGGCTTCCCACAAGCTCTGCCACAGAAATGGCCACCCAGCTCTTCTTCCCTGCTTCCCTTACAGTCGCTCAGGTACCTACCCCTACACAGAGACACCACTGTACACCCAGAACACGGGCACCAGCTACTATGAGACCCAGGGCACAACGGCGCAGGTCAGCACGCCTGCCACCTCACAGGCTGTGGCGAGTAGTGGCTCAGTGCCCATGTACGTGTCGGGTGGCCAGATCGTCACCAACTCTAGTGGCGCAAGCAGTGGAGGGGGCGGCGGGGGCGGCGGGGGCGGCGCCGGCACCTACGTGATCCAGGGCGGCTACATGTTGGGCAGCTCCAGCCAGTCGTACTCTCATACCACCCGTGCCTCACCAGCCACTGTAAGTGCCCCTGTGTTCCCCCCACCAGAGGGAAAAGGGATGGGAAAGAGGAACATCACTTGGTACAGAGGCAGGGATGAGCCTTGGGAATGTTTCTGCAGCACAACTATCTCCTGCCTTCTAGTGAGTACCTTGGGTAGCGAGCTTCCAGGTGAGGGTACAGGCCAAAAAGATCAGAAAGGGAGGGGAGAGCCCAAGTTCAGAGCAGTTCATACCACCTGCCTCCTAAGCATAAGTAGAGGGGAAAAGGGAGAGCAACAAGCATAGCCCATGACACTGCCCCCCAAAAGGCCCTAGGTCTACCCTAGTTGTCTCCTTTTCATACTGGGGCAATGTGCAGCAGTCTTACCTAGGTGGGGGCTGACCCCTGGGTTGGCTCCCTCTCCCCCTCCCCCCCCACTTCTCTTTCCCCTAGGTTCAGTGGCTGCTGGATAACTATGAGACGGCTGAGGGTGTGAGCCTACCCCGAAGCACCCTCTATTGCCACTACCTCCTGCACTGCCAGGAGCAGAAGCTAGAGCCCGTCAATGCTGCCTCTTTTGGCAAGCTCATCCGTTCCGTTTTCATGGGCCTCCGCACTCGCCGACTTGGCACCAGGTATGCCTGTCCAGCATTTGAGGTCCTTCCCCAGAGCCAGGCCTCAGGTCTACTCCCAGGATTGAGCCCTTGGCCCCAGCGGAAACGACCCTTCTTCCTTCCCTCCCGTAACTCCACCCACTAATACCCACTTTTAACAAAGCCTCAGCTTTATCTACATGTGTCAAGTGAAGAATTTCCTCTCTTCATCCTCTTAGGTGGTGGGTTCCATTTTGGTGACATCCTCATCACTTCCCTAGAGATTTATTTGGGGCAGATTTCCCCCAGTGAACTTGTTACAAGAGCCTACATGGTATAATGGATAGACAGTTGGCCTCAGAATCTGAAAAAGCTGAATTCAAGTCCCACTTCTGACACTGTGACCTTGGGCAAGCCACTTCTCAGTGTGTCCTGACCAATTCTCATGCTAAAGGGCTGCATTACTAGATAGAAGCCCACAAGGTGATGGTTGGACCTGGGATCTTTCAGATTGAGAGCAGAATGAACTTGCTGTTTTCCATGCTGGGAATTCCTCCACACCTTCTACCTCCCTTAGCCATGCCTAGAATTCCTTGGGACTTCACAGAGTTTACCATGCACTTATCATGTGATGTCAGTTGTAATGATCTGTGTTAGCACATGATCTCCCTACTACTATGAGTTCCACAAAGATAATGTCTTCTCCATGAGAAGACATTGTACCATTGTACCATGCCCAACACAGACTTTGCAAATAGCAGGCAACGAATAAGTATTGTTCAGATGAACAAATGAATCCCTCCTAAGTAATAATAAGGTCATGCCTAGCCTAAACTCTGTAACTTTCCCCTCTTTTCTTTCCTGCTCTCCTTTCCAGGGGGAACTCCAAATACCATTACTATGGCCTGCGTATCAAAGCCAACTCTCCACTACTACGCCTGATGGAGGACCAGCAACACATGGCCATGCGGGGCCAGCCCTTCTCCCAGAAACAGAGGTAGGTATGCTTTGATGCCCAGCCTAGGCATCTCTGGCTGGCAAAGCACCAGGCAGGGAAGACATTCCCTCCCACCTGGACTTTCCCTTTACTTTCCCTACCTTCTCAGGCTTAAACCAATCCAGAAAATGGAAGGCATGACCAATGGTGTGGCAGTAGGACAGCAGCAGGCGTCAGGCCTGTCTGATATCAGTGCCCAAGTCCAGCAATACCAGCAGTTCTTGGGTAAGGACCTGTTCTCATGCTCAGGAACATTGCCACACAGCCCACCCTGCAAATGGGCCCCTTCCCCTCAATGCCCCTTCTCTCCAGAATCCCCTGACCCAGAGGGGACCACAGAGGGAAGATAGAATTTAGGGAGGCAAGATTTCCTGAGCCCTGCAGAGGTGTGTGAAAAGAACCAGATTAAGAATCTTTGACCTGTGTTCTACTAGTCAGCATGACCTTGGGCAGCTCACTTGATATCCCTAGGCTTCAGTTTCCTCATCTCTAAAGTAAGGAATTAGGATGAGATGATTTCTAAGGTCCCTTCCATAAATGCCCCCACACAGATGCCTCAAGGAGCCTGCCAGAATTCACTGAACTTGACCTACAAGGCAAGGTGCTACCTGAGGGGATTGTACCTGAAGACATCAAGGCCTTCCAGGTCCTGTACCGGGAGCACTGTGAGGTATGGGACCAGGCCCAGGGTCCAGAGCACTAGTGTGGGGGTAGGGCTGTGCTCTTCCCCTCATGAGGCCATTCCTGCCCTGCCCTCCTCAGTCTCTCTCCTCTCCTTGCCAGGCCATTGTGGACGTCATGATTAACCTGCAGTTTACGCTAGTGGAAACCCTGTGGAAGACCTTCTGGAGGTATAACCTCAATCAGCCCAGTGAGGCCACCCCCCTGACTGTGTGAGTATGACAGGGAGCCCTGGGCAGCCACAGCAGGAGAGCCCTTTAAGGCCTACGTCCTGAGGGAGGGTCTCTCTCTCATGTCTATCTCTATTCCTCTATGTACGTCTGTATGTCTATGTGTTTCTATATGTATATCCCTGTATATATGTTGGTGTCCTGTGACGGGTCTGTTCCTGATTACGTGGCCATGTCCGTGTCCATGTTTGTGTGTCTCTGGACAGCCACGATGAAGCAGAGAAGCGGTTGCCCAAGAGCAGCCTGGTGCTCCTCTCCAAGTATGAGCCTGTGCTCAAGTGGACCAAGGACTGTGACAACTTGCTGTACCAGGGCCTGGTGGAAATCCTTATCCCCGATGTGCTGCGGCCCATCCCCAGTGAGTAGGGGGTGGCTGGGGGCAGCCAGGTGAGGCAAGAGCACTCTGCTCACCTCCCCAACCATTCTATCTGTCCTCCACAGGTGCCTTGACACAAGCAATTCGGAATTTTGCCAAGAGCCTAGAGAGCTGGCTCACCAATGCCATGATGAACATCCCTGAAGAGATGGTTCGGGTGAAGGTAAGGGGGATGGAGCTTCCTGACCTGCTGTTAGTTCCTCCCCATCCTAGAACACCAAAAGCCCCTGGAACTTGTATAGGTTAGGTGGGATTTGGGATTAGAGGGTATCTTGGAGATCATCTGTTTCAACCTCTTTATTTTACAGTAGAGGAGACTGAGTTCTAAAGCAAGTGACTCAGCCAAGGTCACACAGGTAGCAAATAGAACTGTAATATGAATTCACATCCTCTGACTCCCTAACCCAGTAGGTTTTTTCCAACTGTGGAGAACCATAAATGCCAGACTCAGGAAATTAGATTTGATCCTAGAAATAATAGGGAGCCCAGCCTAATTAGACTGGGCCATAGGCCGGTGACTGGCGGCTGTGCAGAAAAAAATGAGAAGGGACAGGCTAGTCAGGTTGTCACAGTGGTCCAAGGTGAGAGGGAGGAATATGGTGCAGTGAGAGGACACTGGATGGGTGTGGAGTCAGACTTGGATTCAGACCCCAGCTCTACTACGTGCTCACTACCTGTGTGACAACTCTTCCCTTTGGCAGGCCTCAGTTTTTATTGTTCAGTCCTTTCACTCATGTCTGACTCTCCATGACCCCATCTAGGATTTTCTTGGCAAAAATACTGAAGCATTTTGTCATTTCTCTCTCCTGCTCACTTTACAGATGAGGAACTGAGGCAGACAGGCAGACTTACCCAGGGTCACACAGCTAGTCTGAGGCCAGGTTTGAACTCAGGAAGATGAGTCTTCCTGACTCCAGGCCCAGCACTCGCTGCACTGTGCCACCTAGCTGCCCCACAGCTCACAAAATGAGCTGGTTGTACCAGATGTCCTCAATACCTCCAGATACTTTAGCACTAAGTCCTGTGACCCCACCCTGAAATCCCCACCCACTCTGGACCACAGCCTCCCTTAAAGGAGGCCGGTGTAGATGGTCTTGAAGGTCCTCTGCAGCTCTAACCTTGGGCTGTTCTGGGGCCTGGCAGCAGGGGGAGGGGAATCATGTAAACAAGGGCATGAAAAGGCTTTGCCCACAGGTGGCCGCAGCCAGTGCTTTTGCCCAAACACTTCGGCGCTACACCTCCCTCAATCACTTGGCCCAGGCAGCCCGGGCTGTGCTTCAGAATACGGCCCAAATCAACCAGATGCTCAGCGACCTCAACCGTGTTGATTTTGCCAATGTGCAGGTACCAGTAGCCCCTAAGGATAGCTGGGGCCTCCTGGGAGGGGAGGGTCCTGGGCAGCCCTGTCCTGATCATCCGACCTTCTACCCCCACCTCAAGGGTTTCTGGGGATGGCATGATGTAGTATGAGAAGGAAACCACTTGTGGCTGTGGGTTCAGAGGTAGGGCCCAAGCCACATCTCTCTGGCTCCATTTCCCCAGGAGCAGGCCTCATGGGTATGCCGCTGTGAGGACCGCGTTGTGCAGCGGCTGGAGCAGGACTTTAAGGTGACTCTTCAGCAGCAGAACTCACTGGAGCAGTGGGCAGGCTGGCTGGATGGCGTGGTTAGCCAGGTGCTCAAGCCCTACCAGGGCAGTGCCAGCTTCCCCAAGGCTGCCAAACTCTTCCTTCTCAAGTGGTCTTTCTACAGGTGGGTGGTACCTGATGAATGGGGACTGGGGGGAGCCTGACTCAGCAGACCAACCCCAGTTCTGCCTGCTTCCTCTTCCTCTAGCTCCATGGTCATCCGGGACTTGACCCTGCGAAGTGCAGCCAGCTTTGGTTCATTCCACCTGATCCGCCTCTTATATGATGAGTATATGTACTACCTGATTGAGCATCGGGTAGCCCAGGCCAAGGGAGAGACACCCATCGCTGTAATGGGCGAGGTGGGTACAGTAGGCAGACTAGGGAAGATTGGGGGCTAGGGGGAAGGGACAAAAGGAGGCAGCCCACCCACCTTAACTGTGTCCCTGGGCCCACTCTCCCCTGTACAGTTTGCCAACCTGGCCAGTTCCTTGAACCCCCTGGATCCTGACAAAGGTAGGAAGGGCATCTCCCACCTCATGAGGAACTTTGGATTCCTGGGTCCTCACCTCGTTTGGGCACCAGCTGTGGGGCAGGGTGGGCAAAGGGGCCTGAGTATCCCAGCCTCATTGGAATGGAGTGGGAGTGGGGAGGAGCTCCTGTGTAGAACAAGCCCTGAACTCAGACCCCTCCATGAACCCAGATGAGGAGGAGGAAGAGGAGGAGGAGAGTGAAGATGAACTGCCCCAAGAGATCTCGCTCAACGCCAGTGAGTCGACTGCCCTCAGCTCCGAGCCCTTAGAGCCCCCTGCCAAGTTGGCAAGAACTGACGGACGGGGCATCTTCGTGCAGGCCCTGCCCTCAAGCTAAAAGCCCTGGCTATTTGCTGGGGCTCCCCAGGACTCTGGCCCTCAGAGGGCAGGGCAAGGGCTGTTTCAGGGGCCATCTACCCCAAACCCACCTTGTAACTGTGGGAATCCCATGAGCCCAGGCTTCCAGCAAAGGAGGAGCCTGGCCTCACCAGCCTTCTACCCTTCACCCCTACTCTCCTTCCCCCAACAGACACCAAAGTCCCAGCCAGACTCCAGACTTCCCTGTAGCTCATGGGACTTGGTGTGTTTTTGCTCTGGCCCTCATTGTGGGGCAGGATGCACCCTTAGCTACTGAGTGGGGAGCAGGAGAGCTCCTCAAAGCAGGGAAGGTATTGGCCCTGCACCCCTTGCCCCTGCAAACCCACCCCTTCCTGTGGCCTTCGTTTGCCCCTGCGGGGTACAGGGGGTGGGTGCCAGCACAATCCCAGGGCAAGAACCACTTGGCTGCACTGGAAGGATTTTTTTTGGGGGGGGGCAGGGGAGCTGGCTCCTCGAAACTGCAAACACTGACACAAAAGACAAGACGTGCCTTAAGGAACAAACTGAGCGTCCTGGCTGGCAGCAGGCTCCCTGGGGCAGTGGGCATGGCCTGGATCAAGAGGGCAAGTGGAGCATCTTCTCTTCCCCTGGCCACTTGCACAGGCCCAGAGCTGTGCCAAGCCTGGCCCAAGGAACTGTCTGCCCTGTAGGGAGACAGCTCCCTACAGTGGGCATGGTGGCTCCCAGGTTTCCTTCATCCTCTCCTACTCCCTGGAACTGATTCCAAGCTCTGGCTTTGCACAGTGGCTTGCCTCCCACCCCAGGTGTCTGGGGCTTAGGGGATGCTGAGCTGCCACCTCGGACACAGGTAGTATGGGTAGGGGGAGGGGTCATTGCTCTTTGCAAGAGCACCTGCTAAAGTGCAGAGGTCCCTGTCACCACCCAGAATCCTCCCTCCCCCAGTCCCCCTTGCTTCCCTTCTTGGTTTAAGTGCAATTAAAGCAGTTCCGGGCACTGCTTTAGGTGAGGGCTTGTGGGTCAGGGCCATGCCCATAAGTCTCCTTCCCTGACCCCCTATTCGGCACCCTCTGCTGTGAGGGAGCATTGCAGGCCTCCATCAAGCCTTGGGAGAGGCCCTCTCCTTCACAGGCTGAATCTCCACCTCAGTACCCTCCCTCTGCTCCATCCCACCCAGGCCTGGAGTTGTGGCAGGACCCTCTCCCTCCTCAAGGGCAGGGGAGAGACAGCTGATGGGGGGAATGGTCAAGAGAGGCTTCTTTGTTCCCTCCCAGCTTCCAAAGACCAGTGCTAGATTGACACTGCCCTGAGAGCTGCCAGCTTACCCCAGCTCAGGGAGATAAGGCCAAGGTGCCTCCTCCCAAGTGTGGCCAGCCTCCCCTGGAGCAGGTAGGCCGGCAGGGGCCTGGGTAGCCCTCACTCATAAAGATCACCCCCCTACCGCCCTCCCTCACCCCCTCAACAGCTGCCCTCTACAATGCTGGTTTGTCATGGAATCTTCTTAGCTATTCTAGTTTTCCAGAGATCTGTGCTTTTGTAATGTAATGATCTAACCCTCTCTCTAAACCACATAACTATTGTGCGATTTGTGAGCGATATCCACTCAGAGTCGGTAGCTGTTGGGGTTTTTCCAACCATCATGGCCTTATTCGTTCCAATTTTTTCAGTGTTTTCAACATGTGAGATAGATGTTTATGGCAAAACAAAAAACAAACAAAAAAAAATCTGACCTTATTGTATAAAAAAAAAATCACTATTTTGTGTGATCCAAGTGCAGCAGCTGAGGGGACTGGCCCCCCACTCTGCTGGTGGCTGGTGCCACCTTGGGCCCAGGCAGCCAGGCCCTCTTCCCCGTGGTGGTGAAAGTGTCAAAGCGTGTGGTAGTCTAGAGAGCCCAAGCTGTTTTCTACCTTTTTGTAGTCTTTCTTAAAATACAATAAATTCTGCTGTGTTATTTGGCTACCAGCTGACTCCCTCAGGTCTGGTGTCTGTTCCACAGCTTTGTCCTATAGCCTCCTCTGCAGGTCAGGTCTCTGGTTCCTGATTACTCACCCCAGAGCACAAATGATATTCCCAACTTTAGGGTAAAGATGAGCAGCAGATCCAACTGCTGAGGGGTGGGGGAAGGGGGGGTATATGACCCTGAAGGGAGTTCACACAGGCTCAGAAATTAAAACATTTATTACATGAATGGGAGGGAGGGGGTAGGGAGAGGGGTCAGCTAACTCGACCTCCTCAAGGAACTGGCATCCACAACTGGCAGCCAAGAAAACTTTTAGAATATACATGAAACCAAAGGCCCAGGCCTGGAAGGGAGGAGGGGGCGGGGAGAAGCTGAGTCTCTTGAAGCTTCTCTTGGCCCTCTTCCCTGTGCCCAGGGCTGACAGGGCTTTCTTTGCCAAGGAACTCAGCAACCTAGGTAGCCCTGGCCACTTAATCCCCAGGGTTCCCTCCCCTGCCCCCATTTAAATAGGCATAAATAAAAGGGACCTGGGCTCCTGGGGGGCCTTACCTTCCCCCAGCCTACCCCGACTTCCAAGGGGGGAGGGGGGGAGGCGAGCCAGAGCCTTTCCTCCCCACTACCCCCCACCTCCCAACCTAATACTAGGGGACAGGATGGGAGAAACAGAAAGCCCCCAAGTAACAACAAAATCCAACCCAAAACGAGGAGGTAGTATCGAGTCAGTGTCCAGAGCAGTGGGTGCCATAGCCCCCGGGCTCCTCACAGCACAATCCATGTGTACCGCTCGTTGTCAGCCAGGACCTTCAGGGAGCAGCCTGGAGGGGGTGGGACACACACACATACACACACACACACAAGACAAGTACATCCCAACTTCTTTTGGGCACCCTTTCTGCCTCTTGTTTATAGGCTCAAAGGAGTTAAGCTGGAATGGCCCTCAGAACATCCAATCCAACCCCCTTACTAAAGCACAAAGAGAAGACACTTGGCCTTTTTTTTTTCACACAGGAAAGATCACAGGATTTTAAAGAGTTGGAGGGGCCGTTCTACTGAGGCCCAGAGGTTAAATGACATGCTCGAGGTCAGACAGGAAACAAAAGAGCCAGCATTTCAATCCAGTGCTACTTCTAGGATAAAGGATATGATACACACTATCAACGTAGCCAAACCTTTATGAACCCATTTCTGCTTTGTGTCACTGACACATCTCTGGGAGGTCCCAAGTCCCCATAAAGTTTATTCCTATCATAGGAGTAGGGCAGCCCTTTGTCCTAAAATCATCTCATAGTGTAAAAACATAAAGGCTCCTTACCCTATTAATTTTGGGATCTGGCGACCAAATTCATTGAAGGTCACTCCATCTTTGCCCTCCACAAACTCATTTCTCACTCAGTCTTCCCTTTCCAGACTGGATTCCTCTTTAGTCTGTCCTCAGGAGCTCTCCCCCTCTGCCCATCCCCTACTCCTCCATCGGCCCCCTCTATCTTTACTGCCATTAGTTTTGGGGCCTTGTCTAGTTCCATTCTATCTGGAGTTGGGACGAGTCCTAGGCACAGTCCTAGTGTTGCAGTTACAGATCAATGATTGATACTTGAATGAACAGGGCCTTTATATGAGGGGAAGGGCAGGTTTTTAGGTGGGGCCTCTGTGCCCTCAGAAGTCAAAGCCAGATAAGAAGACCGACAGGCCAAGCAAGCAGAGGAAGAGAACGCTGGGTCGTTGAGACTGCCTGAGCCCCACCTTTGTGCAGTGCCTCATTGGTCATCCTGTTGACATAACGGCCACTGTTCTCAGGCACAAGCCACTTCATCACCATGTCCACGCAACTCTTTCGATAGGAGCTCCAGACACTGCCACTGGAAGGAAAAAGAAAGCTCGCACAGAATTCTGTGTGGGACAAGACCCCCTCCTTTCTAAATCAGCCTTGGCCTCACCTGGTCTGTCCTTTGACCTCAGTGAGATCACCCACGCTGACTGTAACAAAGATGCCTGTGTTCAGGTCCCAGGCCACCTTCAAGCTGGTATGATAGGTCTTTGGTCTAGAGGACAGGACAGAGGATAAATTGAGGCCCAGGGAAATTGGCCTAGACCATTGGGGAAGGGTAGAGAAGAGTGCAAATGAGAGGGTCACAGGATTCTAAGATGCAAGGTACTTTAAAGGCACCTCATCCAAGCCCCTCTTCTTATAGATGGGAAAAACTATAACCCTGAGAAGGGAAGCACTAGGCCCGGGATCACCCAGCTACCAAACAGCAGAGAAGGGCTCTGAACCCAGGTTCTCTTGACTTCAGATCTACTGCTCTTCTGACTAACCCATCAGAGCATCAGAGCTGACACATGGAAAGCTAAGAGGCCTGTGGTAAAGGCCAAGGGGACAGTGTCATTATCCTTTGCTTGGTCAGTGGCAGGCTTGGGGTACATGGGGATCAGGCACTTCCCTCCCCGCTCCCTCACCGGAGCTGGGCCTCCTCATTGGGGGAAGGGAAGGCCAGGAGCAGCAGGCCAATGTTGATGAGGACCTGGTTGGTTTCAGGACAGACCTGGTAGGGAAGAGAGCAGGGGAGGACAATGAGGAGAGGCCCCAGCACCCTGGAGCATCACAGGTTGGAAGTCAACAGTAACAGCTTACATTTCTATGGCAACTTAAGATTTACAAAGTACTTAATTCACAGCTGTCAGTTGTGAGCAGATATCCCCATTTTAGAGATGGAGAAACTAAGACTTAGAGGGAGGGGAAATGATTTCTGTGATCACACAGCTGAAAGTCTGAGAGCCAGGACACAAGCCCAGCCCCTTCTGTCTCGTCTAGCGCTCCTCCCTCTCTAAACCAGCAGGTATCCATCACCTGCTCTGTACTAGGCGCTGGGGAATGCAAAGACAAAAACCCATCAGGCCCTGACCTCAGGGGAGTGACACTGCACTAAGGAGACCGCACAAAGCGGCACCTCGGCGAGAAGGCTCCCAGCCCCAGCGGGCACACACCTCCAAAATGACGATGTCGTAGTCACTGAACGAGCAGAACTGGTGGCTCCATGTGGCATCATTTCGGATGACTTCATTAATGACGTATTCAAAGTCAAGCGTGAGCTGCTCCACTGTCAGGTACTGGCCCTTTAACAGACAAACAGCCAGTGATATGCAGGCACATGCTCATTCCCCTTTGACCCAGGGTGGCCTTCACTGTCCCTGACCCCTACTGCATACCTGGAAAACTGCCCGCTCTCTCATAGGCCGTAGATTCCTGCCCCGGAGATCAGTCACCACAAACGGAAGGGAGATCTTATCATCTTCAAACCCTGGAGGTGGAGGAAAAGGGGGGATAGGATGACAGATAGGATTGAGACTTTGGGGTTTTGGTGCAGGCCTCTGCTCTGCCCTCCCCTCACCTGCAACCTCTCCTCACCATCCTCTGGTTCAGCCCAGTCCCCAGGCTCCAGCACATAATGGAGCTTGGTGTAGTTGACATAACCCGGCTCTGCAACGGGGGGGATTGTGTCAGGAGGACTGTCCCGGGGTCCTGACTCCCTGTCCAGGAGTGGGGCCTCACAGGGCAGGCGACAGCGGCTGCCTGAAGCCCCCAGGCAGAGGGGCTGTCGGGCCTCCTCTACTGTACCACCCTTTGCCTCCTTGGCCCTCCGGAAAATGTCAGCCACAAATTCCTTGGCTTTGGCAACAGCTGGTGAGGGCTCTGGAGGGCGAGCAGGGGTGGCCTCTGGGCAGGGTCCTCTGGACACAGGGGGGTCCTCTCGGCTCGGGGGTCCAGGAGGGTCAGGTGGGGCTGGCGGATGGGTGGTTCGGTCATAGAGAATTTGGCAGAAACTGCTGTCACCTGGAATAGGAGGATTTGAATAGAGAGAAGCAGATTGGGGGTAAGATCATGAGGGTTCATAGCTTACAAAGGCAAATCAGAGAGTTCTGGGTTAAAACCTGGGCAAGTAATTTCTCTCTGGGTGTCTATTTCTTTAGATGTAAAAAGGGAGACAAGAGACTAAGGTAGCACTGACTTAGATGGTGGTTAAGGCTCCTTCCACCTCTCCATTCTATGGCTCTCATGAGAGCAGGTCAGTCTCTTCCCCTCTCTAGACCTCAATTCTCTCTGCTATAGGGGATTCAATTAGATAACCTGTAAAGTACCTCCTAGCTATATATTTTATGATCCAGTGCTCCAAGGTAGCATCAAGAAACAGATACACTGAAGAAAAATTCTCTCTGATGCCTCATCCTTTCACTTAGTTATAGCTTAAAAGAAAGATGGTTCTACAAAGAAGGGAAAGACATTTTCTAGCCAACAGGGAATGGAGTTGGTGTCAAAGAACTGTCATTCTACAGATACTGGATCAAAATCAAATCCTTCTGTTACTAGCAATTGGACCCTGCGGAAGTCACAACCTTTCTGAGCCTCAGTTTCCCCACTTATAAAACAAAGAGGTTGGACTACATGATTTCTAAAGTCCCTCCAACCCTCCAATCCTATGAGCCACCACGACTGAGCACAGTGCCTTGATAAGATGTCTTCCGGCTTTACAAGTGGCTGAGAGAGGGCCAAGCGGCTGGACTGAAGCCAAGGTTTGGGGCCACAAGCCTACCTGCTGAGCAGACAGAGACTGCACAGGCCACCAGGGAGTAACTGGTGTTGAGCAACACCACCTGGTCCTTTTTGAGCTGGAAGGCTGGCTGGAAGGTGGGGAAGGGATAGACCACCTGGTACTTGGTATGCAGCATGAACCCATGTCTCAGGCAGTGGGCACTAGGGTCTCCTGAAACACACACACACACACACACACACACACAGAGCTATAACAAATGCCTACAGTACATGCTGGCAACACATTTCCACATGTACTCCATGCAGTAAACATGAATGGAACACATCTAAAACAACCTATAACATACCCACTCCAAGACATGCCTGTCCCAAGACAAAATAGTGCACCCATGCAACAAGCACTGCAAATGCACAGGCAGGACATAGGACACATAGCCTTTGATGGCCATGCCACAACCACCAAACATACGTGTAACACAAGCATTCTTGCTCAGAGCGCACACTTGGGACACTGTCATGCTTACATGGCACCTTTATAACACAAATATCCTGGTACTCTTTGTACATGAACAATAAGACTCCTTTCCCACTGACACAGTGTAACTTGTACCACTGTAGGTCCCTGCCCTCACCTGGGCCACACACAGGACTACTCACCAGGATGGGCAAGGCTGGCATCTCGGCAGCTAGGGCAGCGGTCTCTGGGTGGCATAGCCACAGTGCTAATGTAGATGTCCCGGTGGTTCTCATCACTCATCATCATCATGTTCATTAGAATCCCATTGGCTGACCGAGTGCTAAGGGGGCAGGGGGCAGGCTGAACCGAAATCTGTCCCACCCCCCTCCTCCTCCTTCCTCCCCAGGTCTATCCCCAGCCTCCCATCATGTCTTGCCCCACAAGCCCTCACTTGAAGCCAAAGACGATGACTTTTGAAGAGTCACTGGGCCACTCGCAAACAGTCAGATACAGGTCACTATAAATCTCTTCATCCTGGAAGAGCCGCACCTGCCTCACCTGTGGGCAGGATTGCACAGGAACCATGAACAGCATTTAGTAATAGAAGGCCCTCTGAGATCACCTCATCCAACCCTCTCATCTCACAGAAAAGGAAGTCAAGTCCCAAGGAGGGGAGGAACTTGAAGAGTGGAGACTCAAACCCAGGCCTCTTTCCTCTTGGCCCAGGATACAGACTGAGACCCCTGGCCCAGGGAAGAGAAGGGACGAGCAAGTGGCGAGGAGGCCCACGGAGGGGTTACTCCAGCCCCGCCTTCCTACCAGCTTCAGCTTGCTGTGGACGTTGAATTCCCACCAATACAGGTGGTAGATATAGAAGGAGAAGTCATCGTCGCCACTGTTGCTTGTGTAGGAGAGGACATAGCGACCACACTTGGAAAAGCCCAGGAAGATGTGCCTGTGGAGGGGGCACTTTTCTGGCACCTGACAAGCACTAGTCGTATTCTTCCTCCCTCCACCCCTGCCTCCGACCTCACCCCTAATTCTGATGCCCATCCCCCACCCACCCACCCCATATTGCCCCATCCCAACCTCACCCTGCACAAAGGAAGTCCTCATCCACAATGCTCTTTAAGGATACGCAGACGCGGGGTGGTAGCTTACGGAAGAGCCGAGGGGAGAGTTGCCCACTAATCTGGGGATGACAAGAGGGGGAGGCAAGGTGTCAAACTACTTCTCTCTGCTCCAGAAGCAGAGTCCAGCTACCCTGCTCCTAAACCTGTACTCTTCTCTTCCCCTCTGACACCCTGTCATTCTGTCACCCCATTTCCCAACTTTCTTCTCTTGGAGAAGTAGCTTTCTAGGTATAACCCAAATTGTCTCAGTCTTTATTGTCCTGAGACTAATTTACCTGCCCTTTGAACATCAGTTAGCCTTTCCTCCCTTCATGCTTTTATCCTGCCATTCCCACTTATCTATATCCTGCTGCTTGCATGTCTCCCCTCCTAAAAAGGATCTCCATCCCCACTTTCCAAATAGAGAATCATGGAAGCTCAGAGATTAGTCATCCAGACCTGAACTGGAAAGCTCTTGCCAACATCCCTAACAAGAGATCAATGAACAATTTCTTAAAGACCCTCAGGAAAGGGGAAGCTACTTTCTTCTAAGACAGCCCATTTCCCATTTGGGAGAACTCTTTGTGAGGGAATGTTTTCTTACATTAAACCTACATTTGCCTCTCTGCAACTCCCACCCACTGCTCCTACTTCTGCCCTCTGGGACCCCATGGAACAAACCTATGCCTTTTCCCCCATAGTATCATCTTCAAATATTTGACTACAAATCCTTTTATATAGTCTCTTTTCTGGGCTAAGAATGCCCAATTCCTTTATGTGATTATCAAATGTCAAGGTCTCCAGAATTAGCTTTTTTGGCTGTCATCTTACACCACTGACTCATATGGATCTTATAGTGACCATATCCTCCAGAATTCTTTCAAATAAGCTATTGTCCAGCTACACCTCCTTTAATACTGGCCTAGTGAAGTTGATTTTTTGAACCAATATGAAGGACTTTGCATTGATCCCTAATAAATTTCATCTAATTATATTTGGTCCATTATTCTAGCCTCCTGGAAACATTTTGGGGTCATTTCATTTGTATCAATTACCCCTCTCAGCTTCAGAACACTGGTAATACTGTAAGTGTACCATCTATACTTTAACCCAAGTGAATGACAAAAACAATGATACCATGTACCCACTCCATTCCTCAAATGCAGCGTTCAATACCATTGTTTTCCTTTTCAAGGCTAAGCTCAAGAAACATTCACTGCATGAAAAATTCAGTGATATATATATTTACATGTACACAGACATACACACATTGTACATACACACACATACACCACCCCAGTCTCCCCAATAACAAAGTAAAACCCTTGAAGGTTAGATTCTTTCTGGAAAGTCTTTTAACCCCTTGAGACTCAGGTGGAGCAGTGGATAGAGTGTCAGTCCTGGAGTCAAAAAGTCTGATCTTGCTAAGTTCAAATCTGGTCTCAGACATGTACTAGATATGTGACCCTGGGCAAGTCACCTAACCCTATTTGTTTCAGTTTCCTCATCTGTCAAATGAGCCAGAGAAGGAAATGACAAACTACTCCAGTTTCTTTGCCAAGAAAATCCCAAACGGGGTCATGAAGAGTCAGACACAACTAAAAAAAAAGACTCAACAACTAAGCCTCAGTTTTCTCATTTGAAAAAGGATAGATAATCTTTACCAAATAGTGATAAGGTCTCTTCCAGCTCTAAACCCGTGACTTTCCCTGGCTCCCAGCTGGGCTCACAGTGGGATTTTGTAAGTGTCTAGGAATGGACTGCCTGGACCCTGAATATACTACTAGCACCGCCAAGTTTCCTAGACTTTCACTTTCTTGTCAGGTACTGTTGGGACAGAAACAATGTGTGAGTGTAAGTGATCATCTGTGAGTGTAAGTGATCATCCTACGTGATTGGAAGCCTAGAGGATGAATCTTTGAGACAGGCTAAACTAAAAGAGACAAAAGGGAATTAACAAGGTCTCTCTCCGTGAAGCTCAAGTCAGTAGGGGAGATAAGATCTGTGCATATGGAACCCCACGTTTACCATGAACCTGACCCCATCCATCGCTCTCAACCCCATCCCTGTAAATTCTAAATTTACTCTGGGGTAGCCTCTCTCCTTGCTTTAACAGCGCCCGTCACCCCCACATCTCTGACACAAACATTCTCTAGAATGTACTGTCCTCCTCTAACACCAAGCCGCATCACCCTTCCATGCCCAGCGGAAGGCTTCTGCCCTCTAACATGGGCTTCTCCATCACTCCTTTCCTTCTCTAATGCTCTTGCTGGAAAGGTCTCCCCCCTTCCGGGGGCGGCCTCACGGAAGCACCCCTTTCTTCTCCCATCCCTGGAGAGCCCCCTCCCACAACACCCGGTCCCATCGCCCATCCCTCGGTGCCCCTGCTGCACCACCAGGTCTCCATCACACCCTTCCCTGTCAGTCCTCCCATCTGCTGAGGCCTTCCTCCTCTACAAAGCGCTTTCCTCCATCACCTTCTCCTCCACCTCCGAGGCTCTGGCCCCTCACCACCCACCTCACCGACCCCCGAAGGGCCTCGTCCCCCCTCCCTCTTTAGGGCCCAGCCCCCCACCCACAATCCTTTCCTTCTCCTCCCCTTCCTCCCCCAGCGTCCTCCCCTCTAAGGCCCTTCCCCCCCAGAATGCACACCCCCTCTGTGCCCCTCCCCCCCGGACGCCCTCCCCTCTCCGGTTCTCCCCTCGGGAGCCCCCTCCCCCGCCCGATCCTCGGGGCCTCGGCCGAGCTCTCACCCTGACACGCTCCAGTTGCTTGAGGACGTGTTCCCGCCGCCGCCCTCCGGCCCGCTTCCCTCCAAGGCCTCCGCCGCCTCCGCCGCCGCTCCCGGCCCCGCTGTTCCGCTCCGATTTCGAGCTGGGCGCCATTTTCACCCCCTCCCTCCACTTCCGGAGCAACCGGCCCCGTCGCCCCACCCCCTCCGCCTCTTCATTGGCCCTATCCGAGGGATGCGGCGAGCCGGTTGGAGGGGAGTCGGAGCTCGGAGCTTCTTCCCGCTCAACTTGTCCATCAAAGCCATCCCGGATGGTGATTGGTAGACCTGGCGCCGCAGTCGCGTTTCGGTAGGCCGCATGCGCTGCCAGTTCCGTCGGCCCCGCCTCCCCCTTGTTATTAACCAATCAGCAAGCAGAGTGTGCTCGGCTCCTGCAGACGGCTCTTGGTCTAGGGGCCACGGAGCTTGTCAATCGCATTACCGAAACGCCCCCTTGAGGCCGCTGGGTTTCCATAGAGACCGTAAGAGGCCCGGGCGCCCCGGGCTCCGTGGTCCAGGAGGGACCTAGTCGCCGCTTCTCTGAGGTGTCTGTGGATAACGCCTGACAGACTACGCTCAAGTCCTGTTACCCTGGCAACCGCCTTGAGTCTTTCATTCATTCCCTCCCCGCCTCCCCTTGGGTACCTGCTGCGGGCTGGGGAGGGAGAGATGAGAACCTGCCTTCAGGGGAGAATGAAAGGAGGTCCGCATGACATCAAAAGGCGCTTCAGAGCAAGGAGAGCCGCTCCCCATCCAAGCTTCCAGGTCTGGGCTGCCGCAGTCTCCAAAGCCAGAAGAGGGAAGACTTGGGGGCCCATGGAGTGGTGTAGGGAGTGGGCCGGTCTAGAGGGAAGTAAAGGGCGTGGGGAGAGTGCGGTGGAGTAGTGGGAAAGGGAAAAGGGGCTTCGGGACCCAGCCACGGAGGGCGCTCATGTCATCAGGGGGACTTTATCCGAGAAGAGGAGGGACGAGGCGTGATGAGGAGGGGTCTGGAGACTTGTGCAGGAGACGCTGGTTTCAGCAGAGGGGATTATAGTTGTCCAGGTGAGAGGCAATGAGACTCTGGGCACGAAGGTGAGAGACGGTGTAAGGCTGAAGGACCTGCCAACTGATGGGATGGGAGGGCGTCAAGAGGATACGGGAGAAATCAAAGATGACCCAAAGGTGAAGAGCCAAATCAAATGTCCGATCCTTGAGAGCCTTCGTATATAGATATAACAGTATTAAATAAATACTCAGTGAATTGAAGAGGCAATCACCAGAGAGGTATCTGCTACTATTCTTTTGGTTTTAGGGGGCAACCCCGTAAGTTTTCACTAACACCTCTTAACACTAGCATTTTACAAGCCTGCGCTAGTGTACTTCCCTTTAACAATCAGTCAGTAAGTTCTTTAGTCAAAGTATTTACTTAAACAGGAAAAATGGTAGTAGTAAAATATTTCCCCCAAACATCCTGAAGCACATTCTCATACAAAGATACTAAGAACCTGTTGAGAAGAGGATCGGGTAAGAGAAAGTACCAACTTATAGTAGAATAGTAATGAGGTAGGCACATATGTGAGGAACCCGCATAGCCATGGCAACTCACAGCTCTAGAACTGCAGGATCCCTTCTCTTGAGGATCCTCACAAAATTTACTTAAGGATATCAGGTAGGTTATAAACAGGTCACTCCAGTCTTCCAAAGATAGTCTGAAGCTCTGTTTCAGCCAGCTGGATCAATCCACCATTAGGCTGGATTAAGTGAAAAATACAGCTTGAAAATTCCTCAACTAGTCACTACTATTAAGGTCTGTATCTTCAATCCCACCCATCCTAGTCAAGTCTCAGCGTATATTCTGCACCTGGTTGTCATATATACATATAACTCTTTAGGGAAGCATTTATCCATACCCCACTTTCAAATCATCAGGGGGAAAGGAATAAATAATCTCATTGACAAAATGTCATTGGCTGGCAAGCCAACAGAAAGCTCTCCACTACCATCTCATAGTGATTGCTCTCAACTCTTAGCCATCATCGAGGCTGACCCAAGCAAGTACCCAAGAACCTAATTTAGTGCCATATGGCATCTCTTCCCACAGTTCTCTAACATGTTTCTCTGACATCCTTACCAATCACTCAAGACCAAAGGCATTTCACATGCTACCTAGCTCTGACCTACCAACATCTAATAACCAGAGATCCCATAAGGAGTTTGAAAAAGTGCATTAAAGTGCAATGTTCCTTTTAAGAGTGTTGCTGCAGGATTGGAGTAAATAGATCCAGGAGAACAATTTATACAATAATAACATTGAAAGAAGAACAATTTTTGATAAACTTAAAAACTCTGACCAATGCAATGACTAATCATGGTACTAGATGACCCATAAGGAAATATGCTATCCATGATGAGAGGAATGATGGACTCAAGGTGCAGATTGAGACTTAAGAGTTTTTAAACATAACCAATATAGGAATTTGTTTGGCTTTAATATGTATATTGATTGCAATGGTTTGTTGGGTTTTTTTCTTTTTTTTTTTCCTTTATTGAGGGAGGAGTTAGGAGGGGGAAAATAACATTTTTTGTTCATTTTTTTAAAATTAATTTTAAAAAAGAGTTTGGGGGGGGGGGGGGAAGTAGAGTTTTGCACGTGATTTAAGACATCCAAGGCCCTTGACTTGCTCTTTAAATAGTTAAGTATTATAACATTTGTTACGTTGAGCATATCTCTTTGGTAGTATAGTAGGCCGGGGCTTACTAGACCAGGCTGGTAGCTCAGTACTGAGACTGAAATAAAATGACAGTTGTAGAAGGTTTACTTAGTCTAAGAGGGAAAGGCATTCCAAACAGAGAAAGGATATTCATCAAGGATAAAGCATTGAGTTAATTATGCACAGTTTCCCAGTGATTCTGCTGGTCTGCCAATCTATTGAAAGGAGTTTCAGGAAGAAGGCCATGACTGCTAGTGCCCTGGATTTTCTATTCATGCAAGAGGAACCTTTTTCCCTTGTGCCAACCAAGTTTCAAAGACATTTTTAAATGCCTTTTTCAGAAAAACTAGCTTAACTGTATGAAATAGGACCTTAGAAAAGTTAGCCCAATTCACATGGTAAGAGGCCCTGGTAGATATAATTCCTTCTACCTTAGATGCTTAATAAAAAGGGAAAGGGGAAACAAAGGGGACTGACAGTTTCAGAGGTTGGCCAGGCATTATCCAAATATTTTCTCATCTGATTCTTAGAACAACACTGTAGAATAGAAGGTATTATAAAATCTTATCATATCCATTAAGGAAACTGAAGCTTTGAGAGGCTGTTGCCCAGAATCACGTTGTATGGTCAAGAAGCAGGATTCCAGCCCATCTCCAGGGGAAAACAATGAATTCAGTTTACGACATCCTGTGTTTGAAGTGTTGGGCAGTATATGTAGGTGAAAATGTCCGTTAAGCAGGACATGTGAGACAGAAATTTGGAGGATGAAGAAATAGATACCATGTACATTAAGGTGATAACTGAAGCCACGTATAGTAAAAAGTGTATGGAGAGGAGAGAAGATGAGAGTCCCAGGAGAGGAGAGGAATCCTAGGGGAAGAGAAAACTCTAGGGGATACCTACATTTAGAGGGTAGGAGAAAGAATAAAAGCCCATGAAAGAGACAGAAAAGCAACCAGTGGGGTAGAATATAGAACTATAAAAGGTCACTATAACATGTCAAGAAAAGAGAAAAGTATCCAGGAGAGGGGATGGCCACCAATGCCAAATGCTGTAAACAAAATCAAGAAGGATGAAGACAGGGAAATGTCATTGATAAGATCATCAGGGGTGACCTTTGAGAGTGAAACTTTAGTTGAGTGATAGGGTTAAGGATTGATTAACTGGGTGGGAGAAAGATGAGTCGGTGAGTATGAATGATTCTTAGAAGTCAGGTGATGAAAGGGAGAAGAGAGGTGCTCCAGAAGGTTGGAGATTTGAGGAAAAGGCATTTTTTTTTTTAGGATGGGGATAGCCAGGTATAATTTTAGGCTTCACGGAAAGAGCAGTAAAGAGAAAAGAGAGAGGGAGTAAGCAAGGCCCCAAAGAAGATGGGTTGGAATAATAATAGCAAAATTCAATTCAATTAACAGATTTCCTATGCATCTTCTAGCTCAAGGAAGTCTTACAGGTCTTTAAGATAAAAAGATTAGCTGTGACCCAGTCCTTACCTTCTAGGAGCATAACTGGAGGTGAGGACAGGGAGAATATGACATGTGAATATGCCCCTTTTCACAAGCTTACATAGACTAATGAAAACTCCCTGGCAATTGGGAGCTGTCTATCATGGCTGCATGGAGTTTGGGCAAGGGGTTTAACTCAGATGGTCCTGACTCCAGATTCAGAGCTCTATCCACTGTACCACCTAGCTCCCTCTATGTGATCCCTGTGTTGGTCCTTGAAGGAGGAAAAAGATTTTAATGAGTCATGATGAGAAGACAGTACATTTCAGCCATGGGGATAGCCTGTGTTAATACACCAAGGTAGGAGGTGGCAGGACAAGACCAGGTAAGACTTTAGGATTTGTGGATAATACAGGTGAAAGCCTAGAGAAGAGGAGGATCCCCTCCTCGGAGGTAGTTAGAACAAAGGAAGAGTCCATGGTTTATGATACAGGACTAAATTAGGGAGGCATTGTGATGAAAAGGAAAGAATGTTGGATTTGGGATCAGAGTACTGAGTTCAAATCTCAGCTCTGGAACCTTTGAAACCTTGGTCAAGTCACTTCTCTGAATCTCAGTCTTTTCATCTCTAAGATGTGAGGATTGGACTACATAGTCTCTGAAGTCCCTTCCAACTATGTACCTATGAGAAAGGGAATTGAAGAAGCTAATAGAGGTGGCCTAGATTTCTACAGTGTAGTCAGGAATATAATAGCTAGCACCTCCTACGTGCTGGGCACTGTACCAGCACTTTACAAGTATTATCTCATTTCATCCCTACAACAACCCTAGAAAGTAGGTACTAGTACTATCCCCATTTTATAGCTGAGGAAACTGAGGCAAATGGAAGTTGAGTGAGTTGTCCAAAGTTACACAGTTAAGTATCTGAGACTGGATTTGCACTCAGGTCTTCCTGACTCTGAGCCCAATACTTTTATCCATTGCACCACCTTATTGCCCCAATAGAGAACATATTGTCCCCAGTAGAGAACATCAGTGGTAGTCCTACTCCTGTGGCACACAGATTACTTCCACACTCACTTATACAAGTGAATAAATTCCATTTAAAAAATTTGATATCACCTTCAGGTTATTTTTTTTTTCCACTTGAGTTTTACTCCAAATGAAAATGTAGGTGGACCTCATTTCTGGAGACATGCCACATAGCAGAAAAACCCTGCTGAACACTGAGGACCAGGAAGGGGATGTTTGTTTGTTTAAAGAAGACAACTTTATATAAGTGCATTTTAGACTTCCTAGGATTTAGAGCTGGAAGGGAGCTAAGAGATCTTTAGTTCAACCTCCTCATTTCACAGATGAGAAAAATGAGGGCCAGAGAGGGAAGGGGCATGGTGAGCACAGCCTATAGGCAGTCATGGCACTATTTACTTGTGTAAGGGACCTCTCAATGCATTCAGTCAGTTGGTCAACATTTACGAAGCATCTACTGTGCCAAGCATTTTGCTAAGCCATTCACAATGTCTTTGACTTATATAGAGTTTGATATAGAAATCTGGTGAGTTTAGTGCCTGGCTCACAATATCCCTCTCTACCCTAAATCTTGCCCTAAACTAGGAGACTTCAACAACCGTGTTAATGCTTTATTAAATACTCTCACGTTCCAGTTCCCCAATTTACTCAACTCTCATCACCTACTTGGATCTGCACACTGTTGAGGGCCAGGGTGGAGTGTGGTTGACAAGATCAGGATAGACCTTCCAGGAAACTATTCTTTGAGATGTTGCTCATTATCATCCGGAATGAGTCTCCATGCCCCCCATATGTTGCTGTCTCTGCGAGACAAAGAAGAAAATTACAAAAAACAAGGGATATGTAAAATAGATGCCCTCTAGGCTAACAGTCTTTAAGATAAGACTGATTAAATGACTAGGGCAGGAGACAAGCAGAATGTCACGCAGGCTTTCAGATTTTGTCTATAAATACCCGGACCCTCAGATCAATAAACGGAGTTGGTCTCTCTTCTCCCGCCTCCCGTGTCTTTCTTCTTCACCACATCACTGAGCCATGTTGGGATGCAGGCCGTCCACTACAGCACATATTTGATATTTCCATCACCCATGAAGTATTCATTTCCATAATCAAGAATTCTGAAATTCCTTTCTCTGAACATTCTCCTATCATTCCATCTCTCCCTAAATTCCACTCCTCCTAAACCGATCCCTCATCCTTACCTTCACCATCCTGTACTAAGCCAGGCCATCCGAGCTTCCCTATCTCGACCTCTTGCCAAATCATTTCAATTCTATATTGGCTTCTACCCTTGAATCCCTTATATCTTCAACCTATCCCCACCAGGCTTTGAGAAACTCCAAAGCCTGGGTTGTTCCCATCATCTACCTCCACTGATCCCCCTTATATATTACTGAACAGTAGAGTAGTTACTCAACTGTGCTGACTGGGTCTACTGTAACTCGATGGATTTTTAAAATAAATTTTTATTGATAACTTTATATCCCTCTTTCTGAAAGTCAATCTTTACTACGAATACCTTTAGGGAAAAAGAGGAATAAGTGAAAAAAATCACTAAAACCAATTAATACATCAAAAAGATCTGATAGTCCATGCAATGTTCTATACCTATGATGATCTCATTGCCCTGATGGGTCCAATTATCATCTCTGTGTAGATAATTCTCAGATCTATGTATCTAGTCCTAGCCTCTCATGACCTTGTCTTCTATGACTAACTGCATGGCCCTGTGGATATCTGATATGTAACGTGTCCAAAACAGAAGTCATTATCTTTCTCCCAACATGACATCTTTTCCAAACTCTTCTATTTCTGTCAAGGGAACCATCATACTCCTAACTACCTAGACTCATATCCTCAGTTTCATCCTCAACTCCTCACACTCACCTCACATATTTAATCTGTGGTCAATATTTGTCATTTATACCTTTATAACATCTTTCATACATATGTACCTATATACATATATACACACTCTTCACTCCATATATGTGTGTGTATATATATATATATATATATGTGTGTGTGTGTGTGTATATATACACATACATACATTAAACACACACACACACACACACATACACACACCCTGGTCTATTCTTTTCTCAGTTGTCCAAGAGATCTGAATATCGGACCATGTCACCCCCAAACTCAATAAAATCCAATGGCTCTCAGTCACAACTGAGATCAAATGTAAAACCCTCTCTTTGGCTTGTTACAGCCTCCTTTCACTTGCCCCCTTCCTATCTTTACAGTCTTCTTATCCTTTACTCTCCTCCCTATACTTTATGATCTGGTGATCCAGGTCTTTTTACTGAATGTCCCTCATGCCTGGAATTTTCTCCCTCCTCATTTCTACTTCTTGGTTTTCTTCAAACTCATCTCAAATACCACCTTCTTCAAGAGATCTGTCTCTGTTCCACCTTTCCTCTGAGATTATCTCCCCTCTACATACCTTCTGTATCCATTGAATGTGAGCTCCTTGAAGGCAGGGACTGTATTTGTATCCCTTTATGTGTATCCCTAGTGTTTAGGACAGTGCTTTGTTGACACACTGGCCATGGATCTCTACCTCTGCAAATGAGAAGAAACCCAACCCTAACCCTTGGGCCACAACTTGCTCTTTATAATTTCACAACATTCATTTCATTTGATTTTGTTGCTGTTTCCATTTACATTATTATAGTCATTGTGGATGTATTTTCCTGGCTATGCTTACTTAATTCTCTATCAGTTCATACAATTCCTTCGATGGTTCTCTGTATTCATAATGTTTGTAATTTCTTACAACACAGTAATTATATTACTATGGTACATTCCACTACACTCATGTACCACGATGTAGCCATTACCGCATCTACTTTGTTCCAGTTTTTTGTTACCACAAAAAGTTCTGCTATAAATATTAAAATGTTTATGGAGCCTTCCTTTTTTTGTCAATTATCTCTTTGGGGTCTAAGGAAGACCTAGCAGTGAATCTCTAGGTTAAAGGTTATGGAAGTTTTTAGTCACTTTGCATAATTTCAAACTGCTTTTCAGAATTTTTGTTATCAATTCACAATTCCACCAACAATGCCTACATTTCAATGTGAAGTGAAATCTGTTAATTTTTAATTCTTATATTAGTGATTTGGAGCATTCTTGATTGTTAATAGTTTGTAATTCATCCCACTTTTATCTAATCTCAACTCAGCCCTCCTTGTAGCAAAGCAATCCTTTTATTCCTCCCTGACTGATTCTGTAGCTCATTCATCACAATATCTATTCAAGACCTTCTCTTTGCTCCTACAGCCTCCCATAGCACTTCTTTCCCCCATCCTCACCTCATGTCACCCTCACATCAAGGCCATTTTCTGTGAGCTTCCTCTTCTCCCCTCTTTCTTTTCTCAAAGCCCCTAGGCAATATCCTCCACTATTTCCTTCTTTACTCCAGGCTCAGATGAAGTGGCCCTTTTCCATGCCATGATGAGCTCCTCTACATGTACCCTTGACTCCATGATCTTATATCACCATAGTATCCCATATATTCTTCCCCCTTTCCATCTTAGAGAATTCCCATTTGACAGAGAATACTTTGATCTCATGCTTTCTCTGTTGTTTCCAGCATGTTGCCTCCACAATCATCACCCCTCCCCCAGCCTTCAGTCTTTCCATATCTGACCCTTACCTATTGCCTACAAACATGTTCAAATTTCCCCCATCCTGGAAAAAAAAAATCACTAGATCATACCGTCCCATTAGCTATATTGTCCTGTATCTCTACTCTCTCAGCTAAATTCTGTGAAAAAGCAGTGCCCCCAATCACTTCTTCGAATTTCTTCAAAACCATTTGCAGTCTAGCAAACTGACTGAGTCTTGTAACTCAAATGAACCATTTTCTCCAATGTTATCAATGTTCTCTTCTTTGACAAGTCTAGTGACCCTTTTTAATTCTTCTCCTTCCTGACTTTTCTGCATTATTTGACACTATTGGCCACTCTCTCCTCTTGGACATTCACTCTTCTCCCTCCTAAACCTGTTTGCCTTTAGAGCTCTGTTCCCTTCACCCCTCAGTGCTTTCCCACGATAGTACCCCAACTCTGATTTGACTTGCTTCCTTCCAGCTTCAGTCCAACAATTAGCCATTTCAACACTACACTGTCCTATACCACTGAATTTCTTGTCCTATCATAACTGCTCAATTTTTCATACCTCAGTCCTTAGTATTCACATCATCCTATTCCTCCACTTTCAAGTTGCTGAATGCAATTGGAGGAAATCTTCCAGTTGTGCTGAATGGGCATATTACAAACCATCATCAAATGGGCCCTAATAATGTGTAGCAAGGTGGTCTTTTTCTTTCTCCCTTGTCAATTTCCTGCCTCATTCCTTCCAAAAGCTATCCCAGACCTCTTCTCTTGTCAAACCCTTTCACACCTCCTCCCACTCTCTCTTAGCTGATGAACTTGACTCTCACTTTACTGAAAAACTTGAGATACTTCTACATGAGTGCACTCCCATCCTTTCTCTTTGTCTCAAAGCCCCCTGACAAAATCTCCTATTCTGTCCTCCTTTTACCTGGTCCTTGACAAGGAGGTATCTCTTCTCCTTTCCATGGCTAGTCCCTCTACATATGCACTTGATCTGATCTCCTCCTTTCTTCTCTAGCACATGGCATCCTCAACCATCTTACCTGGCTGACCACTCCTTCTTGGTTTCTTGCTGAGTCATCATCCACTCCATTTTCCCAATTGTAGAAGTTCCCCAAAGTTCTGTCAAAGGTCCTCTTCCATCCTCCTAATTTCTCCTTCTGTCCCCTCTCTTGGTGCCCTCATCAGCTCCCAAGGGGTAGACTCTCATTTTTATGCAGATGACTCCCAAATTTTTACATCCAACCTCCTCCAAGCTTCATTCCCAGATCACCAATTGCAAATTGGACATTTCAAAATGTTCAAAATCAGTATTTTCCCCTAAATCCTTTCCTCTTCAAACTTTCCTATTTTGAGTGAAAGTCTCACCATCCTTCCAGTGTCTTAGATCATAATCTTAGCATCATCCTTTTCCTCATCCAGTCATTTGTCCAATCTTGCCAATTCTTTACCACATCTCTTGAGTCTGACTTCTCTTTACTCAATGGTTACTTCTTGAGTTCAGGTGTTCATCACCTGTCAACTCGGTTATTACAATGTCTTCCTCATTGGCCTCTCTGACTCAGTGCTCACCATTCCATTCTATTGCTGCTGCCAAAGTAATTTTCTTTGGGTGGGGAGGGAGGGATGAAGAGAAGTTGGAACTCAAAGTTTTAGGAACAATTGTCGAGTACTGTTCTTGCTACTAGGAAATAAGAAATACAGGTAATGGGGTATAGAAAGTTATCTGACCCTACAGGACAAAAGAGAAGATGGGGACAAGGGAAGGGAGGGATGATAGAAGAGAGGGCAGATTGGTGATAGGGGCAATTAGAATGCTCGGTGTTTTGAGCTGGGGGGAGGGGACAAATGGGGAGAAAATTTGGAACCCAAAATTTTGTGAAAATGAATGTTAAAAGTTAAATAAATAAATTTAATTTTAAAAAAAGTAATTTTCCTTAAGCAGAGATCTGATCATGTGTCTCTCCTACTCAGCGAACTCCAGTAGCTTCTTATTACCTCTAAGATAAAAAGAATTTCTTTTGTTTAGTTTTTAAAGCCCTACACAAACTTGCCCCAACACATTTTTCAAACTTTATTGAACATTATTACTCCTTCTCTATGAGCTAGCCAAACTGGCCTCTCTGCTCCTCATATAGGACACATCATTTCCTTCCCCATGCCTTTTGTATTGGCCATTCCCCTCCTTACTTATGTCTCATGAAGTCTTCTTTTCCTTAGAGATGTAGCTCCGGCATCATCTTATACATCCAAAGCCTTTTCTGATCTCCCCTACCTGCCAGTGCTCCCCTTCCTAACTACCTTGAATTTAGCTATTGCATGTATTTTTATTCATTTGTTTTGTATTTATGCTGAATATTTTTATGTATACTTGTTGTTTGTGTAAGAACATTACAAGTAGGGATTATTTTATTCTCTAAACTTTTGTCCCAGGCACCTAGCACTGGGCCTGGCATATTGTAGGTGCTTAAGAAAAATTGATTGTTCCCTCCTAGTTCTCCTTTAATCTGTCTGACCCATTTTTCCTCAGTCTCTTTTATTTGGCCATCATCCATTTTATGCCCACTAACTGTGGGTGTACCCCACAAGGCTCTGCCCTGGGTGACTCATTTTTTCTCTTTCTATACTCTCTCGCTTGGTGACTTCATCAATCCCCATAGGTTCAATGGGTCATATCTCAGCCTAAAAGACTCCCAGATCTATATAACCAGCTCTAGACTCTGCTGAGCTCAAGTCCCAAATCACAAACTGCCCACTGAACATCTCAAATTGGAAGTCCTATAGGTATCTGAAACTGTCAAAATGATTTTTCTTATGGCCTTATCATGACATCCCCTTCCTCAATGAACTCCAGAGGCTCCCTATTTCTCCTGGAATTTAAAACTCTTCTCATACCTAGGAAAGGGAATTCTTCTTTTAGCCCATAACAATGGCTTACATTATAAGACTCAAAGCCCCCAAATAGTAAAAATAAATAAATAAATAAAATAAAAGATGAATAGTAAAATCTTCTGCCTCAGTTAGATAACTTAATAGAAGCTTATCTTAATGCTTACAGTAACATTCTAGTATCCATAATCTATCTCATTGTCAGAACAGATAAAGAGCCTAGAACAGTTCCATGTATCCATTTCTTTCAGTTAATAGTAAAATAGCACTTTGCTGTCTTTTGTACCTTTCCAGTCTTCTTAGAGGTCACTCCTTTCCACACAGTCTATGGTCCAGCCATGCTGGCCATACTTGTCCTCATACGAAATGCTCCCTGTCCTATTTTTTATTTGTGTGTGCCTTGGCCTTGGTTGCCCCACCTCCTACCCATTCTAACATATTCTCCTGTTTCATCTCTACCTCTTGGAATCTCTGGTTTCCTTTATGATTCAACTCAAGTACCACCAACTGAATGAAGCCTCTCTGGCTCCAATTTCTAGTGCCCTCCAGCCCAAAATTACCTTATATTTCTTTTGTATATATTCTGTTTATAATTATGTAACTGTGGACAGGCCAATGAGAGCCCAGCCATATAAGCACATGAGCAGCAGGTTTTACCAGATGAAATCACAAGTGTGCTGTGACCATTTCTTGTATGTTTCCTGAACTGTAAAGGAAAAGCCTCTGGTGACTGAGCTGGAACAGATATTGCAAAAGAAAAGAGAGAGAGAGAGAGAGAGAGAGAGAGAGAGAGAGAGAGAGATGAGTAACCCATTCATCCTTTTTCTTGGCAGTGATCAAGGCAAAGACTGCTAGAAGCTTCCAGGTAGGGGAAAAGGCAATAATGGAGGCCACCCTCCTGTGGCCACTATGAATGTGCCAGCTCTGTTCATTGACTCTTGACATTTGTGATTTTCTGCTCTTAGGTGAAAGGAGTATTGGAGAAGGAGTTGATTAAATGATGCCTTGTAAGTCATATATATGCATAAGGACTGGACTCCCATTGGCTAGTCCCCCAATACACTCATCTGTGTACTTGTGTCTTCCCAACCAGAATGTAAGATTCCTGAGGGCAAGAATGGTTTCCCCTTTTGCCTTTGTATCCCCATACTTGGAATAATTCCTGCCACATAGCAGACACTTTACAAAGAAAGGCTTGTTAATTGATTCAGTACATACCACCTCTGGAGGCCCTTTTTGGGAAACCTTGGTTTTCCCATCTATAATTGTAGGATGAACCTTTTAGATCAGAGAATCTGTGACCACACTTGTTTCTTCAAGTTAGATTTTCTTATGCCTTTAGTTGCTGAAAATCATATTCCCAGTCTGTTCTAAGCCTAACTAAAATGAATTGTTGAAGAAAGCGGTACCCCAAAGAGACAGGTATCAAACATCCCTCTAGCACTTTAAGATGCTGATGTCTTCTGAAAGTACTTCTACTGAAGGTTTACAAACCTTTTCCAGTTTTTTACAAGGCACTTTCCATCAGTGTAGAGAATACAATTATCCTCGCTTTACAGATCAGGAAAATAAGACTCAGAGCAAATAGCCCAAGATCACACAGACAGTGTAAGGAAGTTGAACACTGCATGTCTCTGGGATCCTGCATTCTTGTCAGGGAAGGAGCAGGACTGAGATTGAGGACCTATGCATCACTTGGCTGAGAAGTATCCCAAGCTGGTCCCTGGACAAGTGCCCCAGACCTAAGAATTATCCAGCAGACCTCAGCAGGCTATGTCCAGGGGGCAGGACAGTGCCCAAGTTCCCAGCCCCCAATGAGGAAGGAGGTTTTTCTGCTGAGTTTGGGAGGATAGGGAAGAAGCAGGAGGGAGTGGGGAAGCCTTGGACCCAAGTGCCTTTCTCACTTCCCCAACAATTTCCTCTAGGCCTTGTATGCTTTCCTCCTCCACCCCTTCTCTCTGCCTCTGCTCACACCATCCCCTGCCCTAGAAATAAACTCCTCCTCATCTACACCTTGGATCCTCCCTGCAAAGCTTGTCTTAACCATGAAGTTGCCCAACTATTTCTCCCCAGGTGAAAATGATCTTTCCCACCTTGAATTTCTCTTTGCACTCTCCTTTGTTCTCCTATAATCCCATCCATAGAGCCTCCAGCCTGTACACACTTCCCCACTCCCCATGCTCACCAGCACCAGCATTCTGGGCCCTGAGTTAATGCCTTATCTGTCCAGAATCAAGGCTACCCTGTTACTTCTTCATCATTTCTAAATCATGCCTCTGTGGCTCACCCCTCTCCCTTTTTCAGCTAACCTTTGTTACTCATCTTCCTGCTTTTGAATGGAAGGGCAGGTAATATTCTGCTCTGTTGTATTGGGATAGAAAGTGCCTAGCACAGTAAACTAGCCCATAGTGAGCACTTAGTACATTCATTCCTACTAGTCTTCTGTATCATTTGTGTTCCCCTT